>CALNHX010000023.1:0-730750 GCA_940337035.1 Agriotes lineatus
AGTGATAGACAGTAAGTTAGATAATATAGACAGTAATTAAATCGCGCAAGCAGATGCGGAATAAACCAACGCCGACGTTCTAGGTAAACGTCAACGAAACTGACCTAATTAATCAGTTGCGCGCAAAACTAAGCGAAAGAGACGCTCGCCTACAGAAGCACATCCCGAAAATCACTGAACGGAAAAAGAAAGTGCGGTAGGCAAGAAGCAACGCCGAGAAGAACATCTTCGGAGATACAAGAATGCACTGCATAACATTCCAAATTCCAACCAACAGAACCGGCGCGGCGCCGGCGCCGGCGGAACCACGTGACGGGATGGAAAAATGGAAAGGAACGAGGGAGCCTGGGATACCTGCGGAAATTTCAACAGCCGACGCGGCGACAACCGCAAGTAGGTCATAGAACGAGGGGTGGCACTTAAGTATAATCGGTCCGCTCGACCCTGCAAAATTGCCTCGGGCAAATTTTAAGTAAATAGGGATTAACAGTTGAAATACTGAACATTCTTTGTGGAACGAATTCAGATCCGTAACTGGTCCTGATTTTCTAAAATATACCTTGCCACAGTGCAGACCACGCCCGCGACTCCTCATATTGGTTAACCCCACGGTGTATAAAGAGAAGGTGAAAGATCTATCAATACCGTGAGTGAACGGATGCTGTTCTGTTAACGCTCGAACTTAACGCAAATTCCAGCAGATCGCAGGGTGACGTAAGTAAATTTTTTTACAAGCGTATATGAAATGCCAGTAGAAATTGTTTAATTAGCTGTGGAAACTAATTATTTAATTGAGCATTGAAGAAATGGTGAACAATAAGTGCTTGGTACCAAACTGCACTTCTGGATATAAATCAAATCCAGAAAAGGTGTCTAAGTTTAGTACAAACGATCCTATTAGATTAATTTTATGGAGTCGCGCCATTTCTAGATCCGATCGCCCTATTGATAAAAATTACCGTGTTTGTGAAAAACATTTTCAACAAGAAGATATTATTAAGTACTGGCAAGATGTAGATGAAATTATAATTGTAATTAAACGGCTTACTATTATTTTTTGTTGATATCAAAGTTAACCAGGCGTGGTTGGAAATTACGCGGTAAATTTTTAGCCGCAAATATGCGTGTACAATAGCTGTATGATTACATGATTAGTTACTCATTATCTATCTAATGGCTTATTTAAAAATCTTGACATTCTCACATACTAAAATTATATTGTTTTTCTGTGACAGACTTTTAGTGAAAAATAATTGCATTCTTCTTTTGTTTGAAAATTTATTTTAAATTAAAACTTTTGTATCAAAAATATTTAAGTATGTATATTAAATTGAGAATTCCCATTGTTAAAACAACATAATTGGGATATAGGTAATGTGAATTTCACGAAAATATCCACAACTACTATAATTTGCTGGTACCTCGACACATTGCAAAATAAAATACTAGTCAAATACAACTGCATGTGGTTTTCTAAATTAATACTTAGATATCCTGACATTTATTTGGCCTTTTTTCCACATAAGCTACATGCTAACACTGTATAATTTTGTATTGTTAGTATTGAAGAAGGTGCATCACTATTGTGAGTTAATATAAATCGTGATAAAGATTGTAATGTTTCAAGTATATCTTTACAGAGACCACGGCTAAATTCTGATGCTGCATTTTTTCCGGTTGCCCGAAATACTTATCTAAACCTGCACCTATTGAAAACGACGTACGAAAATTGAAATACAGTCGTCTAAAAGAAAATCGAAAATAAGTTTCGCCGTTCTCAAGTTACTAGGTAGGTACCATTCTGATAGTACGTAAACGATTTCAACTTTTTCGTCTTTACTGTACATGGTTGTATTTGAAACCACAATTTTATGTTAAACTCAAAAAGTTAAAACGAATTGCTTTTAATTTGATATTTACATTACAGCCAATCTTATTAAAAAAATTATTTTTAGATTCTTTGCTAAAACAAACAAAAACGCATCAAAATTTATTTACTTATAAATAAAATGTAGTAACATTTTGATGCGATTTTGTTTATTTTAATAAAGAATTAAAGTTAATTTCAAATTAGTGGTCTTTATAAAACCACCCGTTAAATAATTTAATTGCTGTTTCCACAGCAGATTATTCTTCAAAAACTGAAGCTTAAATTTGAAATGTAGTGTATAGTTGGTTGGTTATAAATTACAATAAAACAATGCATTGAAATGTTTTAAAAAAATAAAAGTATACATAGCTCGTAAGTATACAAAAAAGAAAAAATCGCTCTATATTGTACATTGTTATTGTAAGAAGAAATCACAATAAAAATTGTTATTCTTGATTATGGCCTTTAACACTAATACTAAAAAGTATTTTATACTCTTTGCTAACACATTTGCTTCTTATTTTTATTCAATTCCCGAATATGTGAATAAAGTTTTCGTTTAATTACCTAAAGTTTGTTAACATTTTGATTTTGCTGTTTTATATACCTAACGATTATTATAAGATATAATAAATAAATTAATACATACATACATACATACATAATCTGTACTCCCATATATTGTTTACAGTGTCAGGTACAGAGCGGATGTTTGGGTTACAAAAAACTTAAAATAGGTGTTTATTTTAGGTAAGAAAAATCCAGATTTAGGTCGCAAAACGGTTAAAATAGTTGCCGATTTTAGGATAAAAAAATTAATATACATTTTTTAATAATTTAGAATCGAGTAAAATCAGGTTCTTAAATTGATTTATGTTATAAAAATTAAAAACAATGTACTACAACATAAACAAACACCAACGTATAATTTTAAAAAACAACTTATTTATTTTCTAATATAAAATAAATTAAAAATATAACAAACCTCTAACTGAATATAATTTTAATATTTAAAACAGATTGAAAAGTAAAATTCACAAAATTTTTAAAATTTTAAAAAATTATGCAAATTAAAAGACGATGGCATTGTGGCTTCCTGTTGTGCAACGAGTTTTTTTTCGCAGACAAACTATAAAATAAAAGGAATATTATGTGGGGCTATATATTAACTTACAGCTTTACTGCAACATTTGCAATAGTAATTTATTATACAAGACGATAAAGTTAAAATTTATCCACGAGTGAATCGTTTAACGTCGAGACGAAGTCGAGACGTTAATGATAATCAAGAGTGGATAGTAATAACTTTATCGTGGTGTATAATACATTTTTTTTTCAATAGCAAGAACTTTAACAATTACAAAAAAAAGGAAAGTCAATCACATTTTAAAATCTCAGTAGCTAGATTGGGTTTCTAGGATAATACGAAGCTGTAATATTTAATTTAAATAGAAGTTAGAAAATTTAATTGCTTTACCCTTGATGTTAAAGTAACTGTCATCGTGGAAGATTTAACAAAAGAGAGGGTCCTTCTATTAAATAAATCAATTGAAAAGTTTGGTAGGGAAAACGTTTGGACCTCGAACGGTATTATTTTTGTGAAATTGAAAAAAACTGTGTATAAAATTTCAACGCAAGAAGCTCTAGACAAAATTAAAAAATAATCAGGTGTAACGCAGTGAGCTAACATTAACATCAACATTTGCATTGAAACATTATTCATCGAAATAACTTGAGTTTTGGGTTTTGTGCGAAAGGCCGCATTTTACGTTTGCGCTTCTAGTATCAGTAAGTTTAAACCTTTTGTTAGTGAGTTTAGTAGATTATATTAGTTTTGTTATATTTTAGTTTAATTTGTGTAGCTTCCTCTCTGGTGACATGTACTTTTAAATAGATCTTAGAATGTTATTCAATATGCTCATTAGTATTAGGTATTAGCTCGATGTGTTACTATGAGTGACACGCTAAAGACCGCTCACTTAAATATAAGGTCTATTGTTCCAAAATTTGAGAAATTTTATCTTAAGTCAGGATCTAGATCTAATGGCAATTACTGAATCGCGGCTGTCCTCTACAGTTAATAATGATGTATCATCAATTATCAATGTTATAGGTACGTAAGGATCGTTGTTCGCGAGGAGGCGGTGTTTGTTTGTTTTTGCGTAATTGTTTTGAGTTTGAAATAATTTCGGTTGATAATTCAATAGAACAGCTGTGGGTTAAAATAAATTTAAATTCTCAGAAACTCGTGTTTGGCGTAATCTACAAACCACCTGACACTGATTACAAGCTATTTTGCGACGCTTTAGAAGTTTCGATCACCACTTGCAGTATGTTCGCAGACAGACTGATCTTAAGGGTTGTATTTAGTTAAGCCGTCTTGCACCGTGGAATAGTGAAACGCTAACTGGGATATCTCGCTTCACAGCAGTATGATTAAAAAACTAATTTATGGACCATTTAGAGCAACCTTTTCTCCAACGGGCTAAATCTCGAAAAGCGTTTTTTTTTCATAAATGTGGATGATATCGCGTTACACATAACACATGAATTTTAATTGATCCTGCCAACGGAATTCATCTTTATAAGTTTTTGTCCTTTTGCCCCGTTAAATAATAGTTATTTACTATACAAGTGGGATAACAGTATAATTAATATACGTGTGTGTAAGTTACAAACGAGTGCGTAGCACGAGTTATGTAAGCACACAAGTATATTAATGATGCATTATCACACATGTATTGTACAAAATTTTATCTACGACTGCCTAAAATTGAGAAAAGTGCATTAAGAGAAATGTCAGATCTGTCATTTTCAAAAATATTTTAGTAGGCAAATGTCATTATGTCATTCTTTTTTCACTTTTTCAGTTACGTAATGAAGTCATTACACAACTCAGTTGCGTAATGAAACCATTACATAACTGAGTGGTGTAATGAGCTTCATTACCTAACTGAAATAGTATCAAATGAGTGACGTAATGAGTTACTTATCCCACTGGAGTAGATAAAAGTATTTTATTGACCTACATGCATCGATCTATTTTTGCGTTCTCTGCAGTGACGAATTAATTCAGTTAGCGATTAAAAAATGTTCTATTAATTTTGTTCAAATTCCGTACAAATATAGGCAACACCTTAACCAGGGCTATGTCCCGGCAACCACCCGTTGTTAAACAAAAAGCGTATTACTGATAAGAGAATAAGAGGATTATAAGAGGATTATTTAACAGTAAATACCGACACAAACCCTTTGCGTCTTTCACCAATAAGATCCATATCCGTAGGAGTCAGATAGATGCAAAAAATAATTTTTATTAACTAACATGCCAACACATACATTTATAAAAAGAAATAAATTGTCACAATTACCTATATATTTAATTAAATTCATAATAAAATAAAAATAAGAAGTACCTACCTAATTAATTAATGTTAAGATAAAAATAGGAATCAGAACAAGTAATAATCTCTTAGGAATGTAAAATGTTTTAAAAACTGTCAGTTATTCAAAAAAGTTTCCCGAATTGGCAGATTCCTTATGCTTCTGGGATCTACAAGTTCTGGTAATAACGCCATTGTATAAAATTGCTGTAGTTTTGGTATCATTTTGTTTTGCCAAAAAATTGCATCTCTATAGATTACTTCTATGAAAATTTCAAGTGGTGACCATACAACAAAGAAGCACTTGCTTTTATTGCATATATTTAATTGTCCCTGTATTTGGAAATAGTAGTCATGATTTCTTTTTAATTTAAAAAATAGGAGTTAATAAAAACAAACGAAAAAAACAAAAGAAACCCATTTTATAGGTATTCAACTTGAAAATCGCCTATCTCACATCAATACACATTAAAATTGTAAAGTTTGAAAAAAAATCGTTGGAGCTGCTTTTGAAAAAATCGAAAAAGACAGAAAAATCACAAGAGTAAACACATACTTCGGGTTATGCGATTCTCTTCAATCGCTTGCTGTCGCATCTAGATAGTACACAAAACTTATATATGAAGTTTCAACGTCATACCTCTTTTCGTTTTTGAGATATTCTGTTCACAGGCAGACAGACACACAAAAAGACAGACACACAGACCAATGAACAAAAACCAAAAGTACCTAACACTATCGCACAAATACGTATTATTACGCAGTGATTTTTTTGAAAATAAGAAAAACATGAAATTTTATAGCGATTGGTCATGACGAGGATTTAGAATGATCTTAAACGATGAAATTAAGATTTTTAAAAATTTGAATTTAAAAATGAAATAAATATGTATACGTTTTTACATGTAGCTAACATCCAACATATACTGTAAATAAGAATTTAAATCCAAAGCGTATCTATTTATGTACGGCGCAGAAGATTTTTTGTTAGTTTTCAATAAATTGTTCAATATTTATTAAAATATACCATCATATTGATTACTCAGAGTTTTAGACGAGACAAAAAACTTGATCAAATAAGAATGGTACCTTTATGTACATAAATGTTGTGAGTGCAGAATATTATAAGAAAATAAAAGAAAATCTTCTTGAACATGTAAGATCAGCAAGAAGTAAACAAAGAAAAAAAGGAATAACAATAACGATATAAAAACCAAAAATTCGAATGTACTATAACCATGCATTTCTTTTATAAATGTCATTTAATTGACCTTTTACCTTCAATGTTAATTGATAGTTTATTGGGTTTTAGCATCACGTCGAGTAAGCTTAATTTGTCGTTGTAAACGTTTTAACTAGCATTATTGGGTCTTCATAAGTAATTATTCTTTAACTACAACGTGGCAATAAGGCTAAAAATAGTATACGAGTATTAATTCTCAAAATAGCATAAATATTTCATTTATAACGCCATTGATTTATGTGAATGAATTATTCTATAATATGTTGTTTTCAGATTGTATGCATTTTAAATTTTTATGATATGTAGAACAAAGACTATTAAGCTTTTATGACCATTATAAAACATTATGCAATTTTTAGTAGAAATATACCAAATGATTGAAAATTTTCTGAAAATATTTGGAAAAATGTTCTGGAGCTAATTTCTTGAAGGCATGCAGGAATGCTTTTGTTAAAAAAAGTAGCTGAGGAACACGTTTTGCAAATATTTCCATAGGAATTTTTTTATGCACGCGTTATATTTTGATAGAGAATATCACGAATGAAAAAAGCACAGTAAAGAAAACATTTTTGTTAAAAATAATAATAAAACTAATGTCTAAGTACTAACATTTTAGGATTTTTTGTCAAAACTACAGTTAATTAACATTTAAGTTTGTTTAGGGGTCGCTTTTGGTTGCCCATAGCAACAATCATTATCGACCTACTGACTTTGTTGTTTATTCACAGCTTTGTTGTCTCTAAATGATTTGATGACAGTGACATTACTGGAAATTTCCCTGTAAATTTCAATAAATTTCCGATTATTAATAATCGCCGTTGCTATGGAAAATTTTCAGTAGAAATATAACAAGTGCTTGAAAAATTTCCGGAAATATTTGGAAATATGTTCTGCAGCTATTTTTTCAATAAGTGCATGAGTGCATGCCAACTGAAAAAATCCCGACTCCGAAGGAGGAGGGATTTTTTCAGTTCGCATGCACGAATGCTTTTGTTGAAAAAAAATAGCTGCATAACATATTTCCAAATATTTCCATAGGGAAATTTTTTAAGCACGCGTTATATTTTGATAGAAAATATCACGAATGAAAAAACACAGTAAAGAAAACATTTTTATTAAAAAAATTACGAAACTAATATCTAAGTACTAATAGTTTACGGTTTTTTGTGATGACAGTGACATAAGTGGAAATTTTCCGGTAAATTTCCGATTATCAATTTTCGCCGTTACCATGGCAAATTTCTAACTAAATTTGCATAAGGGATATTGTCAATCAAATATACATAAGCGATATTCTCAGTTATAACTTCCCGTTGCCCTATATTTACGGTTGAATGTGTTTGCATTCTGTTTTCTTACGGAACTTTTCGTAATGAGGTACGCTGTCAGATTAACTTGTCATTAGAGGCTTAACGATCTCCACTGGTCAAATCTACAACAGGCCATTGCCAGAGGCAATAGCCGTTCAGTTTGTTGCCTATATTTAGGCGTTTTCAAAAATTCCTAGATGTGGCGAACGACGATTTTAAAGTTACCTAGCCTTAATGGGCGACATAAATATTGACATGTTATAAGTATATAATGCTTCTACCATCTATTTCAACAACATGTTGGAATCCATGGGTTTATCGCAAATTATTAATGAGCCCACACTTGTTATGAATAATTATTTTTCTCTTATTGATGTAATAGCAGTATCCGATGTGTCTTTTGTAACAAAGTCAGGAGTACGAGACTTGCAATTATCAGATCATGATCTTATTTTTTGTGATATTGAGATAACTAGGCCTTCAAATCAACCAAATTATAGAACTAATCGTTATTTTTCTGACAAATTCCGTTCCAAAATATTTTTCGTATAGAGAATATTGACAATAAATTGCAATATTTCAACAATAGTTTAATTCAATTATTTAATGTTCATGCACCTTACAAAACAGTCAGGATAACTAAAGTTATAATGCCATGGATCACCGATAATGTTAAACTATTAATATCACTGAGGAATAAGGCTAAGCAACGTTACAAGAAAACAAAAAATCTCTCTCATTGGAACTACTACAAGTCTCTGAGAAATTTATCTACCCTCTCTATTAAAAATGAAAAAGCTGCTTATTTCAATTACCTAATCCGGAACTGCAGCCCCACCGAGATGTGGAGGGATATTAAAAAGCTTAATGTAACTAAAGACAAGAAGTCTAGGGAGTTGCCCCCCATGTTGCAAAATGCGGATGCAATCAATAACTTCTTCCTAGATAGCATTCCTGATCCTGTAGATGATATAAACCTCATGTCTGAATATAGAAACTCCAAAACAGATAATGCAGTGTCCGAGTTATCATTTCACACTGTCGGCATAGACATGGTGTCCAATGTTTTGCAGGAAATAAAGTCAAATTGTAGTGGTTACGATCCAATAAATGCAAAAATGTTAAAACTATGCTGTCCTCTCATTCTTCCGTATATTACCCATATAATAAACGTCTGTATCACTGAGTGCAAATTTCCGAGTGTATGGAAGAACGCAATTGTTACACCTATACCAAAAAACAGTAATCCTACATCTTACAGTGACTTACGTCCCGTAAGTATCTTGCCTACCCTATCAAAGGTTTTAGAAAGAATTATAAATTCACAAATAAGAACCCATCTAAATATTAATAAGATCCTTCCTGATACGCAAGCAGGGTTTAGGCCGGGACATAGCTGCTCTACAGCTTTATTAAACGTCACGGACGAAATACTAGGCGCCAGTGATTCTGGCAAAATAAGTGTGCTAGCTCTACTAAACTTCAGTAAAGCCTTTGACACTATTTCCCATTCAACATTATTATCCGTTCTACATTTTATTGGCTTCGGTGATTATGCAGTTGAATCAATGTCCAGTTACTTGAAGGGTAGAACACAGATGGTTCGCCTCATTGATTCCACATCTGCCTGTAGAGCTGCTGTAAGTGGGGTTCCACAGGGCTCTATTCTAGGGCCCCTGCTATTCACAATCTATACATGCACTTTGCATAAGCAATTAAAAACTTGCAAGGTACAAATGTATGCAGATGATACGCAACTATATCATTCATTTTTACCTGCGCAGTCTATACAGGCCGTTGACGACATTAATGCAAATCTGCAAAGGTTATCTGCTATTGCCAACAAACACTCATTAGTTATCAATCCATCTAAATCAAATATTATACTTTTTGGCAGTACAAAAGAGGTGAGTAACCTCAAAGATACTGCGAGGTTCTCTATGAATGGCGTCGATATACCTCTTGTAGACTGTGCAAAAAATTTGGGTGTCTTATTTGACTCTACTCTAAGATTTCGTCATCATATCAATAATAACATACGCAAGTCTTATATGAGTCTAAAACTACTTTATCCTCACAGACACTGTTTAACAACTAAAACCAAAGCTATGCTGTGTGAATCGTTGGTCTTGTCACATTTTTCTTATTGTTCTGCTGTGTATGGCCCTTGCCTTGATCACGATGCTTTGAAACAAATTCAACGCGTTCAAAACTCTTGCTTACGTTGTCTTCGGTATTCGTAAATACGACCGTATATCCCATAAATTAATAGAACTGAAATGGTTAAACATGAATAATAGGTTAAAATTACAAATAGCTTGTCACTATCACAAAATTATTTATACTAAGGAACCTGGTCATCTGTTTCACAAAATATCATTTCTAAAATTGCGCAATTTAAACCTAATAATAACGCCGCCTCTTCATAAAACAACCCTTTTTAAAAGATCTTTCCGCTATAACATATCAAAACTTTATAATATCATTCCTACTGAGATAAAAAAATGTACAATACCGAATTTCAAAAAACATATGTTTCAAAATCGTATAAAGCAACAAGAGAACGTACAGCGCAAATATTTAAAAAAAAAAATTTTTTACACTTTTATATAGATGTTATTTAGTTTATGATTTATTTGTGTCAAGGTTTGAGTGGAAGATCAGGGTCTTGTATTTGTACTTGACATCTGAACTCCGCCTTGTGATTTTTACTTTAACTGGATAACAAGTTAATTATCTATTATCTATTATTGGTTATATTACAAATGTATATTTTTGTTATTATTTAAAGTAAAATAAAGACTATTATTATTATTATATATAAAGTATATTATCTTTACCAGTGACCTACTCCTACGCACTAGCAGTGACACTCCACAATTTTACTCACACGTTCAAGACACAGTATGAAAATATAAACAGCAGTTTATTGTTTTGCATATGTATAATGCAAATATTAATTTTGTAAATGCAAAAAAATTAAAAAATACCATTATATATTAAAAAAAAAATTTAAAAACCTATTTTAGGCAGGTTAAAACAATAAATAGGTGCGAAATGCAAAAAATAGGCAGCAAATAGGGAGTTAGATCTTATAATCTCTAAAATAGGTATTTTAGGTGATATCAAATTGGCGTCAAAATGCATACCTAGTTTTTATTGAAATGAATTTATATGGATCTAAAAGTGATGTGCCTAAAAAACTCACGAAAGGCTAAAAACCTAAAATCCGCTCTCTAGTGTCGGGGTACATACTGAACTTAAATTTCTTATTTTGGTAATTACAACATTCTTTTAAATCTGAATTAGCTAGTAAGTACCTGTACTTAAGCAAATTACGTTATTGCATTATTCTCTACAAATATCCACTCGTTTTTTGTGAATTACAATGTATTAAATACTATTTTGTTCATAACTGTCATTTAAAACCGTACAAAATATGGAAGTATCTTGAGTGGCGCCATCTAACGGAAAAACGCTACAACTCGAGCGTTAACGGAACCAGCGAATCAGACAAGTTTCTTCACCTTCTCTTTATACACCGTGGTTAATCGAAAGTATACTGCGCCAGAGAATTTTTAGTAAAACGTACCCAAATGTAACACTTTACTTACTTAGTAGGGAGACTTGCCTGTTTTACTATTTTGTAATGTAGTTTCGTAGAAAACATAAATATTTATAACTAAGCTATAACTACAGTTTTTATTTTAGGGTAATGTATTGTAATGGCTATATAAGCTCCACGTTGTGCTAGCCAAAAATTATGCTATAGCTCACCAGTTGAACTATGTCTTAATTAATGCAATGTCTTAAATGTTAAACAATAATTGCTGTTAAATCGAGAGCTCTTATTTTCAGGGTGGGTTCGTCAAAATCTAGTTCTCTATTGATTGAAGTTTTAAAATTGTATTTTCAAAAATCTTTCACTATCAATGACATATAATGTCAAACTTGACTTTTAAAATTCATCAAATTAGGTAATTGACAATTGCATCTTACATTAACACATTTATTATTCAATTCACCTACGTAAGTACTATATCAACTTTATATTATAACTTTCTTTTATTGGCAGTTATTCAAAATGCTTTCTCAACTTATCTACACAAACCTCGATAACTGCTCTAGCTTTCACTGCAGTATCCAACAACTACCGAATCCTGACGTCGACGGACTGTAACACCTACTGCTCACTTCACAAACAGCAACGCCTATGATGGTCTGTGAATCCTTTCAACTGCCCGTCCTGTCAAACCAACTCATCTGCTCCCAAAATCCAGTCCTGGTTCCTTCTGAATGTCACTGTCACACGAACTAACTCCTGGTAAGTTGCTATATTATGATGTTCCAAATCTAACTTTGTTCCCTTTTTGCAGATAGTCCGATGTCTCTTGTAATACTCACAGAAAATCCAAATCAAATAGTAACTTGTAAAAACCTCTACTAATATCTTGTACGTATGAATAAATCCAAATCTCTTCAACTAATATAACATTCTGTATTTTATATCTCCAATTAACTGTACCTTTATAATCTCTTCACCGATTATATGTCTCCATGAAGTCCAATTTATAATTTCTCCTATCACACCACTCGGATTTGTAGTTAGCGCCTTTTAATTTGTATTTACCAATAATTAGATAAAATAAGGCTTAAATACCATGTTTTTATTCACCAAATTTGTTAATTTCAAAAATACATGTCTGATTTTTATGAGTTGTTTTAGTAACTAACTAAACAAATTTCTACCCGTATTAGATACAATTCTTAGTGCACACTTCCTATATTTTAAAATAATACAATTACATGATATTCATTCTGATTATTATTAACAAATACATTTGTCTAATGTTACCTTGGTTTGTTCTTTATTAGCATTTAATACAACCATTAAGTTTAATTATTTCAATTAATATCGCACTATCAAATGGCTCCTTTCATTGTATCAATTATTTTCATTATTCACATTCGAATTTTTACACCCATCAAGATCTAATTATTGTAACCTTCCAAATTTATTAGTTTTGAATATTTCTTTCTTATGATTTATTATACTACATCATGTGTCATAACAGTATATACAAATAACATTAATTATGGTATACTACTTATTTAGACAAAAAATAATGCACTTTCGCATTGGGTATAGTTGCAGCAATATTTGTCGGTAGGGACTGTTTTCTCGTTTTGCAATTTGCTTGCTTTGGCCAGCGGTTTGTTGCCTGCTTTGGAAGGCCTTCCACTTTGAATCCTTTTTCTACCACAAGAAAAATTCATCCGCTTTCTACGGACGCGAGACGTTGGATGCATGCGAATGAGTTTGCCTCTTTTGATGCCTAGTGTGTGTTTTTATATTAAAAAATTGCGCCAATTGCATTGGTGTATTGAGGTTGGTCACTTCTCAGTCCCAGTGAAAAACTAAGCTTTCCTTATTAATTTTTATTTTTAATTGTTAATTCTTTAATAACCACATACTGTCCCTTGAAATGCATTTAATATTTTTAATTTTGCAGGGTAGCGAAAGAGCATTGATTGAAGAACCTTTGTAAACTTTTTATTTTTTCTTTATCTGAGATATTTTCAGTAGTTTCCACAACCCTCATGAATTCTAATGTGAGATCTTTCACTGCTTCATGATAAAGTTGTTTTTCGTCTAAATCTAAAATGTTGAAAAATAAGTTTGATATGAACACATGCTCTAATTACAGGCAAGGCGGTAAAAATTCGCCATGCAGATAATTTAAAGCGCCAGTAAAAACCCTTCGCAGAGCGCTTAGTTTTAAACACGCACAGATATCCGCAAAACACAGATTTCAGCCAATAAAATAAAGAAACAATAAACGAACCACTACAGTTCGCCGGGCCCTCAAATAAAACCAAGTGCCGCTGTAGAAGAAACAAAAACGTTCACGGCAAGACCCCAGCGGGGCATCCCAATGCAAAAAACACAGGCCGACTGGGGAAAAACCCCGCAATTAAAAACATAAAACCATCGAGGGAAGATGCAATGCCGCACGCTACTTCGAAAATACAACGTAGAACATTTATCAACTACGTATTTAAAGGACACAAAGAAAAACGCAGATTTGTAAGCCATTGAGGTAAACGGATTAAAAGGCAGGTAGTTAACGCCGCGCAAGTGTTATACGAAGAAGCTTAAGTGTCAACCCCGGAGGATCAACGATCAACAGTACAAAGAAACCCTCGGGCGATTACAATTTCTTTTACAAATAAAGGCAACGCAATTATTATAGCCCCGTAATCGTAGTACACATACGGGCGTGTGACATGTCGTTGAATGCGTTTTCTCGCGAGGAAGACGATAGACGACATTAGAAAAATTGCCGCCAGCAATTAACGACGCCAAAATAAAAAGTAATTATTGTACAGAGACGCCTATAATTGGCCTAACGGGTGTTGGCTGAGGACTAAATAAAAAATTAAAAAAAACAACGACATCTCTCCCCCAGACCGTGTTTGTCATTTTACACCACAAAACTCGAGATCCGGGGGAAAAGTAAGGAGGTGGTTTCCTTTTTTTTTTAAAAAAAGGAACTGAGGAATAGAAGGGCATTCGATAGATTTTTAACCTCTAGTCAAAATTCCACTTCTACTAGATCCCTGATCGGAGAAGTGCCTCTGGAATAGAAACGCCGCTTCCTATCCTAATCACGCAGCCGTCAACGTGTGGGAGTGCTGCAAGCCCCGAGCGGCCCGAGCCCGTTGCCACCGTCTTCTCTGGATCGCGACCACCAGCCGCTGTGCAACCAGAAGCGTCACCTTCGGCACCGCACCTTCCAGGTTGCTTCCACCAGCCGCTGTGCAACCAAAAGCGTCACTTTCAGCCCCGCACCCTCCAGGTTGCTTCCACCAGCCGCTGTGCAACCAGAAGCGTCATCTTTACCACCGCGCCCTCCAGGTCGCTTCCACCAGCCGCTGTGCAACCAGAAGCGTCACCTTCAGCAGCGCACCCTCCATGCCGCTTTCACCAGCCGCTGTGAAGCCCGGAGCTTCACCTTTAGCACCGCACCATCCAGGTCGCCGCTACTAGACGCTGCTACCCCAGGAACATCGCCGCTGCCGGGACGTTGCCCTTGCTCAAGGGATTACCACCCCCACCGCCCGGTGTTGCTGAGCACTGCAGCATGCCGCACGCTATACTACTTTCCGGAGCCTCTCCAAGAAGATCCGAGGAAGAACGTTCACCTGCCTCCAAGGGACGGGGTGTCCTGATCGAGATTTTCATTCCAGCACCAGGGAGCTACTAGAGCGACTATTTGGGCCTTCCCTGCCCAGCTTGCCCGAGTCGCCACTATCAAAGAAGGCTCGGCGGTGCAGGTCGTCCGAGTCCTCCAGGTGCCTGAGCCGCCCCCCGGGTCGCCACCCCCAAAAGAACAACGCCTCCCAGCTGCCCCCGCACGCCCTATCTGGACAACACCCCCACGGGACACCAGGCCGACGAAGCCTGCACCCCTGAAGGCCTCCCGTGGCTCCGCCCCCAGCAGACCCGTCTCACGTGCAGCCCCCGCCGGATCGACGTAGAATTTTGTCTGCGCCCCGAGGAGACGGCGGAATTTGAGCAGTTGTAGAAAGAAGTGCGACTGGCGAACCAGCCCCCAGCTCGCCACCATCTACGTGAGATGCTGCTGCCTTCGCGCCGCGCCACCGGCGCTACCGCCCGCAGTACCCCAGGAAGAACGCTTGCCTGTGCCTCCGTTTGCCCCTGCCGCTTGTTAACTCGCCCCGCCGCATCCTTGGAGCCCGACGGAGTATCGTGTTGGAGAATTTTCGATATTGTGAAAGGTCCTATAAATTTTGGTTCATTTTTACTTCTAAAGTTAGTTTTGACAAATACTTTTTCTCTTAACCCTGTAACGCGCAAAATTACTGTACGAGGGAAAAATGTAAATTTTATGTCGTATGCGTTCTTTGCAATCATTGCAAAAAATACCTGATTTTGCGACCAATAAAAAATTTCCAATCTTATGAGTACCAAAACCACGTTATTTTGTACAACTAAAACATAACATTTTTTCTCCGATCGAATAAACGCAATAATTAATAGCTTTATTGTTACGCTGTGTCACGTTTTTTTCAACAAAATTAAGTGTGAAAGAACTGTCAAATTCTAAATCAATTTGCAAGGTTTGCAGTATGTAATGCACAATTTAAATTTATTATGTTCATAAAAAAAAATAGCATTTCCTACTCGCGATGAAATACGTTTTTTTCGTTCGTGAAAATGTTTTACTTTGAGCGCTTGTAAAATATACTATTTTCTACTGTTATTTCTTTCGTCCTAGCTACGAATATATTTGCGTACTGTTAGTTCTTGTTCATCATGCATTTTCAGGCTGCAAACACGTCTGAAAGGTATATTATTTGTTGTCCAATCGGAGACAAAATATGTATTTTTTTGTAAAAAGCATGAAAACTTTTGCTATAAATAAAACTCAATATTTTGAAGTAGCGTCCTGGTATAATTTCTAACAAAGAGTTCAAATATATTGGCATATTTTTTATTAGTATAGTTAGTAGCGATTATTAGATCACTTACCAGAAACCTGCCTTGAACAGAAATAGAATTCACTTTTCATGTGGCTGCAAACAACCCAGTTACTTGAATGGACAAAGTAAAATGGTTTTTGAAATGTGAACTGAATAATATAAACCCTTTCGAGTGGAACACTAACGTTCTGTTTAAAATTTATGACTACCCCATCGTAAACAATTCGGGCTGCCGCGACCTTCTTCAAATATTGCACCTAAAATGCCACCGCTGTCGGTTTGGCCTTAAATGTTTGCCTAGCGCAACATAGCAGCAAAACCAATTCGATTATATCATCAGTAGATATGTTTGTAAATACTCGAAACACAAAAATAAATTGTATAAAACGTACGTTATTACTAAAAAATTGGACATAAATATTAGTATATTATTATATGAGCGATTATGACAGCCATTATTCACGAAGATGACATTTGCGCCACGCGCCTTCGGCTTGTGGCGCAAGTCATCTGAGTGAATAATGGCCATAATCGCGAATATAATACGATATTTTATCTACTCCTATGCAATAGGAGCCGTGTGTTCATATTTCCGAATTATGACATTTGTGACAGCTGTTAACTTCAAAAGTCATTTAATAATAAGAATGAATTTTGTGATTGGCTACAACCTATTGAATAATGAAAATAGAATTTTCTGATTGGTTGCAATTTGCAAACTATTGAATAATGAAAATAGAATTTTATGATTGGCTGCAAACCGTGAATTATGAATATAATTCATGGCCATTGTGCAGTAGGAGTAGATAAAGACTATTTTTGCGACGCAAATGAATGATTTCCAAATATCAATTTATTTTTCAAAATCAGAACAAAATTATTTCTACTACTTATCAATATTATAATTATTACATATTATACTAAAACACTTAACAGCTGAAAACTTGAAAGTTGCTCCCACAAACGAATAACAAACACAAAACTTCACCAATGCGCGTACACACTTCAAAGTCGTGACGCGGAATGCACGCTGGTAATACTGTCATACCAGATACACACTTTCACCAAGGTGTATTGGGGTAGTTTTATAACTACAATAATTGTAGAAAATATAAAATTAGACAAAGGAACTGCAATGTCTGTAGAACGGACACAAGACGTTTCAGAGCAGTATTAAGTTTCAAAACAAATATTATTGATTGTTATGCGTAGTGGTATAACTGTCTACCAGAGAGCGTTAAAGGGTTAAATTAAATTATCTATTTTTACAAAGATGATTTAATTTCAAATTCCGTTTTTCTTTAGTGTCTACCTGTTTTTTTTTTGCATAATTTCATACATTTCCTTCATTTTTGATTTATGACCAGATAAGTAATCGTAATAATAGGTTTTTGTGTAGTCTATGTAAAATTCTGCTTTCTGGGTGACCAAATGCCATTTTAAAAGGGGCAAGGTTGAGGTTAGTATGTATTAGAGGTGGGCATTTAGGCCAGAAGTCCGAGGCCCGGCCCGGCCCGGCCAGGTTCGGGCCGGACCGGGCCTGACTTTGCTTCAGTCAGTCTGGCCGGGCCGGGCCGATCCAAACTTTGGTTAACCGGGCCGGGCCGGGTGGCCCAAGCATTCAATCACCGGACCGGGCATGGTTCTGACCAATCGGACCGGGCCTGCCTAGCAAAATAAGACCGGATACTAAAATGTAATATGTAATATGCGCCAATGGTCCATATAATACCCCAACCCAAGGGCCCAAAGCAGTACAATATCCTTCTATAACTTCTGTGAATTAAAACTGGATATTATTACCTGATTCGTGAAAGTTTTCCTAGCATAACTAAATTTATGGTTTAGTAGTTTACTGCTTCATAATGCTTTGGATGTAAGGTATACAAGGTGTACAACAATAGTTATAAATTTACTGTTGATTAGAGCTGTATTATCGATTTAAATGTGGTTCTCGTGGTCGCGTATGAGAACCTGGCTTATTGTAGGTATAATTGATATGAAAGCTTTTTAGTCTCGAAACAAAGCAATTTTTGAATGAAATTTTTCGCTTTTGGAGGTTTTTTGGTAAATACTATGTATATTCGGAAAAAAATAAGCCAAAAATTTTACAAACCTCAAACGTCTGTAAGGTTTGAAGAAACCATTCTACTGTTATCATTTTTGTTACTTTTTTTTAAGTACATAGGCACCCAGTTATGTACAGTACCTATGTAATTAGTATCTATTTAGATTTACAAATTAAACATTAGCTGGCAAGAATAATTAATGCAAAATAGGTTTTTTCAATGTTTTAATATCTCACGCTGTTGGATCTGTAGTATAGATTTTAAAAGCCGCTTATTCAGCACAGTTTATGTTTGAACTCATAAATATAGTAATACATTTTGGTAAGTATTATGTTTCAAAATAATATTACTTGTTAGGTGCTACCGATGTTTGCACTTGAGGTTTTAAATTTCCTTTTCGACTATCAGTAATCAAAGTATTATTTTACGAAAGAAATATCACAAAATAATAGAGTTCTCATTTCAGTCTTGCAGTGCTACTTGTTAAGTCTGAAGTAGTCTGTAAAGTGCTATAATAATAGGGTCAAAAATCATATCATTCTATTATTAAAGTAAAAATGGAATCGACTGATCCAATACCAAATATAAAGGTGTTAACTACTTTGATTGAGCAAAAGTCAGAATTAATAAAATTTAGGCCCAAGGAAGACGATAAAAGTGATGTGTGGAAACATTTTTCGGAAATTCTATATAAAGGCAAAGTCGTAAAAGGTAGTGTCAAATGGCATTATTGCAAAAAAATGTTTTCTTACAATAGTAAAACCGGGGGTTCACATTTGGGCCGACATGCAGTTTCTTGTAAAAGTGCAAATACGGTTGTCTCTGGACCTGGACGTTCTGCCACCTTAGACAGTTTTGCAAAAAGGAAAGTCAACGCAGATGACAAAACAAAAATTAACACTGCAGCGATTCACTTCATAAGTGAAGATCTGAGACTGCTAAGTATTTTTGAAGGAAAAGGTTTTAAGGTGAGCTATATAATTTTTAATTTTATATATATCTTTCTAAAAAATCTATTTTTATACAGAAATTTGCAAATGATCTCATTAAACTGGGTGCAAAATACGGAACCCTTGAAATTGATGAAGTTTTGGCCAGCAGGAAAACTTTGCGAAACCATTACTTAACCGAAGAATACACCAAATTAGAAGAAAAAGTAAGAAATTGTCTTACCAATTCTTTAAAAAGTGGAATTGCATTTACAACGGATTACTGGACCGATGATAACAAACAAAATTCTTATATTACCATAACCGCTCATATTATTGATACAGATTTTACTTTAAAGAATTTTTTAATTTCATTAGATGTAGACGAAGCAAAAAAAACTGGTGAAAATACTAGAAATTTTTTTTTTAATACCATACAGTATTTTTTAAACTTAACCGAAATCGAATTTCAAGAACTTGTATCAGGTGATCATGTAACATTTGTTACAGACAACGGTGCTAATGTTGTTAGTGCTTTAAAAGATTCCAATAGAATATCATGTGCTGCTCATAATTTAAATTTAGCAATTGAAAAGTGGCTGAAAAAAAATGTAAATACCACGTCTTTTCAGTAACTGTTAACAGGTGTAAAGACTTGGTTATGTTTTTAAAAAAATCAGGAGTTAAACAATAAGCTGACCAAAAGTTTAAAACAAAGTGTCCCTACAAGATGGAATAGTTTACTCCACATGCTGCAATCAGTAGTGAATGAATTTGATAAAATAACTGAATTATTAATTCAAAGAAATGAGTTTCACAGAATTGAAGACATAGATGTTCAAATGTTAAAAGATTATATAAATTTATTGCAACCATTTGACGACGCCACAAATGAATTGAGTTTCGGGAATAAACCTACTATTCAACTTGTTTTGCCCTGGCTTAAAAAATTAACAGACTCACTTAAATACTTTCCCAACCACAACTTAGAAATAAAAAAATCTAAACAATCTTTGAGCGATTGATTAAATCAAAAATTATCTGTCAAACCAATTCATAAAGTAGCAACAATTTAGACTTTCGAATGAAAAAATTTTCCAAAATGCTTGACGATGTTGAAGCAAATGAAGTATATAACTTGGTAAAAACCTATATTAATGAAACCGCACCTGAGATACAAGAGTATCAAAATAATTCTGTTCTTGCAGAAAATATTAACACAAGTTCGCATTTTTGTCAAGAAAAGGTAAGTCAGTTTTTTGATACTGACATCACGGAAATAAGTAGTTTAACTGCCGAAAATGAATTTAATAACTATTTGAATTATAAAATTCCCATTATTGGTAAATCGAATTTTGATATATTATAGTTTTGGAAAAACGAGCAAAAAAGATTTCCGTGCTTGGCAAAAATTGCACAGAATACACTGTCAATACCAGCAACGTCGACTCCAAGTGAACGAACATTTTCTTTGGCTGGTCGTACTTTGGAGAAAAGGCGAAGTCAACTAAGCCCACATATTGTTTCAAAGTTATTGCTTTTAAAATTCAATAGTAACATTTTCAGCCATGAAATAAGTAGGTATTAAGGTTTTTTCTTTTTGTTTATTTTTTTTAATTATATTTTTACTATTAATATGTACTGTAGTTAATAAATAATAACATAAACCTATGTTCCATGTGAGTATTAGAACCGTTTGTTAAATCATTAATAAAATGCTGTATTGAACTTAAATTTCTTTTTTATGTTGATAAAATAAAAAATATGTATTTTTAATGTCGAACTGAATGATCTACCTTGTTTCGGGCCTTTCGGGCCAATCTGGCCCGCGAGCCAAGCGGGCTTTCTGACTTCAGGCTAACTAGCCCGATCGGGCCTGGCCTGGCTTTATATACTTCGGGCTTTTTTGGGCCTGGCTTTTATAATCAATGTCGTACCAGGCCGGGCTTGAAGTCAATGTGAATCGGGCCGGGCCGGGCCGCACATTTTAAGAATTTGCCCACCTCTAGTCAGCACCACTATTAATAGTACCAAAAAAGAAATATCAAAACGGTAATCAAAAATGCCGCGTTGTTATAGATTATAGACTATTAAATAAGCAAGTAGTAGATGACAAATTTCCGCTGCCATGCATAACTGACATTTTAGATTCATTATCAGGAGCAGTTTATTTTTCTCATTTAGATTTATCTCAAGGTTATTATCAAATTGAGCTTGATAAGGAAAGTAGGAATTATACAAGTTTTACAACAGATACAGGACAGTACCAAATGACTAGATTGTCCCAAGGGTTAAAAATTAGTCCTCCGGCATTTTAAAGTGCTATAGCAATTGCTATGGCAGGTCTAAATTATGAAAGTTGTTTTATTTGTCTAGATGATTTAATAGTTTTTGGAAATAATTTAATTACTCATAATCAAAATCTTACGAAAGTATTACAAAGCCTACGAAACTTTAATTTAAAATTAAATCCCTATAAATCTGAATTGTTAAGGAAAGAGGTTGCGTACTTAGGTCATGTAATTTCAGAAAAAGGTGTTACACCGGATCCAGAAAAAATTTAAGCAATTCAAAATTATCCAATTCCCAAAAGAGCTAATCAGACAAAAATATTCGTAGCTTTTGCAAATTTTTATAGAAAGTATATTCCAAAATTTTCCCACATTGCGGCACCATTAAACGCATTACAGAGGACAGGTGTACTATTTAATTGGGGTAAGAACTGTCACAATTCGTTTGAAACATTAAAGAATGCTTTAATAAGCCCACCAATTTTACAATACCCAGATTTTTCGGAAAAGAATTAATTTATTTTAAAGACAGATGCTTCAGGAGTAGCATTGGGAGCTGTGTTGTTGAATAAAGATGATAGACCAATAGCATACGCAAGCAGAGTAAAACATTTTAGACCGTATTTGTATGGAAGATTCTTTGAAATTTTTAGCGATCATAAGCCCTTAGTATATTTATTTGGCATGACAAATCCATCTAGTAGTAGGTTAATAAAATTTAGGTTAGCAGTTGAAGAGTATGATTTTACGGTAAAATATATAAAATGCAAAGACGCTTTATCTAGAGTAGAAATTTCTTTAGAGGAACTTAAAAACATGAATAACGTGGTAGATAGTACGGTTTTTGTAATAACACGTGCACAAACAAAGAATTTAATTTAGGATGAAAGCGACGACATTGATACAATTCAAAAGAAACGGATTGATCACCCGGATCTTGTGGAGTTGTTGAAATACCCTCATGATTCATTCGAATTACGACTTATAACAGAACGAGAGTTTCGAAATATATTAGTACACGAGGAAATTGTATATCATAATAAATATTTAATATGTAATGCGGGATTGCAAACAATTTATTTAAAACAGAACCCTCGATCATCGTGTTCACCACGTGAAACGGTGAGAGCTCTGAAAAATATATGTAAGGAATATAAAATTCCAGAATTAGTAATCATACAGAATGAAAAAGGTGCCTCATCATTATTAAACCGCATATTAAAAAAGCATAATGAAATAAAAAGTGCAGGTATCAAAATATCTGTTATAACGATCGAGTGTACAAAAAATTATTGATTTAGAAACGCGACAAGTAATTCTAAATGATTTTCATTTATTACCAACAGGTGGTCATGCAGGTATAAATCGTATGTATAATAATATAAAAAAATATATTTTTGGTCAGGTTTAAGAAATGAAGTAATAAAATTTGTTAAAAGGTGCGACGAGTGTCAAATATATAAACATTTGAAATTAAATGTAGAACCAATGTCAATAACTACAACCCCGTCACATGCTTTTCAAAGAATTTTTCTAGGTATTGTAGCACCGTTACCAGAAAATTTAGAAGAAAATCGATATATTTTAACTTTACAATACCATCATAGTAAATTTGTTGAATGTTATGCTTTACCAAATAAAGAAGCTGAAACAGTTGCTAAAGCTTTTGTAGAAAATTTTATATTTCGTTATGGTATTCCAGAAGAAATTATCACAGATCAAGGTACAGAATTTTTAGCTTCAGTTTTTACAAACATTTGCAAAATTTTAAAAATTAATAAATTACAGTCTACAGCATACCACCATCAAACATTAGATGCTCTCGAAAATTCTCATGAAAATTTAGGTAACTATTTACGAATTCAAATTTCAAAATATCCAGAAAGTTGGAGTTCTTGGATTTCATTTTGGAGTTTTGCTTATAATACGACAGTTCACACAGAAACACAATACACACCTTATGAATTAGTCTTTGGAAAATTATGTAAATTGCCTTCAAATGTTTCAAATCAGTTAGATCCATTATATAATTTCGATGATTATTCGTTAGAATTAAAATATAGATTAAAACAAGTATGCCACTATGTAAAAGATAAATTAATTAAAGCTAAGATGAAAAGGAAAGTTAAATATGATGAGAAATGTAATATTGTAAATTATAGAATAGGAAATAAGATTTTATTAAAAAATGAGACAGGAAATAAACTAGAACCTGTATTTAAAGAACCTTATGAAATAATAGATGTTAAGTCCACAAATCTTGTAACTAAAATAGATACTAAAATGATAGTAGTACATAAGAATAGAGTTAAGTTGTATAATTCTTAGTTGTATAAGCAATAAATTAAAAAAATGTATATTTTCATGGAAATTTTTTTTTCCCAAGGGAGATAGTATGACTAGCATACATATTATTAATCACACTGTATATAAAATATTAATATTATAATTGCTTAGTAATAGGTTGCGTAATGAGTTGTTTGAAAGCCTGTGTTTCCGCGGAATGTGTGGAATGTGATGACTGAAAATGATTGAGAAATGTAAGTCGATTGCGTGCATGCATTAGTTATTTAAGAATAGATTAAGTTTTTACTTCGAACATGCAACATCTAAATTATATATTAAATGTTTAAAATTCAACGATGGTTTTTTGGTTATAATCTCAGTTTAATGAATTCGAATCTGAAGTGATTGCGATCACAGCACAGTCTCGTGGTAACTGGGAATTTACAAATTCGATTTGAGTTTTGAATTGTTGTAAGGGTTTTTCGGCAATATCGATGACAGGGGTAGATGATTGTTGTGAATGTATAGTTTGACATAAGAGTTATTATGGGCATTAAAATTATTAATATTTCTTGGTCTTAGTTGTATACAGGGTGTCCCTGAAAAGGAGGTCAATCCATTAACCACATTTTCCTTGAGCAAAAATATGACGATTCACAACTTACTTATATAAAAAGTTGCTTAGTTTAGCCGCTAGAGGGCTTTAAAAACGATTAACTTTTTTAAATTTTTTCAAATAAGCCGAAAAACCTTTGATAGATTTTATTCATTTTTTGGCTATGCGTTTGTACCAGTAAACCACAGCCTTTTGAAGAACAAACCCTAATTTCGAAAATTACAGGGTATTTAAAAACTTCGTCACAATAAATTATTATCCATCCACATTTTTTTAACCCCCTGTATAATCACTACCAATTTTTTTTCTGAATAGTTACTTTAATTTAGAAGCTATTTTATCTCTTACAAAATTTTAGTTTGGTAAACGGTTTAGCCACAAAAAAATATTTTCTAAATTTCTACAAGCCTGTATCAGTAATTGTAACGTAACACTAGGCTTGCAGGGATTTACAAAAACATTTTTTTTTTTGGCTAAACCGTTCACCCAACTAAAAGAGAGAAAATAGCTTCTACATTAAAGTAACTATTCAGAAAAAAAATTGGTAGTGATTATACAGGGGGTTAATTTTTTAAAAAAAGTTAATCATTTTTAACCCCCTGTATAACCACTACCATTTTTTTCTGAATAGTTACTTGTGCTTGCTCTACTTGCCATTAAATTTTTATTATAGTTATTAAGTACCTATTGGTGTATGAAGTCTATCGGGTGTTTTTGTAGTCATAGGGTAAATTTGAAAGCGTGATAAAGCGTCAGCGACTTTATTTAATTTGCCTGGTAAATAGTTTATATTGAAATCATATTCTTCTAATTTAAATGCCCAACGGGTTAATTTTGAATTTGATTCCTATAAATTTTTAGCCATACCAGCGGGCTATGATCGGTGTACAAAGTCAATGTTACTCCATATAAATATAGAATTTGTACTGCGTTATTAAGAGTTCTGGAGGCATACAAAACCGGTTTTCCATTTTGGGATAATACGGCTCTTCTTGCATATTTAGATGCATCGGTTGTTAGCTCGAAGGGTTTTTCAAAGTCCGGGATATTGAAGTACGAGCTCATTTAATTAAAATTTGTTTATAATATTCGTACTTTTTAAAAAATTCAGGTGTGTGTACAATTTTGTTTCCTTTTAGGCGTATGGTTAAAAATTTAGTTATTTTAGCAAAGTTTAATGAATTTCCTATGTTAGGCCTTTTTAATAATTTAGATTCTGGGCAATCTTTCAAAGCAGCAATAAAAACAAATTAGGTACACTTGGGTGCAATTTGCCGGCCGCCGGCTCAGCTGTTGGAGGCCGTGTAGTGAATTACAACAGAAATAAATTGGTAGAGTATTAATTATAAGAAAGCCCAGAGCGCCAACAATTTTTGAAGTTAACGACAAATGCACCCTGGTTAACTAATGAGAAATTGTAAACTCTATACTAGTAAAGCAACACTTCTGAAAGATAGCTTCAATAAAGACATTCAAACCGTAGCTAACACACTCTGTATATTGATAATTTGAGATCGTTTACTTTCATGCAGAATTACAATACAACTTTTACAATGAATAACTTATAGCTAGCATACAATGGAATGTGAGGAACGCCCTAGATTAGTACTACATGCACTAATTGTACTTACAGTTTCTGACATAACAGCGGTTTAAAACACATTAAAACAGGCAACCTCACCAGCTACTAGCAGCGACAGATTTGGGGGCTCTGTTCTGGAAGTCGCTGTGCGAGTATCCTCCTTTCGGGCGAGAAGTTCCTACGGTCGACGGTGGCAGTTTTGGACGGCAAGCAGCGCCGCTTCAGCGGGATCACAATGCCAAACTTCGGGGCTAAATACACCCCACAATGCGGATTCTTCTTGTGCCCTAACTAAGCGCTGGCAACAAGAGAAAGCGGTTCCGTAGAGGCTCGACAAAACGCCTCGCAAGACCTGCTACACGTGGCCCAAAAGCTCAGAACGAATTCCAAAACGTGTAACACAAGTCTGCCTATTACGGCTTGCTCCGTAGATTTTGCCTAGCACAGCTTGATGTAAGAGGGAAAAGAAGGTTCTAATAAAAAACGCAAGGACAAGCTTCTTAGCGCGAAATAGTTACTCACCCCAGGTGGTTTTTGGGCTCAGAAGAGAACAGCTCGAGTGTGCTAACACAGATAAATCCGCCGTAGCGAAGGAAACCACGTCCTTACATAAGTTCAAAGGCATCAATCCACGAAGACGTGAGGGTATTCACAACTCCACTTATTCAAACCAACCAAATAACCCTATATATATAAGCATCCCGAACTAGTGAATAGCACTTTTAGTGAACTGCTCGCTTCGAAATGATAGCGAAGAAGAGCGAGTCCCGGCCTGCCAATGGTTTTCCCAGATAAAAGCCTATCGCCAGAAGTCACGGCCAAATGCCAATGCGCACTGCGCGGGAAAATAGCGTTCGAATTCGAAATTATGACAGGCGGCGCATTCTGCACGTAACACCTATAATAACCGAAAAGTCCTAAGAAAGATTTTATTTCTGTTCTTGTCTTGGGCAAGGAAACTTTTTTAATAGCTGAAATTTTATTCGGATCAGGTTTTATACCTTTGGAGGTTATTACCTGTATGTCCTAAGTATTTAACTGATTTGTGTAAAAATTCTGATTTATCTAACTGGGGTTTTGATTATTTGAATATACAGGTTCTAATCGTCCTAGATTTGAATTTTGATTAGAATTATTTATATTGTGTGGTCTCGACATGTAATTTGTATTGTGGAATTTAGAGAAATTAAATTTGTTGCATGACTTTGTGTGCTGCATATTGGAAGCTAAATGGCTAGGTTTATTTGACTTTTGACTTTGAAAATGATTTTGAGTTTGTGAATATGGAATAAATATGTAGTTCTTCTTTTATTATGCTTAGTGCTTGTTCTAAAAGAATCCGATTTCTGCTTTTGTCAAAACTGCCTACATTTTTATTTAAGCAGCTAGTAAATGTTTGCAATGCTAATTGTTTGTCAGCTTTTTTATAATACCTATATCATTTCTGGAGGTTCGTTATTTATTGAATTATAGATAGCTAAATGCGTTCTAATTTTTTTGTAAAACTCAATAGGATTGTCCATATTTTGTCTTAATTTTGTTAAATCGATCGAAAGGTTTAGTTCTGACCATTGTTCTCCGAAATTTTCGGTTCATACTTTTTTTAATTTGGACCAGGTGTCGTACCGGTATGCGGTGATCATTTCTAAAGATTGACCCTTTAGTTTGTTTCTAATTAAGGATAAAACAAATTTGTTAACGTAATCGTTAACATTTTCTGTACAAAATTGATTAGCAATAATGTTTGCAGATCTGACGAATTCAGAAAGAGTCGCTTGATTTCCGTTGTAATTACATATTTCATTCAAAAGAGCTGCAGTAAAGCTCGGGAGAAAATGAACTTGATTTGTTACTCCACAGGCACATCCACTTTGATCAACCATGTTAAGACTGTCACAACTATTACAATTAATATTTGAAATAATAGCCTTGTACCACGACCTAAAGGCGATCTTAAGCGATACCGTGACAAAAATTGTGTCGAAAATATTTATTTATTGATTTATTTATGTTAGTAAACAGTATTAATTATTTCTAAGGAAAACCTAACGCGGGTTCCTAATACGAATAAAATTGTTTTTTTAAGTCGTTTCGGCGGCTATTTAATTTAACTGATGCAGTAGTTCGAATTTGTGGAGGAAAACTGGAAGACTACAACCATCGAGTCGACCAGCATTTTCCTTGTGAATCAGCTCTTTACCACAAATCAAAAACCGTCTGTCCAGCGGATCGTCGGACAACTCCAGGAACAAACGTGAGGACAGCTCGTTGACCCAGCTACTGCAACCCCTGGTTATTGGAGCCACATGCTGATTGGGAGCTGGTGATCAATAGTCAATCATCACCTTGGTTTTTGGAACCAGTCCAATTGAGGACAACAGGACTCAGCATAGCAGTCCAGAACGCAGCATAGCAGTCCATTTGAATACAACAGGACCTAACAGTTCAGCAGGCCGTTCGTCAAAAAATTTCAAGCACAATGTAAGTGCATATTCACAATTTAAAGAAATCAATTTTTATGCATTTGTTTGAAGCAAAGCAAGGTAATAATTACTAAAGATACAATACTAATTAACAAACTTTAAACTATACTAACTTAGACTTAAATATTTATTTATACGTTGAAGCAAAACGCGGTAAGCGTGCTCATTCAGTGCATACACTAGGTCTGCTTAATCTCTGAATCTACTCACGTTTTGTATGTAGGGACTCCCTACATACAAAGGTGACGATTGACTATTGATCACCAGGTCCCAATCAGCATGTGGTTCCAATAACCAGGGGTTGCAGTAGCTGGGGTTAACGGCTGTCCTCACGTTTGTTCCTGGAGTTGTCCGACGATCCGCTGGACAGAAGGTTTTTGATTTGTGGTAAAGAGCTGATTCACAAGGAAAATGCTAGTCGACTCGATGGTTGTAGTCTTCCAGTTTTCCTCCACAAATTCGAACTACTGCATCAGTTAAATTAAATAGCCGCCGAAACGACTTAAAAAAACAATTTTATTCGTATTTTGCAATGCATAATTACATTGGAGTCCTAACACAGGCTTCGTAAGACAATCTCTTACTTTAAGCATGTTAAGCTCTGAACTAGGAACTAAAGATAAAATGTAATTCTACTAGCATATATAACATTTCTAATCTATAAAGAGAAACCTTATCTACGGATGCGCCAGCAGGAAGATACACGTGGAGCATCAAGGTTGCAAGCAAGCAATTCTAAACAAAGGCAGCCCAGAGCCGTGATGAGGTAACTTGCAAGTCTGGAGTAATAATTTTGTCAAATTAATAAATGCGGGTGGACATTATTAAATAATAAATTTTTTAGTGTAGCTGCTCCTGCATTTCTTGCTATAACAGGTGCTTTTGCAATAACAACAAATGTATCGTGTGTTTAAAAACAAACTCATTCGCAGCGTGCCATGTTCAAATTGAAGTTTTCCGTAACTTGATATATACCCATTGAAGCAAATGAACTACCATAAGTCAGAGAGAACTAAATTACATCTTGACCTTGAACTATTTTCATACAAATACACAAAATACTTAATAAAAACAATTTTTATTGACTGTTATCAGTAATACCGTGTGTTCAAAAAGAGATTGGGTTGGCCATGGAAAAGTAATATCAACAGCAAGCTTTAGAATTGGCAGTCGCGATTTCAGTTATAATTTTTAGGCTAGGTTTTCCGCTGGCATGTAATAAGTAATTAAATTCCTTAAATGATTTATATTCTGATTAGTACCAAATTTAATGTGTTAACTGAGGTTGTGTAAGACGATTAAATACGCATCGGGTAATGTTTAGACACAGCCAATTTTATCGCTTGTTGTGCACAGTTGTGTTTATGGAGCTAGTTGCATTGTAAACAAACCAATTTTTTTAAGAAATTACCTCTTTTATTTCAATAACCGTAACAACTAAATTACCAAACTGTTAACGAATCATAACAGGTAGATAATCATTAGAATTGGAAATTATATATTTTTTATTTCACAGATACAAAAAATAAATAAAAACTAACAAAGCTGTTCAAAATGGTCACAGTTTTCTTGAAGAGACAAATTTACTCGTTTTTTCATGCTATTAAAAGCATTTATAAGCATTTGAGGAATTATTTTGGCACACTGTTCAATAATTCTGTCTTGTAGTTCCTCGATATTATTGATAGGGGTCTTATATACATTATTTTTCAGATAAGGGAACCTAAAGTAATCTAAAATAGTCAAGTCTGGTGATCTAGGTGTAAATTCTGGATTTGAACGTAAACTAATTATTCAATCGTCAAAAATTCGCGAAGGGAATTAATGAGCTCTTAAGCGGTGTGGCAGCGGCGGTATCCTGTTGAAGGTAGTCTTGCTGGAGCTCATCCCCATGAAGCTGATTAATATATTCATTGATAATATTACCGTATCTCTGAGCAGTAACAGTTTCGTGGAAAAATATGGATCCGATAATATATCTTCGAGACACAGCAATCCAAATACCAACTTTTAACGGGTGAAGGGGAGTCTAACGAAAAGTGTGAGGATTTTTAGCACTCCTTAACCTCATATTTTGTGAATTGATGTAGCCAGATAAATAAAAGTATCCTTCATCAATAAAGAAAGTTTTCTCAAACGCATCATCGTTATTTCCGAAATTATTGATAAACCAGTTACAGAATTTCAATCTAACCAGATGATTGTTTGGCAGCAGTTCCTGGTACATTTGTAACCGGTAAGGAAAATAATGCAAGTTGCTTCTTAATATCCTATGAGATATTGCATATGAAACATTTAATTGCTGTCCTAAATGGCGAACAGATACGTGTGGTTGCTTTTGCACAATTTGTCTTGCATTATTACCTACTTCTTCAGTGTGTATTTTTGGTCGACCACTGCCTTGCTTCCGGTTTATACTTCCAGTTTCGGTAAAGTTATGGACTACTCTTGATAAAGCATTACTAAATACCTTATATTGTCTAGCTGCCGCGAGAAACTCCTCATTGAATTCCCTAAAAGTATCTTTAATAGAGTAAATCCAATTTTCATTGACTTTTCTTTCATTCCGAAAGTAACTTTCTAACTAAAACACTCGCTGTTGTTGTGTAAAAGCCATCTTATCTTCCTTTTGGCTTAATACAAGTACATTTAATGCAATGTAAACTTTTGCCTGTCACAGTGACAGACGTTCTCTTGATCAAAATACAACCTGAAATTCACCTACAGACTTAAGTTAAGACATGACTAGATTTTCTATCTTTCTTTCCAAGGCCTAACGTAAATGAGTTTTTTTTGCAACACATGATATAATGTCTAATAAAGCATTAAATTTAGTTCTGCTAAGAAATATAGTTTTGCTGAATAAACGAAGGTTCTTTTAACACTGAAAATGTTTAACGAATTAGAAGAGTTACGCTAGTACGGGGCTCCAGAAGCGACTTGTGTGACGCTTGGAAAGTGAGCAGTTTTAACGAACTTTTGCAAGTTGTACGTATTGCAGGTGAATGATGTTGGTGTCATTTTGAAGATATCGTCAAGGGCAAGAAGAGGTTATAAATATTAGAATTCGATGGCAAAAATACTGAGGTTAAAACGACTTTTTGGGCACGAAAGTGTGCAGTGCTGTTACATCGTATACTTTTTGAAAGATCCATATGTGATTTGGGGCTAGTTGGAAACAGGATGAACCAACGCTCGTACTGGCTGTTTTTTGGGGTCTTCGATAAACAGCGAAGTTACAGGAGTATGAACCTGAGGTGCGTTTGTAGCAAATTCGATGTTCGCATAAGCAGGGGGAAAGAAAAAAAAATCGATGTTCGCTTTTGGCAGTATGTGGGCAAATCTGTGGATTTTAAAGAATTTTGCGGCTCAGGTGGATATGGGGGTTGCAAAATGGGAAAAACTTTATGATTATCAGAAAAACCTTAAAAATTAGTATTTGTGTGAAATTCGCTGTTTGGACATTTTCTACTGGTCAATTGTATTTTTTAAGAAATTCGGATGTAAGAGTTTTGCAACCTAGGTGAATTTGGGGATTGCAAAATGGGTAAAACGTTATAATTATCAGAAAAACCTTAAAATCTATATTTGCGTTTAATTTGCTGTTTGGACACTTTTTACTGGTCGATTGTATTCTTTTAAGAGAATTCGGGAATTGGAAGTTTTGCGGGCCAGGTGGATTTGGGGGTTGCAAAATGCGGAAAACGTTATAATTATCAGAAAATCTTCAAAATCAATATTAATGTAAAATTTGCTGTTTGGAGACTTTCTACTGGTCGATTTTATTTTTATGAGAATTCGGAACGTGGGAGGTTTACAGCCCAGGTGGATTTGGGGGTTGCAAAATGGAGAAAAAGTTACAACTATCAGAAAAACCTTAAAATCAATATTTGGGTGAAATTCGTTGTTTAGAGACTTTCTACTGGTCGACTGTGTTTTTCTAAATAGTTACCGATGCGGTTGTGGGGGGAGGAGTTACCTTATTTTCTAAATTTTTAAATAAGGAAAATGTGCAATTTTTGTTTGATCCTGGCCTTTTGTGAAATTGTAAATTTGCAAGTAGATATTAAATAGCGTGTCGGATTGTGTTTTTTTCTAAAATGAATAACATTTTATGGGTTAAGGTCATTGCCGCGCTGAACTTGTTCGCAGAATGGTAGACGCCCAGTGGCAGGGTTGGGATGTTAGTGCCAGCTGTTGTACTAAAACTTAATGAGGGATTGTAATAGGAAAAAATGGTGCGGACTTTAAAAGTATAAATACATTATACATATGTATAGATATGTACGGAAAATGCAAAGTTACTTAATTTAGACAATGTAAAAACTCCTGAAACAACAAATCCTTTTAAAATGTATTTATTAAACAATTAACACAAAACTAAAGATACATATCGACTAAGCAACTCAAAAGTCGATTCACATCTAATCCCTTTTTCACACTGCCCCGTTCCTCCTAATAAAAGCAGTAACATCTTTGCTCCAGTTGTTATATTTGCTATTAAAGCACGTTTCATGAGTAAACAGAATAGACTATTAACAATAATATGTGGAGCCGCCGAGCGGATGGCTTGTAATTCTCAGTACCCTTTCAAAACAACTAACAAATGTAATAAAGAATGACACAAATACGCAATACATCTTCTAAAGTTATATCAAAAATTGAATGTAAAATCGAATTCAACATCTTTCTCTAATTGCAGATTAATATTAAATTGTACAGGATGCTGAGAAGGTTCAAAATTGTAGTACGTATTATTTGTTAATGATCTGCTATGCTGTAGAACTGCGCATCAGTAACGTTTTGCTTGGCGTATAATATACAATAATAATGCAGATGTCAACAATTTCTAAATTTTTTTTATTTCTATCCCTTGTAAATTTTGATTTTGCAAATTTTATGCCAGACTTAAAAATTAGAGAAGTTCATCTTCAATCCATTAACGAAAGTTGGTAAATTGCAGCTTGTGTAATTTTTTTCTCAGAACTAAATTTATCCAATTAAAATTATTTTCTTTTAGAACAAACATTTTGCTTGGTCCTATTTTGACACAAAAAATTGTTGCCGTTAATGTTTTTTCTTTGCCACAACAGATTTTGTTGTGTATTACACTGAATTTCTATAAGTAGACGGCGTCCTCAAGAAGAAGTATGCAACTATAACGTCCGACGAAGACATGTTTGTTATTAGACACTAAACCACCGAAAAAAATTATTAAAAAAATGAGATTTTGGGTGCATTCTGTCAATGTAACCGCTTTTCAATATTCATACCTACTAGTGCTTCTGTCGTTGGTCGAGAAGTTTAAAGAATCTTAAAGGAGGGGCCAGCCAAACTTTTACCTGTTCATAAGACTTACTAACCACTACTAATAAGTATCGAAACTAATTTACGAAACAAATATCATGAAACAGAGCAAGTCCTGTTACATGAAATTTGTATAGTTAGGCCGATTACACACTGGAGAGGCAAATTTCGTGATATTCGTTGCATGAAACAGGAAACTTGTTTCATTAACACATAGCACGTGTATTCAAATAAGATGATGCAGACATGTGTTTCTGAAACAGGAGAGCAAACATTGTTGCGTATAGTAAAGTACGTTTTTTGTCTATACTAATAACTGGCAAAGTGTTACAATGTTGGCAGATATGTGATTAAAACGCTAGGAAATTTTTATACCTCGTGTTGGTAGAACCTTTTCAAAATTATGGTTATGTGTCAATTTTGAATGTCAAAGTTTCTTAATGTGAACTCTTGACAAATTTATTTTTTTAACGTGGAATCATCATCATCATCAATAAAATCGGATAAAAAAAGAAAACCAAGAAATATTTTAAATGAAAAAATGAAGCAGGCGATATTAAATTATGACATATCTGTCAAAATGACAATCATTTTTTTTTAGTGGAAAAAAAGAATTAAAAATCTATGTACCGACATTATTAAAACTAGGGACCCTGCAGGAATGCAACTTATCCCCTAGAAAGTTGACGGTGAAAATTATTATAGAAAAAAAAATTACTTTACCTCCCAGGTGCTCGAAATGTGCCGGCGATCACTGGACGCGAGACTGCAAATTAAACAGGAAGCAGAAACCGAAATGCCCAAACTGGGGTAAGGCGTCCACAGCTAATAATAAAGTATGATTAAAAATTATATTCACCAAGTATGGCTATGAAATAGTTCCTAATTTATGAATGCAACTACGATTATACTTAAATGTCAAACTTGACATTTTATTTTTAAGTGAGTTATAGTTGCATTCATGATTAGGAAATATTCCATAGCCAGACTAGATCAAATGATGAAATTTTTCATGATACTATGTAATTGTGAGATTTATGAGGCCAAACTGCAAATTGTGAGCCGGAAGAAGCCAATCCCGTCGCTTTCTCAAACGCAACCTGTACCAGCGGAGTTACCAGTGCTGCGAACCAGCAAGTTTTTGAAGAAAATTGTATAACCGGAAGTAAGTGTTCACTCTTGTAATTTTTCAGTTTTTTTTCGATTTTTTCTAAAACCGCTCTAACGATTTTTTTCAAACTTCACGTTTTTATTAAATTTTTAATGTGTATTGATGTGAGATAGGTATTCCAGTTGAATAATTCTAAAATGGGTTTATTTTGTTTTTTTTTTCAATTTTTCTTATTAACTCCTATTTTAAATAGAACACCCGGTATATTATTAGATATTTGAATTCAGCTTAAGATTCTAGAGAAAATTTGTCTCTTCAACTAACGCTCTATTTTGTACCAGTTTTGTAGAATTTGTAATTTTTGAAAATTTTGACAAATGCTAAAAAATTTAAAATCTAATTTTTTTATATAAAACGAAATGGTGCCTTTAGTGCTGTTTAATTAATTCCATTAAAAACAAAATGGCGCCTATAGTACCAACACTTCTGCTCGTGTTCAGTAACTGAACTATTTTAGACACCTAAGTTATAGGATGTAAGTGTCTCATTTTGACATTAGTAACTTTTGGTAGCTAAATATGCGTACACTGTTAAAAATATTCAATGGGATATTGAAACGACTCAAAGTGGCGGATATCAAAACAGGCAATCAGAAACAGGACCATAATTGACCATGTACACTAACATTAATATAGCCACTGTTTTTATTTGTGAACTCTTAGTGTATAATACTTTGTTTTCAAACGTCATAAAAGTGACAACTTATGTGCCTTGGCAAACAAGGTAAATGCGTTACTTTAATGTCTAGGCATAAAAGTGGTTACTTTTACGCCGGCGGAGTAAAATTACTTCAAAACTTCATTAGCTTTTGAATATTTTTGGCATTAGCCTTTTTGATTGTCCGGAACTGATGTAGACGTCAAAAACACTTCGTTTACAAACGGGTAAGTATCTAACTTTCCAGAATTAATTAAACGAAATTCGGAGATCTAACAAAATCATACCTCTATAATAATCTGGAACATTCCCGAGGTCCCAACATTTCGACTCCCAGTCTATGCGCAGTTACTACAGTAAGCGGGACGAGACGCTAATCGCAGCAAACATTAGTAATGTTCCTAGAGGTAGTAAATGCAAGTAGGATTAAAAAATTTTATAACAATATTTTTGAACAAAGGTACGAATTTAGATTATTTCCAGATTTAAGATTTGTGTGTACTGAGTACAAACATTTCTGTGTAATGTAAAAGATGTGTATAGGCTCTAACAAAAGGATAAATTTTTCTCTCCCTCCATATTACTGGCTCTAGAAATGGGAAGATTTGCTGCTATTATCGTCTCGTACGTACATATCCTTAAACTCAAACACGCTGCTTTGACGTTTGTGTGCGATGTGCATCTTCGACTGTAATTATTAACAACACAGCTATAGCCGAGGTTTTTAATAGCTATTTGCGTTATTAGACCGGTAGCAACATTTTTATGGGCGCGCCAATACTTTACAGGTCGAGGCCTTAGGGCGAGACCTGTATGTTAGGCAAGGCCATAAAAATGCTACCGGTCGTGTATCGTATAAGATTTTTTAGGATACTGCATTTGTAACTAGCGTTTACATAAAATTTACCGGACTCGTTTGTAACTATGTAAACGCTAGTTACCAATGCAGTATCCTAACAACATTTGTACGTAAAGCCTCTATGACACGACGCTAGATTTTATGCAAAATTTACTTGTAAATTTTTATTAAAATATTAAGCATTGTTGCGTACAGAAAATTGGCTGCTAAATTTTGATTAGTCTTCTAGCAGTGGCTACAAGTATTAATTCTGTGATAATGGTTTATAGTGCATTAGATAATTGTAGTACAAAGCAAAGTAAGGGAATAGCGTTGTTCAGTTTTTCGAAAAATTTTCAACAACGGCATTATTGGTCTAAATTTTGCAAAAGCAAGAATTGGAACCACTTCGGCCCAGGTCGGTGACTCAATCACTGGATTTCTGCACGTTTCGAACCTCTACCAATAACATCCAACTCTATGAGTGCATCTTCGACTGTAATTATTAACAACGCAGCTACAACCGAGATATGTACACATTTGTATGTTGTACTTGTTATTAATTAGTCTTTTCATTCAATAGAGACGAGTACGACCGAAAGCAAGATGGAAAGACAAAATTCTAAACCACTTAGGCCCAGGGCGTTGACTCAATCACTGGATTTACTATCAATCTTATATTGAAAATAAAGTAGTGTAATAATATTATACATTTCTATCGTAGAAAAAACGTCATAAGCATCAGGAACATTAAGGAATTATCAATCTCAGGCAAAAATTGGAGTCGTCGCTTCGCTTCTCCTCCAAACAATTGTCTTTGATTGTTAAAATGTCCATACCGTTCTTAATATTTAATATACTATATAGGAAGTATAAATTGAGTTGTGAACGTTATAACATTTACCAATATATCGCAGTAAAATTTGGTAACAGTATCTGCATTCTTGTATACGGTGTTGATTTAACAAAGCGATTCTGGTTTGCTGTTGAATGGCAGATATAGTAATGATATGTGATTATGGCAAATACTATTTAAACGTTTTCTAACTCGTGGAATTGCCATGTTTCGTACAATTTTAGGCAGCCTTTATAGAAAAATGTAGATTGCAAACAAAATAGCATATTGTTTTATTTGAATTGAAAGTCACTTGGTGTGACGAGCAATTATTTTGATTATATATTAACGCAAAAATTGCAAGTCAAACAGAGCCACTTTTAATCCAAATAATGCATACTATTTGGTCTGCAACCTAGAAAAGTACAAAATATAAATATAACATTTTGTACGATATAGTGATTTTACTTAGTTACCGTGTTTGTTGCCAAATCAGTAAGTTATGTTTACCGTTCTAGAACGGTAAATAATAATTTGAGGTTAGCAGGTTAGGTTTTGCATTAGTTTTGACACAGACTGACGCAAATAGTATACTGTTTTATTGGATTGAAAGAGTCACCTTGTTTGACGAGCAATTATTTTGATTATATATTAACGCAAAAATTGCAAGTCAAACAGAGCCACTTTTAATCCAAATAATTCATACTATTTGGTCTGCAACCTAGAAAAGTACAAAATATTAAAAATTTTAGATGATTGATTGCGTTTGACGTTATTCATTTAACGACCATTAGACAAGTGCATCCATAGGCAACCAGTTAGACCTTAATTTTAGTTAAGTATGAAATTAAGGACTTTTTTTGAGTGAGCCGCAGTTTATGGCCACGCGAGCGAGGCACATAAAGAAAATGCCAACTTTAATGAAACATTGAAATTGCATAGGTATATATATTTATTTTTATAATGAATAATCATTATATTTTACTGTTACTATTTGGTACTGGGGTGTTCTCCTGTAATAAAATAATTATTAGGTAATTTAATGCAAATTTTTTAATACTACCACTAATTCTCCTTCCACTACCAATAACTCCCCTTCCACTACAGAAGAATTGTTCTGCAAATTTTGAAAAACATTGCAAATTAGTTGTTATAGATGTGATAGTTTTGTACAGGAGAGAAGATTGAGGTGACAAATTGCAATAAAATTGGGAATTAATTAAATTGCTCAATTTGTTTAAAATAGTGATATTTAATAAAACATATTATTTTTAATATTAAGAACCAAAGTAAATACTTACAATTAAGAAATGTTTTTAAATACTTTGTAAATGGGATGAAATTAATTATCTGTATGAGGCGGCAGTTTTATAGTACCTTTGAAAGAGGTTTTAGTAAAGTTTTCAAAAATAAATTTTTTCTCCAACCACACGAATAAGACGCCATATTGTCGAATAATTTTGTATAAAAAGTAAGTCATTTCGGGATGTTTACAAATTACCTTGGCAACTGTACACTTTTCGATTCATATTTGCACTAGTACAAAAATGGACGCCAGATAGGGTTTTACGCGGTACATTTTAAATAAAAAGCAAATGCTTCGTCAATATTCGGCAGTCGCCGTCGTTGTTGTTTATTTTTCCCGTACAGTGATTGTTTATTTGCGCCATGACAGTTCTACAATATAACCTACAATGTTTGATTCTAAATAATAAGTCATATTACCGAATTTATGAGTAGTTGGAGAAAAAATTGTATGTTTCATTCGTACAAAAAATGCGTTTTCGGGACGCGTAAGACTCGCCGGACTCCGCTGCGCGTCGTCCGGCGATCTGTCGTACTTGTCCAGAAATCATGCATTTTTTGTACTAATGAAATAAATAACTATTGAAGGATTGCGGAAAATCAACAATTATCAATTGGAAAAAAACTGCAATAATACTAGCAGTCTTTTAAATCTCGTGGGTAGAATATGTTCAGGCAATTTATTGACAAATATAAATGTGTAATAACACTAATCATATTATCGTTTAGCAATGTGATAAACTCGCCATTCTATTATCACTGTTGCCGGATTGATTCTATAAAACGAAATAATAAGATTCGGTACCTACTTAATATTTACAAATTATTTTTGATAACCTATTAACAGAGAGGTTACTGTTGCATTAGCTTCAGCTTCAGTTGCTTCCACTTCAGAATTATTAAGCATCTGGATGACGCCCATATCCTACAAAATAAACCTTGACACATTAGTGTGTGCTTATATTATTAATTATCAAAATTCACTTTAAAGGTTTTACAGTAATCTGTTGTCTCTTGCTGTTAAAACTCGCCCCAAACATATCGTCATCAATCGTCTGTACTAAGTTGAATTAAAAGAATGAATTTACAATGTTTTAATTTTGACAGTGTACTCAGATATGGTTTGAGCACTGGTTTGCTCATGCATCGTTTAAAATTTTTCATATGAATTTGTTTTATTCTGATTCACTTTTCTCGCTTCTCAAATCAGTTCCGAGTGGTTTTAGTGTTTTATTTACAAGCAATGTACAAACCATCAAGTTCTCTATTTTCCGTTTGTTTTGTGGAGGAACAGTATGGGGTCTGCTGGCCACATGTGATACCTTAACAGATGACATATATAATTAATGTTTTTAATTATTACAGTTACATGGTAAATTCTCTAAAAGTACAACTTTTTGTATCTGTATTTAAATTTCGCGCCAAATTAACTATAAAACTTTCAAAAGGCGCGTGCGCATTGCCTGTTGAATATAAAATATTAGTCAAAATCGCCGATCTTTGGTTTTCATATTTAATAAGAGTTTTTTTTTCTCTGGATTATATTTGTTGTTCTTGTATTAGAGTGAAATGGAAAAAACCTTATTTCTTTTGTAAATTTAATTTAGGTGACAAAAAAATCATGTACTTTTAAAAACTAAAAAATTTGAATACGAGTTCGGCTGAAATTTTCGTTTGAACATTGACTAGAAAAATTCGGTTAAAAAAAAGTATGGTCCACACAGCCCTGCATAGAGAGTGCTCAAAGTTAAAGCTATACGATTTCGATTACATTATCAAATTTGTAGTACTGTTCACGCAGATTACAATGGCAAAAACAGGAGAACAATTGAGCATCAGACTTTCGAGTTATTCGCAAAATTATTTTTTTTTTAATAGAACAAATTATTACATGTGTATTTACAAAAAGCAAAAATATACAGGGAGTTTATATTTTTTTTTACTTTTGTGAATAATTTGAAAATTTGATGATCAATTGTTTTTCTGTTTTCGCCATCGTAATCTAGGTGAGTTATACTACAGCTTTGCTAATTTAATCGAAATATTGATAACAAAGTTAGCAATAGCGGACAATTAACTTTGAACAGCCTGTATATTATATCAAATAAGCAATACATTTATTTAGTAAGAAAAGGTTTACTATAACCAATTATTTAATCTTACCGCTTGCTCCTTTTTCTGGCTCTCCCTTTTACGAGCCAAAGCTTTTGCTGGATTAGCAGCTATCTGCTGCCCCATGTCCATTACCCTCCTCATAGAAAATTCTCTGGTGTTTCCACACCCCTCGCAATATTTTTGGAAATCTAAATTGGAAAAGGTAGTAGTCTAGTAGTCAAATTAATTCCATAAGTAGTAAAACTTTTGAATTTTCTTTCTTTAATTAGGATAGTCGATTACTTAGTGAATAATCGAAATGTCGAATGATCATATTTTTAAAGATGGATGCCTAGCAGTAAATTGTAATACATACCACAGATCAGAAAATTGCACTCGCAAAAACGTATCACGGTGCAGGTACGGCTGTCGTATTGCCCTACCGGAATATGTCATTTGCAGGAGGGACATATCTCTAAAAAGAAAATTTGTAATTTAACTAATCAAGTTTACTTTCAAATATAAAGGTACCGTAACTTGTCCAAAATACGCTTACAAACAAATTAATACTCATGCAACTGAAGGATTCTCTGATTATAAATCCTTACTCCACACTCACAACAAAATCTATCAGGATTGTATAATAGTTATTTACTATACAAGTGGGATAACAGCATCATTAATATACGTGTGTGTAAGTTACAAACGAGTGCGTAGTACGAGTTATGTAAGCACACAAGTATATTAATGATGCATTATCACACATGTATTGTACAAAATTTTATCTACGACCGCCTAAAATTGAGAAAAGTGCATTAAGAGAAATGTCAGATCTGTCATTTTCAAAAATATTTTAGTAGGCAAATGTCATTATGTCATTCATTTGACACTATTTCAGTTACGTAATGAAGTCATTACACAACTCAGTTGCGTAATGAAACCATTACATAACTGAGTGGTGTAATGAGCTTCATTATCTAACTGAAATAGTGTCAAATGAGTGACGTAATGAGTTACTTATCCCACTCGAGTAGATAAACAAATAAATAGTATTAAAACACAGTTACATGAAAACTGAAAACTAAGTTATTTTTAAAATAAATTATACGTTTTAAATGGTTTTTGTTTGATGAACCCTTTGTTTAAACCAATTAGGTATTTTTTTGTAGAAAAAGTAGGTAATAAAATGGAGATTTTACTTACCATGTTGATTCACACACCACTAAGAACAACGCACAAAATGAAGAATTACAAAAACCACTGCACACTAAGAACTTTTAAGTAATAATGTTACTGATAGGTAGTTTTGCAAGTGGGATTGACTACCTGAGTTTTTGGGATAGAAAGTAGATACTTAAATACTTATGAAAATTCCCCATCATAACAATAACACATTATTATATTTCCTTTATATTCCAAAGGCAGGTAGGTACTTCATTGTCCCTATTTTCAGAAAATTCTAGGTTTGTCTAAATATGGTGCTTTTAGAGATCAGCAAATTCCAGGAATTTAGCTTACGGAAACTGCCCAGTGACATTTGCACTAACTGCGAATTTACAGCATTGTAACAATAATTAGCATTTAATACTGAACAGAAGAAAAGACACTATTCAATTCAGCAGTAATGGCTGTATCCAATATGAAAGAAAGTTGCCCGGAGGCTATCCAAAAATGTTCATAAAACGCTTTCCAGAGGTAAGCGTTTTCTTTCCAGAAACTTTGAATTTGAAAATATATTTTTTGAACTTTTCTTTACTGCCAATCTCCAGCGTACTTTTAAAACTTTCTTTAGTGCAATAAAAGTTATTAAATTCGTCCTACATTTTAAATGCGGCATATGCTGCGAGTTTTAGCTGGTCAGCAAATATTTCATAACACGCGGAGATAAAATGCAAGAATCTGTTCAGTCTCAAAACGTACGGATTTTTTAAAATTATACAAAATTTGCAGCTTGTAGCGACAGACGTTTTATCTAAGTATCTAACTATGTTGGTTAATTATAGTTTGTTATTTTTTCTTTTGTCTTGAAGTCGGCAATATGTCCAGTACCACGATGAACAGATTCTTAGTATATATATATATATATATATATATATATACTGCGAAATGTGGAATATGAGATCCACAATTTCTGGTTCAATCTGAGATCCATGTTTTAAAATCCACACAGAACAATTTCGTCATGGTTATTTTATTTAGGACCAAATAATCTTCCGAAAATGCTTTCAAATGCGAATTTACGTAAATAATAAAAGAAAAATTCGATAATGCAGAACTGTGTATTTTGAGATCCTAACAACATATGGCATTGCGAGATCCTTTTATATACAATATGAAGTATATAGATAATATTGTGTGATCCGAGTACCATCAGTGTTGCCAGATATGTGGATCTCGTATTAATTGACATAGTAAATTCTGTATATCATATGGAGCATTCTATTTCACGGATGCGACGTCCACTTTCCATTGAGTATGTGTGCACTTGATTACCAATTTTAAAAATGTAGCTAGCTAGTATTATTATTAATGCAAGCCTTCTTAATTGGGATTCCTTAAATTTTATTCCGTATTTAAATGTTGGTACGTAATTGCTGACAAAAAAAATGGATAATGTTTCGTTCCAAATGTTTTCAGCAACAGGACATGCTAATTTAAATTGGAAAATAAGTTTTCTAAAAACAATTTAAAAATAATAAGCATTTATTGGTAAAAAAAATTAAATGTTTTTACAAGTTTAGTAAAATTTTAGTAAATGAACATTAGTAAGACATTATTTTAAAAAAACATTTCTAAAGAGAATGAAAAGCAAACAAAAACATAGAGCCATAAATTATTTAACATGCAATCATTACAGTTTCTTGTATTCGTTAAAAATAAAGGCTTTAATCTTTTTCCAGTCTTTATTTTCCATAACTGTGTATTTTTTTCGAAAAGCCTCTATTTCTGCCTCGGTGGGCGGTTTCTTCTTTTTAATGTTTTCTTTGAAATGCTCTATTGTCACAGCTTTTTGCTGAGGTGTCCACCTTATTTTGGGATGTTTAATGTTCGGTTTTTCAGCGGCATGCTTATCGTGTGTTGTGGTTTTGGGACATATTTCTGCAAACAATTTGTCCAGTTCCTTTTTTTAACCCACTTGTATTCAACCCCAATACTTACCATTAGATGCTATGCCTTCGATTTCAGAAGGTGAAGCCCTCGTTTTTCGTTTCCTTCGAATATTGCCATTTTCTGTGATAACCCCACGTTTACTAAAGGGTTCTTGTCTTTCGCTTTCACAAGCCTGTCCTGTATTTTTATTTGCTACTTCTAAAATATTGTACTCAATTTTATTAACCGTCAAACTTATTGTACATTATTACTACTGTTACCTGTACTGGCGAGACTATCCTGTAGATTCTCATCGCCTATGTTATGAGTGTGGTCATCATCACTGTTAATATCGGAATCAAGCTCTTCATTTATATCAACGTTTTGTGATTTTAATAATAATTTAGCCAATTTTGCCGTTTGATAAATTTCTTGAGGCAACCTAAAAGTTAAAACAAAACAATTTATTATATTGTTTATCACAATTTAAACTGGCAGCTTTATAGAGCAACAATAGTTAGGGAAGTGATTGATTTCCGTTTGACTTTGGTAATACGTGTAACATAATATGTACTAACAAAATTAAAATTAAATATTAGTTTTGCTAACAACAGTAAATTGAGCAATAGAGATTGAAACGGTAATCGAAGCTCTAAGTGAGTGGGAGAGTGTATCACAAGCTGGCAAAAGAGGGGGAGGCGTTAACTAGCTAATAGGTAAGTAATATTCATAAAACTTTTTAAAATTTGTTTAGCTAACGGGATCAACACTAACTGGTTACTGAATTTTAGAACAATAAGAATCAAAAAGGTGTTAAAGAAGGTCCAGTATGATACTAACCTATAAAAATTTTGGTGAGTTGCCATAGTGTGGCCTAAGAATGTACACAATTGTTCCAATTCTGAACTGTCCAAATTATGTATCTGAGATATGGTGGCTATATGTTTTCTTAATTTCCCAGATGTTAGCGCTTGCGGATATTCCGCTCCTGATGCACTAACTAAATATCTTAAAGCTGAATATCCATCTAAACATGTTTCTTTCTTAATTGTTGCGAATAAATAAGGGTTGGTTTCTGGCGCAAAATTCTTTCTAACTGTCAATAGCAAATCAATGTAACCTTGAACTTCTTTAGATATTAGCACCGGAACAGGTTTGTGACGCTTGCCTCTTATACGTATTCTTTTATATTTTTTCAGTAATAATTTTTCAGTCTCGGTTAAATTTTGTTGGAATTCTTCGGAAATAATGTCATTATTCTCCTGTACGTAGCTTTCTAACAGAAGTCTTTCTAACTCTCCCACGCGTCGCCGATTTAATGTTATGAGTAGCGTGTAACAACATTTTTGTAAATCACTAAATGATTTTCTGTCTTCTCCATTTTCATTTAAAACCTCAACGCAACTTTCTGCTTTTAGTTTAACAAAATCGTTCAGTTTCTTTATATCTGAAGTTAAAGGAATTATTGTAGGCTTTTTCCACTGATTTTCAACTATATTCTGATTTGCTACACTACTCACTTCTGCGTTCCAATTACTTTTTATTATACGTCTTAAAGTTTTTACTTCTCTTGTTTTTTCTGTGCTGTCAATCCCTTGTACAAAAATCGTATTCTTTTGCTGTATTTCTGAATAAGCGTGTTCACACAACTGTTTTAACGTGGTGCCCATGTGAAGAGCTAAGGAGGGAGCTTTTTCGAATTTCTGATTTTTTTCATTATAACCGGTTATATTTTGAGTACAAATGACAAAATATTTGAAATTTTCCGGTTTCAAAGCTTCAAACAATGAGGTTTCTTTAACCAACGGTTTCATGTTTTGCCATAAACGTGCAAGTTCACGTAATTTATTTTTTGTTACTTTGTCTAAATGGGCGTGGCGATGTCGTTTGGCATAGAATGAGGCAAATGAGAGGATCAACGGATCACTTTTCGCTATAAGCGATATATCATCACATCTCATCTTTAAGACGCCTTCCTTCAGACGGAGATTACTTACAAATTTATCATCTATCGAACGAAATGCGAAATAAGTTTGAGCTTCGGCTGCATTAAAGGAATCTGCAGATTTTTCTTGTGGCCGTTGTCGGCAATTGGCGACATGACGTTTAAGATACCTTTTCATGTAATATCCTTTACAATACATACAAGGAACTACATTTCCAGGATTAACATTTTTGGTTGGTCTTTTTACTAATTTTATCTCTTTCTGTGTAGGTGCCAAAAAATTTCCCTTTTTTCTCAACATGTCAATAAAGCATTTTCTCTCCACGCTTCCAGTCTTCATTTTCATGAACTGCTGAACAGCTACTTCTGAGTTGTGTTTGCGCATTAAGTGGCGACTGAAATTTGTTACATTTTCATAACAATAGAGACAAAAGTCTCGTTTATCCCAAATACGCTTGCTTCTGTTGGATGTAGGTATTCTTGCTTCTAAATACTGTTTTGACAAAACGCATTTTTGTAATAAAATTCACAAACCAGAAGAAACAGGTAAGTTTATCATTTAAATAAATCGACACATTTTTTAAACTTCTTCAGTATTATTTGCCTGTTAATGTGCAAAAAATACTGAAAGTTCAAGATTATTGTATCATATGTTAATTATTAAAAAGTACCTGATTTATAGTAAAAGGTAGAGTTCCAGAGTCTGCTAGATGGTATTCATCTATAGGGCTACTTTCTGAATATCCCTGCTGTAAGTAGAAATATCAGTTGAATTAATGCCCAAAAATATGATAGATGGCAATGAATTAAGTTTTTATCTAGAGTCCCTGTATATAGGTTACTAAGAGTTGGGCAAACAACGGGATACATTTTGATTGGTTTGGATCACTTTTTGCAAAGCATGTGTGATAAAAGTGCCGTTTTTACATATTTTGTAACATGTTACGACTGATAGTTTCACACATGCAAATTTAAATCTTAACTAAATTGGCCGTATATTCCTAATAGTCGGTTCTAGAGATCCTAAGAATGATCAATACTCTGAAAACTCTCCCATCAAAAGCAAGTTAGCATGGTTGGTTCCCATTACCTCTTTGTTTGACATATGTCAGAGTCGACTGTGATACGTGTTTTACGTTTGACAGTACTGAAAACATTCGATATTTCCAGGTTAAGATTTGCGTCAGTCTGTATCAAATAACAAACAAAACGTAACCTACTAACCTCGAATTTGACATAGACTGACAATCGACTTCAATACTGCCAAACGTATAACACGTTTCACAAGCGATTTAGCTTAAACATGGCAGCTGAAACTACGTGATCTAGGAAGCCAATCAAAAAATAGAACACCCCATTGTCGCCACTGTCTATATAAAGGCACTGTATTTTTATCTACCCTGTATTGTAGAGTTAAATCATTCTTTTTAAAAACATCTACTTACAGGAGTGTGGTTTTCTCCTAATGTCTCCACATTCGTAAGTGAAATGGTGTCCGCGATATGTGTTTCAGATGACGGGGGTTTTGATCTGTTAATTTCAAGCGGTGTAGTTTGAGGATCCTATTACATTAATTTAAAAAAAATTAAATGTATATAGTCAATAAAAAAACTCAATCACCTGAGTATTGGACATAAAATCTAGCTGAGGCTGTTCAAAATATGATTCCTAGTATCAAAAAAGCGTATTAGGGTATTTTCAAATAGTTAAGCGAATTCATAACTTACTGGAATATTTTTACCAGAACAACCCAAGTCCCTGCCTATGCCTCTCTTATACTTCTCTAGATTTCCATATCGGAAAGCAAATTCTTCCTAAAATTCTTGCTAAATGTTATACTTATTCAATTTTATAAACTAAGTGCTTACTGTCTCCGACTCTGTCGAACTTCCATCGGTCGACGCGATATAATTTGGGTCTTGATCAGAATCGTTTACATCCGATTCAGATGAACTTTTGGATGATTTACTAGCTGCAATGGTTAATAAATATTACATAAATAAAGCCTACCTTATAGTGTGACTAAAAGTGTTGTAACTAATCAAATGTTTTGTTTAGGTAAAAGAGTCAAAAAAAGTGCCTGTGATTGTCAATTGTGCTTCCGTTACGCTTCCGCTTACACTATAAATCAGGCCTAAGGATAATATTTCAACGAGACTGAGACTGATAAAAGATTCGTTTTTTTTGTGATTTGTAACTATACTAAATTTCAAATTAGCATGCAGTACTTGGAACTAAGTAGTAATCATAACTATGGCGGTGATTGGTGGAAACAAAGTCCTCATTACAACCATATGAAAATCAAATACTTTTTCATATATTGTAACTTTGACATTTGGTATGAATTCTAAAGATATAAATGGAAAACATGAATAGTAGACAAAAAAAGCTGGCCTACCTTTATTTGAATTATATAGGAAAAATTTATTGTAAAACACGAGCAGTCAAACAAACTTAAATTTTCCTAGTACAAACTGAGGTTGAGTTAAGAGTGCAACCTACTGCATTCTTATTTGAAATTTAGTATATTAATTAATGCTTTCTATCAACCCAAACATAGTCCTATGCGAAAATAATATGGACATAATAATTTTTTTATGATTATTCTCTGCATGGGTTTATTAACCTTAGCAGAACCAAGCTTTTTTTAATGAAAAGTTGTACCAAGTATGCCCACGCAGTTTTAGAATAAATTGGAATTCTTTATTCGAATACGAATAGATTAGAAATACAAAATAATGTAAATCAATCCTAATCCTGTAATACATTCAAAATAACACCTATTATTAAAGCTGTGAACCTAAACAAAATGCATTGTATAGGTATCGTTTAGTTTTTAATCTCTTCAACAGAATTTTTGTATATGAACGAATTGAGATATTTTACATTGATTGAAGCCGATTTAAATTGGCAGATTTTGCATAATATTAGCTGTGCATTTTTGATGTAAATGTGCACATTTTAAAATTTGTTTTTTTATATTTAAAAGAATATATTTTGAACTATTCTGGGAAAATTGGGATCAGATTTCCTTCAAAACTTGTTTTAAATGAAATACACCTGTCTCACAGTTTTGTAATCTCTTGTTAAAGCTAAACGATAGGTAATTTTTTTCGTAATATAAGCGTGGATTGCAAGTGCGGACTCTATTCCCACGTGGAATTAAGTGACCGAACTTTACTTAACCTGAATATGTGCGAAAAATTATTAAATTTTTCAGAAGTTATAAAAACGATTAAAAAATCACAAGAAAATGTAGTTGTGGGTACTATATGTCCACCCTTGGTACCAACAGAAAAAATGGGCATGTAGATAAGTTAATTTACACGACGATTTTAGCATGAATCGGTAAGCCGCGAAATTAGATATAGGTAAGAGTAAAAAAATCACTTACCTTCCTCTTCTTTTGCTTTCAGTTTTGCCATTTGCAAGATTTTTTCCGTTCTGCTCAACATGTTTTAAACCACTATAACTGCCAAGCTGACACTAAACTACTGCTATACACGACAACTCAAACTGGTTTTGAAACAAATTGTTATGTCTAGAATTTTGGGTGCAAGCTGTGCAAGCACTTTATACTATATCATTTCCAATATACAAAAAATGTTCAACTGACCAAAGCGAGATCCATGCGTAGTTGCCACACGGAGCTCGTATTAAGCTGCATCATCCATAACCTTATATACAAAATTGACTGCAGCGCCACCTACGACCCGAACAAACAGACTAATAGTATTTATTATTATGTTTTTGAGTGTAATTTGAGTACCGTCTAAAACTTCGCCTGTGACCTCATTAGACTGTATTTAGCCAAGAAAATGCGTCGGAGCGATTAGAGATCCGGGGATCGGATCTCATGATCTCAGATTCCGCAAGTGTGTTATAAAAGTGATCTCGTATTCCTCCGCCAGGAATATATATATATATATATATATATATATATAAGCGAGTTGATTTACAACTGTCGTTGTCTCTCGCATCCTTTACGCCAAAGAGTTCTATCCTCCCGGTCGGCTTCTTCCAGCTGTCTGGTTTGCATTGCCTCGTGCACCCTTTTTATCCAAGTGTTACGAGGTCTTCCTCGTTTTTTTCGTTCAGCTGGTGTCCACTTCCAGACTTTAAGTGGCCATCTTTCTGGTCCCATTCGTCGCATTCTTAGTAATTTATGTAAAACGTCTTGTTTGCGTTACGACCGGAATGCAGGAAGTTGTTTTTATAAATATAATATTTCAGTATTGCATTTCAACCTACATAGCGAAGAATGCAGAATTAAACACTGTGTCAAGCGGAAACAGCGGTGACAACGTAGCTTAACCTACTATAAGTTTTAAGTATTTATTGATTAGTATATAAGTCCATTACTAATTATGAACAAGTGAGTCCAATTTGAACTGTGTGTAATATTAGGAGTGCGAGGCTGTATTACTCCAGTGACTATCCAACGCCTCAAATTATAACGCTGAGTGCTAGTATGGAAAGCCTTATCGAGACGCGCCTTAACAGTAGCATAAATGCTCCTCAAACCCTTAAGATGTTCGATAAGATCGGTCCGATCGTAGAAATCAAGAGGTTGGTTGCCCTGGTCCCGAAGTCGATGCATCTTCCCCGACAGACACAGTTCTCTACCAAAATTCTAATAGGCTGGGGAATAACCTGTAACTTCATGTACCGCTGTACGTAACGCATAACCCAACTGTGGTAACTTCTCATCCCATGTTCGATGGTCGTTGTTAACATAGGACCGTATCGTGGTCTTGATGACTCGATTCAACCGTTCACATGGGTTTGCCTGTGAATGGTAATTTTCATTATACACAATCTTGCTGTCATAGAGCTTGGCTAAGTCCCGAAATGCCTTACTGACGTACTGCTTCCCATTATCACAAATTATCCTCTCGTGAGCACCGAAGACCAGCATAACCTCATTCTCAAGATGTTTAACCACCGCCGCACTCGTAGCTGTCTTCAGAGGGAACATCATTGCATACTTCGTGAAACAATCGACAACAACCAAAATAAACCGATTACGCTTAGCTGACACCGGAAGCGGACCTACCAAATCAGTACAGATAACCTCCCAAGGAAGATAAAGAATACGCTTGTGCATTTCACCATTAGGTTTCCTCTGGTCGGGTTTCTGGGAAGTACACACTGGGCATCTACGAACGTAACGGGCCACATCGACGTTCATCTTTGGCCAGTAATAACGAGCTGAAACACGCCTAAGAGTTTTGAAATAACCAAAGTGTGCAGCCGTCGGCTCATCATGATTCTCCACTAAAACTTTAGCACGTAAAGATTTTGGAACCACCAGCTCCCAATCACAATCCCTATTCAAGTTAGGAGACCCTGCATGCGTTAACTTAAAGATGTTATTGCCCTCCACACGCCACTGGGGAAATTGTGAGGGGTTTCGACAATTCTTGCCCTAAGCTTCGTATACCACTGGTCCTGGTCAGCTTCTTGAATCTCAATTGCTGCTATAGCCCTAGACAACGCATCCGGTACTACATTCTCAGATCCCTTACGGTAACTAATCGTGAAATCGTAACCCTGTAACCTTAACGCCCAACGAGCTAAACGACCTGATGGATTCTGTAGCTTCCATAACCACAATAGAGAATGGTGATCGGTGACAACATGGAATTGGACTCCTTCCACATACGGGCGGAACTTCTCGATAGCCCATACCACACCGAGACACTCGAGCTCGGTTGCTGAAAATTTTTTCTCCTGGTGAGTCAAACTCCTGCTAGCATAGGCGATAACACGCTCTTCCCCTCCGATCTTCTGGGTGAGTACGCAACCTAAACCAACTTGTGAGGCATCAGTCTGCAAGGTGAAAGGTTCCTTGAAATCTGCACAAGCCAAGATAAAGGCCGAAACTAGACACCGTTTTTTGTCTTGAAATGCTGCCTCGGCCTCAGGATTCCAGCTAAAAGTCGCCGACTTCCGAGTCAATCGATGAAGTGGTGCCACACGAGAAGCAAAATCTCTAACAAACCTCCTATACCACTAGATGAGCCCTACAAAACGCCGGACATCCTTACTAGACTTCGGAGTAGGATAATTCACCATACACTCAACCTTAGACGGATCTACTCGCAAGCCTTGCCTATCGATGACATAACCTAAATATTTCAGTTGCGATTTCACAAACTCACACTTCTCGGGATTTACCGTGAGTTCAGCCTGTAACAATCTGGTGAAGACCTTTTGCAGAATCTCTAAATGCATCGTGAAGGTAGGGGTGGCCACGATGATATCATCCAAATAAACTGACACGTAAGGTGTTAAGTCAGAACCCAAGAGCTGGTCTACCAAACGCTGAAAAGTCCCGGGGCATTATGTAACCCGAACGGTAATCTACAAAATTGATAGAGCCCCTTATCCGGAACGACAAACGCTGTCTTCTCCTTGCTGCTCTCTTCCAACTCCACCTGCCAGTAAGCGGACTTTAAATCAATGGACGACAAGTATTGGGCGTTAGAAAGCCTATCAAGAATGACGGACATATACGGCAAAGGGTACGCATCCCGTTGGTCACGCTGTTCACCTTCCTGAAATCTACGCAGAACCGATATTCCCCGCTGGACTTCTTGACCATCACCACTGGTGAGCTCCATGGCGAAGAAGAAGGTTCAATGACTCCCAACTCTAACATGGTGTCAATTTCCTGGTCAATCTTTTCCTGAATATAGGGCGACACCGGATAGTAACGCTGTTTAATAGGAAGGGCATCTCCCGTGTCGATAACATGCTTGACCCTTTTGGCACAACCTAAGCCTGGCTTCATCTGCTGGAAAAAATGTGCCACCAAGTCATCTAAGTCTTGAGCCTCCCCACTGGTTAGCTCCTCTTTCATGCGGATGGCGTTGACGACCGCCTTATTACCAAAATCCCAAGTATTCTTCCTAAAGTGCGGAACCAGATCCATTCCCTTCCAAAAATCAATGCCTAAGATGATGTCCTCGGCGACATCCTGAATTACCACGGCCTTAATAACCTTGACTTGATCCTTCAACCTAAAGGGTACATAAATTTCACCCAACGCTGTGCAAGATCGACCGTCAGCTACCGTAACCGAAGAGTAACTGCTCTCTAATGTAAGTCCGATGTCCTGTAATTTCTTCCAACAGGCTCCTCCAATCACAGTTCGACTAGCCCCGGAATCCAACAGATACACGAATGATATTCCATAAACCTCCACCTGTAAGTAAGGACGAGGATCCCCTTTTCGATTAGAGAAAGCACTAAAAACTCTGACCCTCCGGCCCTGAAAATTAACAAAACCCGAACTCCACGATGACTTGGCCGACTGCCCTCTTAAGATCGACGTCCGGCTACCCGACGACCTCGCGCCTCGTTTTCCGAACACTTCGGGCAAGTACTCTTCACTACACCTGTAGCGCCACATGAGAAACAAAAACGTCTCGTTTGAGGTTTAGAACACCTAGTGAAATTGTGACCCGTCTCCAGACAATTCCAACACTTCCCCGCTGGGACCACCGTATCAATGGATTCCACACGAGCCTTGGGAGTTTTACCACTAGCAGGACAAGCCAAGTCGGGTTCCAAAAAATCAACCTTATTGACCGTAGGGGTTCGATAACTAGTTACTAGATCTTTAGTAGCCTCCAGCTTCTTGCACAACTGCAATAATTCCGAAACGCTATGATAATCCTGTAAAGCAACCCCCCTAATGAAAAATGGATCGATGTTACGTCGAATCACCGTTAATTTCTCCCGCTCTGATGGTGGGTGAGATAGCCTAGAAAACAAGTTCACCATACAAGCGAAATAATTTCCAACTTTTTCCTGAGGACCCTGGACTCGCGCCCTAATTTCACTCCACAGTTCGACTTCATAGTCGAACGGCAAGTATTCCTCCCTCAAACAACGAATAAAGTCGTCCCACGAGTTGATCTGACCCCTAACAGAATGATACCAGATCAATGCGCTACCACACAGCAAGTCGATGATGGCATTCTTCAAGTCTGCTGGAGCGACTCCTCGGGCGACCCGTAACTCTTCCACTCTTTCAATGAAAGCGTTTACGCTAAGTCCAGTATTATCCCCACTGAAAGAAATACCCCACTTGTGGACTGGTACAACCTTACAGCTAGCATTAGAATTGCTTGAAGGCGGCTGAGTAACATTAACAGCAGCGGCAGAACTCCCCACTCCTGCTGGAACCAAAGGATCTCCCGCAGGTTGACCTAATTTGTCTAAATTGTCCTCAATGCAATTCAGTTGATCTACTACCTTGTTGATCGACTTCTCAAGGCCGACCTCCTTATCTGAAACGACCAACCTACTCAAACGTCCATATAAATGTCGAAGTTTGGATGAGACAACCCTAAACTCGTTTTGTTCAGGAGACCTAATTGCGCTAACAAAGTCTGCCAACTCAGTGGTCTTCTTATCGCAGACCTCAATCTCCTTCGCCACATCGGCCACAAAACTCGGTGCTAGTGGAAGCTCCCCGAACTGTTCCTTTCCTAAAAATTCCTTTAATTTCTTCCTCATAGTAGCAACAGTCTCTCCCTTCAAGCTGGTACAACCCCTAACCGATAATTCATAAATAAGTTCGTCGCGAGCTAGACGATGAGGATCCATGATCACAATCAATAAATACAAACGACTACTTAATACAGTAACTTCAACTAATCGATTAAATACTTATACCTTAACAATAGCACGCACCAACAAAGGTTCACCAAAGTCCTAAATTTCACCTAAATGTACCTCAATATACCTAAATATACCTAAATGCCAAAATCCAAAATCTATCATGCACCTAATGTACCAAAAAAATATGGCTCGAATGCCAAATATGCTACCAAGCAAAAATCCAAACGTTCGTAAGGTTGGAGAAGGTCCTACCATACGAATCCCTAAATCTCAAATAATGGCTTAAACGCCAAACCCTAAAATCCTATGCACGGATGGAGAATGTTCTAACAAATCTCGCAACAACGACACAACAATTCCAGCCGTACAAATATTCAACAATCGGTGCTTCGTAGCTCAAAAAAATATTCCAAACCAAATTCCCAAATTCGCACAAGACTCCTATAAACATATCCTGAAATAAACAAATTCGCCAAGACGAACAGGATGCAAGGAGTAACAACGGCTAAGGTATAAACAATAACCAGTAATATACTCAATAAATAACATCAAACAATCCTAACTAAATATTTGCCAGTAATTACGGGATCCCTAACTAGAAAAGTTTCTCAAAAAATTGCCTTCACAGCGGGCGCCATTTTGTTACATCAACAATTGCCGATGGTAAATCGGAACATGCTCGCACTAACTCAGGAGAAGGGTCGTGGGCAACTTACCTTCCAAAAAAAACTAAAGATCGAACGGATAAGGGCGCCAAGAGGTTTCCAGTCTATGTTCCACTCGTTCGTTTAAGCAACAAACCACTAAATTCGCTCAAGATAGCAATGCAACGTAAACAATAAAACAAAACCCACAGAGTGATAAATCGTATAATATTTCCAATAGATAATGGATCGGATAACAGGGAGGCATAAAATTGTTTTGTAATTACTGGCATAAAGTACACAGACAAGAAGACTAGTACAAAATAAATATGTATCACAGTAGGCAAATATATATCACATTGTTACTTATTTCACAGATTCAATCGGGTGCATCCGAAATCGCAGCTAGGCTGACGGCCTCGTAACTAATTTCTAAATGGACTTACTTTCAGCACTAAATTTGGCCAAAACACATTGATTAATAGCAAACCGAAGGCTAAGAGAATGTCACCGTTGTACTGCGTTCCACTTTTTAGTATGTATCAAGTTAATAATTTACGAATACCCACGTAAGCAATCAGATCTGTCTGCCCTATGGAAATAAGCACTGCTGAATACTGTTCCAGCTACTTTAATTAATCCGAAGGAGCATGGAACTATCGCAACTAGGTTTGCCACTCGCTCAGCGAAATTTCAATCCAAAATGAGCTTCGGCGAAATTACTTTAAAATAAGCACAGCGAAAGCTCGCACTTCGTGTGACACCTGATTACAACAATTACTTGCGGTGAAGCCGCTAATAAAAGAACCCTATATGAATTGCTAAACAAGATAACGCAGGCAATTGAAAATTCCAGTGCATCCTAGCAGTTAACGAACATAATACTATGCCGCACAACGAAATCGTTTGAGAGTTCGTATAACAAAGTGCAAAATAATCGAGGTAGGTTTCAAACCAGACTCGGCATCACGAGGTCACTCCAAACACCAGGGGGCTGCCCCTAAGGGAAGCTATGAGCCACCGCGAACAGGACTCTGCCTCAAATCTCTCCGAGGGGTGTGCGAGGAACCACAGCAATCGACTTTGGGATGATCTCAGCCCGAAGCAAGAAGCTGAGCAAACACACAACCAAAATTAGTGGTCGAATAAGAAGAGAGAAGCGTGCTTACCCAGGAAAGCCTGATAATCGCCTAACAGAAAAAGGTGCTTTTACACTATCAGAGGTCTTGGTAATCTTTCCTGGCCCATCGACGGAATGGATGTTAAAATAACGGCTGCCACAACCACTAGGTTCTTTGGGCGTCCTTTACGAACCCTTCTTTCAGTTCAGCTTCCTACATGGGAGACGATGCACCTCGAAGATTGTCCAAAACGACCAATTTAGCGGGCGGACATCTTAGCAAGAAACTTTTCACGAAAAAGGACGCTTCCCTAACGCCATCTCACGACAACGCCATTTCACGACAACGGCGGAAGTTGTTGGTGCCGATAATACAGAGCCCTGAACCGGTATTTTAAATACGAACTTTCCAAAGAGAAAATAGAAACCTGTATTTCCACTAGAACTGTTTCAATTGCGATTTGTATTGTTCGAAAAACAACAAAGGTTGCCTGCCAATTAGGCGCTTCCGCTCGTAAAATTGCTAAATATATGAAAAACAAATAACTGGTCTCAGTATATATTTGAATTCATTAATTTTACTTTCGGCTGTGTTGCCCTTTTTATACTTTATTTATCGCAATTACTTATTTTTAAAGGCTGGCTCATGGGAGAAATCTCTATCTGCAGGTTTGAGTCTTTACACAGTTGAACTTTTTCTTTTGCATGTCAAATGCATAAATATGACAAATGATTAAATTTTCTTTATAACCTCAAATAATGTCGTACGAAGCATACACAAATTGGAAGACAAATATCAAATTTGAAAGAGGCAAACTATTAATAAATCCACCACAGGTAAATAAAGCAACGCTCTTCCTTTATTCATGTAACTTAGCGATATCTTTTATCTGTTTCTAGGTCAACGACAGCTCCTTGTCCTAAGTGAACTGGATCCAAATTACCAGCCGGACGCCGCACTGCCCCTTTAGTTCAGCCAAGGCCCTTATGCTGCTATTGCCTTCTAGTATCTGATCTACGCGGGCACTCCAAAATGCAGAATTGTACTTACTGCCAACGTGCTGTCCTGGCTTTGCTGCTCCAAAAACGCTCCTTGTAGTTATCCGGAACACACTGTTTATTTATCCCAGATAGCCCCACACATGGAATTAAATAATAAACAAGGCTGGGACAAAGAGATCTGCTTATTCTTCCAAATTACAACTGTTATTTTTGAAGCCAGCGCAAAATTAGCTTGGCTTGGCTATTTTTTATTAATATTCCTGGTGCTAACGTTTTTAACTTAGATACCTACTATAAACCGTTCAATGGTTATTTTCCCGATAGGAGACCCTGTTAGGGTGATAAATTTCACCCTGTAAATATGCTGTCAGTCATTAACAAAAGTTACGTTATGCCCATTTTATACAAAATGATAATTTTATGTTAATGTACAAAACGTGGTTGCCAGATTTGGTTTTGGATTTTGTGCCACTTTTATTATTGGTTAAGATAAATTTCATGAAAGACAACTTGCTGATTCTGAATACATTTCATACTTTATTGAGTAGGCATAATGGTATAATGAAAGTTTTTTTATTGTAATTATAAATTGTATACAAAAATATCTAAATATTACAATTTATGTATTTTTTTCAGTATAAATGAATCAAGCTTTTACAAGCCACTTTAGGCCCATTGCATAACAATCTGTCTCCATTGTCCCTAATTCATGATTTTATTTCTCCAGTCTTCTATTCCCTTTCTTGCTATGTCTTCCATTACTGCCTTCTTCCACCTATTTCTTGGTCGTCTTCTTCTTCTAGTTTCTTGCGCTCTGCCTTCCAATACTATCTTAGTAGCTCTTTCACCTGGAATTCTCCATATATGCCCAAACCATCTTAACCTTTGAGCTTTAATGAAGTCTACTATACTTGGCTCCCCATACTTCTCTTGTACCTCTTCGTTTGTAAGTCTTCTCCCACTATCCTCCGTCCGAGTCCCTCCAAATATTTTTCGCAGCATTTTTCTCTCCCACCTACTTATCATGTCTTGATCTGCCTCATTCATCGTCCATGTTTCACATGCATACGTAGCTGTGGGTCGAATTACAGTCTTATAAGTCGTAGTTTTGCATTTCGCGACATTTGTTTTGAGGACATTATACTATTTAACGCGCCCGCACATCTCGATGCTTTTATAAACCTTGATTTAATTTCTTGTGTGTAATTTAAGTTTTCAGAGATTAATGTTCCCAAGAAAGTAAGGGTCTTAACTCGTTCTATTCTAAAATCTTAATATTACGGCATTATTATTGATTTCTTTATTTTTTCCACTATTTCTTTGTTAAAGTTGCTGAATATTGTCCAGTGGAAGTTGAAAAATTGATTTTATTTAAATATGGCCACAGAAGAAAATCGCAGGGAGTTAAGTCACAAGAATTCGGGGGCCACACTGTAGACATGTTTTAACTAATAACTCTGTTTTCGTATAGCTCTCCAAGTAAATTGAAATTTTCTTGTGTTGTGTGAAGTCTTACCCCATCTTATTGAAAGTAACCCTTTTGTAATTCATCGTCACGTAACTTTTCAAAAACGGCGACAAAATTTCAATACGATATGGTTGTGCATTTGTTACGTGTCAAAAGCATTTGATATTAATACTAGTGTTGAATGAGGAATCTAGTGAGAGTGACGCGATAAAATTAATATCAGATTGGCTTTGTTCGTTGCTAGAGAGGGGAGAAAAACAACGTTTGTTTTGTTTGAGAGAAAATTGGTATATTAGCTTTTAAAAAAGGCAAGAGTTTTCGTGGGGTGTAAATGACAATCTCGCCATTTAATATGGTTTGGTGATAGTAAAGAATTGGGTTACTGGCCAACCGTTCCTGTAAGGGAGATCATTAAGCGGATGTCATTTTTCCAATGAATATTATATTCAAGCTGTGAAGCGATTTGGGAAACACGAATTCAACGATTGCGAAGTTTATTGCCTGTGAACAGGCAACAACTATTAGGCGGAAAACCTTGGAAAGATAATTTACGGAGAATCAACCGCAGTCTTGGGGGTCGATGTGTAGCGAATGACAGCCGAGGTTGGGGCCTGTCAAGCTGACATGTGATAGGAGTAACGGGACGTATTAAATGTCTGCGAGTATATCGGCACAAAGATAAGTGTTTTAGCTAGAATCTGATGATATTTTTGCATATAAAAACTGTGTAACCATTAAACTTACGAGCGGTTTAAGTTAAGCTATTTGGGGTACCCTGCGTTAGGTTGTAATATTAAAGATGCTAATTGTCTGATCGATGGTAATAATGTTCTAGTAGTAATAAAACTAGCTACAAGTATTGCCTTCTTTCATTTTGATAGGGAGTTCAATAATCGTATTGTTATTAGTTGATAGAAATTGAAGTTACAAGTTTCTTGGCTAATATCAGTATATTTGAGTTTAACTTGTTGGCGCCAATTATCAACATCATAAACTAGAATCCGCGACGTCTTCACTGATTCTAGAGACGGGCCTCAAATATACTCTTATAGTGATCGATTGTTAACTAAGAGATATAGCGATGACCTAAAGGTAGGTAAAGGAAAATATAGATAAATATAGCTAACAAGTTTAGCACTCAACGGGGGCTTTAACAAGATTTTTGATGAGCTAACGAGGGGCTATAGTCTGGAACATATACCTTTAGGTCGTACTATAATAGAAAGGAGCAATACTGACAATAGTTATACATAACTTTCTGTACACGTTTATGTAAGTGGAAAAATATCGTCAGAACGTGACAAACCAAAGAATTACTTTGAGTATAATACATAAAACGGTATACTTGTGGTAAAAAGGGTTTTACTTTGAGGAATCAGAATGGATGTTGATAGGTTATTGGTAGACGAGATAGATTATGAATTACAAATATGGGGAGTTGTTTGTAAGGGAAATATGCCGGAAAAGCGTAAATTGCTTAGAGCGCGTATTAGGTTAGAGAAGACGGGAAATGCTTCGTTCCCGGAAGTAGAATTGAATAATGTAGAAGAATTGGATATATGCAGTAGGAAGATTGACATTCTTGTGGAAGAGATACTAGCTTCTGAGTCATTTGTTAGGGGTGGTAATGATTATAAACGTATTCAGACCCGCTTGGTACATATTTCAAATCGACTAGAACGGTTAGTTTTTCAGGGGTCATCAGCAGATGATAAAGATGAGCTATATAATAGGTGTTTAGGGGCTATGGACGATCTCGAGTCCAGATTAACATCTAAAAATGAACCTGTAGTTCCTTCTAGTTCACAAACAGTTAACTTGATGGACCTTGACGATGAGCCATTACAAGCCAATCAATCACCAAACCATTTTAATCATTCAAATGTAATTGATAGTCAACATTTTCAAACGTTACCGACACCTATTGGTTTTAACAGCACTAAAGTCATTGATGCTACTCCACGTTATAACAATTACCTTCCGATGAATAAATGGAACCTTCGTTTTGATGGTCAATCGGGACTTTCTAGTTTTCAAGAACGTGTTGAAGAATTGCGAATGGCGCGTGGAGTTACTAAGGAACAACTTTTTACTTCGGCTGTTGAATTTTTCACCGATTATGCTTTGATTTGGTATCGATCGGTTAAAAATACTTTGTATAATTGGGACCAGTTAGTTAATGCGTTACGTTCAGCTTTTCTTCCATGTGATTATGAAGCTTGTTTATGGGATGAAATACGCAATCGTACTCAGGGGGCCGATGAACCCGTGACCGTATTTGTGTCGATAATGGAAAACTTATTCCATCGGTTACCATCGATGCCTTCTGAAACAAAGCGCCTTAATCTAATACTTAGGAATTTATTACCACATTTCCAAACCCAACTGGCTTTAGAGAACATAGTTTCCGTTTCACAATTACTTCGAGTGTGTAAAGCTGTTGAAGATGCACATGTGCGTGCACAACGGTTCCGTGGACCTCCCACTCAGGGAAATCGAATGTTAGAACCCGATCTAGCCTATCAAAAGTCGAAATGTAATGCTAGGATTCATACAGTGAATGTATCCTCAAATGAGGGTTACGTTCAAACTCGTAGTAATAACCCACCGAAGGTAATCAATTCAACCAGGCCTTCTGATATGAGATGTTGGAAATGTGATAAACCGAATCATTTGGCGCGTAACTGTTCAGCAAATAGTAAACAATATTGCTATGGTTGTGGACGACCTGATTTTACTGTCCGTACATGCCCTTCATGTTCGGGAAATGGGGGTCGACGCCGCTAGACAACCGAATAGCGCGGTGTCAAATAAATTCTTCGGTCAATGTTGTAAATAATTCGGATTTTAGTCCTAAAGCTGTTTTAGATTATATTTTAAGTCACGCAGGTCCTGATGAGAGACCGTATCTTAAAGTTTAAATTTTTGGTAATGAGATTCTTGGATTGTTAGATTCGGGTGCTTCGCATACTGTTGTTGGTAGAAAGGGATGGGAGCTGTTGAAAGGTCATTGTAGGCTTACACCAAGTAAAGATAGGACATGTAATGTTGCTGACGGTGCAGAATGTCAAATATTAGGTATAGTAACAGTACCACTTATGCTTCGCGATAGAGTTTGTACTTGTGAGTTATTAGTTGTGCCTTCCGTACCCCATACCTTGATTTTGGGATGCGATTTTTTTCGTAGAATGGGTATTGTAACCGATCTTAGAATTAACGAATGGACCTTCTCGAAAGATCACTTGATCCCGGAAGTTAATGCAATACAGGCTGTAGAACATTTATCTGAAGTTCAGCGAGAACAATTAGATTGTTTTGTCAAAGGAGTTTTTAGTAAAATGGGAAATAAGTTAGGATGCACTCATCTTGTTGAACATGAGATTAAAACCACATCGTCGCCTATTAAGCAACGATATTATCCTATTTCTCCTGCTCTGCAGAAGCAGGTAGATCTTGAGTTAAAGAAAATGTTGGATGAGGGAGTGGTAGAACCTTCGACCTCTGCTTGGTCATCTCCGATAGTAATGATTAAAAAGAAAGATGGTAGTTATCGGTTCTGTGTTGATTATCGCCAACTTAATAAAGTCAGTCAACCTGATGCTTATTTTATTCCATATGTATCAAGTACTTTGGATAAACTTCGTGACGCACATTATCTTACGACTCTTAATAATAGGGGGTTATTTCAATTTCGCCGCCTACCGTTTGGTTTGCATACGGCGCGGCGCCGGCAACGTGGCAACGCCTAATTGATAGGGTTATTGGTGCTGATTTGGAACCATATGTCTTTACGTATCTTGACGATATTGTAATCTGTACGCCAACTTTCGAAAAACATCTTTCTACTCTTCGTGAGGTTGTGTCTCGGTTATTAGCTGCTGGTCTTACTTTAAGCCAAAATAAATGTCATTTTTGTAAGCCAGAACTTAAGTATCTCGGTTATGTAGTGAATTCACGCGGTTTATTAGTAGACCCAGAAAAAGTAGATGCAATTAATCGTATTCCTACTCCTGTGTCAGTGAAGGAAGCACGTCGTGTAATTGGTATGGCGTCATGGTACCGTCGCTTTGTTCCGAATTTTTCTTCACTTATCGGACCTCTTACATCCTTGCTCCGCAAGAATGCGAAATTTTTCTGGGATAGTAATTGTGAACGAGCCTTCAGTGATATTAAAGAACATTTGATATCTGCTCCGATATTAGCTTGCCCTGATTTTTCTGTACCCTTTGTTATTCAAACGGATGCTTCTGGTTATGGTATTGGTGCCGTACTTACTCAACATCAAGCTGATGGAGAGAAAGTTGTATGTTACATTAGTCGGTCGCTTACTAGAAACGAACGAAATTTTAGCACAACAGACCGTGAATGCCTCGCTGTCCGTTTTGCTATTGAAAAACTTAGACCATATATTGAGGGAACTAAGTTCACGGTAGTAACTTATCATTATAGCTTAAAATGGCTTAATAGTATTAAAGACCCTGTTGGTCGTATCGCTCCATGGGCAGTTCGCCTTCAACAATATAATTTTGACATTATTCATCGAAAAGGTAAAGAACATGTTGTGCCTGACACTTTGTCTCGTGATGTTCCTGTTATTGATGCTATTAACGTTCAGTTTGGTCCTGCTGGTAATCCATGGTATCATCGTATGTGCCGATTTGTTATTAACAATCCTCGAAAATTTCCCCATTGGAGAGTTAGTGACGGTCAATTGTATAAATATGTTCGAACCGATTATCCAGACTTGGCAGATGATGAAGATCATTGGAAACTGGTTGTTCCAAAGACTCAACGCCAAGAAGTTATCAAACAAAATCACGATATTCCGACCGCTGGTCATACGGGTGTTAATACAACTTTTCATCGTATTGCACAAAGATACTACTGGCCTAAACTACGTTATGATGTGGCTGCTTATGTTCGCCGTTGCGAAACGTGTCAACGAATTAAACCAGAACAGAGAGCCCCTGCAGGGTATATGGGTGGACATTCATTAATTTCGAAGCCTTGGGAACTAATCTGTTGTGATATTGTAGGTCCTTTACCGCGTTCAGTACGAGGGTACGCGTATATATTCGTAGTGGCTGATTGTTTTAGTAAGTTTCCATTAGTGTTTCCGCTCCGTACAGCATCAGCTAAGGTTATCTCACGTATTGTTGAGGAAGACGTATTTTTGATGTTTGGGGTTCCCAAGCGAATCATATGTGATAATGGCGTTCAGTTTCGCAGTCATGAGTTTCAAACTTTAAATCAGAAGTATGGCTGTAAGATTTCGTTCACTGCCAATTATCATCCTCAAGCTAATCCTACGGAACGTATAAACAGAGTGCTGAAAACTATGTTGACAGCTTACGTATCAGACCGTCATCGAGACTGGGATAAATATTTGTCTCACGTAGTTTGTGCTATACGTACCTCAGTTCATGAAGTTACTGGAAAAACTCCATATTTCATTAATTTTGGCAGAGAAATCATATTAAATCACGAACCGGTAGTTGGTGATGGAAATCCGGAAATTCAATTTAATCGGGATAGAGATTTAGACAATCGTTCTACAGTACTCAAGCAACTGTATGCTGATGTTAAACGTCGTTTGGATAAGGCTTATCAAAAGTCAAAAACTCTCTATGACTTTCGTCGACGACCTTTCGAGTTCGTGCCGGATCAAGCAGTGTTGCGTAGACACTATGTGTTATCGGATGCTGCTCGTCAGTTTACTTCCAAGCTTGCTGCTAAATGTATAGGACCGTTTATTATTAATCGAATGATTTCACGATGGGTTTATGAACTCAAAGATCTTGACGGAAAAATATTAAAGGGGACTTGGCATGCCAAGGATTTGAAACCTTATGATAACTCTGAGATGAATTAATGATGTGAGATGTGCATAGGGTGGTTGGAAGGGCACAGTAGGGTAGGTCACTTTTTGGGGAACCTTTAATATCTTGTTCTTTCCCCATTTTAAGGTATAGGGTGGTTGGAAGGGCACAGTAGGGTAGGTCACTCTTTGGGGAACTTTTAATATCTTGTTCTTTCCCCATTTTAAGGTATAGGGTGGTTGGAAGGGCACAGTCGGGAAGGACACAATTTGGGAAACTCTAATATCTTGTTCTTTTCCCTCTTTTGGGTATAACGTATAGGGAGTTCCCTGTTGGGAAATGTTAATGGATGGTTTTCTTTTTGATTGCATTGGAAGAGCGTTACGTTATCCTGCTTTTCCTAAGGGGACATAAGGGTAACGAGATTAATCGTTAAAGAAGTACAACTTCTTCGTTTCTTTTAGGTATCCCTTGGGGTTTGGGGATATAGGGTGTTTCCCTACAAAACAAATTTTTAAGATGACCAGTCTTTCATTCTTCGCCTTCTTTTCTTCTTAAAGCTTTGTCTATATTTCTCTCTTGTAATGTAGTGAATGTCGATTTTGTTTTGAATGAACTGTTTACTTAGATGAATGACAATTTGTTTTCTTTTATTTCTCTTTGATCTGGTGCGGATGAAATCTCTGGTGATGAGTGATTGTTGCATGTGAGATGAAGATTGGTGGGGATTTTCTTCAGGCCGTTCGGGGCGCTGAAGGATCCCTCCGTCGGAGCGTATGAGAGTTGTGTGGATGTTGGCTTCTGCCTCTCACTCTTCTGGTTTCTTTAACCCTCTGTCACTGGGGTTACTTCCTCCCCAGGCGTGTCAAAAGGAAAACCCTGGTTATTCTTCGTTTTGGCTTAACTAGTGCAAACGCAAAACAATATCTTAGCTGAAAAGAAAGCATTAACAGGTACCATGGCCGCATGTCAAGCTGATATTGCGTCAATTAATCAAAGCCTCAGTGCTTTCAACGATAATTTAATAAAGTGTGAAAATGCAATCACAGATTTGCAATCTGAAAATGCTACTCTTAAGAGTAAGTTATCTGATGTTATGTCAGAATTAAACGACTCTGAGCAATATCACAGACGTAACTCGCTAGAGATTGTTGGAATGCCTGTTTTGCCGCATGAAAATGTTATCCAAATTGTTCAAACGATCGCCAAATGTGTGGACTTTTCTTTAACTGTCGATATGATAGACGCTGTGCATAGGTTAAGGAAATATAGTGATAAGCATCCCAACATAATTATCAAATTCGTAAGAAGATTCGACAGAGATGAACTCTTACAAAAATTTAAAATAAAAAGAGGAATTCCTTTATCGGATATAAAGCTATCAATGGAGGGCAGAATCTACATCAGGGAATCGTTAACCAGTGCCAACAAGAAACTATTCGCAGCTGCATTAGAGTGCAAAAAGAAGTTGGGATACAAATATTTGTGGACGCGTTATGGTAATATTTTTCTCCGCGAATCTGATGGCAGGGGTGTAATTCCTGTTAAGTGTTTGAGCGATGTCGATAGGCTTAAGTAACAATGTAATAACATCGAATATTATTAATTTAACAATGTAATAACATCGAATATTATTTATTTACGGTATACCTATAGTTTGTTTATGTTTAGATCTGCATTTAACTTTCTGCTTTAAATAGTTGTAATTTGCGTTTTTTTTTTTGGGGGAGACGAGTACCTCACATGGCACTCTTCACATTAATTTGTGTTCATATTTTTTTATTGTCATTTAGTTTTTGTTATCTGTTTTCACTTCTGTTGATGATTTTAAGTTTGATACATATATATATATATATATATATATATATATATATATATATATATATATATACTTATAAACGGTATGTTGTTAAGCCCGATAGATCTTCGGGCCGCTGATGATCCCGGCATAAGGAAGGACGATAGAAGAGAATAGGTTACATATTTTTGTTTCATTGCATAACACCAGTGGAGGCATTCACAGAGGGGTAAAGATTTCTAAGAAATAGAGATTTTAGGTATAAACGTGTTCCTGTGAATCCCAGATATAGCAATGGTACACTGTGGGGCCCATTTATATATTAAACTATTTTAAGCGTGCGCTAGTAAGCCCGACACCGTTGCCAAATCTGTAGTGCCGGCCGCGTTCGCGACTAAATGCCGGATAACGAATTGCTGGCTGGCCCCTTTGCGTATTACGTATTTAATAATAGTGGGCTTATATTAGTCAAATTAATATCTTACTTGGTTTTCAAATGCACAGGGATAGTGGGGAAAATTCTTGCTCTTACTCTATAATCATGCAAGTGATATGCTATACCTTATGTTATTATTAAGAACAATTAATATCCTTATAAGCAGGGGCGTCGCTGGCTACCTTCATAAGCTCGCTGCGCTCCTTAAAGATATTACATAAACTAGACTTGTGATTTAATTAAATCACCTATTCTATCTCAAGCTTTTATTTAAAAAAAAATATTATTTTTACTACGAGTTAAAATATCAATTATTTTCAAATGAGAGTTGAGATGCAGTTGCGAGTTATACCTTAATAATAATCAATTCTTTGCTCGAGTTAGTTAGGGGTGTTTTGGTAGGATTAGTAAACATTTTGCCGAAATTAAAATCTTGCACGAAAGTATACTGTTCATTACTTACGATATTTATTTTTCTACAGTATCTTCAATCTTTTTAATAATCTTTGTTCCAAAACTACTTATAATTTTGTTTGAAATTTGTAAAATACAATGACGGGAGTGTGGTCTTGACCCATTTTTCGTCTGTGACTTTCCTGGAGCAAGCTAATCCCTGCTCGGTTTTTTTTATCGAATGATTGCTACACGTACGAAGAAAATAATTACTTATTATATCCCAAGTGCAAAATTTGAATGGGATTTTTTACTAAGCAACGAAAACGTCCGTAAATGTGCTCAAAAATAGTTTAATCTCAAAGAAGAGTACAAAACTAAGGCGAGGAATTTTATTTGATAATAATTTATATTGTGATCTAGTAATCTCTTGATGTATGAATTGAATTAGTTAAAATTTTGTAACATTAAATTCTTACACAGGATATACGACTGATTACTAACTATCTTCAATAGTGTTAATAATTTTTGTTCCAAAACTACTCATTTAGAATTAGGAAAATAAAAGTTAATTTGTATTTATCTGGTTTTGTTTGTCATGGCGGGAGTGTGGTCATAGCTCACATTTCACCTGTGGTCTTCCGGGAGCAAGCTAATCACGTCGCGGTTCTTTTATCGAATTACTGCACACGGTGCATGTATCGTTTCCTGGTTGGCGCTTAAATTCCGGATAACGAACTGCACGGCTGGCCCTTTTTATGCCATCCATAAAGGAGGTCAAAATATATCAATTATTATCAAATACTAGCAACCAATGACCACCATTATTTGAAAGATTTAAAAGAAATAATTGCCCTTCAACTAAATTTGATACAAAATACATATGTGGTAGCTGATGTGCTTATAAATCATCACCATTTCTCATAGGTGTGAATATAAAGTTCAATAATAATGGGGAAAATATATAGCCAGTTATTATAAATTAATTTTTTAGTAGTTCGGTCTTTTGTGTACAATAAAAACTATAAATGTATTACTAGTGCATGAAATACTTTTCACAGACTGACAATATTTATATTGTTTACGAATATTTTTCCTAATTTTGATAATGCTATAAAAGAAACGTATGCACCTCGTGCGCGAAATGCTTTGGTACTTTCGACTGATTTTATTCTCAAACAAATTAATTTCGTGCACTAGGTACTAAGGAACTATTTAACATTAATGTTAAAAGCAATTATTTTAACACTCATACCATAATAGTATATTACATACCCAGGTGGGAAGTGTTTAATTCCTGTCGAGAGATTAAGTAACCGAGACGCGCAGCGTCCAGGTTAACTTTATCTCGAGACAGGAATGAAACTTTTCACCGTGGTATGTATACAGTGTGGTCCATTAAGTGTGCAACAAATGGGAAATTTTTTTATTAGTTGTAAAATCGAAATTTAAATACCGCCAAAAGTTAGTGCATGTTCGATAACCATATCAGATGCCCTTAGAATGGCTTCAAGTCAAACAATATACAGGGCAGGACAAAAAATATGAAATTCGTTCAAGAACAAAGTTACCTTATTTCAAAAAATATAGCAAAATTTTATTAAGAAAAGTTGTTTAGAATTAAAAGTTATGCTCAAATACAAAGTCACGGCCTCCTATTCGAATTTTGATTTTTTTTTGGAAAATTTTGTATTACCCCCGTATGATACATATTTTTATTATTTTTATTTTATATGTATTTAAAGTAGCCACAACCACATCCCTTTTAAATAACTTTTAGCAACTTGAAGCGTATTTGTAAAATTTACTTGGATTTATATTTTTTAGGTAAGCGTCCACTTCATGTTTGTTGCAACGATATTTAGCAGAACTTTAGAATTTCGCAAATATTCTTTTTAACAAGGCAAATGCTTTACTAATAATAATTTACATATGAAAAACTCTTAATAAAATCAGAATAATAAAAATATGTATCATACGGGGATAATACAAAATTTTACAAGAAAAAGAATCAAAATTCGAATAGGAGGCCGTGACTTTGTATTTGAGCATAACTTTTAATTCTAAACAACTTTTCTTAATAAAATTTTGCTATATTTTTTAAAATAAGGTAACTTTATTCTTGAACGAATTACATATTTTTTGTCCTGCCCTGTATATTGTTTGACTTGAAGCCATTCTAAGGGCATCTGATATGGTTATCAAACATGCACTAACTTTTGGCGGTATTTAAATTTCGGTTTTACAACTAATAAAAAAATGTCCCATTTCTTGCACACTTAATGGACCACACTGTATACCATTTTATTCGCAATCATCTAATTTTAAAAATAACTACAATTGAATTCTGAATAATAGATATCTTGATGTAGCAAATATTTTTGTTACCATGAAAACAACCCACTCAATATTTTTGTTACCATGAAAACAACCCAGTCTTCAGGTATGCAATATTTTTCGGGGTATGTAATAATTTCCCGGCTAGTTTTAGTAATCATCTAGTTCCCAGCTGTTGATATGTCATGAAATTGACACATTATAATGTCATTGCGAATAAAATGACATATCTAACTCTGAAAGTAAACGGTAGAAAGCCTACTTTTTACACGATCGTAGAAAACGTAATTTACGGCTGTTTTTTATAGTATTTCTGTATCAGGTTGTCGCTATCAGGTTGTCGCAAGATTTGTATCAAACTGCGAAAGTCTTCAAATTATTATTGGCTATCAATAAAGGCAAAGGGGGAATGTATAAGGGAAAATTTCTTGAAGAAATCGAATTTTTACATTTATAAATTCGAGGTTAGCAGGTTAGGTTTTGCGTCAGTTTTGACACAAGCTGACGCAAAACCTAACTTGCTAACCTCGAATTTGACATAATTGTGAGCTCTTGTTGCTCAGTCATAATGAAAACTGCCTAGGGAAATGTCTCTCCTCTAGAAAGTAATTCATTATTTCTCTCACGATTTTGGTATCGTAGAAACCGTGTTTTGCTCCCAGACACAGACAAATAAAATCACTTCAGGGGCTAATATTAATTTATTATATCTGTTTAAACTTGGTTTAAACACACATAAATTTTAATAACAAAATTTACGAAGCCAGTCAGAAGTTCTAAATGTAATTCTGATTTCATAAACAAACAGTTTTAACCTCCAGTTTTACTTCATAATTTCGCAAGTTTATACGTAATTTATATCTGTTTTAATCTTGAATTAAAACAGGCAAAATTCAGTTCCCATTTACGAAATGTTAAACGAATATTGTTTCGCCAACATTAAGTGAAAATGCAACTCGGCGACCTAGAAAGCCAAGTTCAACGCTCAGCCTGCAAACCCATGCGGAAATATAAAAGCTTATCATGCTGAGTTGCGGTCTTTGCGGACCTCTAAACGCGTTCTATTTCACTATTATGAACTTTGATATTGTTACTTCGTTAAGCATTTTCATTGTATATAAATACAGGTTAATTTTTATAATAAAACAATCGGCATTTAATGTTTGATTCATTCACTACGTCGCCACTCCTATACCAAGCCATAATACTGTCGAGATGTGAGGCTGCATCTCAGGAGTGGTCTTACTGTCGTCCCTTTAAGAGCCATTGTCTCATTTACGCGCTTAAAATTAGGGATAGAATCAGCAGCCTCTCAGGCAATTCTGTTCAATATCTTTCTTTATGCCTTAAGAGATAGTGCAGTGAAGCTGTGAAGTTCACATTACTACTATAAATCTTATCCACGGCTCCTGTAAATAGAAGTATACCGGTGGGCTCATAATTAAATACCTTGGGTTTATTTTAAAACAGAACATACGATGTGCGTGTCTATGGTGCCTTGGTGATAATAACAATTACAATACATTGTTCGTTCTGTCGTTACTAAAACGTTCTTGCTATTTTTACCTATATTCTGTAATAAAATAAATTCACGGTGTAACCGACGTGAGAGATAGCAAATAAAAAATGAACGACTAAAAAGGGAAAGAGACATCCATGCAAAGGTCAACTTAAGTAGGCTGATTATTCAATTTTATTACACCGTTTTGTCATCAACATCAAAAACTGAAATTTCGCCAACTTCTATTCATTTACTAAATAAATAATTTTTTGTTCGAATACATCGAAAAGCTATGAATTTGGGCACTGTTTAGCGGCTGAAAAGACCCACTTTTTTGTACTAGTAACTTTTACTTTTCAGCATTAATATCCATAACAACAAAAGCTAACTGTTTCCATTGGTCGAAATCAAAGCACACATTGAAATTTTGTAATATGATCATGATCTCCTTGACTTTTCCCGGCCTCCTCGGTTAAGAATGAGAAAAAAACGTTTCCAAAGCAGTAGAACAAAAAATTATGTCTGTAACTCGTACGCGTATACTTTTACAGTCGCGGCCAGAAAAAAACAGAACAGTTTTTTACCTAATTCTCAAACTGCGAAAAAAATTGCTGACACTGACAATTCTAATTAATAAATGTCATCAAAAGTCATTATTCAATTCAGAAAAATGCCGGCACATATTGGAAATGCGCCTTTTAGACGAAATTAGTAAAAATTTCAAATAAATGTATAACAAGTAAAATAAAAGGAGCGCTCTCCTACATTGCAATATGTTTCTTAGCTAAAAGTCAACATAATCGATTTCAACAAGGGTTAGATAACCCAAAATTATAATATGTAATAATAATGCTGTCTTTGTTTATAAAAAGTCAGTTTTGAAATTCCAACTTTTATTAAAACCATTACTTTCTGAAAATCAATAAAAATGAAAAACGGGGTGGACCACCACACAAGCTTCTATTATTGCTTGTAAAAATTTTATTTTGCAATTTTTTCAATACTACTTCCCAAAACCTTTTTTGACAAAACGTCTAGACAATTACGTAATAAATAACACGTTTTTAATAGCTATTTATATAAAAAGTACATAATGTAGGGCTTTATTTGACGAGTCTCTTTTATAGCCGAGCGAGGTCAGTAAAGGAGGCGTGTTATATTATGAATAGACAATGGTCTCCTGTGTAAAACTGCAAGCTTGCAACCTTGAACAATAATAGCTTCTTTATAATGAATTGCAAGTCTGCAACCTTGAACGCACGTGGCTTCCTGTCTCACGCTCCCTTTTAGAGATAACGCTTATCTTAGCTGATTAGGCATAGTATATATACTAGTAGCTTGCACCTCTAAGTTAAGCTCCAGTCAGTCGATAAGTTCCATTGTGTTCGTATCATAGCTAGATGTAAGAAATTGTCCGGCGGCTAGCTGTGTGCTTCCAATGTTATATTTCATTGTAAAATAAAAATAAACGTTTTTTAAAAAGTCGTTTCGGCGGCCTTTTAAAAAAACTGGCGCAGTCGTTCGGATTTGTGGAGGAAAACCTGGAAAACTACAAACATCGAGTCGACCAGCAACTTTCCTTGAGGTTCAGCTCTTTGCCGCAAATCGACACCTACCACCCAGCGGATCTTCGGACATCTCCAACAGGGACAAACATCGCCCGATCGTGAGAAGCGCCCGTCGACCCAGCTCCTGCTCCTCCGTGGTTATTGGAACCATCTGGTCATTGGGACCACTCTTGATCATTGGGATCAGTCTCTGGTATTGGCAACGTCAACAACGACGACCCCAGGACAACTTTTGGATAACGCTCTAGCGCAAAGCTGGACTATCCAAGTCGGACTTCAGGACCTCTGTGCAGGCCAGCCGACACCAACAGGATCGACGCATCCTTTTTGAAGACAACAGGACGTAGCTTGATCGCACGCCGTTCGTCAATTTTAACGCACAATGTAAGTGCATATTTTTATAATAATTTTCAAGCTTTAGAGAAAAAGCAAAGGTATATTTTAAAAATAATAATTTTCAAGCTTTAGAGAAAAAGCAAAGGTATATTTTAAAGGCAACAAAGTAACGACTATTAAAGCGTTCGCCTAAGTAATAATTTTCAAAGTTTTAAAGAAAAAGCAAAATAATTAATTTTAAAGGCAACAAAGTAACGTAATATAATTTTCAAAAATAATTATTAAAGCGTTCGCCTAAACAACAAAGTAAAAATTTCAAAGGCAACAAAGTAACGTAATATAATTTTCAAAAGTGATAATTATTAAAGCGTTCGCCTAAAACAACAAAGTTAACTAATATAAAGTTTTAAAAATTATACTAACATAGTTTTAAATATTTATTTATAAGTCCAGGCAGAACGTAGTAAGCCAGACCAATTGCTGCACATACTAGGTGTGCTTAATTTGCATTTGTGCTTGCGTTCTTGCGCGTAGGTACCCCTGTTAAACATCCCCTAGTCATTAAACTGTTTACTAACATAAAACAAAATTAAAAATCAAGTGAAACAAATAGAGTAAAATTAATTTTTGTCAACAAAATTTTTATGTTAATAGTAATCTTAAAGCATTAGATAAAAAAATTATATTTTTAAATAATTGTAAAAATTTTATGTCACGAGATCGATCACGCTCACCAAGGAATTCTATCCCTAGAATTTTATTTTTAAATAATTTTGGGTTGTTACAACAAATATGGTTGATCAAAACGCATCATTGTTTCCCCCACATTTTAATGTAGCTTTATTAAATGAAATTCCCACATATGATGGTAATCAAGCCACTCTTTCGGAATTTATCAGATCCGCAGAAATCATTGCAACTAAATTTTGTACAGAAAATTTAAACGATTATATCAACCAAGTAATTTTAAATTCGATAAGGAATAAATTAAAAGGTCAAGCGTTAGAAGTAATCACAGGTTACCAGTATGATAACTGGAAAGATTTAAAAAATGTCTTAATTGAAAATTTTGGCGACCAAACGTCAGAATTGAATCTTTTAATTGATTTAACTAAATTAAAACAGAATAAAGACTCTCCCATAGAATTTTTCAATAAAGTTAGAACTCATTTAGCAATTTATAATTCAAAAGTTTCTCTGAGTCAAGAATCAAAAGATATTATCACTTATAAATTAAAGGCTAACAAAGATTTAGCACTTCGCACTTTTACAAGTGGACTAAATGAAAATTTAGGAAGCTTCGTAAGAAGTAGAAACCCAACTTCACTAGAACAAGCCTTAAGCATAGTAAAAGAAGAAATCGATATCAGATATTCTCAAAATCAAAATAATTTTCAAAGCCAGAAATTAAATAAATCAAATTTAACTTCCAATATTCAAACACGAAATTCATATAAACCTAAATTTAATAACCCAAATTTTATGCAAAGACCATTCCAACAAAATCGAAGTAATTTTAACCAAAATCCTAAAAGTAATTTTAATCAAAATCCCAACTATTTTAAAAGTCCAACGAATTTTAACAATCCTAATAATTCTAGAATAACTCAAAATTCAAGCTTTAATGCATTTGCACCTAAACCAAATTTTTCACCAACAAATAAACCAGAACCTATGGACTTTAGCACTATAAAAAGACCAGCTACTCAACAATCAAATTTCCCTAATAAATTTCGAGCAAATTCTCAAAACGTTAATAGAAATTTTAATCATTTAAATTACCATCAAGAAAAACCTCCGGATGAATATAAAGACTTAAACGAAAGTTTATTTGAAAATGGAGAATTTTCAACTCCAGATAATTTTAACGAAAACCTTCAGGAATATTCTGACCCTGATAATTCACAAGACTTAGATCACACCCCAGATTATTTCGAATATCCAGATCCAGACGATACTGTAAATTTTTATTAAGAGCCTCGGAAAAGAATATTTTAACTTTTAATATAAATCCAAAATCAAACCTTCCTTATATTATAATTCCCGCCACCGGCGATAAACTTTTAATTGATACAGGTAGCTCACAAACAATAATTTCTCCAGAATTTGTACAACAACATTTTCCAAATTATATTTATGAAACAGAATTCGAGATAGTTACATCTCATGGAATTTCTCAACACAACTTAATTGCAGATTTACCCATTCCTAATCTTTTTTATAAAAACGGAACACATACGTGTTATTTATATAATTTTAACCCAGACTATATAGGACTTATTGGATCCGACTTATATACTACTCAAAATTATCCGCACGAATAGATTATAAATGGATGCATATTCAGACAGAAAGAGCTACGATACCATTTTATTATAACCCGTAAAATTTATCAGCATAAAAAAAAATGAAACTAAAAAAACTCCAAAATTAAAATTTAATGAAAAAGGCATGACTAAGCCTTCAGCAATTGAAATCATACAATAATCAATTTAAAACAAGCGTAATTAATACTTTAAACGAAATACAAGAAATTAGTATTTATAATCCTTAATCTTATAAAAATAAAAATTATGAACCCAACAAAAATCAGTCTATCAGATTTAACAACTTTAATATAAAAACCCCAAACATTAAAAGTATTTTAGATAATTAATTTAAATAACAATTTTTTTTAACAACTTTAATCTAAAAACTCCAAACAATAAAAGTATTTTAGATAATTATTTTAAACAACAATTTAAAAAAACAATTTAAGATTAGACCATTCAAACAAACAAAAAAAAAAAAAACTCTTTTGACTAATTTATGTTTTCAACACAGAGATGTATTTTACTCTCCCGAAATACCTTTATCCGTTACAAAACTGACAATAAAAGTCAAATCATAAGATTTAGTAATTCAAACATAAATTTGTAAAATATTTAGATTATATAACTACTTTAGAAGGAATAAAATCAGATTCATTTAAAAATTCAACAATCAAAATTTTTAGCACTTAAAAATCGAAATAAAATCATTTTTAACCAAATAGTCTATTAAAGAACATTTATCAAAAATTTTGCCAAAATAACTCAATTTTTAACCGTGTGTTTAAAGAAAAAATAAGATTGTTCACACCCTTGAATTTTTGAAAAACTTTAAGTATTACAAATAAATTCTAATAAATAAATCAGTAACTTCAAATATCAAAAGTATTTAAGAAAATAACAGCTTAAGAAAAAACTTAAGACTAAAATTATTTAAATCAGAAAAAACTCAAGTAAAAAATTATATTTAACAAACAAACAATATTTAACAAACAAACAAGGCCTAAGCTCGTATTTACAATTTTAATAGTTACAATATTTCTCGCGTTAAAACTAAATGTTCACAGCAACATACCTTTATAATTGATATTGCCAAAGGAAAACAAAGAAAAACCTTTACAACAATTTAAAATTAAATTCAAATTCAGAAAAATCAAACATTTCAATTAAATGAAAAAGTATTTGTTAAAACAAATCTCAGAAGTAAAGATGAAATTTAAAATTAAAACCAATTCGGAAAAATCAAACATTCCAATTAAATCAAAAACTATTTGTTAAAACAAATTTCAGAAGTAAAGATGAAATTTAAAATTAAAACCAATTCGGAAAAATCAAATATTCCAATTAAATGAAAAAATATTTGTTAAAATAAATTTCAGAAGTAAAGTTGATATTCAAAATTAAATCTAATTTAAGAAAAAAAGGAAATATAAAACACCCTGACTAAAAGGAATTATTGCTCTCCTTTTTTTTTCAGGATTACTACACTTTTCATCATCGCCTGTACCCTGCTGACTCAATTACCAGTTATACAGAGCGATATTATTATTAAAAATTTAAAAGATAATCCTGGATTATATCCCTTAAACTTAGGAAACGTAGTCGTTTCGGCGGCCTTTTAATAAAACTGGCGAGTCATCAAGTCTTATTATGTACGAGTTGTATACAAAGCTTTATGTTCACTTCTAAAATCTAAAAAAGTCGGTTTATAGATTTGACGTCTATTCTGTGACAGAAATAACTTGACATTAGAGTGCCTTTATAAATATTGAAAAGCATCTATTTTGACATTGACAGTTGACGTAATAGTTATTTATAGTTAAGCGTGCTATATTACAAATAATCCACGAGGGAAAAGAGGAGCCCTTGAGGCCGCCAGGCCAAAAGGGGTCATTTCTCGGGTGAATTTTTACAAATATATAAAATTTCACTCAACTCACTGAATATATAAAAAACTACTTTTTTCCAGCCGTGAAAAGTCATAGTGACAAATTGGAAAGTACAGAGAGGTCAAATACGTTAATGATTCAAGAGTGAATAATAATAACTTGATCTTTGTGTATAATGCAAACTTTTATTCAATTCTTATAATTACATTAATCAATAAATATCTAAAAAAAACATACATTTTGTATTGAGAGCCACCAAAAATTCATAGTAACAATTTGGAAAGTGATTCGTGTTATACGTTTGGCAGTATTGAGGTGTATTGTCAGTCTATGTCAAATTCGAGGTTAGTAGTGAATTACCTGGCTTTTATTTCACTAGTGGATTATGGTTTAACTCAGTAGTGGGTTATGGACACTTTAGAGGTCTAAACTCGATCTAGTAATAGCCGTATAACTAAACGGTGTTCAATAGTACTAGTAAAATAAAGTAACGTACTTTTTTCGTACACTAACGTTGAAAGAGCTACTTTGCCGTACAATTTATTAATCAGAAAGTTGCACTTTGCGGTATTCGTACTGCAAAGTAGTATTTTGCGGTATTCGTACGGCAAAGTAGCACTTTGCCGTACGTTTCCTTAGTTACAACACATATAAAACGTTACGTACATAATAACATTACTCTACTTATTTGCTATATACAAGGATAAATTTAGTATTCCGTTTTGTATCCTAGTGTACGAAAAAATATTGTACGAAACTCGTATGAAAGTGGCTTTTCCATACTCGTCTCGAAATTCCTGACTCGGCCTAACGGACTCTTCCGGAAACATCTCACTCGTACTGAAAAGCTCCACTTTCTATACTTGTTACGTAAATTACTATTATAGTGCTAGGAAGACAATATAAAGTTTATTTTACGAGTACTATAAAGAGCTACTTTATTACCGCGAAACTATGCCATAAACAGTACTTTATAATGCTTGTACATAAAACATTTGATTCTCATTCCTTTGTGGCCGTTTTTTATAAAAATTTGGTTTTGCGATTTTTTCAAAAGCTATCCTTTCTCCCAAAACACCTTTTAAACAAAAGCTGTAAATAATTACTATATAATATACCAAAAATTGTATTTTCATACCAGTTATACAAAATTTGAGAACATTTTGTAATAATATAATTTTTCCCGCTGCTGATCATGTAAGTCAGTGATATAGCCTTAGTAACAAAACGTGTAAGTCGGTGATTATATTTGTTTGCTGCTTTTTCATGACAACGGAACTTAATATTATTATTAAGTTCCTATGATAATAAAATTAACAAAGCAAGATGCAGATTTAGACGTTTTGTTCATAATTGCAAGTGTTTATGTGACATGTGACACTCACAGGTAACATGACTCACGAAAACTAATCCTGGTGACAGGTGACAGACCAAACTATTTTTTCAAAAATCTAGGAAAATTTGGATAAGCAGCGGGAAAAATATAAGATAACTCGGAATGTATGGCCTATTAACATTTTCGGCAGGCAACAAGCCGCGACTTCGTCTTGGCATGTACTTGCCTATCTCAAATGTTAATAGGTCCTTACATTCCTTGTTACTTAAACAGCTATTGCGTTTTCTTAAAAAAAATTTAAACCAAAAGTGATAGATATTTGTATAATATAGGATCTTGTTTTAAGAAATTTTGTTTTAATCCAACAATTATAAAATTGTTGAGCACATTTTTGTGATATTTGGTTTTGCTCTTTTTAAAAACTATACCCTTCACAAAAATCAAAACAAAAATTTGTAGGTTTTTATCCAACAATTATTAACATTTTGAGGATATTTATGTGGGCATTTAACTGTGCGAATTTTTGAAAAGCTATATTTTTCACAAAAAAAACTTTTTGAACAAAAACTCTAGTTAATTATATAATATATGATGTTATTCTGAAAAATATTGTTACACACAATTATAGAAATTTACTGGAGACGGAAAAATGCAAGTACCACTTTTGTTACGCAAATATGCTTTCAAGCCGATCTATTACACCCTCTGTGATGTAGAGAGGATACAAACAGATTCACAGACAGACATCACCTCGAACACCACTTTTTATGAATCAGAAGGGACGGAAACAGATATTTCCGCAAAAATTTTGAGTTCGAAATTTTTTATGATTACTATAAAAAAGTAAATTATTTTTATTTACACCGTATAAATGTTTTATGTAGGTATGTGTGTGAATACGTTTTCAAGCCCATTGTGTATGTTTATTATATATATCAATGCCCAACAGTGTTGTGACATGTCGGGCTTAATAACGAGCGTTGAAATATTTTTATATACTGTATATAAAATATGCCAAAAGCGCCCCCTACACTCGATATTGCAGAACTACTCCATGTATATCGACCATATTACCGGTCATTACTAAGCCCACTGCAAAAATTTGTGTACTGCCTCTCTAAAGCATTTCTAACCAATTGGTGATGATATACACTGGGGAACGTTGTTGAGCCAATCGCGGGCTCATCAGCGTTGAAAATGGCTTAGCAACGTACTATTCATATATTCAGCGGGCCTAACGATGACCGTTTATAAGTCTATATATATATATAATCATTTCTATTCTGTGTTTATTGTGTAGTTGCTGTGGCGGCAACTAGATTCCAAATAAGACGTATAGGTACTCAGTATTAACATTCGACCATTAAATTATTATGAAATATAAGAGTTTCGATATATATTTTCAAAATGTTAGGGGTCTTAGAACAAAAACAAATATATTCTTAAATAATCTGTTAGCGGAAAATTTTGACTGCATTGTATTAAATGAAACTGGTCTTGACTCTGATGTATACAGCTCTGAATTATTTGATCAACGCTATAATGTTTTCAGATGTGATCGTGACAAATTACTTACTGGAAAAGATAAAGGAGGAGGTGTGCTAATTGCTATCAAAACTCACTATGCGTCTGAAGTTATTTCAGTAAATAAATATCCTGAAGCTTTGGCAATTAAGGTAAGCATTTGTGGCAAGTTGTTTATTATTAGCTCAGCCTATATCGTACCTAGATCGCCTTTAATTCAATATATCGAATATTTTAATATGATTGAAAATATTCATAACATTTTTGATTATGAAATTGTAATTTTGGGGGATTTTAATATTCCATGCATAACTGGTGCGGCTTGTGATCTTGCAGGTGGTACTCCGATATCAAAGAGCTTACAAGAATTTTTAAATCTTTTTAACTTAAAGTTACTTAACAACATTCAAAACAGAGATGGCAAAACTTTAGATTTAGTAATGGGGTCGCTAGATGTAAATATCGTTCACCACATTGATAGCCTAGTTCCAATTGATATTTTTCATCCTGCTTTACATATAACAATTAGTTTAGTAAACAAATCAGAGAGTCTACGCCAAAAAAAATTAACCAATCAGTATAATTACAGAAAAGCAAATTTTGATCTTTTATATAATTCGCTCCTGAATTCAGACTGGGATATTATTGATACATTCGCAGATACTAATGCTGCTACAGATGCTTTTTATAACATTTTCTACACAATATTAGATGATTGTGTTCCTAAAATAAAATTTTCTGATAAGAAAAATAAATATCCATTGTGGTTCACTAAAGAAATAATTTCAGATATTAAATTAAAACATTTTCATCATAAGCGTAAAAATTTATCTGAATATCACCTGCAAGAGTTTAAGCGCATCAGAAAAGATATTAAGCAAAAAATTATACAGGCTCGCACTGTTTACTTAAATAGTGTTGAGAATAGTGTTTGTAGCAATATTAACGAATTTTGGAACTATGTTAATAACAACAAAAAACATAATTTAACTATAGACACTTACTACTTTCATGATCGGGCTGCTACTACTAAACAAGAAACAGCAGATAGTTTTGCACAGTATTTTAGTTCTGTATACGCAGATGAATCACATTATGACCTAAATAAAATTATCGATGAGGGTGCACTGTTGAACGTGGATATTCTTGCAATTACTGAATTTTCAGTAGAGGAAGTTGCCGCAGCTTTGAAGCAGCTGAAACCCAAAAAATCCTCTGGTCCTGATGGTATTCCCCCTTACATATTTAAAGCTTGTTGGGAAATACTTCAATATCCACTCACTATCTTGTTTAATAAATGTTTAAAAACAACCACGTTTCCTGACAAATTCAAATTTGCTAAAGTAACTCCTATACATAAAACTGGAAATAAAGCACATGTAGAAAATTATAGACCTATATCAATTTTATCTGTCCCAGCTAAGGTATTTGAAAAACTGCTATATAATAAAGTTTTTTATCATGTTAAGAATAAAATTATACCCCAACAGCATGGCTTTTTTGAAAATAGATCGGTTAATACTAATTTAGTTTTGTTTACAGATTTTGTAACTAGAGTTTTGGATGCAGGGAGACAGGTAGATACACTGTATACCGACTTTGCCAAGGCTTTTGACAAAGTCAATCATGATATCCTACTTAAAAAATTATTTGATTTTGGAATTTCTAATAATTTACTCTATTTGTTTAAATCTTATCTAGAAGGTCGGTATCAATTTGTTAACTTTTTGGGTTTTAATTCAGATCTTTATTTAACCACATCGGGAGTCCCACAGGGAAGTAATTTGGGACCACTGCTTTTTCTAGTTTTTATAAATGACTTACATGCTTGCTTAAAATATTCTCACGGATTGCTATTTGCAGACGACTTTACAATTTTCAAAGAAATCACCACTTCTGTTGACACTGATATGTTTCAAAAAGATATTGATTGCCTGACCGACTGGAGCAACAAAAATAAATTATACTTTAATAACACCAAATGTAAGTACATGATATACACACTGAACAAATCTGTAATTCATTCTGGGTATAATATGAATAAGGTTAATTTGACTAGAGAGTTCCAAATCAAAGATTTAGGAGTCATCTTTGTTCCAACACTTAGTTGGGATTTACATATTGATTCAGCAGTAAATGCATCGTTGAGAAATTTAGGTTTCTTAATGAGATGCACATTTAATTTTAGAAATACTAAGCCTATTCTGGTACTTTACAATTCTCTTGTGCGTCCTAAACTTGAATACGGATCAGTTGTTTGGAACTCTCAAGTGAAAAAATATCAAAATAAAATAGAAACTGTACAAAATAAGTTTATGAAATTTTTATACTTTAAAAAGCACCACTCTTATCCAGAAAACAACTCATTTCAGCATATTCGAAATGAATTCCAATTATTTAAATTACACCACCGCCGTGAAATAACTGATATCTTATTTGTTTATAAACTTATCAATAATAGACTTGATTGTTCCAACTTGCTTCCCCTTGTGGGTTTATACGTCCCAGCATACAGAACAAGGCCGCGTAGCGCGCTGTATGTTCCGCCTTTTCGTACCAACTTAAGACAAAATTCGCCTGTTGTAAGAATGCTCACTGGTATCAATAGTGTACTTTCAGATCAAGATATTAATATATTTGAAGCACCCTACACGTCCTTTAGAAAACAAATTACAAAATTGTACGCTAACAGATATTTACGCTAACTTAATTCTGATCCCTATCTATGTCTTGATGCGCTTTTACTTGGGATTTGGTTGTCTTTTGCAAATGCTACAGTTGTCTACACGTTATTTCATTTTGATTTCATTTTTTTATGTATAATATGTACTACTGTAAATGCCATTATTTTATTTTATATTGTATGTTGGAATGCTGACAAATGTAACTGGGCTGGTCCCGTTTTTGTCAGTCTATTAAATAAATAAATAAATAAACTATTTTCGGTCCGACAGTACCTGAAACTGTGTGGAGGTGTGCTTCCGCCTCGGGGGTTTATTGGAAGTTGTCAGGGGGGGTTCGCTGTGGGGATTTGGAGTGATTTTGGGGGGTTCATGGGGGTGGAACTTCTTCACGACAGGTTGTTACAGGGTTGTTCACCGGCGCAGCATTTACATCCAGCAGCGACGAACAATCTTGTCGTGGGGTTGATCTGGTCCTGGGTTCCTCCTGGGGTCACCACCGTCTCTACAGTGTAGTTGCTTGTTTGTGGTGTGGGTATTGGGTTTTTTTTTTTTAGATTAATTGTTAGAGACGTCTTACGACAGACGGTTTACTGACTCTCTAGCTTATATGTATGTATCCTTTTAGGATAAAGTTTGTATTTAGTTAAAAATTTCGTTGAAATTTTTCCTTTCTGGTAAGGGGGGAGTTTGTTACGTGTCAAAAGCATTTGATATTACTACTAGTGTTGAATGAGGAATCTAGTGAGAGTGACGCGATAAAATTAATATCAGATTGGCTTTGTTCGTTGCTAGAGAGGGGAGAAAAACAACGTTTGTTTTGTTTGAGAGAAAATTGGTATATCAGCTTTTAAAAAAGGCAAGAGTTTTCGTGGGGTGTAAATGACAATCTCGCCATTTAATATGGTTTGGTGATAGTAAAGAATTGGGTTACTGGCCAACCGTTCCTGTAAGGGAGATCATTAAGCGGATGTCATTTTTCCAATGAATATTATATTCAAGCTGTGAAGCGATTTGGGAAACACGAATTCAACGATTGCGAAGTTTATTGCCTGTGAACAGGCAACAACTATTAGGCGGAAAATCTTGGAAAGATAATCTACGGAGAATCAACCGCAGTCTTGGGGGTCGATGTGTAGCGAATGACAGCCGAGGTTGGGGCCTGTCAAGCTGACATGTGATAGGAGTAACGGGACGTATTAAATGTCTGCGAGTATATCGGCACAAAGATAAGTGTTTTAGCTAGAATCTGATGATATTTTTGCATATAAAAACTGTGTAACCATTAAACTTACGAGCGGTTTAAGTTAAGCTATTTGGGGTACCCTGCGTTACGTTGTAATATTAAAGATGCTAATTGTCTGATCGATGGTAATAAAGTTCTAGTAGTAATAAAACTAGCTACAAGTATTGCCTTCTTTCATTTTAATAGGGAGTTCAATAATCGTATTGTTATTAGTTGATAGAAAGTGAAGTTACAAGTTTCTTGGCTAATATCAGTATATTTGAGTTTAACTTGTTGGCGCCAATTATCAACATCATAAACTAGAATCCGCGACGTCTTCACTGATGCTAGAGACGGGCTTCAAATATACTCTTATAGTGATCGATTGTTAACTAAGAGATATAGCGATGACATAAAGGTAGGAAGGTAGGTAAACGAAAATATAGATAAATATAGCTAACACATTTAGCAAACCTAAACTTTGAATTATTAAAATAAAATTTTATCATTTTGCTGCACTTAATTACCTTAAAAAAATATAGGACCTATAACTCTTCTTTTACTAATTGCAGCCCAAACAGATTTCAGTTTCACTGAGGTCTGGCCTGTCGACTTTATAATGCCTGTAGGCCTTTGTTATTTGTAGTTTTGTGTCACCTTTAATGACTTTCAGTATGATTGCTTTAGTATTAAAATTTGTTGACAGGTAGGTATCCATGACGCCGATGTTCATAAATATTATGCGTAGTGACAAACAAAGTATGAAAGCAATGGCAAAATTGCACATTTAACCTCAAAATGTCAAATTAGGCACTTTCGTGAGCCTCCTGTACATAACAGCTGATTCTGACAAAGTGTCAGAAAGATATTCTAGGGAGTTTTAATTTTATTAAACATAAAAGCAAAATTCCATGTTTACCTACCGGGAAAATACATATTGAACGGTTTAACACGCCTCGTCCTCTGTGTAATGGCGCGAGGGCGGGTCCTATGTTACACAATGGCGGTTTAGCGCCACCTTCCTGCTAGCTCTGTCGGTAAAGGCGGTTCCGCTGAGACGATAATAAGAAGAAACAAAAAAAGAAATACACAACGTAAGTCTGGGTGATTATATTACTACAAAGCTCAAGTGATTAACATACAGGAGGCTGGAGTCTTAATGGCTAACGATATATTTACAATGTCTTATTAACTAACACCTGGTCCTTTAATCACTCGCGGGGGCGTCACGATCTCCGGCGGTCGGAAAGGCCACGATACTCTACCCGGGCAGCGTTCGGGCGGTGCTGCGTGGGCAGGGAAGAGTAGAGTCCGCCCAACGTAAGATAGACACAGGCACGTCATCATTGCTTGGGTGCGCAGTGGTTTGGCGATTATCCCGATGGGCCATGGTTACGTAGCAACGGCACGTTCTTAAATAGGCGTCCTGTTACCAGGGGGTTTAGTTGTTGATAGGATACGCGATGAGTTCACTTGTATCCGTGTAGGCCACTGCCAATTCTTGAAGCGCGTAACGTAACAAAAATCCCCGCAGCCGAACTGTGACGTGCCTGTCCCTACCTTACGTTGGGCGAACTCTACCTCCTGGGCGGACGACGCGACGCTGGGTGGCGCGTCACTGGGCGGCGGTGCCAATCAGGTTTGGCGTGCTTCTCGGGGTGATGGGGTCGTTCGGACGGTCTAGAGCGCTTCTCGGGGCGCTGGTGCCGTTTGGAAGAGCGGGAGCGCTTCTCGGGGCGATGGCGTCGTTCCGGGCGGTGGCGTTGTCCGCGGCGACTGCCCGGGATGAAGCGGAGCTGCTCGCTCAGGGGTGCTCGGGGGCGCTGGTGTAGCAGGGCGTGGAGCTTGGGGTCCCTGGCGGAGGACCGAGGGTTGAACCCTGGAGAGCGGCGTGGTGGTAGCTCCACCTCCCGGAGTGCCCAAGGTATGGGGACCGCCGCACTCCGGAGGACGGATTTCCACAGACGGTCGAGCTCGCTGCGCTCGAAGGGCTCGCGGTGGAGCTGTAGTTCCCACTCCTGGAGTTGGGAGCGGCGAGGACTTCAATAACTTCTTTACTATTAGTTGGCATTTTAATCTGAATACAAACTTTACTGCTCGTCGTATCTATGGTGCTTCGTCACCCATTTGTACTAATGCAACCTCATAAGCATGTTTTACGTTACTTAATCTTTCAATAATTTATCAATTCATTTGTCATATATTATGTATTGTAAAATTAATCTATTTGGTCGAAACCCCTGCCAATATTATTTGTGTAAATTATAGTTATCCATCAATCATGGTTTATAGATCTACCAATGTTTAATTCTTACTACTACTGTACTGTAGCGATTAATAAATTACCAATTTCGTTCAAACTTGATGTTTTCATTAACATTTATTTAATAATAATGAATACAGAATTGCGGTAGGTATCATACCATCTCAGTATATATACATGTATTTTGAGATGTGAGCGGATGGCCCAGTGAGCATAATGCTCGCTTTTCAGGCGGCCGGCCCGAGTTCCAATCCCGGCGAATACTATACACGGATTTAAAAAAAAATCGTACGCTCCCCGGCTACTACACTAACATCTGTGGTAGTCGCTGACCCCTAATAAGGAAACTCTTCTTCAATTTCGATGGCCAAGGCTAGCCACCTACCCGGCCTAAAGGCAAAGACGGCTCATAGAACCACTTTGTGGTTATAACAGGCCACTGGCATACAATAAGAGAAAGAAGTATTTTGAGATCTACTTTAGTAATGGTGTATTACGGTATTCCTAGTCTACCCTGTTACGGCAAAACGGCTACTGAAATTTAGGTTGGTTTATTTGGTAGCTACAGCGCTAAATGGACGTCGGCTGTGGTGTGTCCATCTGGATATTAGCAACGTCTAGTGGTTTGTAAAATACAAACGGACTTGAGTTGTGTTTTGGGCAAATTGGAGTTTACTTGTCAAATGACATTTCGTTTGATATCTTATTGTTCATTGAAATGTTAAACAGTGTCCTCGAATGTTAAGATACATTTAACGTGCATCCACTCGAAGGGACAATTTCCTCCGTGGCAGAGGCGGCAATCTTTTTAATTTCATCCGGGATAACAAAGAACCCGTTTTGCTTTTCCATTTTAAGATTTTTATTTTGTTTACGACAGGCACTATAGCAACATCACACATATTCATGATAGTCTGATTTCGATTTAGCAGTTTTTAGTAATTATTATTGATTCAAAATTATTGCCTCAATGAACAATAAACTAATGAACGCATTTCGAGGGGTAACGGTTTTAACATTTCTCACATAAAATACCACTCTTGCTTCGCTACGCTCGCTAGAGTGGTAAAAATATGCTCGAATGTTAAGACTGGATTACCTCTCTAAATACGTTAATTACTATAAGAGGTTAATGTGATAAGGAAATTTTGGTATTAGATTGTTCGGTTGGACGCTGCACTAGTAGTGGCTGTGAACTCGTCAGAGTGTTTTGAATTGACAGTTCACTTCTAAGAAATCGTTACTGCTTTGTCTTATTGAAGAAATGCGTAATTTCTCGTATTGCTTTCGCTGCTCCTACACGTTCGTTGTTAAGGTTTGGATTGATCTGCCCTACTTAATAAAGTTAGGCGTAATATGACCGTTGGATTCGAGCCGGTTGCGTATTAACTTCCAGGGAATCTCGAGCATGTTAAGGCTATTTCGGCACTTTATGTTGATTACTACTTTCACAATTATTTGGTTTTGTTTATTCGTCATGACTACACTTTCTGCATAGTTAACCTAAAAAGAAAAACATTTTCACCGAGATTCGTCGAGGTTTGTTCTCTACCAACTTGGCTGTGGAATTTATAGATCTGGTGATTGCTCTGCTCTCATAAATATTTCCCGATTCGTTTGGATGTGGGGAAACGTCTATAGTACGATGGATATGATAAGAGACAAGCATTGTTTTAGGATAAGTTGCTCACTCGAGTTGGCAAAAAGACTTACCACATTGGTCATATTTTAGGTATAACTTCTCGAGAGATTAACCGTGCGACGAAATAACGTATGTGTTGAGCTTGTGACATCGGGCTCATCATATTTGTAGACTATAGAACAATGGGACGATAATTAACTAAACTAGATACCTACATAACTGTACTCCAAGGTTATTTATTAATACGTAACATTATTACAGGACTTTTGCTCTGCTTGCTTGCTTGCTATTTTTTTCTTCTTTTTTTTAAACGGCGATTTGTTGCTCGGTGCTATGCTGTCTTTGGAAGTTCGATTCTGCTTTCTGCATTTCCTTGTCTTGATCGTCTTCCGTTGCTGCAAATTGACTGATTTGATTATGTCCCTACAGAACCAGAGTGAACCTGGGACTTCGTCATTGATCTGGATAAATGCTGGAGACATCAGATAAGCAAATGAAGTTAATCTTGTAATATAGATATATTTATTCGTGATCGTAATTTAAAGTGCAATACTTCGATAATATTGATTTATAATCAACAATAATACACCATAAATTTATGGGTACTTCTAATGCGTATTGATTTGTTAATCAAAACAAACATTGGCATCTGTAAACATAGGAGATTGGACTTACCTCCACTTCTTTACCTTTAGATTTTATAACTGAATTAAACCGTTACATTAATCACAAATATTGGTAAAAACTGCCAGAATAAATACACCACTCTGGATTACTTAATCACTTGAATCTATTTAAATAAATATCACTTGGATTACGTCGCACTCACGTTTTCCTATTACCAAAATAACCATAGCTAATCTAAGAGTCTTCGACTGTCAAGGGTGATTGTAAACCTTCATTGCAAGTCACAATAGTTAAGATCATAACCAAACCTTCCAATTTAGGTTTGCGAGTTGATGTAATAAATAAATTGGTGGCGCCTCTGGCGCATATAGGCGCATTGGGAACCCACCCTGCCTCCGCGGATTAGCTAGTGCGCCCCGTTGCACGCAAAGAAGTATTCTCAACTAGTTATTTGATTTACATTAGAGTTCCATATGAAAGTCTTTTGTTTTAGTTAGTTTATTTTAATTTGCTATTGGAGCGTTCAGCGGTTACAGAAGGTAGAGACTCCTAGTCGCATCCGGTCTTCTAACAACCTTCTATTAGGTTTGAGCTTCAATGCTGAACTAAAAGGGTCCATGCGTTGTTTGAAAAGCAGTAAATCCAGTAAATTGTCTTGTTTTCGTTAGATAGAAAACTTTACCAAAAATATTTTTTTGACACCTTGATCCAAGTGACATATTCTGTCGCTTGTTATTAGAGTTTCTGATAGCGAAAATTGACGTTTGACTATTTTGTTAGTTTTCAATAGCAGCGGGAAAAAATATAAAAGATTGGCTGCCGTTGCATTAAAGACGAGAGGGAATGTGATTAATAACAAATTATTTTTGAATGCAGCTGAATACAAGAGATAGTCTTATTTTACAATGTAAATGTGTCAAAAAATCATATGTATAACTCTTGGATGATTACTGAACTACATCCGCGGGAGGGAACAATACACTCTCCTCACTAGTAATGCAAGAACCAATTACTTTTGAATAATTCTTTTTTCAATATTTTTTTTCGAATGAAATCCATCGCCCTATTGTGCATGTGGTGCATTTTTAAGTGTTTTTAGCTATTTCCTCGAAATGTTTATGTGTTCTTCATTTGTTTCTAATAACACTGTTGCAGGTAGTGAAAATGTTGTATTACAAAAAAATGCTTTATTTTACATGCTGTGCAAATTACAAAGAAAAGCTGCGTATGTTTGCATATCATTGTTGCTCTTAAAATATAGTTTATATATATTATTGATAGATACAATTTTACATGTAATGTTACATAGTAATAGCAATATTAAACTAAATAAATTCTTAATCGGACCTAGGAATAACTAAATCCTGTTTATATTAAGTGGAAACGAAAAATAACTAGTAAGCTGCAAGTAGTAGGTAGTCTCCATATGACGTCATATGGTACCATTTACCAGTTTTTACTTTTCTCCAGTAAACCAGAATACTTAAATTAGAAGATAGCTAACATACACATGTAGCATAATAGAAATGTACAGACACTGTAGACGTATATCAAATTAAATTAAATAGTGTCTACAAACGATAGCTGTTAAAAGATCTATTTAGGCGGAAAATAGTGTGGAGCATTGGTCGAAATTCGTTGAAAGGCGGTATTGGAATTTTGTGGAGGCAAATATTGATTAATCTTTGTTGTATAAGAAGGTACTGATGAAAAACCCCATTCAATTGATTTTCGTACTGGTGTTATCGGGGGCAAATATTCATTAGATTTCGTTTTAGTAGAACTCCAAGTAATTGACCTTTGTGTCGAAATTACCGGGGGTAAGTACATATTAGACTTAGTTGGAGGGGAATTGCTCCAAGAAATTGGCCTTCGTGTCGACGTTGCTGGGGGTAAATATATATTAGACTTTGTTGGAGGAGAATAGCTCCATGTAATTGGCTTTTGAGTCGAAGTTACTGGAGGAAAATATATATTATTTGCAGTTACAGGGGGCAAATATATATTAGCTTTAGTTTTAGCAGTAGAGCTCCATGTAATTGGACTTTGTGTTGAAGTTACCGGGGGTAAATATATATGAGAGGTTGTTGGAGGAGAATAGTTCCATGTAATTGGCTTTCGGGTTGAAGTTACTGAGGGTAAATTGATATTAGATTTAGTAGTTATAGGAGGTAAATATATATCAGACCTAGTTTTAACAGAAGAGCTCCATGTAATTGGCCTTTGTGTTGAAGTTACCGGGGGTAAATATATATGAGAGGTTGTAGGAGGAGAATAGTTCCATGTAATTGGCTTTCGCGTTGAAGTTACCGGGGGTAAATATATATTAGACTTCGCAGTTGCCGGAGGAATATATATATTAGACTTTGTTTTTGGTACATCGTAATGATATCCAGAAAATGGTGGTAGTGATGGTTGGGCTGTTGTAGAGCTTGGTGGTAAGGTAAATTTCTTTGATGATTGAGGGTTGATATAGCGTGCTTTAAATTCAACTTTTGGTGTATTATAATGATATCCTAAAAACGGTATTGAAGATGGCTTAGCCGTTGTTGATAGTAAGGTAAACTTCTTTGGTGGCTGGGTGTAGATGTATCCGTTCTTAAATTCTACTTTTGGGGTCTCATAGCGATATCCAGAAAGCGCCGAATGCGGTTGTTTAGGCGTCGTGGTAGTTGATGATATGCCAACCGTTTCCCATGGTTGGGGGTAGACGTATCGTTCGTTAACTCCAGATCCTGGTTTATCATAGCGATATCCAGAAAACGTCGATTGCGGTGGTTTAGGCGTCGCGGTAGTTGATGGTATGCCATCCGTCTTCCATGGTTGGGGGTAGACGTATCGTTCGTTAAATCCAAATCCTGGTTTATCATAGCGATATCCAGAAAACGTCGATTGCGGTGGTTTAGGCGTCGCGGTAGTTGATGGTATGCCAACCGTTTTCCATGGTTGGGGGTAGACGTATCGTTCGTTAAATCCAAATCCTGGTTTATCATAGCGATATCCAGAAAAAGATGGTTCAGATTTTGGCAAGGGATTTGGATAAGTGTGTGCCTTGAAATTGGAACACGGTTACAATCTTGTCATTATGTGGATGTTTTATAGTTAAACGTAATTGGCGTCTACTTACTGGTGCTACTGGAACTGAAGCTCGGAGATTCTCATATGGATCTGGTTTACTCGGCAAAGCAGCACCATTAAACATTAAAGAGAGGTGAGGAGCTTCCAAATCTCTTGAGATGCCCGCACTCTTGTGTTCAGGGAGCTTAAAGTCGCTGGAGAAGTAGAGCCGTCTTTCATTTCGTGCCGATTCGAGTGCAAAAGTGCACGAAATGAAAAATGCAAGACCGATTGGGAGTTTCTGAAACAAAAGTGTTGTTATAGCTATTAACATATCTAAGAATGTTATGAGTATCATAACTGCCGCAGATGTTGTATTGAAATCCGAGTTCGCTTGCTGTATGGTTATGGTTGCCATGTACGGTAATGGACTATTACCGTACAGATCAGTTATGATTTAGTTACCAGCCTACTTTTGTATATGTAAACAAGGGATTAATATCCTGCAACCGATAAAATTAATTTATCGGGACAGTTTTTAGATATGAATTATTTAATATACATGATTTTAGAACGAAAGTAAGAGGTACCTATTTTGAAAATTAGACAAAAATCGAATAGTCCGTTTTAGAATTAGAATAATATTTTTAAATTTCAAAACTTATCCAACGATCTCAAAAATATTCTTAACAACAAAAATAATTGCATTTATTGTGAAGACTATCATGCTAACGAATTTGTGATCAGGATTAGGATATTTATTATTACACAAATATTTAACAACCGCTGTATTTCGACAGATAAGCTGCCATCTTGAGTAACCTTAAAGAGAAAGACTAACCCGACACAGCTATCTTTTATATGTAATATACCGCAATATGGAAAAAAACTTATTAATCTTTTGCCTAGACAACACTATCAGAAACCAAGAATTTCGCCCATAAATAGAAAAACCTGTTTCTACAGTTTTCTTCGGAGTGCATTTTCAAACTAAATTATAAATAAAGTTTTGACACATTTACAATGAAAATAACCGCTCCTTGAAATTTGAGGAGTGTCAAATAATTTTAGTCTAGTTTTTAAACTGATTGTTGTTCAAATTCTAAGTCACGTTTTATGTCATGCATAAAAGTTGTTACTTTTTATTTACTAAATTTAATTTAATTTTGTACATCCCAGTGTTGCTCAAATTGGAATTAATTTGTTTTAAAGATTTCTTATTTTGGAATACTGTCACGCGAGGCCAACGTTGACCTCAAAGTGGCTATCCTGAAGTTCGTTAACTTATTACGACATAAATAGTAAATTCCTCTGCTTTAAATATATATACAATAATCTTCATTAATTATTCAATGTAAAAGTAGTAAATATGCTGACCGTTGTAAATAATATCAATCAATTCTCAAAAACGAGTTAACTAACACATGACAATTCATACAAGAGAAAAAATATGGGAATAGAAGTCAGCGAACAGCAGTGACGTAAAATTCGAGTTGCCAGACCTCATATATTTAGTATGAGTCAGTGGCGGTTGCTCCTTAGGAACGCAGGGTCGTTAGCCTCCCAGCCGTCAATAGCTTCTGTGGCATTAGAAAAATTTAACTATTCTATAACTGAAAATGTATTTTATCATCTATCCTACCGCTATAATATATCAAGGTTTAAGTAATGAGATCGGGAGGTAGCTATTCGATGCCGCTTAAAACATGTAAAACAACATCGACTAAGTATAACATAATATGAGTTATGTGTCAACACACTCGCTCGTATCAATGCGGCTGGCAGCTGCTAAGGGCGATCTGAAGTAGGGCCTAAACTCATATGGCAATTATGTGCGAAAACGCCGAAGCGGCAGAATTGAGGTGAGCAGTTTCAATGTGTTGGAAAGGCTAACTAGGCTGCAGCCGATAACCTCGTAAACTGGCGGGCTTATGTATTAATTACATAATGCCCCCAAAATGCAATGCAATCCGAAAGTAAAGCCAGTCACCTACAAGCATATTTAGTGTAATATTTGACATTGAAAATGAATGTATTCAAGCTCCGAACACCGTTTTGGCAAAAAATTTGTTCTTCTCGGTACAAATGCTTGCAGAACAATGAGAAGTCAAGTCGGTCCTTCACATATTTGATAGTTTCCACGGGCTAGGTATTCGTATAACTCGCATAACTAAGTATGCTCAATATTAATATTAGAAGCCTCTACCGTTCATTGAATAGGATAGAATAGAAAATCTTGGATTAAATTTCAACCTACAAAATAAAGTTGGAACTCGCAAATTCTTTGTAGACATTTACAAGAAGAACAAATGGATTTGTGGATGTGATACATGCTCTGTTTTCCATTATTAAATACATTATCGTTTTTTAACACTTATGTAGTACATTTTGTGGTGTGTTTGAATAATTTTTGTTCTGTGCTTATGATGGATTCTTGTGGTTTATTAAAATTAAAGATCATTGCTATATATCGATTAAAACATTGCCGGAATGTAGGTGAGTGATTATTTATTATATTTTGCTATTGTTTGCAACAAATTAAAAAGCTATGCTGGTATTTTTCTGGCTTCAGTATTTAGAATATTCAAATATACAGAGTGTGCAAAATGTGGACAGATTTTATTTGAGTGTAAGAGGCGTTGATTAAGTAATTTGAGTAAGAAATATATGTCCACGGAAACCGCGTTTTCGTGCTACTCGGCTGTGAAGTTGCAGCTTTTAAGATTTCCTGTGTCGAATTGCAATTCTGTGATGCAGCGACGTTGTCAAACGTGCATTGATAATGGCGGGCGAAATTTCGAACACATATTGCAGTGTTTCATATCTTCTAATTTTTCTTATTTTTTTCAACTTCCCCAACTAAAAAATTTCACTTTCACTTCACCTACACAGAAAATATTAGAAGCTATTTCACAGCCGTGTAGCACGAATATGCGGTTTCGGCAGACAGGCATTCCTATACTTAAATTACTTATAAAGAGCGTTCTTTTAAATTTGACGTGTAAGTCGGTGCCGAAGAGTTCATTGTGAACGTACCACATTAGCAGTTTCAACCGAACGTCATATTTCGTTTGTTGTCATTTACTATTTAGTAAATTGTGTATTCCGTTAGTGAACTATCTATGTAAGTACAGTACAGATTGTTTTAATAAGTTTAACTAAAACAAACTTTTTTCTACAGAATATCAGCTTGTCTGAACAAACAGACGTATTCTGTAATCTCTACCGGTCAGTTATTTGTGTTTGGTAATGTAACCCTTCAATTAAAATGGTTTTGCTACAAAATAATAATAGTAATTTACATTACAAGACCGTTACTTGGAACTTTACGGGCGAGCGAAGCGAGCATGTTATCCGTACGAGCCAGTAAAGTTCTAGTAACGGTCGAGTATTGTACTATGTTTTTGGTATTTTGAATCGTAAACACGTTTTTCTATAAAACTTTTTTTCATAGATAAAACATCTCTTTACGGGCAAAATCGGTAAAATGTATAACGGTTCTGATGAGCCCGTAAGAATTTTACGGGCTGGTCAGAACCCGTTATAAATTTTTACCGATCTTGCCCGTAAAGAGGCTCTTTACCCGTAGAAACAGAGTTCAGTAAACAGGCGTTTATGATTCAGAATACTGTAACATTTTTATGATCGAATCCTATTTTTGTAACGGCCGTCGAGTTGATGGAATATGGCAGTACCTAATCCATGACTGTTTTGAAGAGTTTGGGCAGGAATTTACCAACCCTGCGTTGCATTATAGCACTTGTTCTTTGAATCACTGCGTTGACGTTTTTCGTGGGACTGGATCGGTTTCAAGCAAAGAAGGCAGCTGTCATAATCTGAGAAGAACGGCAGAAGTAATTGAAAATGTAAGAAAGATTATGGAAGATGCTTCTCGAACCTCTGTACGCCATTTGTCTCAACAAGTTCAGATGGCAGTTGGCACTTGCCAGAAAATATTTAAGAAAGGCATCCACTTCTATCCCTACCGTTTGCGGTCTGTACAACAATTACACGAAGCTGATTATCCTCAGCGTGTCGAATATCGTCAGTGGTTCCTAAATACCCTCAATGACGGCTTATTGGAGAACACTGTTTTCACGGACGAGGCCTGGTTTTATTTAGATGGATACATTAATTCTTAAAACATGCGTTGGTGGAGTTCGGAGAAGCCCAATTTTATGGTAGAGAAATCTCTTCATCCTCAAAAAAATAGGAGTGTGTGCGGCTATTTCAAGGAGTAGAATAATTGCATACTTTTTTGAAAGTTTAAGTAAGACAAACGTGTTTATTTGTTGAAAAATCAACGAAGATTTGTTTTCAGGCACTTTGACTGTAGAAAAGTATCAAGAAAAGATTTTTGCCCCTTTTTTGAAGAGCTGCATGACGATGACCTCAGGTTTGGTTTTTTCCAAAACACATGATACCTTAAATATATACGAAAATTTTTCGACCTACGGATTATTAGGGGAAATAAGATTATATGAGACAACTGGAGGGCGATTACGATTCTAAACACCTCAAGCAAAATTTTAACAAGAATCATACTAGATAGAATAAAGGGTGGCGTTGAAGGTATACTCCGAACGAATCAGACGGGATTCAGACCGCGAAGATCGTGCATTGACCAAATAGGCACCTTGAGGATAATAGTGGAAGAGGGAAACGAGTGGCATAAAGAAATGGACCTGAGTTTCGTGGACTTCAAGAAAGGATTTGACAAAATTAACTCGTCTAAAATGTGGGAAATACCAAATACATTAGAATAATCAAATTGCTATATAATAATTACAGTGCGTGTGTGTTACTTAATGGTATGAGATCCGAAAAGATCGATACTAAAAGTGGTGTCAGGCAAGGATGCATCTTATCTCCGATTCTGTTGTTGGTAATAATAGATTAGGTAATGAGGAAAACCACTGATAACAAGAAAGGATTAGCATGGCGATTCGGCAGTGTTCTAGAAGACTTATACAGACGACGTATGTCTAATTACGGAAACAAGAAAACACCTACAAGAAAAACTGAACTTGATGAGCGCAGTCGCAAACAGAGTTGTATTGGAAATCAACCGCAATAAAACAAAAACCACGAGAATAAATTCCTAGAATAAAAGAGAAATAACGATGGGTGGATATGAGTTACAGAACATAGGAACGTTTACGTTTACGCAGTGTTATGAATGAACAAGGGGGCCCGTAATAAAGACACAAAGATGAGAATTTGTAAAGCACAAAATGTTGTCAACTTATTACGTAATATATTGAATTTAGAAAAATTATCGAAGAAAAATAAGCTACACATCTTTAGAACTAACGTTTTAGGTGTACTCATATATGGTCGCCAAACATGGGCGTTAAACACAAAGCAAACAAAAGAAATACAAACATTTATTAATAGATCCATTAGAAGAATCTTAAACATACACTGGCCCAATCAAATAACGAACGTGAACTTGTGGGACAGTGCAGAACTAGAAACAGTTAAAGTTATAATAAAGAGACGGCGGTGAAAATGGATCGGACACACCTTACGGAAGCCGATAACAGGGATAACTAGACAAGCTTTAAAAAAGAAAACCGAGCAGATCAGCCTTAACATGGAAAAGAAACTTAATTAACGAGTGCAAAGTACGTAACCTAAATTGGAGTAAAGTGAAGATAAATGCTCAGAATAAAAATAGCTAGAAATAATTTGTTGAATTAAGGTGCAGACAACAAGAAGTTTACTAAGTCAGCTCAGAAAAGCCAGTTAAGTTAAGTTAAAATCGTTTAATAAAATGAAGTAAAGTGAAAGTGGAAGAGAATATAAGTAGAAGGTCGACAACCTTATTTCTTATTGAACATTATCAATGAAACATCCCCTTGGATGGCCTATTGTCTTCATGGATCGACAGGATAGAAGAAGAAGCAGTATCCTATGTAGGAATAGGAATACCCATAATACATGGACACATACGATTTTACAACTCTATAAATAAACTTCATTTTGGATTTTGTGTTAAATGCTGCTTTTTATTTAAACAAATCTCATATATTTTTTACCGTTTCACCGTTTAGTTTACAATGTATTGTTGGTTGGGCGTTGAGTGAACAACTCTATAGAGTTGATCACTCAATGGGACGGGGTGAACTGCATGGCTACACCGTTAAAGCGTATTATCTGAGTGGTGAAGGTTTGGTGCAAACGCGAAGCGATTTTCGACGTTAGTTCAACATACCGTGCAATCAGCCGTTCCGTCGGATAAGGCGATTCGAACGTGGATAAACAACCTTCAGCAAACTGGATCGACGTCTAAAAAAAGGTGGGAATGCACAAACAGTTCGAACCCCTGAAAACATCGTAGCTGTTCAACAGGCGCGCTAAGAAATCCACGCCGATCGACCAAACGAGCCGACATCAAGAATGCATAAATTTCAATAGAGGACATTTGGCGAACGTAGTATTCGGAAACTAATTTTAATTGTTATTGTACATCAAATTGCTACTCTTGTACTTCACATTTATACCTAAAAAATTAATAAAACATATTTATTTTTAAATTAATTAAATTTTGACTGGAGAACCCTGTATATTTTAAATAATATATCTCACCTATGAATTTAAAGAACGCTTCTCACAATATACTTTATTTTAAATCATGTTATAACATTTCAGTTAAAAAATATAATTGCTTGGAATTGTAACTGATATTCGAATCATTTGTTAATAAATATTTTTGAAGATACCTGTATTTTTTTACTTTAGACATGAAAATAGTAGTTTATTTATCTAGAACGAAAAGTGGCATTTTAAAGAACGAGAAAGTTGTTTACAGCCGAGGCGTCAGCCTAGGACGGAATTACTTGCGAGGACCTTTAAAAACACTTTTCGTTCGTGGCGAATACAACGGTTTATTTCATACTGCAAGTTTAATGAATTTTAAATAAAAATTTGTAAATCATTTCAAATGTCATGTCAACAACTGACGTATAATTTTAAAGTATTTGAACTTTAATATTTTACTTTGAAGTACTAGGACTTTAATGTTCCATTTTTTGTACCATAAATAAGTTTTAAAGTACTTGAACTTTAATATTTTACTTTAAAGTACTAAGACTTTAATGTTCCATATTTTGTACCATAAATAATCTAAAAAATGTTATTTTTGACATCAGTATGAAATAAATGAAGTTTCTTAGCACTAATTTCGAGAAACGTAATTTTCTAGTTACTAAATGAGCGAAATTCAAGTTTGACAGTATATCCGTATCGTATTTCATAATGAGATAACTTTGAGCTATCTCATTTTCCGTATAATACCCTGGGTGGTAAGAAAAAAATAGGAAAAACCACTAAATGTCTTTTCCTAAATAGGTAACTATAACTTCATATTTGACACCCTATTTTAATTCTAAGCAACTTTTCCAAAGAATTGTTTCGTGTAGTTTGAAAAACAAGGTTACTTTGTTCCTCCACCGTACATGAAAGGAGATATTTTAATGTTGGCAAGTACATTCTTAGTTTGAGAACAAGACTTTCTGATAAATGGATAAAGAAAGCGCATTTGTGTGAAAATTTATGCCGAACACTGTATAAAATTATACCAAAATTATTTAAATAATAGCTGACTTGTAGTATCATAGCTTTTGTGTTATTGATTATGCTTTCAACAAATCAAACTAAGCCACTCATAACTACAGCAAAGCAGTGCCGTAATATGTAGGTACAACTTTAGACATTGTTCAGTTAAAATAACTGAATTCTTGATTCTCCTCTCATTTATAGCAACTACAAAAACATTAAAAACTTGTTTAGAACGTGCTTACGTACAACATAAACAATAATATTTGCTAAAGTTTCCATTGGATGGAATTTCCAAAATGTTAATTATGGATCAACTTGACAAGTATGTAGCAGCACCAGTAGAATTTTAATACCTTACGTTAATAAACTGCTGATTATTCTAGATTTAATTCAATTGTTTGTAGTTGTTACTTTATGCGTAAAAATTACCACTTGTTTATTTACTAAAATTTTCAAATTTGAGTGTGCTTCAAGTTTGAATCGCATGCTGTACCCCATTTTTACAATCCTTTTGTAAGTGTGTTTTTATTTATACTGCTATTATTGACCTCCAAGTGAATAAAATCGCATTAAGCATTCTGAAGTTTATTAACTCAATTACCAAATTCGTGTGTTTTAGCTTGAAGCATCATTTGATGATTCACACTGGAGAAAAACCTTATCAGCTAGAAGCACCAGTAAATGAACGGCACCCAGTAAATAAACGATTTCAAACAAATTCGCAATTATTAAGATTATAATTCTAAACTCTTTATGTCTGTTTGTCGAAACCGTCATTTAGTTCTTTTCCTGGGAAGAAACGATACAGTTGTTTAAGTCGCAGCAGATTTGTTAAGTGTAGGTGTAATTAAACAACTAATAAAAAACTATGTAAGTAAGAATAGCACTTAATAAGGTTTCTACACTTCTAAGTTTTAAAATTATTGACTATCTAAGATGAGTATTTACAGTTTAAGGTATTTAAGAGTTTACATAACCTCCAAACTTTGTGTATTGGCGGGAAAAATGGAAAATGTGTCGTTCATTCACAGGACCCCTTGTTTTCCCCAATGAATGAACAATATGTTCATTCACCGAGTCAGGATAAGATAACACGTGTTACAGCATTATAGACCTTAAAACCAACATTTTTAAATGTGGATTAATATTTCTAAATAAATAATTTAGATAAATTGCCCTGTCCAGTAAATGAACGGCCTTTAAGTTGCCGTTCATTCATTGGCTCAGGCTGTTCCAGTAAATGAACTTGCACATTTAAATATAAAATAATATGTTATACATGATGGTCCAACGAGAAGTAGCCACCTTACTTTTCTCTTTTCGTAAAAATAAAAAAAAACACTCGAACCCGTCGATTTTTATTTTGATAGGTATTTTGGGCATATTTTCAACCCTCATACTTCTATCAAAATCGACCGGTCCGGTTGCTCATGTAACACCGTCGGTTACCAAAAAAAAAAAAGAAAACTGACTCAATGGAGATTGAGGCATCGAAACAAATAAGTGACATAACGCAAAGGTTTGCAGGAAGTAAAAAAACTGTATCACACGAGATAGGTAAGCAGGTATATTCTGACCACGTCTAGAGATTCACTATTATTATTTTAGAATCAAGTATTATAAAAACGGCTCCAAGAAAGAAGAATAAGTTAACTGCCACTATGACATCTGGTGCATCTACGTCACTAGAAAATAAAAGTGGACAAATTAACATAGGTTCTTACGTAATAGTCAGATACCAAAAGAAGTACTTTCCTGGAATTGTTGTCAACATAGAAGAGGATGAATACGAGGTTAAAACTTTGACCCCACTTGGCTCCAATTTGTTTAAATGGCCGAATCCCGAAGATCAAATTTGGTACAACACAAATCAGATTATTGAAGCAATTATACCACCGATTTTGAAAAAACTCGGATGCTATGAATGTCAAGAAATTGGCAAATATAACTAATCTCAGTATCTACATCAATTATGTTTTTTTGCTATACATATAATACATACCTGTATTTTGTTTGTTTTTTGCAATAAATTACATATTATTTATTGATTTTTATAATATTTTCCTAATTTCTTAGATAGATACTTTCTTAGTTCATTTACTAGACCAGGAGGGTTTATTTACTGGTATTGAGCGTTCATTTACTAGGAATTTCTGCAGTAAATACACTTCAATTTTTATTTTGTTGCATTCCATTATAATTACTTGAATTTATTAATAAAATTTGATAATTAATTATTCGAGCATCACATAGAAATTTAGTTAAAGTAAATATTTGTTGTGATATAATAATTGTGATGATTAAAATATTAAGAATGCCTTAACGTTCATTTACTGGTGCTTCTACCCTACTCGTGTTGGGTAATTTGTAATTTCTATTGCTAATCATGTTGGTTTTTTATAGAGTTCCAATTTCCTAAAGCTGCTCAAAAATAATACATTATATTAAAATGTTGTAAAATATGTTTAAATAAAATAAATTAAGGAATTTAATCATATCCCTATTTCTTAGGGTTTGCGATATCGCCATGTTGAAAGGGTGGTTGAAAATTTAAAAATGTTTGTGTATATTCTAAGACCCATCGTCTTATATTTTGCTATGGGTATTCGATTACCAAAAATTGCTGCGAAACCACACGCTCCTTTGAAAACGACAAAAAAGTAGTTGGTGGCGTGGTGCTCTACCATTCTCATATTTTAAACAAAAAAACGTAGAACAAGGGGTCGCCTACCACCTTGTAAAGTGTAACCCATGTCAGATCTGCAAACGGTGGGTTTTCAGTTCAATAAGTACTAGTTGTCAATAAATGTGCCTGGCCAAGGTTCCCAGCGGAAATTAGAGTCTGTTCGTGATTATAAGGCGAGCACAAGCTTTAATTTTGTTGTTGATTTCTTTACAACTATACAATAGAGTAGTAAATTCGCAATCTCTATAATTTTCAGTAGAAATATAACAAGTGCTTGAAAAATTTCCGGAAATATTTGGAAATATGTTCTGCAGCAATTTTTTTAATAAGTGCATGAGTGCATGCCAACTGAAAAAATCCCAACTCCGAAGGAGGAGGGATTTTTTCTTGGAGGCATGCACGAATGCTTTTGTTGAAAAAAAAAATAGCTGCATAAGATATTTCCAAATATTTCCATAGGGAGATTTTTTAAGCACGCGTTATATTTTGATAGAGAATATCACGAATGAAAAAATACAGTAAAGAAAACATTTTTATTAAAAAAATTACGAAACTAATATCTAAGTACTAATAGTTTACGGTTTTTTGTGATGACAGTGACATAGGTGGAAATTTTCCGGTAAATTTTCGATTATTAATTTTCGCCGTTACCATGGAAAATTTCCAACTAAATTTGCATAAGGGATATTCTCATATACAATACCGCGAGCGGTCGACGAATTGCCGAAAATTTTTGTCAAAGTGTATGAGTGTTTATTGCTTCGATATAAATTTTGAAGCAATAAACACGAATAAACACTTTGACAAAAATTCATGCAATTCGTCGGCTGCAAGCGGCATTTGAAGGACTATTCAACGAACAAAATTGACATTTCTTAGTAATTAATCAATTTTATCACGTCCTCTTTGAAAATAAAAATCTGTTGACGTAAAATAAATTGTTTGTCAAATTTGACATTTCTAATATCATATTTGATTAATTTTACAGGAAGTTAAATAAATGTCACAGAAAGAGAAAAAAATTGTTATTAAAACTCCGCTAGCGGAATTGTTGCACAATTTTACGCTGATTGGTGGCAAATGACATAAATACTAAATTATGATTGGTGAATAGTTAACTTGAAGGGGGTGAGTTGAATAGTCAGAATAATCGTATAGCAACCGGCTGACGACAGCGGATGGTTATATTTAAAACGGTGTCAATAAACCCCAACAAATCTGTTAAAGGATGCCGTCGAAAATGAATGCTAAATGGTGAACCTGGAATGAACTTTTACCTTGAACAACTAATGAAGCAAGCGAATTTACTATTTATGTTGTAATCGAATTAATGAACTTCTGAATGCCCATAGCGCTTTTACTCACTTTGAGGTCAAGGTTGGCATTACGCTATAAATAGTAGCAGACATACGAAAGATTTGTAAAATTAGAGACTAGTATGTGATTTCATATTTGTACTGAATAAAGAAGCAGTATCTAGAATAATCAGTAAAGCAATTCGGTAAACAATGTTATTAGAAGCTGTCTAGCTGTGCTATAAACTAGTGAAATGTCCATAATTTACATTTTTGAAATTCTATCCAATAAAACTTTAGCAAGAAGTATTGTTTATTTATGTGAAAAAGTCTTTGTTAATAGTCCACCTAGGTAAGCACAACATGAACAAGTTTTTATCATTCTTACGATGCCTAAAATAAACGATAATAGTTGGCCCTGATTTTTGTTTTGTTGGTTATGAGTAGCATAATTTAATTTATTGAAAGCAGAATTAATAAAACAAGTAAAAGTCTTTGCGATGAGGCAACATAAATATATTGCTATGATTATAGACTTATGTTCGTTTAATAATAATGGTTTTAACCTTAATAAAAAGGAATAGCATGTATCTCAACTCAGGGGTAGGTTCTGAAATATCAAGTAATCTAATTGTAATTTGAATTATGTTAAAACTTCAATAAATTTGACATTTATGTCATTTGCAATTGCTTGTGCAAATAACTAATCAAGATCCTTTACAAATTATATAAAATTCATAAATCAATTCGTAAGTATGACTTTCTTTGTCTTAATGAACCAATTTTAAATGTTCTTTGTTACAGATAACATTAGCATGTATTTATTATTAACTAACCTGCAACGCTCAAACTTCCAAGTAGCTTGAATCAGCCTGTTTCCTTCAGTTCTATCTGTAAATAAACACTAATCACCTCACTTGTAAACTCGCTGCATCCATCACGTTGTCGACTCAAACTGTCCAGCTGTGAGTAGCCTCAAAATAATCTCGTTGTTTAACAATCCAAATCCTCATGTATGTTCCCTCAGTCGTCAGGAAGTTGATCTCCGTTCAATGGGACCCAGTCTGTTGTGACAAAACTCCAAACAGCAACCTCGTCCTAAGCTGGAAGATGACAGTTCTCCACCAAGTCCAAACACCCTCCGGCGCAGCACACAGAAACTCCAAGCAGCGTCAACACTCCCAAAAGAACGTCCAATCGCCAATCCTTTGTATTAAAATTCCAATCAATTATATCCAAATCGTTACTCTTACTGATGTTTTATTATATAGTTCCAATTAATAATCTTGATCCTCCATTCTTGCTATATTTTATCTTTGTATTTACTTGCAGTCCTGTAGTTATACCATGTAAAATTCATTTACATTGTCGAGTTATATTTTCACTTCAGTACTACGTAAATTTCATGTATAGTCCATTTATCATGCCAAAATAGTTCTTAGATAAATAGGACTAGAGTATATTAAAGTTTATTAGTCGAAAAATACTTTACATTTCCGTTTTCAAGTTTGTTTATTTAATAATCCCCTAAAACATATTTTTCTATCTCTTGATTACCATTATTTAAATTGAATGCCACACTCTAGACATTTTATATTAGGACTTTGATTCATTATCCTGCAACATTAAGTTGTTTGCATTATAATATTTCCTAGCCTTTTTCAATGATTACTATACGAATACTATTCCATTCTTTGCACTTAATTTTCGATATATTTAAATTATTTTCTCTCTCTATGTACCATAGCATAATTCCTCAAATTGAAAAGAAACTTTAGAATAATTCAAACTTATTATAAATTCTCCTTTCAATTTTCCACATTCTCTGTGAACAAACATTAATAAATAAAACTTTTAATAAACTCGTAGCAACAAATCAACAACAATTCTACTATCATTATATTTCCATCGTAACATATTAATAAAACTTAGAATAAACAACAACTCTTTCAACATCTACAGTTTTTATCTAGTCACGATATGGGTAAATCATGGTTACATGGAACATTCCTCTTATATGTCCATCTGTTTCGCTTATCAATTCGTACGTATTGTTATTGTTGAATATTTTATGTATTTTGTATGGACCCTCATATGCACATAACAGCTTTGCACATACTTTTTTTTTTCGATCACCTATTCTCAGTTTTTTAACAACCACTGAATCTCCTACATTAAATCGTACCCGTTTTGAAATTTTTCTATTTTGCTTCTCTTCATACCTATCATTAATTATCTTCAGTCTTCTCCTAGTTCTTTCCAAAAATTGTATTATTTCAACATTTCTCTGCTCTTTCCTCCATGGTCTCGCTGGTACTATCTGTTTACACAGTGTAACTGGGCTGATTTCTGTTGTTGTATTAGGGACATTGTTTATAAAATTTTCCACTTCTTCCAAATATTGTACCCATCTATTATGGTTTTCATAAGTTAAAATTCTTAAATATTTAATTACCTCTTTAATGTATCTTTCTGCAATGTTACTTTGAGGATGTCTTATACTACAAAAACATATTTTGATGTCATTCCTTTCCAAATTACTTATCAACCTTGAATTTTTAAAATAGGTCGCATTATCCGCTAATATCCTCTTTGGTTTCCCCACTTCTTGTTGAAAATATTCAATTGATCTAATAACATGTTTCGTATTGCAACTTTTTGTCGGATATAATTTTACAAATTTTGAAAACGCATCTACCATAATTAAAATGTGTTTGTACCCATATTGTCCTGTCACTAAATTACTTAAGTAATCAATAGCTACCAATTCCATTGGTTCAGTTACTCTGATACTTTTAACAATGTTTTGGTTTTTAAAGTTTCTCTCTTTGGCAATTTGACAAATGTGACAGGTTTGTATTAATTGTTTAATTAATCTAAGATCATTTTTTCTATAAAAGCATTCTCGGAACATCAACCACGTTTTCCTTGCGCCACAATGTCCAAATATTACATGTATTTCCTCAACAACTTCTAACATGTCTTCCCTACTTAAAACCATCAACTCCTTATTTTCAACGTCTTTTACTAACAAATCCTCTTTAATTTTGTACCCTTTATAATTATTCCCTTGACTTTGCAAAACTAAATTTCTTAACTCTTGTATTTCCTCTAACATCTGTTTGTTTAAAATTTCTTGTCTTGATAACCTTCCTTCCTGATAAATTTTTTCAATACCAATTAAAATTTGTTTTGGTTTTTCATAACTCGGTAGGTCTTTTCTACTTAAAAAATTAGCAACTACGTTTAATTTTCCTGGTCTATGCTTAATTTCAAATTCATATTGTTGCAAGTATAAAGCCCATCTATACAACCTGTCATTGTGAAAAGTTTTATTCTTAAGAAACGATATTGCAGAATTATCTGTTTCAATGTCAAATTTATTACCAGTTAAATAAAATTTTAGTTTATTAACTGCAAAAATTATTGCTAACATCTCCTTCTCCGCTATTGTGTATCTGATTTCATAACCTTTCAAAATCCTTGAAATAAAACATATAGGTACTTCTATCCCATTTTGTATTTGTATTAGCTCAGCTGCGATTGCTTGGTCAGAAGCGTCAGTACGAAGTACAAATTTTTCTTTAAAATTAGGATATTTTAACAATAGCCCTTCATGAAACCTCTGTTTGATTGTATTCAATGCTGCTTCACGTTCTTCGTTCCATGCCCATTTTGTATCTTTTCTTAATAACTGTACCAAAGGTAACGTTAATTCTGAATAATTATTAATAAATCTTTTATAATAGTTAAAAACACCTAACAGACCTCTTAACTTCTTCAAATTCTTTGGACGAGGCAAATTCTTAATTTCTTCGATACGTTTCTCATTTATTGTAACTCCATTTTTACTGATCTCATAACCTAAGTACGTTACATTTTCTTGCATAAATTCACATTTTGATAAATTTAATTTTAATCCATTTTTATTCAGTGTTTCTATTACAGTCTCTAAATGTTTTAAATGTTGTTGTTCATTCTTAGAAAACAATAAAATATCATCGATATAGTGCACACAAAAATCCTCAAACTGATTTAGAATTTTCTGCATTGCTCTAACAAGTGCAGCACATGATGTTGAAAGTCCAAATGGTACTACTTTAAATTGAAAAATCTCCCCATCAATACTGAATCCTGTATATTTCCTCGACTCTTCGTGTAATGGAATAAGCCAAAAAGAATTCTTTAAATCTAACTTTGTAAGTATTTTCTTATCCCAAATTCTGCTTAATAAACCATCAATCGTTTGTGGAGATTCGTATTGTGGTTTCGTTATTTGATTTATTTTGCGTGCATCTAAACATAAACGAAGCGAACCATCGTTTTTCTTTACAACTACTAGTGGATTAATAAAATTGCTTTTGGAAGACTCTATTACGCCATCTTTTACCATTTTATGTATTTCTTTCTTTACTTGTTCTCTCAAATTAAAAGGAATTGGATACGTTTTACTGTTAAAACCTTTTGACTCATCTACCTGCAACTTATGTAAATATTTCTGAGCTTGTCCTACTCTATCATTGATAATCTCTTTGTTTCTAGTAAGTATTTCTAATATTAGGCCCTTGAATTGCAAATTCTTTTCACCTATCTTTAAATCATCCAACAAAATCCCTTTATAATTAATATTATTCATATTTCTTAGTACATTATTAATAATTATTTTATCATTATCATACATCAATGCGTCTCCAATACTATTTGATTGGCTACACTTATTTTCTTGGCAGACACTTCTGGTACTGTTCCAAGATTTAATTACCCCTTTTAAATGAATGCATTTTTGCTCTCCATTTATCTGAATTCCCAATTGTTGAATGATATCGACCCCTATTATTAAATCAATACTCAAGCCTTTTACTACAAATAAACTAACTATGCCTTCCCATTTATCAATTATTATTTTAATACTCAATATTCGATTAGTAGTTGAAATTTTTCTTTTCGTTGCAGATAGTAAATCTGTTTTATTAACCTTGATTAATTTATTATGTAAAACGTCTATATTTTCTAAAATTATTTCTTCCTTTATTAAAGAGGCCATTGCTCCACTATCAATTAATGCTAAATATTCATTATTATTTAAAATAACTTTTAAAAATGGTAATGTTGAAATTTGGCTATCTTCTTCTTCCTCTTCTAATAAAAATTGTCCATTATTCTCCAAACTAGTGTTGATAAACGTTTGGTTCTTAACTAAATTAATTAAAATTTAAGTTTTTTTTAATCTTCTGAGGAATCTTCATAAACCTCATCCTCTTGCTTTCGGTCTTCTTCCCTCGGTCTTCCTCTATCATATTCTGTTCTATACACTGTATTAATGTACTGTCTGTTAGGGTATTTGTTCTTGTTATCATCTTGATTTGATTTCTGATTATTCTTTTCGTCGATCATTTGTTGATATCTTCTCCGTTCATTGCCATTATAATATCTGTCATTAACATTCCTTTGGTAATTGTTTCTATTTTGGTAGCTTCTCCATCTATCATAATTCCTGTTGTATCCATTATTATTAAAATTCCTCTCACCTTGTCTGTAATTATTAAAATTATTTTGGCCTAAATTATGTTGATTTTGTTGTATTTCCTCGAATTTTCTTTTACTAGAATTTGGAAAACTCGAAACTTCTCTTCTGTAATTACTTCTATGATTTATAATTGCCATATCATAATTTCGAACTATCTCTAAAAAATCCCTCATGGTTTTTATATTTTGTACTGCAACAGCTCTCGTAATCTCTTCCTCTAAATGTCTTGATAGATGTTGAACTATTTCTTCTTCGGATGATTTTGGAGTAAGATGTTGTGCTTTGTTAAATTTATTAATGACATATATTTCCCGTGTACTACCTCTTTCCATGTACCTTCCAGTTGTTAACTGTGTTCTTACTCGCGCCTGATGTGCATTACTCCAATATTGTTCTATGAATAATTTTCTAAACTCTTTGTAACTGTCATACCTTGATTTTATAATACTATGCCATACATCTGCATAACTTTTCAGGCTCATATTTATAATTTGCAGCTTCTTATTTTCATATGGTATTGTCCTCATAATATCATCTAATTTAATCAAGTATGTCATAGGCTGTTCACCTATTTTCCCTTCGAAAATTGGTAGCATTTCTGTCTGAAATTCCAGGTAACTCCCTCTTGAACTCCCATTTAAATTTTCTGTACTATCTTGTATCCTTTGTAACTTATCTTCTACTTCCTTGAATTTTACTGTGCTGTTCAAAATCTCTCCTTGTATTTGTACTCTATTTTCATCTACCTTCCTTCCTAAGACATCTACTTTTTGATCCGTATACTCTAATTGTACTTTCATTGTATCTTCCAATGTTACTTTCATCCCCTCTAGTTTTCCTTCTAGTTCTTCTTTATTGCGTTCTAACTCTTGTCCAATGGTTTGTTTCAAGGTTTCCTGTAGCTGTTCGTTGGCTTCTTGTCTTTCCTGTCGCACCTCATTTTTTACTTCAACTTTATAATTTTCTAATGTTAAACAAATGTTATTGATTTGTGCTTGTAGTTCTTCCTTATTTCCAATTTGAACTTTATAAAATTCGTCTTTCAATTCCTTCATTGCTTCTTTCATCTTTTCTGTCTGGACTTTTTGATCTTGCAACTTCTCTGTTAATCTTTCTGCAGTGTCTTTTATTGATTGTTGTAGATCCCTCTTTGTTTCCTCAGCTAACTGTTGTGACCTTCTTTCTCTTTCCTCTGCATCCTTCTTTGACCTGTTTTCCCTCTCTTCTGCATCCTTCTTTGACCTGTTTTCCCTCTCTTCTGCATCCTGTAGTAATTGCCTCTTTGTTTCTTCAGCTTTTTCCTCAATCGATTGCTTTAAATTTTCTATTGACTGTTGTGATTGCATTTGCATTTGCATCATCGTTTCCATTATCTGTTTGAACCTGTCTTCTTCTGCTGTTTGTTTTTGCTGAAGCCTTACCTGGTCTCCTTGTATTTCCATTTCCGCTTCCTCCACTTCTACTTCGGTAGGGATTGTAATATCTTCCATCTCCTGCTGTTCTTCTTCTGTCGTTTTACTTTTCCGTGTGACTCTTTTATCTGCCATATTTATTATTTAACCTTTTACAAATTATTAAAATTCTAATGTAACACCTTTTATTAAATTGTAAATTTTGCAATTTATTTGATAATTACTTTTTATCCAAAAACTTTAACAAGTTTTATTGTTGTTTGTTCTATCCTTTTATCTTTATATATATAATTCTTCTGTACGTGTGTATGTGACTGAACTCCTCCTAAACGGCTGGACCGATTTTGATGAAATTTTTTGTGTGTGTTTGAGTGGGTCCCTGGATGGTTTAGATTCACAATTGGACCTAGTAGGTGGGCTGCAATCGGGTTCTAGGATTTTTTAAAAAAATTTTAGACGAATTTCTTCTATTTAATTTTTTTAAGATTTCTCGCATATCAGAACATATAACCCCAAAATTTCACTCCCCCACCAACCCCCAATATTTTTTAAAATGAAAAAAGGCAAAATTCGAATATCGAAAAAACATATGCTGAACCCGCTAATAGCAGGCAAAACAACGTTCGGGCAGGACAACGTTTGTCGGGTCCACCACCCCTTAAGGAGTGAAATGGGGTAAATGAACTTAAAAATCGATATGGGTGTCGTTATTGAGGTTTTTGGCATTTATTTTTATTTTTATTTTTAAGTCCAAGACGATGGACATGACATAAAATTAAAACTCTATAGTGGCGAAACGGGGTTCCAGAGACAAATTATTTTTGGGCAGAACAACGTTTGCCGGGCCAGCTAGTTTATGTATAAGGAACAATATTTATAAAATGAAATGTTACTCAGCGTATTTTTTATTTTAAACTTGTAGCTTGTACCCTTATTATAGCAATAAACAATTAGCAAACAGCCCCACGTATGCGGCGTCCATAATTTTATGCTATGATTATAGACTTATGTTCGTTTAATAATAATGGTTTTAACCTTAATAAAAAGGAATAGCATGTATCTCAACTCAGGGGTAGGTTCTGAAATATCAAGTAATCTAATTGTAATTTGAATTATGTTAAAACTTCAATAAATTTGACATTTATGTCATTTGCAATTGCTTGTGCAAATAACTAATCAAGATCCTTTACAAATTATATAAAATTCATAAATCAATTCGTAAGTATGACTTTCTTTGTCTTAATGAACCAATTTTAAATGTTCTTTGTTACAGATGACATTAGCATGTATTTATTATTAACTAACCTGCAACGCTCAAACTTCCAAGTAGCTTGAATCAGCCTGTTTCCTTCAGTTCTATCTGTAAATAAACACTAATCACCTCACTTGTAAACTCGCTGCATCCATCACATTGTCGACTCAAACTGTCCAGCTGTGAGTAGCCTCAAAATAATCTCGTTGTTTAACAATCCAAATCCTCATGTATGTTCCCTCAGTCGTCAGGAAGTTGATCTCCGTTCAATGGGACCCAGTCTGTTGTGACAAAACTCCAAACAGCAACCTCGTCCTAAGCTGGAAGATGACAGTTCTCCACCAAGTCCAAACACCCTCCGGCGCAGCACACAGAAACTCCAAGCAGCGTCAACACTCTCAAAAGAACGTCCAATCGCCAATCCTTTGTATTAAAATTCCAATCAATTATATCCAAATCGTTACTCTTACTGATGTTTTATTATATAGTTCCAATTAATAATCTTGATCCTCCATTCTTGCTATATTTTATCTTTGTATTTACTTGCACTCCTGTAGTTATACCATGTAAAATTCATTTACATTGTCGAGTTATATTTTCACTTCAGTACCACGTAAATTTCATGTATAGTCCATTTATCATGCCAAAATAGTTCTTAGATAAATAGGACTAGAGTATATTAAAGTTTATTAGTCGAAAAATACTTTACATTTCCGTTTTCAAGTTTGTTTATTTAATAATCCCCTAAAACATATTTTTCTATCTCTTGACTACCATTATTTAAATTGAATGCCACACTCTAGACATTTTATATTAGGACTTTGATTCATTATCCTGCAACATTAAGTTGTTTGCATTATAATATTTCCTAGCCTTTTTTAATGATTACTATACGAATACTATTCCATTCTTTGCACTTAATTTTCGATATATTTAAATTATTTTCTCTCTCTATGTACCATAGCAATATTTTTATAAATTGTTGTGAAATGAAAGAAATCCTAGAATTCAGTTGGTTAAGTTAATTATAATCATAAATATGCCAACAATAGTTCACATTGCAGAAATAAATTTTCTTCTGCATTTAAAAATGTGGAGGGTTGTATTCTACATTGTTAAATAATTTACCTCACTTTCGATCAGGTAATGCAGTTTTTATTTAAATAAGTTTTTGTACAATCTGAAAATTTTAAAACTTTGGAATTTTTTTACAGTATTTAAACTTGAACTTCCAATGAGACGATTATTGAGAGCATAGCAACGATTTACCTGTTTCAACAATACTATCATTAAGAGAATTGAGTCAAAATATGTATATACCTGTAGAATACTTTAAATTTATAAATTATGTCTAAATATTTTGGTTACTAAACGCAAATTATGACTTCTAATCGACTTGAATAGTAGTTAAAATTCATACAGATAAAACTAAAAAGTAGCCATTATATCTAATTTACAAACCTTTCTTATATCATATTTGGATAGAATGTTTACTGTCTATAGCAGATATTTAATTATACGATATAAAACTTACAAAATAAACAATTAATGATCAATCAGCGTAGACATAAAACTCACCATGCTATAGCACACTTACCTAGCACAACACACAATGCTTTGTGATAGTTGTTTTTGTTGTTTTTATATTGTACCCGGCTAGCAGGTTATTAACTTTTTTGCCAAATGCAAATTAGGTTTTTGATGTGCCCCCGCTTCGATCTTCGGATTTTCATGGTAAGCGATTCAGGATACGAAGCTGTCTAAATATTTTTAAATGGATATACATCTCTGTCTGCTGATGCAAATATAATTTTATTGACAAGGGTGCATTTCGGTTAGCTGAATTTCTCCTCTTGTCGGTAACCTAATGGAACTATTAAAACTAATGCATTAGCTTATATGGTTCTAAACCATTTCGAATATTGTCTATTGCACAGTCTAATTAGAAATTGGTTTTGATAACTGCAGCTTTTCAAATACACATGGTGTTTCATATTCAGAACTCATGTATACTAGTCATGAGTTCTGTTGTATAATGGGAAGACCGCAGTACCATATTGTCGTATGTGAGGTAGGTAGCTAGAACTTAGTAAATATGTTGTAAGTACAAACATGGTTATTCAGTTAAGAGGCTCACAATTGGGGAAGACTGTTAACCCGGCATTGGTCGCTAGATGAGCGATTCGCCAGTTTAGTGCAATGGCAGGTACGGCCCCGCCAATTTTTTTAATCCCCACCCTATTCGTCAAGCACCGGCTAGTGGTATTATTTCATGAAAAAAACAAGGCACAGTGCAATTGTGACAAGTAGTTTGATAGGTGCGTGCGCTAGTGTGAGCAAATCGCTCATTACGCGACTAACCACGTTTACTTTTATATTTTTGTATTTGTTCTAAACATTTTTGATTTTGCGATCTTGCCAACAAGCCATTTGCACGGAACATACCACATATACCTCCCCTAATTGTTTACAAGTTTCGGATGAGTCGGATACAAACTAGAGATCGAAGCAGAGTTTATATTATATCTTTTTTGGATTTGAATTTAACGATTTGAGTTGTATTTACACATGGTGTAAAAAATAAAGTTTTGTATATTCAATGAATAATTTTGTATTTTAATTTTAAGGTATGACGTTAACAGATATTGCCACATTATGATTATAAAGTAATAATTGCCAATTATGAAAAAAACACAGGTATACATTCAAAATGTCAGCTGTGAGCGAAACGCTCACGCGCGACCAACGACGCGAAACGAAACCTAGCGACTAATCCCGGGTTAAATTGGGACAAAGTTGCGCTTTCGACAGCTGAAACTATTTTAAAAAACTAATTGACGCACCTAATGGTGAGTCTCAAATTGAATAACCCTGTATATTTTGTAAAATATGCATAAATGTATGCAAACAATCTACTGACGTATGCACCAAAATATAAAAAAATATGTTTGCATTACCAAACTAGTTTAAAAATAATGTGGTAATAATTGGAAATATTTTAGTCACATATCTAGGACAAATTATAATATGGATGTATATTAAATGATGTGTAGCGATAAAACTTAATAAACATGCAGACGAGATTAACTCTTTGCAGTTATTTGCACAGCGATTTTGAGCAAAAGTGCATCGTACTTAACATACCGGCTAACAAATAAAATTAATGATTGCAATTTTATAGTAACTACCTATTACTTCACTCATCCGTGACCTTTGATATAGTTAGGTTTTATATACTTTAGCATCTTGCAATTGTTTTCAAACGTTCTTGTCTAGAGGCCATTTTTTTAGATATACAATTATATAATTATACTTACATATAGACAATCTGTAACCCCTTATACCGTTTACACAGTGATATAATTATATATAATTTATAGTACTTATTATTTCTCTTATCCGGGACCGTTTATATAGTTAGGAAGGTTACTTTTGCATCTTGCAATTATTTTCAAACTGTTTTGTCTAGAGACCATTTTTGAGCCTCTGCCTATGTGCATCCTCGTCTCTCACAGATTTCGCTATTTCCTCATTTCAACTTTTACCTTGCCTTCGAAAATGTTTGGATTGTCTATAAATAGTTAATGCAAGGATGACTGGTAGTAATTGTAATTGCATATATTAGATATATAATAATAACAGCAATTGATTTATTAACCACACCTTGAAAACAAATTAGAAATACCTATAGATATTCTATTATTTCGCGATGGTTAAAAGGATGACATTCAGCATGTTTGTGAAAAAACACGAACCGCTGAATTACCATGTTGACCTGACTTAAAAACTAAGAAACATTTAAATATATAAAGCGATGCCGATGCTGACGCCTAAAAAGGGTCACATTGGAAAAATTTCAAAACAACTCCATCGCAGTTTGATTGAATGTTAAATAAATAAGTTAGGATGTTCTTTCTAAACTTTGTGAATGAAAATGATTTATATTGTATAGGCAACGAATTGAATAATTTTTATATATTGTAATATTGATTGTTTCCAACACCAGGTGGAAGGTTTTCTCAATTAAAGTGTTCCTTCGCAGCCGAAGCTGGTCGTACGTTAAACTAGAGATACAAACAAGCATAAATAAAAAAAAGATACGGGCACTTTGCTACTTGGTGCCCAAAAGCGCTTTGCTAAAATGGATTACACATCGAAAAAAAGCTACTAACCAATTCCTGAAAAGAAATATGACGAGAAACGCATAAATAAATTTCCAAAGAAGTCAGTACCTATATTTCAGTTGAAATGATCGGCAATACAACGACTACATACAAAAATATAATTCCAATAGTTAAATTGGAGTAGGTCCCAAATAAATGTTAGGTAAAAATCAGGCAGCAGATAGTTAACATAAATGTTTATGATAAATATAAATCTGAATTAATTACCTTCAAAATGATTACATAACAAATATAAAATTACACGAAGTGTAAATCACACACTTATTACAGAGTATTAAATTAATTAAAGCGCTCGGTACCAATTGGGCGAAGCATAGAAACCAAGTTGCTAATGCAAATGAGTTGAACGCTGCAAATTAATTAATAATTAGTTGTAGATTAGCCGAAAGTTACTTCAAGGCTTGCAGCAAATCCAGTAAAACGTCAAAAAACGATAACGTAGGGTAATAAAGGATTTCATACCTGAATTTCCATGTGACCAAAAGGTAACTTGCTAATAAAATACCTCCATACCCTGGATTAATCAGAGACGTTGCAACAAATTACAAATCCTTAGTCGTTATGATATTGGGGAATAAAATGAACTCAAAACTTGAAAAAAATTCCACCAATGCGTCCTATGGTATTAGAAGCAAACTAAAAAGTCAATGTTTCAAAATGGGGACAGAAAATAGCTTCTGCTAAAGTTATAAACTGGAAATTTTAAAAAGAAGAAGAGTACCAATTGTAAATTAAAAGTTATAAAACTATATGCTTAAGCACTTTTAAAATTTGATTTAATTCGCAATAACTATACAAATTTGCAAAAATTATGTAGAAATATAACATCAGGAGGCTCGGTATCATTCTCAGGACACAACCCCTAAAAACCACCAAACCAAAAACAGGCAAACCCCATGCTAAAACAAATAGGCCCCAGGAAACTAAGAGAGAACACAAATCCCAAAAAACAGAAAGAAAAGCGTCTACCTTCAACATCTCTACCAACCCAAACCTAAGAAAGGTAACATAAGAAAACTAATAAATGAAAGAACAAACTTTTAATTTGTAACAAAAAGGATGTTAGGTTCTACAATATTATTCTATATAAGGTTTTATTTGTAATACTAAGAAGTGTTATTCTTCGTCAGTTATCACAGCATCTTAAATCTTTCTTTCTTTTGTAGGATGTTCAGTCACTTCAATTGTCCAGTCTTCAGGAAATCTCCTGTTTTCTAGCTTCTTGCTTCTAGCTTTCTGTGTTTTTACTTTTTGGTTTCCCGATTTAAATTCTTTGGTTCTTCAATAGCTGGTGGACTTAATCTGTAATTGTTCTATATCTTCTTTGTCTTTCTATATCTATTGTACTTTTAAAATGTTCTATTTAACATTTCATCTTTTACTTAATTGTAGTCGAGATCCTGCCCTGTTTATCTATTACAGTTATACCTGTTTCCGCCTTTATTCGCTACCTTCTGTCGGTTTTCTGCATGGAACCCCTTTATTTTAGGTTTCCTCGGTTTTTTAATTGGTTTTCAAGTGTCATCGTTTATCTAATGTTTTTGAATAATTAATAATCATTAGAAACTTTTCATTGATATCAGCAAAAGATTCTTTATTTTTCTCAGACATTTTACTGCTGTTAATTTGTTTTGTCTTTCATTAACACGCTGGCGTGACGTTAGCGCCTCCATAAATTGAATTTAAACACAACAAGGGTGTTTGAATTTAGTGCGACGATTTTCGATAAGCCCAGCAACCCCGCGGTGCACGAAGTCTCGGGTTAGCTGCCATAGCGCAACTCCACTAAAAGAAAACCCGCCGACAGACGGCCAACAGGGTATAAAGGTGAGATGGTTAGCTCGTGAAAGACACCGAGCTCCGTGGCCAAGTGCGTAGAACGTCCACTTAGCATTCGGGAGGTCGTGGGTTCGATTCCTGCCGCCGCCTGCCTTGAAGCCTCTAGTTCATATCGTAAATTTATGTTTTCTGAATGGAATGTTTCCTGCTATTTTTAAGAAAAGTATCATCATACCTGTATTTAAATCGGGAAATAAAAAATTAGTAAGTAACTACAGACCTATATCGTTAACATGTAGCATCAGTAAAATAATTGAAAAATGTATTAAGATTAGGTTCATGTCGTTTTTTGAGAAATTTAATGTTTTGGCTGACAATCAATTTGGGTTTCGTAATAATGTTGGTACCAATGATGTCTTATTTGAAGTAACAAAATGTTTAAATCACAGTCTAGATAAAAACAAAAAAACATTGGCAGTTTTTCTGGATCTCGCAAAAGCCTTTGATACTGTTAACCATGAAGTTCTCTGTCGCAAACTGGACAGCATCGGAATTAGAGGAAGAGCAAATGATTTAATCAAATCGTATCTAACTAACAGAATGCAAGCTGTTCGTGTTGGTTGTGATATGAGCGACGAAATGGAAGTAAAAATAGGTGTTCCTCAAGGTACTGTTTTGGGTCCACTTTTATTTTTAGTCTACATAAATGATCTTGCTAAGATGGAAATTGATGGAAAGCTCTTCTCATTTGCTGACGATACTGCTGTTTTGTTTGAGGCATCGAACTGTACTGATCTAGTGAGGAAGGTTGAAGAAAGCATGGCTTTGATAATGCAGAAATTAAGTATTGATTTCTTATCCTTAAACTTAACAAAAACTAAATTTATATATTTTTCCTTAAGGCAATTAACACCCATACTCTTTGAATCTATTTGTGTACATTCAGTAAAATGTTTAAAAACGAATAAAGTCAACTGTTGTTGTAATAATTCAATTTTTTCTGTTCCCTATATTAAATACCTAGGAATTTATATCGATTCACAATTGAAATGAACGAAACATATCCAAGAAATTGTTACTAAAGTTAGAAAGACTATATATAAATTTAAATTACTTCGTAATATAATGAAAACTATTACAATTAAAAGTATCTATTTTGCCTTAGTGCAGTCTGTTTTTATGTATGGCATAATTGGTTGGGGTTGTGCTGCAAACTGTCACTTAATTCCTTTAGAGGTCTTACAAAAATTAATATTGAAAGTTATGTTCTCAAAACCAAATCGTTATCCTTCAGATTCACTGTTTCAAGAAGCAAATATCCTTTCTATTAGACAGCTCTACATAACTACGCTGGCTACCTTTTCTTTTAAACTGCAGCTGACCTTTGATAAATTTCCTCATAATTATTTAACGAGAGGTAAGGCTGCTTCAGCTGTAGTTATTCCCAAAAAGACTAAATCTGCCTCTCAAAAAAATTTCAGTTATTTAAGTATTAAATTGTTTAACATTATTCCTACTGAAATAAAACTTAGTAGAAGTCTTACTTCCTTTATTATCAAAATTAAAAAATGGGTTCTGAGTAAGCCGATGGATTTTTATACTTACCTGTCCGAAGTCTACACCTAGTAATATTGCTTAATTATTGTTGTTTTTTACTATACATGTATGTCTTATCTTTTGGCTCTCATAGTATATTTAGTTTTTGCCTGCTGCATTTGCGATGCTCTTGTATGGATATTGACCAAGTCAAATATTGTTTATTATAGTTAATTTTTTTTGGCATCTCTATGTAGGAGCGTCGTAGATGTGGAGGAAGCATGGTAATTTAAGTTCTTCTGCCACACTCAAGCTTAGCTTCTGTGGCTTTAAATTAATTTCTAAAAATTATGTATTTTAAAATGTTGGGAATAACTAAATAAATAAAAAATAAATTCAGGTTTTTAGGTGGTTTTCCTGAGTCAACAGAGTACCTTCTCTGAGGCGAATGCCGGGGCAGTATTTCTCCACCTTTCCTGACCTTTCTTCCAGTCTCCACCCCTCCTTTGTCTCACCCATCTCGAGTTTCCCGTTCTTGGCTGAAGAGGGACGGAAGGTCCCTATAGCAGCCCGGCCCCAGTTGTGGGAATTGAAATAACCCTTACCTTTGTCCTTTTTGTCCTCGTGAAAGACAGTTATGTTCAACTCCTCAGCTTTTTCAGTCCTAAGCCCCAAGATGGCTTAAGCCTCGACGCCGACAGCCAGAGCAGCCCGGAGCTCTGCCAGCATGAAACCGCCCGCCGATCCCGCTGTCCGTTCGTGATTTCAGAGTGCAGAGATTTTTCTTAGATAACTCTGCTAAACCCGCTTTCCAGCCGATACTTCGATGACACAATTTTCTGCTGGACCCGCTTTCTTGAACCAAGCCGGTGATTGCACCAATTTATTCTAGTTTGCTAGCTAACAGCTAACATCGTTTTAGCAAAACACTAACTTCTTCTCTCTTTCTAAATAAATTTTTAAACGGTTTCTCGACAAAAAATATTTGGTCCCTCTTTTAAATAATTAAACTAGCTGAATTTCGTTCTCCGCTATTGAAATGGAAAATTTTCTGGAAAAGGTATAAAAAATTCATGGTAAACATTACTGATTTCAATATTTTTTTCCAAAACAGCTGTATATCAAAATTAAAATAATAATAAAGGTTTATATTTGCAATAATTAGTTTTTTAAGCAGGAAAACGTTTAAAAATATTTGTTATGTAATATTTATTTATGGAGTTCACCTTACAGAAACTTTAATTTATTTCTATTATAACCTATAGACTAATTGTGTACGCCACTGAAAAACCGAGTTTGGTTTGACATAAATAACACCGGGTTTCCCTACCTACGTTAGCGTAGCTAACGTGATTTAGTGACCTTAAGTATAATGCAGAACGGCTTCTAATCTATGAACGCAACTATATTTGTACTTAAATGTCAAACTTGACACTTGATTTGCAAGTGACTTACAGTTGCATTCATAAATTAGGAACTATTTCATAGCCATATCAGATAAAAAATAGTTTTGATCGTACTGTAGTGATCTAGTGACCCACAGATACATGTAACCTAGTTACATATCGCTAGGTTACAAGAAGTTGAATAAATAAATGGGAATTGTTTTTGATACTTAAAGCATACAACTTGTGTTTTATTTCTACTGCTACAATTCGTATATAAATGAAGTTAGTTGAGTCAATATAACCACTAACCCTGCATAATAGTGACCCCGACGTAATCTGAACACGCAACCTTCTGAACTGAATATATTCAGCACTACGAAAGGTGCTCGTTAAGAGCGACAATGAGTATAAAACAATTTAATGTAGAAAATTGTTTAATGTTAGACATTTTTTAAATTGTAGATACACTAACGAGTGTAAACTACTAGAAAAGTTTGACCCAACTATAAACAAAATAGTTATTTATATACCAAGAGCATTATGAAGATGTTCATGCTCGAGAGATATAAACATCAAGTAATGCCCGTGGTGCATGCAACATTTTAAGACCGACTAGTGTTTTTTTAATCATCTAAATAATGGATCACGGAATTTTTACTGGATGATCAATCATTGATGTATACACAAAGTAGAAGCAAGCGATATGAGCGGGCGTTATGAATTATAGTTCCCTGGTGGTTATAGACTTGTATATATTCCGTATCACAGGTATAAGCAACAAATAATGTACTAGAAAAACATAAATTACTGTACACTATGTATTTACTGATTTATGTCTGCTTGTATACAGTGCAAGTTAGAAATATAATGCCTTCAAACTAAAATACCTTTAAAAATCAATCAATAGTATGTGATATATAAGGAAAGTACTTATTATATCTAAATTATAAAGATAATAAAATGCCTTTTATTATAAATTTATAATGTAAAGGTACATAAAGTGGTTTTCCAGTCTTAACGTTTTAGAAATGTAGCTTGTAAGAAATACATTGTTTAATTGTATACTAATTATTTTTGCTTTTCATTTTTCCAAATTATTCTATTCCCAGACAACACGGTCGCACAGTTTTAACAAAAATATTTTTAGGTTTCAAAGTTACAGTTCTTTCAAATTAATTAATAAAACTACTGAGAAGTATGCCTTTTACCTATACGTATTTCAAAGAAATTACTGGTAGATGCCTCATATTTTGATAATAATTTATCAAGTAAATATTTAATTTAATTCCAATGGTTCTGTGAGCTAAAACTTGGTAAAAGTTATAAGTCACACGACAGCTGTTTTCAGGATAGTTTAAAAACTAACTCTATATGGGAACTAGAGATTTAAAGGCTTGGAAAACAACATTTTGGGAAAAGACTCGTTTTCTATTGTACTTTCTATTCGGGCTGGAAATTTAATTTTTAAGAAAAATGTGAATTTTGAAAGATTTGAAGAGTAACAATATGTTTTTCTGTTATTCCGTTGTTATAATATAAGCAATTCAGGTTTATTTTCGTTTTGGTTTGGTCATGGAATTTTAAGTGTTCCTATACAGGGGGTTTTAGAAATAAGTAGCGTAAACTTGAAAGGCAGTATTTTCAGCAAAATAATAAAAAAGTGAAATGTAATTTCTATCTAAACCTCCTCCTTTGGGTTCTACAGAGTGATAAAGGGAGTTCAAACAAAGCATATTTTATTAAAAGACCTATCTCTGGGATAGAGATATTACTTTCAAGATAAGCACAGATTAGTTACTCCTACTGACCAGTTAATATACTTAATTTTGACAAATCAGTTTTTAGACCAAACTTTAACGTCTTGAATTTAAAAAGACGTGTATTTACTATTCTGCATTCAATTTCCTACAAAAGGATACTGTCGTAAGGAGACCAATAAATTTCATGAAAAATTTAGGGAAGTTAGAAGCATTGAACTATTTAATAAAGTGTCACCATCGTTTTCAGTACAGTTCATTACTTCTAATTTCGGTAGATCTCTTAACGAGTTACATCAAGAGTATCCTGTTGTGCAAAATCCATTGGAAAATAGTAAACACACACAATTTTCTTTGAAATACAGGGCATTAAAAAAGTTTGGCTTAAAAATTGATCTTTAACCTCTGATTCTCAGCCTCTCGATTATTTATTTATTTATAATAAACTGACAGAACGGGCATGCGCCCAATAATACTGCCAGTGTTCTCATATATATTACAAAACAAAATAACAACAAGAAAATTATAGTATACAAAAAAGACAAGTAAAAATTAAAATATTATATATAGCCAGGATAACCATAGATATCCAAGTGATTCCTGCATTTTAGTTACCTATTAGTTATGTAAAAATTGCTGGTAATAGCAATTTTAAAAAACGGTTTTAAATTATTACAATTTGGCAAAATTAAGTACAGTAATTGACCAGTGGGAGTAACTAATATGTACTATTGGACTTATTTTGAAATATTTATCCTGGTGAAATTTTTTTAATAAAGTTCATTATTTTAACTCCTATCAACCTGCAAAACCCCAACGAGGAGGTGTAGAGAGATTTTATATTTAACTTTGTTAATTATATTTCAAAAAACTACGACCCTTTGAATTTACGGTACTTGTTAGTCTAAACAAGGCCTGTTCGTGTGTGAGTGCAGATTTTTAACAGAGGTTATGTATCATGCTTAAGCCTGTGTTCCCATTGTTAAAATATATGTATTAAAAAAAAGAGAATACTATAAACAAGAATAATTAGGTAACTAGGGAACAAGGCTTTATCTAATTGATATGACATTCACATATATTTTCAATTTAACGAAACTAAAACTACAATCAATAAATTAAAAGACTCAAATATCAGTTCATAGTAATTAATAGCTTAGATGTACCAAATACCAATTAATTAATTTAAGAGCACGCAAACAATTTTAAATTTCGACATTATTGACGGAGGATTTACCATTTAGTGACCCTCGGAAATTACTTCAAACTATACAGTATGTCCGGTAACACCTAAAAAACAAAGATAATAATAATTTGTTAAACAAATTATTAATATACAACTACGCTAATATCATTACCAAAGGCATTTTTGTCATTTAAAAAAAAAATTATTCCATGTATTGTTAGTTTTTTCCCCGAAGAACAGATAAAAATATCGGGGATATATATATATGTGTATTATGTTAGGGCTCTACGTTTGGGTGCAATTTTATGTTATGTTATAGGTTCCCTTACGTTGAGGCGCCTACTAAAAAATTTTACTATCTGTTCTATTTTTAATTGAATTATACCTTTTAGATATTCAAAAGTTTCAAATTATAAAAATGACAGAATTTGAGACTCTTTTAGGGTTTTGGGTTCAAATATCTAGTTGCTTTGTTATGAAAGTTTGACTTGCAAATATTTTTCAAATGTGCATTGAAATTAATTGTCACCTCAAATGTCAAATTAAATGTCAACAGTTTATATCAAATTAAATATGACAAATGCTCAATCCTAAGTGTACACCACAACCCTATATCATACGGTAAATAATTGTTTCTAATTAATTGCACTTTTTAAATTGTCTTTTATTTGCTTTAGCGTTGGCAGAACAAACTTATTACCCACCTTGTATTGTTCGAATACTACCTCCAAAACAGCAATCGTCTAGAGTCAGCAGCTTGGTCCCTTCCTAGTTGCCGCTGTAATGTACCGCTCTCGAACACTGAGAGTCAAACCTCACTGTCCAACAGCTGGCAAATCGCTAACTCCCGGCTGCTATCAGGATAAATTGCGCCTGACTCTGTTCGCGTACCTGCTTCCTTCCAGAATGGACCTCTTTTAAACAGCTTTCTGGCAAGCAGTTGTCACAAACGTACTCCCTATGCCACATCTCTTCCGAAGCTCCAAAATTTGTAAACCTCTGTCGTCACTAGCCAACAGAACACCTCAAATATGGTCCTGCCTGTAATATTCCCCTTGAATGGATCTCCTTGCTTCTTTGATGCCTCCAAGAACCTTATAGTCAGCAATACTCAAACTGATGTAATTACCTGTCACTTGTAATGAAGATATTTCAATACAAATCTTGAATTCTTCACTTCTTAATAACTCTTCCTGTATCTATTTAGTTTTACCATCTTTCAATAACCTTCTATAATTTATTCTTCATTTCTTCTACTTATTTCTTAATATTTCACTTATTTTCACCACGTAGATTTTGTAATTAGCCTTTTTAATATATCCAAACTATTTACATTAAAATATGGTAAAATTTTCATATTTTTAATCAAACCAAAATTGAATTACATGTTTTGCAGGTTGTTATTTTTCTAACTTTTTTAATTTATTATTCTAACAAATTTTACTTAACTACGAAATTTTATTATTAATTAGATTTATTCAATTACATTTTTTTAAACATCCTCTACATTTTGAATGGGTCAAAATAGATTGTATTAATATCCCAAATTTCTTTTATAGATTCCAAATTTAGTCAAAACCAACACATAATGTACCATAACAATATATATTTGCAAGGTGTCCGAAATGTATGAAATATGTATATATTAATAAATATACAGTTTATTAAAAAATACTTCAATTTCAAGTTGTTAAGTATTTAGCTTCTAACTTGTTACTGCGTTCACATGTAAATAAATAAAAGAACGGAGTAAATTAACAAACTATATATGTAATTTATATTCTACGTCGCAACCCTTCTTATACAGTACTACCCATTGTATAGTTGTTCGTAAGTTTTGAAGTCTCTACCTGTTTCTTTTAGAGACAACGCAGTACCGAATGTCGCCATTATAATGTAACTGAATTGTTGCAACAACCGTTGCTACAAGATTTTCATCACAAATCAATATATAATTATTAGTTTTTTGTAAAACAAAAGCGCAACCGCAATGAATAACACTTGATTATATTAATCTGAAATTAGGTATTCCCAAATATAAGTGGGGGAAATATCTGAATTTTAAAATTAATATTTTTATGCACAATTAACATTATCCAATAAGTTTCTAATACTTAACGACGCGGAAAATTATTCTTTTTAATTTAGTAGCCCTACAATTTTTCCATAAAAATGGTGAGCAGGAATATTCATAACCGTGATAAGTCATGCAAATTGCTTATGTTCAGAGGTATGACCAACCACCCGGTATAACAGCAATAGGATAACATAAACAACAAAATAGAATGCTTGAGTAAGAAAGAGATGACCATACGAAAAAATTATTTTAGTAGGCATGTTCAGTTGACATATGTCTTAATTAAAATGAGCGTCAAGCCTACTCGAATATTTACTACTATGTTGGTCTCTTTCTTAGTCAAGCAATAGGTAGGTACATGTTATTTTCTTGTTCATGTTATCTCATTGATGTTATACAGTGAGAATAATGTACAGTGCGTGACAACTAGCTGAAGCTCTGAGAATTGGATGCGCAGTAGTCTTAAGCCTAGTTGGCAGGGACAATTCAGTTCTGACAAAATTCTTTTAGAGTGAAAATCGGTACAACAGCTCATCTTCACTCAAACCCAATTTTGTTAGAACTGAATTCTCCCCGCCAACTCGGCTTAAGAGTACTGCGCATCTAATTCTCAGAGCTTCAGCTAGTTGTCACGTGCTGTAAGGCGGTACATGGCTGAATTATGCAAAATTAGGCATATGGCATTTATTTAATGTTGCTATGGTGTTTGTAAACAAAATAACAACACAGTGACTATAGAAACTAATTAAAACTGGATAACTTCATTGTAATTTCAAAACCGACAATTGTTACTGGCATGGGTAAATTGATTAATGCTAAAATAAAGTTGCCAATGTATAGCATTATTCACACGGTATATAATTTTGGCCCTATCGGTAGAAGTGCCCGGCGCCCAAGGGAACTGGCCGTCCTGCCCTAATGGATGGCGCAGCCCTGCTCACCTAGTAAAAGACACATTCTCACATTATGCTGTATTTAAAGGCAGACAATTTCAATTACACCGTTGCTGCACCCTATTCAGGTTACTTTGTAGTAATAAACAATAATCTCCACATTTAACTTTGCTGCAATCGATAACCGAACAAATGTCAGTTATACTTATAAACAGTAGGAAAAAAAAGGGTCCGAAATTAGATCTTTGAGAATCTCCACAAGGAACACTATCCATTATACGATACTATTTCTTCTCTTTCTGACAAATAACAGTTACTAAAATAACACTTCCCATGCCAACACTGTACAAATTATAGTTACTCGCCTTTAGATAAGTAACATTTTAACAGGCAATTGCAAATATTCGAAAAAAAAAGTAACAAGATTCGTTAACATAATTTGATCGTTTGTGAGTATACAGGTATACACAGTGTTGACTGCATTTGGCAAATGACAAATATTTGTTTCAACCTGTTGTTCTAACAGTGACGGCTCGCTATAAGGAGCCAATGAGAATTGGCTCTACCATAACAAACCAATCAAGAATTTTTTTATCCAGAAAGAAACATTTTTTAGTACATTTTTTCATTATTACTCTCATTCTAGAGCTTAAAGGGGGGTGTGAGCCAAAAAAAGTTTGTAAATGAAATTCTAATCACATAAATGGAAACGCGACATTTCTACGATCAACGGTTTTTGAATTACAGCCTGGGCAAGTTTACGCTGAGAGGACGGTGACGTCACAACAGCGGCAGGACAAGTAACCGCACGGCTATCACTGATAATTTAGTGAATATTTGCACATATATAGATACTGGAGAATTGTCACATGTCAAACTAACAACTACATTTAAAGATTGACATATTTGAACATTTTAGCAATTTTTCACATCGAAACCAGATAATAAAGTGAATGTAGAAGAAAAAGTAAATGTAGAAGAACTTTTTCTCGGCAAATTGTTTTGCAAAATATTGCTCTTGCATAATAAATACGGCAATATTTATCATGCACTTGGAAAAATGCGTTTTAATGCCACTATTGCAGAGTCTGTATGCTGCCGAGGAAGTGCCCTTATTGAAGCAATTATGGGCGAAAATAATTGCATAACATTTCGCGATTCGTTTAGTAGTGTGATTTTAAATATGGATAATTTTAATATTAGACGGTTTAAATAATTTTACAGACAAAATAAGGAGATAAAAATACCTTCAGACATCGAACAGATGATGACGTCATTTATCATAATTATATCGGATGTTTATATCTTGGATTGACCCTTGGGCCTCGATTGTATCGCACAATACATTATCAATTCCTTCGTGTTTTATGAAAGAAATTCGAGAGAAGTCCCCAGAACTGAATGGAGTACATACAGGATTCAAAGAGATGTTTGAAGAGGAAGTTGAATGAACCGCTTCTTTTTCTCTACACGTAACTGTATACATTAGATATGTTTACAAGGTGTAAACTGAAATCGTCGGACATAGGGAAAAGGTAATGTTAAAAATTAGGAATGATTAACTTTAGTTTTGACCCGAGTAAAACATTATTATGACTATGAGTGTTTTGTTAACATGACAGTATAGATATTCTGTTTGTTTTGATGTTTAGCCGAATTTATCATTAAAATATTATTCCAGACCAAATCTCTTTCATAAAATGAATAACTATTTAATAAAGTTTTGCTTTTTTCAAATTTATTTTATGTAACAAAGCTTAATTAACCGTTGGCATGATAAAACCAACATAGTTACCATGTTACACGACCACAGATGTACTTAGTCGTTTCTTTGTAATTTTTAACATTGCCTTTTCCCTATGTACGACATTTTCGTTTACACCCTGTATACACAACACAAAATATTAATTAAGTAGTTATACAATAATAATTTCATGACTTGAATAAAACGGTTTTATCTACTCCTACTGCACAATGGCCATGAATTATGATTCATAATTCACGGTTTGCAGCCAATCATAAAATTCTATTTTCATTATTCAATAGTTTGCAAATTGCAACCAATCAGAAAATTCTATTTTCATTATTCAATAGGTTGTAGCCAATCACAAAATTTATTCTTATTATTAAATGACTTTTGAAGTTAACAGCTGTCACAAATGTCATAATTCGGAAATATGAACACAGGGCTCCTATTGCTTAGGAGAAGATAAAATATCGTATTATATTCGCGATTATGGCCATTATTCACTCAGATGACTTGCGCCACGCGCCTTCGGCTTGTGGCGCAAATATCATCTTCGTGAATAATGGCTGTCATAATCGCTCATAATAATAATATACTATAAACAAATTACTAAATAAAACTAAATGCCACATCGTTCGTAGCAGAAATATACTCCAATACGGAAATTCTAAAATACGCAAGAATCCCCGATCACATTAATAGATTCATTGAGTACACTATTGACGACACCGTTTTATGCTTATATTGCACAATTTTATCATTAATTTAATTTTGTTTTTTACAAGTTTCGTTCTTCATTTTTTTAATACCAAAATTTGCACTTTTAATTTTTACATAAGTTTCAGTCCGAAAATTTAACAAAACATTTGTAAATTGAAATATGTTTGGATGGCTGCTATAAAAATTCGCATTGAATCTCTAGTGAAAAGATTCACATGCGTTTGTTGTTCTGTATATGAAATTTGATTTGCAGGCCTATATTGTAGGTGGAAATAATACGTTGTCGCTTATGTAATTATCAACAGTAATATCCCAAGTGCATTAAAATAGCCGATTAAATTTTGACGTTTTCTGTCAGAATGTTTTGCTAAGAAATTTGTCAAGTAAATTTGCCGCTCAACAAGAATCCCGAGTGCGCAGCACGAGGGATTTTGAAGCGGAAAATTTACGAGATATATTTCTTCAGAGCAAAACATTCTGACAGAAAATCGTCAAAATTTATTCAGGCTAGTTTACATGCACGCGGGATGTTCGGCGTGATTATTTCCTGAATAAATAGATAAAATTCAGTTGTTGAAGCACCTTTAATAATCATGTTAAAGTTATGCACAAGCGATTAAATTTTGACATAAATTTAACCGCGGTTAAATTTTGACGTTTGAATTTTAGTCATTATTAAACTGACAGAAACCATGGTGATTACGCATTATTATGGATAATATGAAGGAAATAATCATACAAATATCGTCGAAACTCTACAACTTTACTATCATTGGGCATTAAATAATACAATTCGGTATTGAAAAAATCGACTGCGTCTGTAGGTTCTAAAAACTGCATTCCAAAATACACTTTTAAATGATTTCCAATAGCAGAATCTTTATTATTATACTCGGTTGCCAAATTAAGAGCCTGAATTTTACGATACCAGGCTTGACATAAATGAAATCTACAGCCAACAACTCTAACATTTGGCTACATTGTACGACATGCTTTATGTATTGAAAGTTCAAAATCAATTACGATTTCTGTAGGATTTAGTACTAAGTAATCCAACTTCATGACATTTTTGTTGAACAGTTTTAAAACAATTTAAATACATATCAAATTTCTTATTTGTGAGTAGGGCAAAAACTAACGGTACATAGTGACCGTTCTTAAAACCATGCACTGTAAACATTTGATAAAAAAATTTGCTTGAGAGTTGAAAGGTACCGTCCATATAAATTGTATCTAGGGAACACAAGAAATGTAAATTGCTGTAGCAGAAAAACACAATGATTTCTTTAGCTTGATTTACACTTAACACAAAGTCTTCTAGTTTATTGGTTTTTAAATTAATATTTTGCACTGCACTATAAACATCTTTTTTTTTCGGTAGCGGAGGTATAATTCTTCGTCGAGCGATATATAGGTTTCTTCTGATGCAATCAACGTCGTTGGTTCCAATTTCAGCACTGGCTCCGTTTGTTTGTAATTCCAAGTGAATTAATTTGGACGGTTTTTCAGTAATGTCCTCTACAGCCTTTTTTTTATAGAATTGCTGAGTACTTGTCTTGCAATATTGTTATCCACATCATGATTGTGACATTCACTTTTCTCGATTATTTTGTTTTCATCCACCATATTGGTGTAAATTCTTGCTGCACATCTACGGATGCAGCAACTCCAGCGTATTTTCCCACATTTGGAAACGTGAGCTTTCGAAAATTTATAATTGTTCACCACTAATAGTTTACAGCCCTTTTCACTACACATCGACTGTGCGATTTCGTGTTCCATTTTTCACAACTTTACTTTTCCACTGTTTAGCAGAAACTAGTAGACATTAAAAAATAATTTTTGTGTGTACTACCCACAAGCCCGCCCCTAAAAGAGTACCAATTACATCTTACATCCCACTATGCTAATTACAACTACTTCTCCTAAAAGTGCATTAAAAGACCATTATCACGTTATCCTAATTCTTAATACCTTGGTTAGCAGCGTGGTCCAACTGACTGGTCAGGCTAATCCCCAGGTTTCATAATGATCGGATTACCTTTGGGTTCGTGGTCCAACTGACATACGCCAATATACCTAGATTATTTAATTTACTTAATAATTTATTATGACTAATGGTATCAAAAGCTTTGGCTAAATCAATAAAAACAGCTAAAGTTGATTTGCTTTTATCTAAATTTTCATAAAGTGTTTTAGTTAACAAGGATATTGCATTTTGAGTACTGAGGTGATGCCGGAAACCGAATTGGTTATCAGAAAGCAGGTGATTATTATCTATGAATGACACTAGCCTTTGCTTAAAAAATTTTTCAAAGATTTTTCCTAGATTGGATATAATAGATATCGGACGATAGTTTGAAATTAATTCTTTATTACCGGATTTATATAAAGGTTTCACAATAGCTACCTTAAAATGTTATGGACAGATACCCGTCTCAAATATATTATTTATAATGTGCACAAGGGGCCGTACCACGTGCTCGGACATCCTACGCAGTGTCTGCGCATCAATCCCATCAAAACCAGGGGCTTTATTCTCCTTAAGAGTAAAAATGCAATTTTTGACTTCACTTTCGTCAGTGGGACGTACAAAAATAGTTTTGTCACAAAAATTTTTATATAAGTTAAAGTCATTTGCAATTTCTTTCTTATTTGTTATTGGACGGTTTTCAACTTTGATTGATTTAATTTCAAAACGTTTTCTAGATCACATGGCTAGAAAATGTATTCCATATATCTAAAATGCGATGGTTGAGAAGCTAATGCCATGCACTTGCCTAAAAGTCTTTTAAGCTTCAAACTATAATTCGGGGCCGTACCTGGATTGGTTTGAAAATGTTACTGAGATCCCCAGGAATCCTTTTGTTAAATCCACGCTAAGTGGTTTTAAGGTCATCGCGTAATATGGGGCTCCCAAAGACGGTTCAATCGTTTCTATCTGTTATGGGGTAGCAGTGGATTGGTTCAATGTGGAGTACTAGACACTCATCTATATTAAAGGCAGCAGACTATCTGAGCACCATGTTGAAATTTAGCTAATATCATTTTGTTGAAAGTGAAATGTGTTGCATTGTATTATCTGCTTAGTAGGAACTACTTGATTTGAGTCGGGTTTCTACAAATATTAAAATAGTACGTGGCTAAATACAAGATATCTGTGGTTTGAAAATTAAAATGTCAACTCGGTAAGAAACCGCTTGAAAAATCGATCCATAGCAGATATGTGTACATTTCGAATTATTTTTTAGTAAAAACTGCATCTGTTATGATTCTATAGATTCTGTTACGTTAAGAACAAATGAAGTTAAAGTTACTGGATGCTAATTTCCTGTATCCAGCTTATCGTCTTTTTTAAAAACGGACGCCACCGATCTAATTTTGAAGGTTATGGTCTTCAAAGAAAAATTACATTATTTTCAAGAGTGAAATTGATATCAAACTCTACATTTTTTTAAATAAAACAGTTGTTAATCCGTCTAATCCAGATGAGGAGGGGTTACGCTAATGCGACAACATTAGGTCAAGATATTTACAACCTGCTTGTTTGATTCACATAGAAATTTATTACCTGTATGCGTCAATGGAATAGCTACTTTGGTATTTATGAAGAAGGTAATATATTTATGATTTTTTAATATTCTTGCATAACACAGTATAAACAAATATTATGAATCTAAAGCATGGTTCTTTGGCACTGCAGCAACAAATAACGCCCACGTAAAAGACTGAAGGATGCAGCGCATAAACTCTGGAGGAGAAACTATTGGTGGATTTGCTGGCCATCTTATACCAGTAGGAGGTCTGCTTGGTAAGAGGCGCGAGTGATTCACAAGTTCTGTATACGCAATGTGAGGAGAGTCGGAAGTGATTGACAACCTTTGCTGACGCAGTGTCGGTACATGCGATTAGCATCGCAAGTACGACAAATTAGCACATCAAACCCATCTTGCATTTACAGAACTATCTTAACTCAACTCAACTGAAATATTCGGTCATTAGCATGACATGTAAGTCTAAAACGCAATTACAATGGATTATGCAAAATTGCTTAACACAAGATCTAAAAATTTACTACTAATCACTTAGATGGTACGTGGACACATCCATAATTTGATTTGACAGATTACGAGCTTGTTTAAAATTTTTGACATTTCCAAACAGTAGCTAAGTTATACTGAACACTGCTAAGCGCTACGTTATGCTAATAATTCATGTAATTTATGAAGGGGGACGAGTATTTGCCGAACAAAATATAACCTGATAGCTGCCACACACATTAAAATCCTAACATGAATTCGGAGACACACAAGGGGGATCTTAATCTGTAAGTTAAACCGAGACACCTACAATGCGGCGGAAACAGAACAGTAAACTAAATTCAACAGACTTTGATTAATTGCACAGGTCACAGGCGTACACGAAGCCTGTCGGAAGATATCAACGAGGCCGCAAGAGTACACCAGGTCGGTGGGTCTGTACTTAGGTCGTCGATATGCAGGTATCGTAACGTTGGGGCTTAAAAAGTAAATTGGACTCGGACTTCTTGCAGATTTGGAGCCCTCCTGCATACTAGGCGAGGTAGCTGAAGTAGCCCAAGGACGACACGCATTCGCAAGTGATCTGAATTTAGTCGTACGGGAAAAAGGGAGCTAAAATTAATTGCAACACAATAGAGACTAGGCTTAAGGCACAAAAAGGAAGTTTAGGCATACCCCTTCGATGTTTCGCTCCAGGGGCGGACTGGCAAGGAAAAGGCCCGGGGGGACTTCAGCCTTAAAAGGCCCCTGCCCGTTCGTAAAAAGTTGGATACTTACCTAATATTTATGGCAAAATGCAGAAAGTAGTGTACAAATCTGTAAAGGGGTTTACACGAAACTTCCCCCGTGCGAGTTACATTTACTTGCAAATAAAAACACATTGCAGTAGTTGGAATTCAAACTCGGGTTCTCAGGCTCGCTTCCAAGCATTCTGCCAGGCGGAAAGCGATTACTAATATTGCTAGTCCCGCCACTTTAACCTCTAGACCACGCTGGTAGAGTAGTTGGATCGCTTCTGGATCTATATAAGGGATGCATCGATCTCTGCATATAAATATCCATTTTACGATATTTACGCAACCTGTTAGGTTCCATTTCCATTAAGGGTAAAAATTTAAGCTATATGCAAATTATTCTTTATGTATTCCTGCGTTAAAGCAAAAATAGACAACACTTTATTTTTTAAGGTGCTTACCCTGTACATACCAGGACCGTTTTTTTGCATAAAATATTGCCGCCAATGTATTAAAATGAATTTTGACGTTGCCTTGAAGCTTCTCGTTATTTTGGAGGCGCTGCCCTCCTAGTCACTTCTTCAGTTCAAGGAAAACATGGAAGTCACTCGGCGCTAGGTCGGGATTGTATGCCGCGTGATCGAAAATATCCCATCTTGCTAAAGGAGCCGGGGGGGGGGGGGGCGTACAGTGCTGCTGTAACCCTACGGCTCCTTGAGCAATTTCGGAATATTTTCGATCACCCGGCCGGCATACAGTCCCGACCTATCGTCGAGTGACTTGCATGTTTTCGCTGAACTGAAAAAGTGGGCTAGGAGGGCAGCATTTCCAAAATAACGAGGAGCTTTAAGACAACGTTAAGACTCATTTTAATTCATTGACGGCAACATTTTATGCAGGGGGTATTGGAAAGCTTGTCCACAGGTACGACAAATGCTCCAATCTCCAAGGTGATTATGTCGAAAAGTAACCATAAGTGTAGATAACCTTTACTAATAAAATCATTGTTTTATATAAATTGGTCTTTTTGTAATGGCCAATTGGAGATTGAAAAAAAAACGGCCCTCGTCCCTCGTATTTAACCAAAAATATATTGGGTTTCGAGTCCGGTAGACATATAACTCGTATGAAAAATATCGTCTTCTTCCAAAAATGATTTTTGAACAATACCGCCAACAGGCGGATAGACAGACGGATAAACAGACGTACTGACAGACAGGCAGATGGAATTGAGAAAACATGTTTTTCGTCATATAGAGACCCCGAAACATGACGATCTGAAGAAATCTCAGAAGATGATTTTTTCACAGTTACAGTATTTCCTTCGTCTTTTAGACCAGGCAAGTAAAAATGTATTTGCCATTTTAATACAAAGTTAGTAGGTTAGAATATTGGCGAAAAATAGGGATGATCTTTTATTTTTTTTTTTCAAAATGTAATACAAATCTAGAGACCGAGGACATCTTTATCAGAATTCATAATCATAAAGGCTTCTAATAAGCTTTGAAAAAGACCTACCCATAATCGCGATGTGCTTATTTTAAATTTATTTAGCACAGTTTCACAAGAAACCTGTGTGCAGCTAAGCAATAATACGTATTCGTACTTTAAAAATAAATTTATTTATGCTGCAGACTCGGCATATTGTAGTCTACGAGTAGGACCAAATTCTTTAAAAAAAATCAAAACTGCATGTGCTTCAGCTTCAGAACTTGTTTTTTTTTAAATCAAATTTACTTTCCATTATTTTCTCTCATGCAAACAATACTACAGGATGTAGACAATTATCACCCGCGAAACGCCGCTTGAGGGCTTTTTCCTGAGCCCACAACCCAGTTTGTCCAATTTATTCCTTTTTTTTTTATTTTGACGTGGGAACATGAGCTACTGTATTACCAAATATCCATCCACTTTAAGATGAGCCGAAAAATGTCGATAGTCGACTTAGTAAACCAAATAAATGTTTAGTATTTCTCCTACTAATTTTACCACTTCAAATACTTGGTTCAGTATACAGATATTTTCTTCACAATATTTTGCTGAAGTGTGTATTTACCTAGATTTTTAAACTGGGGGCCAGCAGAGGCCCGCATTCGTGGGGTATGAGGGCCCGGGGGGACTTTGCCTCCCTGCCCCCCAGCCAGTCCGCCCCTGTTTCGCTCCCAACTTTGCCGAAGTGAAACCATGTGCTTTGTGCAGATAAATACAGAAGGAAGTCTGATTTTGAGAAATTTCCAAAAATATACCTCAAAGTGACGTCATCCAAACAAATATTCCGATCAAAACGGAATCAAAAGCGGGAATTCTCAATATAGTATGCTAGTAAAAAAACCCAGATTAATGGTATGTATCACCAACGTAGATCACAGAGCAAACTTTCTGCATCAATGCATGAAGGCAAAATGGACGAAATAGCCAGATAATGCCTAAGATTTTGGAAATGGGAGGAAATTAAATAGAAATATTTTCATCTATTCGAAACTCAAAAAATAAGCTGACAGCTTAATTATAACGTAGGCCAAAATTCAGCTTTAACTAAAATAGGGCAAATAATTACAGAGATATTTAAAAGTGACTTTTGACCGGTAACAAAATTCTAGTAGAAAGTTCAGCATCTGAATTTACATTTTGTTTAATCTACGATGCGCAAAATTGTTAGTGTCGAGATTTAGAATAAAAAAAACAAATGAAAAATTAAAAAATGCTTATTGTGGTCAAAAACACATTAATCCCTCTTCGCTGGACGAGTTATGTAAATTAAGTGATGGGACTGGTAACGTATCCTTCGATCTGGCAACACTGACGTCGCGGGACTTGGAGGAGAGGTAGCTGAACATGTGATACACACTGAGTGCGAATTTGAACTCGTTTGAGTCATTTGGTTGTCCGTAGAGATTTTTTTCATGAAACAGTTTTTCTTAGTACGTTCTGAAATGAGTGACATCAATTTCGAGCAACCGTGTGCTATCAGGTTTTGCTTCAGACTTGGGCACAGTGCAACGGAAACTTTTGCAAAACTTCAGCAGGCCTACAGAGACAGTGTTTTGTCAAAGCCCCAGATTTTTTGGTGGTTTAAGGCATTTTCAGAAGAAAGAAAGTCGATTGAAGATGAAAAACGCAGGGGAAGGATGAAAATGTCGACAGAATCTGGGATCTTGTGCAGATCGTCGGTTGACAGTCAGAATGATCGGGGAAGAGTTGAATTTGACTCACCCCACCGTTTATCAGCTTTGACCAATGAGTTGGGGATGCGCCTTGTCACACAGCAATTTCAATAAACGAGTTTTAGGCCAGTAAAAACATTCCCGTGGCTGCTCAGCCTCCTTACTCGCCTGACTTGAGTCCTTGTGACTTTTTTCTTTTCCTGAGATTGAAAAATCACCTCAAGAAACGTCATTTTGGGACACTTGAAAACATTCAACTGGCTGTAACCGACTAGCTGAAGGCTATTCCAGTATCCGAGTTCCAGCACTGCTATGAAGATTGGAAGGATCGTCTCCGGCGCTGTGTGGCTTCTCAAGGAAGTTATTTTGAGAGGGACAGTATTGAATTGTAATTTTATTCGAATAAAAAGACTGAAAAAAAATCAGTCTCATTACTTAATTTACACGCCTCGTATACCAAATAAATAAATCGACATATAAATGGAAATCAAATCCAGTTACGCTGTCTATTCATTCATGAACGAGAGCAAAATTATAGGACGCCGTTGCAGGTAAAGCTAAATATATAAGCCACAGTGCCAGGCAGCTTTAGGTGCAATTTATTTATTTACTCAACATAAATGTGTTCACACTTTTTTATATGTGACAGAAAACAAGTTGAATGATTCAGTAAAAAATAACTGGCTTAAGTCTTAAGAACTTTAATTTACAACCTGCAGCTTTAAATTAAAGGTGTTATAATTGTTTAATATTTATTTGTTCTAGAATTGCACTTTAACCATCGTCTGCAGCTTGCTATAGTTTGTGCACTTGAAAAATCAGTGATGTCGAAATAGCTGGTTCTGTATTAACAGGACATTGACTTCCCAACATTTTTGAAGTAGGTATATATTCGACGTCCTTCGGTCAGAGGTTAAGCGTGTGTCAACTATCAAAGTGATTTATGGTTTTCTTTCTATTTGATCATTAATTTAGCAGAAACGTTTCAATGTTATGTTGAGAAATTTATTTTAAATGCGCAATTCTTTTATTGTAAAAATTTACACGATTTGTTTCGTGTTGCCTTTTAAGTCAGAATCTGCTTTTGAAACCATCTCAATGGCTCGAATTTTTAAATAAATCGTTTATTCTATTCATTTGATAATATGTTCAAGTGCTGTGTTCAAGCTTATACTATTCAACATTAAATTGAGGTGTGGGTTCTGTTTTGTGGTTACTCAATCTTCGTGCTTGTATATGGTGTTCTCATAACCAATTAAAAAAACCTATTAATTTTTATAGAATCAGTCGAATATTAGAATTGCTGCTGCTTATATTCAGGTTTCCTGTGTACCCTAGTGTTGAAATCTCCCACACTTTAGCCGAATAACATTAATTACTTAATATATCTTTCCACCTTTGGCGACTTTCTGTCAGCCACATGCCTCCAGATGTTTGAAGGAAGATCTGGCAGTAAAACAAACCAATTAAATTCGTCAACGTCGCAATTTATAAACACACAAGTATCTTAATGACGGCCGCGGTTTAAATGGCGAAAGCCAATAAATCACCATTTACATAACTCGTGACGAATCGTTCGAATCAACAGGGCTAGTGCAGTAGTCAGGTTCACTATGTTTTGATTTAGACCTTCGCCTGAATTTTGTGGAGAGTATGAAAACTGTACATTTCGAGAAAGGTTATAGTATAAGCAATAAGAGAAACAATGTTTCCATTTGCCTGGAGTCATACGTAGCTGCCATCTTAGATTTTACAAAAGAGCTGACGTAAAAGCAATTTTCGTTAGTATCTCAACTTCTAAATCACATAAAAATAGAAATTTGACAGCTAAACACACATTTTCAGGGCTAAGAAATGTAATGCTACTAGTTGCAGATGTGTTGAGACATTTACTATAGCAGTGTTTATAAATAATTACTAGTAACATAACAGAAAATTACAACAATCACATATAATCACTTTCAAAAAGAGAACGCTCATTTACGCAAAATTTTATGAACGAAAATGTGTGACAACACATGAAAATGTTGGTATAATACACATGTTAGCGTCCAGACGAATTCCAGCCTCCAGGCGGATTCTCAGCACTTCGTCGGTGTCGATTTCATCACGCATGGGTCACCGGTGACATTAATTAGTCATAAACTGTCTGCAGCCGACTGCCCTTATGAAAGCAATATTGTATTATAAAATTCGAATGCGTTGTGTGAGAGGGCAGATTAGACTCGTAGGCCGGCCTAAGCGCCGGTGCAGAGAGCATTGTATGACTTAAATACGGTGTAATTCATTTATTAATAAAGCTGGTGCGATACCTTGTTTTAATTGACGCTTTAATTAATTGTTTTCGCTAACATCAGAAGTGGTATTGGCTCGCGTTTCACATGAAAGTGAATTGTAATCGTGATGGAATCAAGGAATGCTTTAACCGCTGGTTTTCGTTGTCTCCGGGCAGTGCCGGGCTCGGGCTGAATTTCGACCCCGAAGATGCGGACGCTAGTTGGTGCTGTGTTAAATTTCAACAGCTGGCCGAGAAATTTTGCTGGTCTTCTCGGGAACAGGTGGCTGTAGCCGGGAAAAGTTTTGAAAGGCGACGCTCCAGATGATTTGATGGCTGGAGCCTAGAAGGAAGAAATTGGAATGCGTTTAAGCTAAGTACTTAACTTAAGAAATACTCGGATTGCTAATATTGGGAGGTTAAAAGGGGAATTTGGTTAATCTGATCGAGATGCTCTGGTTAGAGTGGCATGTTTTATAAGTTCTGTTAAATGTGGCATGAGGAACGGAATCCTTCCGATCGTAACTGGGAAAATTTGAAAATGGATCTACAAATTGCGTTTCCTCGAAAACGTAATGCTGGTCTTAAGTTATCTGAGTTTAGTAATTTATAAAGTGGTGTGTGTCCTTATATGAGGACTATATTACGGACAAACATGAAGGATCGTGTTGAAAAGTATTTAAATAAACTTAATTGTTAAGAATTGCCCCATAACCGATGCTGCTAGCATATCTGTATACAATTCGGTGTTTGATTAGGATCAAAGTCCGGAGAACAGGTCGGGTGCTTAACATATTTGTTAAGATTTTAATTGTGGCCGTTCTGCTGTGTGGAATTATTTTTTTGTTAAAGCTGTTAAGGGAACGGGACTGTTAATGTAGCAATTCTTTAAAGTAATGGCGAAAATAGCTAACTAAGTCCATTAACTGCCGCACTTGTTTTATATTTTTCAGAACTGGACAATTAAGTAAAGCTTTGTTTTTTATCAAATTTAACGAAAGTAGAGCAGAACAAAAATGATAGAACCCGTCACCTTAGTAATGCACTAAGAGTTGGAACCTTGGCTACAAGCAGTAGCTATGAAAGAACAAGTTGTTATATTCTATAGAAAAAGGTGTTTTTTGCGTTAAATGCGGACACGGCGTTACGTCCTTTTGCGCCAAAGAAAGGGTTACAAGGGGTACTAGGCCCAATGTAAATGTGTGTTCGAGGAGTATTACAATTCCTTATACGCTTGTATTAATTAAGAACATACTTGTGTATTGTTTAGTAGATTCCGGCGCGGATTGTTCCCTGATAACCGAAAAAATAGCTAATCAGGAATTAGGGTAGAGTAGTACTTTTACCTTGACGCGCACAATTTTCATTGTTTCTTGTGAGGGTGTCACGCTGGAAGTCGATTTTCATATCGTACCGAATTACGCTATATCTCACCATTGTATGGTTTTTGATTCACCTGAGTTTGACATAGGATGTGCTCTTCAGGGTGGCGAGCGTCAGTGCCTATTAGATCTACTTGACGCACATTTGGAAATGTTCACAAATAGCAATAGAGTTCGTAGTGTAACCTGCGGCGAAATGGCTATAAAGTCAAACTTTGACCGATTTGTTTCTTACCACCCATATCGTTTGCCCGTAGTAGAATGACAGCAAGTTCGAGAAATTACCAGTGAACTGCACCTCTTCGTCCGCTAGCCCCGTGCTGCTTGTTAAGAAAAATATAGTACAAATCGCCTATGTGTTGATTTTCGTTCTCTGAATAAGAAAACTGTAAAAGATAGGTAGCCTCTATCTTTGATCGACGATCAGTTAGACCGTTTGGGCTAGGGACGATATTTTATCACTCTTGTATGGCGTCTGGGTTTTACCAGATACCCATTTCTCCTGAGTCAGTTCATAAAACGAGATTTGAATGCCATTAAGCTTTCCGAACTTCTTTGTTAGGCATTTACTTTACTGTCATTACTGACTGCAATTCCATCAAAGCCAACGCGAATAAAAGACATATTGTGCCTCGTATTGCCCGCTGGTGGGTTTACTTACAAGATTTTTCTTTTACCTTGGAATATCGAAAAGACAAAAGTCTGCCACATTCTGATTATCTAAGTAGGAATCCTATAAAGGTTCATGTGGTTGATAGTCCGAATTTGATCGAGGACGTGCAAACCAAAGATCCTGAATCTCAAAAACTCATAAAAGAGGTGGATGATGGCACTACCGCGGCACACGATTATTCTGTGAAACATGGCATTCTTTATAGAAATATTGGAAAGGATTCATTGCGTGTTTTTATACCTAAGCGAAGTCGACTTAATATTTTAAAATTATGCCATGATGATAACTGCCACATCGGTTATGACAAAACCTTTGCTACCGTCGCAACTCAATTTTGGTTTTCACGGCTAGCTGCTTTTGTGCGAAAATACCTTAAACATTGTCGTGTTTGTGTAAGTAGCAAGCCCTTATCCGGGGAAAAGGATGGTTACCTCCACCCAATTGATAAAACCCCAGTGCCCTTTCATACCATACATTGCGATATTTCCGCACCATTTCCTCCTGGTTCAGATGCTTTCCGCTACGTGTTTCTACTTATTGATGCTTTTACAAAATTCTTCCAACTAATTCCGATTAAAATGTTGACGGCCAATGAAAGGCTTCGAGTTTATCGTACACATCGGTGCACTTTTAGACCACTTAGTTTGGTAATCACAGACCGAGCCTCCAATTTTCGTAGCGCGTTTTTATCGAACCTATTTAAGGAATTGCATATTGAACACCACATGGTCGCTACCGGTGCGCCGCGCGCGAATTGTCAAATTGAGCGGTACGTGCGTACAATGGTAGACTTGCTAACTATAGAAAGTAAGAAGTCAGAATGGACGAGCGCATTGCAAAAGATGCAATTAACATTAAACACCACTGTCCAGAAAACCACTGGATTTTCCCCTCTTTATACCTGCTCCACCCTCCCCCTCTTCTGTAACGGAGTATTTTTTTTCTATTTTCGGTAAGTACTACCTAGTCACGAATGGTCCGTGTTAGGGAGTTACTTAGTTGTTTGAAAGTTTGATTGATTGCTATTGTTTGCTTGATAAGTACTGCAAAAAAAAATGTTGCGACATTGCATGTGTTTGGTAGTAGGGTAACAAACCATAGTACCCTCTGAGCATTGCGAAATGACAAGTCGAGTGACAGGCCGCTGAGCATTTCGGAGTGACAAGGTTCATGGCCTCTGAGTACCAAGAACAATGTTAAGAGAGGGATGTGCTTTTGTTTGATAGTAGAGTAACAAGCCATAGTACCCTCTGAGCATTGCGAAATGACAAGTCTAGTTAGAGACCTCTGAGCATTGCGGAGTAACAAGGTTGATGGCCTCTGAGTACCAAGTAGCAGGGTAACAAGCCTAGAGTACCCTCTGAGTACTGCCGAATGACAAGTCTAGTTAGAGACCTCTGAGCATTGCGGAGTAACAAGGTTGATGGCCTCTGAGTACCAAGTAGCAGGGTAACAAGCCTATAGTACCCTCTGAGTACTGCCGAATGACAAGTCTAGTTAGAGACCTCTGAGCAGGGCCGTAACTAAGCAAAATGTTACGGTAGGCAAGTCAACATTTTTGCGCCCCGCCGTACACTAACGATAGAGGTGACATCAACTACTAATTTTAGTGTATGACGTCTGCATTTATTTCAGTATATATACAGTGTGTCTACTTAAGTTGGAACCATATGGAAAACCTTTTTATTATTGGTTTTAGGAAAAAAAGGTGTTCTTAATAAAAAGTTCTGCATAGTCAAAAAATTAAAATGCAACCGTCAGATATCAATTTTTCCAAGCCGTATACGAGGTTTGTCAAACAATATGAATTTTTCTCAAGAGTAAAGTACGTTTATTTTTGACAAAATCGAAAACTTTCATGGACAAAAGTTGATTAGAATTGAAAATTACATTCAAATATGCAATTACACCTATCTATCATGAAAAATCAGATTTTCTTATTTTTTTACTAACTTTTCTACACATTCACTCTAAATATTTGAAAACGGTATAAATTACCTTTAGTTTTGAGACGTTATCTCTCTTATCTACCATAAACATGATAACCTATCCTTTTATTGATTTTTGTGAAGAATTTAGCAATTTATAATAAATACATACGTTTTCAAATATTTATAATCACGTTTTTATTGTAGCCGGTCGGGTGCAGTTTGCTCGCATTCCTTGTCCGAGCATAAGAGGTCTGCCTACAAATTAGATTCTCTATAGAAACACGGGTTCGTATCCCAACGAATGCGATTTTTCCTTTTCTTTGTGAATTAATGTAATTCGCATTACTAAGCGTTTTCTGTTACTATTTCAGTGTTATTAGAAACACAAACAAAATGATGGGAATTCGAATAAAAAACATAAAACGCAATTCTAAATAATAGGTTCACATGAATTTGCTTAGTATCATATGTACTTTTCGTACCTGTCACCTTACCTTAAAAGTTTAATTTATTGGTATTTATTGTAGCCACAAGTTTTTCTTTTTTTTTGTTGCAAATTTTGAAATATATAATTCAAATGAGATGGTTTGTAAGATGTTTCTCTGTTGATATTAAGCCTGTGTGAGACACTCTGTCTTGACGTATAGTATAATTGACTTTAGAAACTTCGTAATCTGTTATAATTTAGAAAATGATCGTTACCATGGAATGTAATGTGTCGACCAGATTGGGAGTAATTCCCATGATTATAATTAGCATTATTTAGGGTAAAATCCTTAATATTACAAATTAATTTGTCCATAAAATTGACCACTCATTGATTTGTTTTTGTTTCATTCCTATGAAAGAAATAATTTTTCCCAACTGCCATTTTGGCGCCCCTGGTCGCTTGCGCCTGTAGGCGGGGGCCTACTCTGCATATACCTAGTTACGGCCCTGCCTCTGAGCATTGCGGAGTAACAAGGTTGATGGCCTCTGAGTACCAAGTAGCAGGGTAACAAGCCTAGAGTACCCTCTGAGTACTGCCGAATGACAAGTCTAGTTAGAGACCTCTGAGCATTGCTGAGTGACAAGGTTGATGGCCTCTGAGTGCCAAGTATGATGTTGGAGACGTGTATGTTTTGAACATATGTTGACAGGGTAAGTGTTTGAGAGTTGAAAAGACTGATGATTGTGATAACTGTGTCCTCTGAGCACTATGGTGACGAGACAAGTCAGTTCGACACGTGTGAATGATAAGTTCTTAAGTACCTGACATGAGTTACTAAGGTGTGTGTACGGCGAAGCACGAGCCGTACTATGTTATTTGTTTAGCAGATCTGGTTTTTCGAGAGCGAAAAACACTTCAGGATTGGCCGTGTTAGCGTCCAGACGAATTCTAGCCTCCAGGCGGATTCTCAGCCCTTCGTCGGTGTCGATTTCATCACGCATGGGTCACCGGTGACATTAATTAGTCATAAACTGTCTGCAGCCGACTGCCCTTATGAAAGCAATATTGTATTATAAAATTCGAATGCGTTGTGTGAGAGGGCAGATTCGACTCGTAGGCCGGTCTAAGCTGGTGCGATACCTTGTTTTAATTGACGCTTTAATTAATTGTTTTCGCTAACACACATATAGCGGCACCACGAAAGTAGCCGTTGCGAACATGTGCGCGTCGCTTCGGGCGAGCCAGTTGCGCAGTGTCACCGGGAGGGGACGGTTGTGTACGTGTTTTTCGTGGTAAGTAATTTAGTGTTATAATATGATATTTTACTTAGATAACGTAAACTGAATTGTGACCAATTTTTCAAATACTGCTTAGATATTAGTTTCTGTTACTCGTTTGTGTAAAAAATACGATAAATTTAAAGTAAAACTGAACAAAGCAGCCTATAATTTTTCATTGTAATTATCGATACCTACCTTTATTGTCAGTCTAATTCTTGTTATTTTACGGCTATTTCTTGGCATGTACAGAGACGTACTGTCCCACCATTATTATACAATGTATCGCTATGTGGCAGAAAGTCTATAGGTGTGGTGCTAATTTGTATGTAAAATTTTAGTGTCATGATAGCAAACAAAAAAACCACAGTAAAACTCCTCGACAAGACTGTGGATCTAAAGGAGACCAAGGACTTGTATGACTTGATGGTTTTGGCAAGGTCCAACAGAGACATAAACCAGAAAGTGGCCATTGGGAACTACGATTTCACTCTGACACCAAGAGCCTTTTTTTCTCCAGATGGTACAATCTTATCATGCCTCCTCAACAAGTTGGCAACAGTAGAAACTCTACAGGAAGATCTGCAACCATAAGATGGGATGGGCACCAGATCAGATGCTCCAAGTCGCAAGATAGCCCTGGTAAATGGAATGGTTCTTCTGCAAAAGATGGCCAAGAAACCAGCAACGATAGCGACAGTCAAAGATCTCAGTGACTGCTTCAATGACAGGCTTATGTTTTTCACAGGAAGCTAGGATAAAACCATCGTTGTGTTTGATACATACAGGGAAGATTCTCTCAAGGGCGCTACTAGGGATAAAAGAAAGCAAGAAAAAGCACTAATTCAATATGAGGTCAGAGATGACACAAACATTAAACATATCCCAATGAACAGGTTTTTTTCACATGACAAGACAAAAGCTGACCTGACAAAATATTTTGCTGCAAGGACTGTAGAGTACAACAGTTCATCACAAAAACTGGTCATCACTTGTTCTTTAGGGTGTACCAGAAGCAACAAAGACTTAGTTTTCGACGTCATGAGGAAGCAAACACAGGCTGTCCTGGCATCACAACGAAACCCACCAAACGCAAGGATGGTTTTCTTCTCCACAGATACCGATGTCCTGGTGTTAGTCAAAGCTAACTATGACCTCATGCTGAAGAATACGTCGATTTCAATGGTCTCTGGGATGATCGAGATAGAGCCAATAAAAAGAGTCTTAGGGGCAGAAAGAGCAAAGGCTTTTCTATCCTTCCATGCGTTCACTGGGGCTGACAGTACTGGAATGATCTCTTGTATAGGCAAAGCAACCTGGCTGCAAGCTTAGATAAAGGCAACTCCAGATGTAATCAGTTCTCTGCAGATACTTTCAACAGAGACAAAAGTGACCGAAACTATGTTGCTCTTGCTAGGTTCGTCTGTTTAGCTTTTTCTCCGAAATGCATTAATATCAATGATATCCCTGAACCGCGATGGCATCTATTTTGCAAGCATATGGTTAATAGTGACAAGCTACCTCCTACATTTGGAGCTCTAAAACAACATATCATCAGAGTACATGTCCAAGCCAGAGTGTGGGAACAGGTTAACATTGCTTTTCAGGATTCTCGGCTGGATGCCATGCAGAATGGCTACCACAAACAGTTGGATGGTCAGCTGAAACCAACCATGACAGATGTTCTTCCAGCTCCAAAAGCAATACTTGAAATGATTAGTTGTCAATGCAAAAAGGATTGCTCTTCTGCAAAGCGCTCCTGCCAAGCAAATAAGTTATCCTGTACCGATCTTTGCCAGTGCGACAGTGAATATAAGAACGACGAGGATCCCCAGAACCAGTATGAAATGGATGATGACAATGATGGTAATGATATGTAAATACTCTCTGGTTGCTCAAAAAGTAAAAACATTAAATTTGTTGGTCGTGTAAGAAAACCTTGTATAAAAAGCCATCTTCACCAAATAAATAAATCAAAATAATTCTTAGTTGAATCTAGAGTATTTATTTGGATACCATTGCATTTCTTAGCCCTGAAAATGTATGTCTAACTGTCAAAATTATATTTTTATGTTACTTTGAAGCCGAGATACTAACGAAAATTGTTTTTAAGTCAGCTATTTTGTAAAATCCAAGATGGCGGCCACGTAGGACTCGGGGAAAATGGAACCATTGTTTCTCTTATTGCTTATACTTTAACCTTTCCAAAATTGTACTTTTTTGAAACTCTCCAAAAAAATCCTACGAAATTACATAGTGACCCTGACGAGTAAATCATCCGAACGGCTCTATCGATGTATCACACAAATTGTGATTAATTTAATGTTATGCGTCATTAATTCTAATTAGTGTACAACAGTTATTGTAGCTCCCATTCATGGCCAGCTTCGAGAATTACTCGTTCCTCGCGTACGAGCCTTCGTACATGCTGAATAATGAGCTCATTTGTGGCGATGTCTTCGTTCACGCCGTTATCTCGGCTTCGGGAATCGTATCTGTGCAGTTTAGGTAAATAACGATAAGATTGTGTATTAGCAAAGAACAATCACTGTTGATGAATGGCTACAACCAGTGACAGGAAGGAAAGATTATGGCAGCAATTAAAATATTTGTGCTCCAGCACAAAAAGTTCAAATGAACCTCTCCGAACTTTTCCTTTTTAGACAAACATTTGCATAATTTCGATTGTGTCATGGTGCCCGTATGCTCTATGAAGATCAATGTAGAGGAAGCGTATTCCTTGATTTATTGTTATGTTCCCCAGTATTTTTATATAAATGCTATTCCACGGTAATTGTTATAGTTATTTTCCTCTTTTCATACATACTTTAAATGCAGAACATTTTCCATTCTTTCAGAATGTTTTCTACCTTTAGTTAGTCCCAAAATAATGTTGTGAGATAGCTGTAGTTTGACCCATATTTCAATAATCTTATGGGATATTACCAGGTTCAGAAGCGCTTCCATTGTTCATCGAGATGCTGGGAACCTTTACCAGAAGCTAAAATAAATGTTAACTCCATTCAAAGAGACAAAGATTTAGGTATATGAAAATACAGAATCTCAGGTGTCTTTCAACAACACTATGTAAAATATATTTAAAACGGGTTTTAAAGAGTTGGAAAAAAGATCGTAAAAATGTGGGTGTGACACTTAAACGCTCTGAATAGGTGGAAGTACAAAGAAACAAAGCTATACCGGAGGAAGGGTGGGTTAATACTAAAATGATCAAACCCAAATAACGGTGTCACCAATTTGATTGCTCAACAACTCGCGAATCTAAGTTAGACGATTTCTTGTTGATCTGTTAATCGCAACCTACATTGAAGAGGGATATCTCAAAAATATATTTATTACACGCAGTCTCTCTAATAAGATGTTATCTGTTATAGAAAGAAAAAGAAATAAATGCGGTGTAAGTGTAATGTAATGTAACCTTAACGTACAAATAAACAAAGCGCAAGGTACGTAGAAAATACACCTATAGGCCATTAATACATCACTACACCAATAAATGATAAATGCAGCATATACATGAACATTTAAATATCGTAAGCGCATAGAATTGCTCATGCTAATACATTCTGAATTGAGGCAAAATATTTATTTAAATTAACGTAACTAAAAACCCCAATCTAGAAATCCCCACTCTCAATCCAGACACCCAAATCTCGCACACCATAAAACCCAAAATCGTAAGTATAAAGAAAAAATTATATCTACAAATAAAAGTCTTAAGCACAAAGAAGCCCTGAAACAATCAGATGCAATTAGCCTACATACGCGGAGTAGATTCAGAGAAAACTTACTTCAGGTGTCAATCAACTTAGCGGCCTATTCCCAGTACCAGGAAAAGTAATAAGGAGGTACTGACTTATCAGAACTTAAAAAATGCGTATGGACAAATTACCAGGGTGTGCTTCACGGCAGAAGTCACCCGAAAGAACGCAGACCTTATTTGATTAATCAACTCAAACATTGGAAAAATAACTGAGGTACAGTAACCACCCAATTACAAATCCCTAATAAAGAGCGCGATGCGACGTCCTCGAAAAATTCCATGGTTTGTTTTTACGAGCTCAGATCGGTTTGAAAAGCGATTGACAACAAAAAAAATTATATCAGAAGTGGGAACTGATAAACGTTTTCACCAGTAACTAAGCGAACACCCTAGGACTCACGGCAGCAAAATAAATATAGATATAGATAGGTTTAAGGGCATCTGTGAACGTTGTCCGACGCCTAGTTTCCATCTTTGTTTATCTTTCCATTGTCCATCCTGTAAACTACGTTCGGTCATCGCTTTTCTTATTCTCTCGTTCCAGCTTTATTTCGGGGTTCACCTTTTGAGTTGTTGCTGAAGTATCCATTTTATAGCTTGTGCAGTGAGATATCACACGCAGATTCGATCATACAAGCCAAATAAGGTAATAACGGAAATACCTTGCAAATAAAGTCACATTTGTGGGACAAGAGGCACTGCCCAAAATAGGTATCCCGTTTTGACAAACTGACTGAAAGTTCCTAACGCATACCTAACCTGCAAAACGCCAAACAATGACTTCGTTTACCAACCAGATAAATATGTAAATTGCTAGAGCTAATTAACTGACATAACGCCTAACGCAACTAGGAAACGTTGCATTACTCGAGCGGCGAGAATGCATAATCCAAACCAAACGGATAGCTCACCGTTGACTGTGTCAGATAAAATCCCCTATATCCTTTTGATTTACATAGTAATTAAGTAGTTTTTAAAGAAAACTACAGGTGAGGTAAATCACTGGGGCTAAGGTTAGGGACAAAAGCAAAAGTAGATGCTTACAGAAAATTAACGTAACACCCGCTTGCACAATTATGGTATATATTGTAGTGATATGCATTATTTAAGCTATTTGATAATTATACAACATAACTAATTAATAATGTGCCCTTCTTTTTTATTATTTAAATTTAACATAATTTACTAATTTACTAGCTCTTTCATAGAAATCTACTTCAATCTCAGATTAGATTCATGTATTGATAACAATTATAATTACTTAACACAATACGGCGAAGACCTCACTTGCGCAAGGCGCGGCCGGTGTTAAGAATGTCGTTTTGAATTCCATTCACCCGCTTTTGCTCAGGGTAGAGGGTGTTACGAAAAACGGCGATTGGAGCTCCTGTCGAAAGATAAAGATTGGTCTAAAGTTTGTGCTCCTTGAACCTGGGGCTCGTGTCCAAGCAAAGTCCTTTGGAGGCGAGGGCGTTTTTACGTACGGGGTGGACCTGGGGCTGAACACACTTCGGGGACAAGCGGAGGGTACAGGCGAAAGCTGGAGGGTTTATGCGCGGCCAGATCGCCCCTCGCTGACGTGAGCGCGGTGGCAGCGTGTAACGCTTCGTTTCAATTTCATTTTAATAGCGCGTTAATGCAATTAGCATCTTCTTTCGGAAGACCTTGTATCTAAATATTGTAGCCAAAGAACTGAGGTTAATCGCAGTAAGCGTTTGCTTTGAGAAATAAACACCTGCAGATTTTCCTGTCGCAGCTTGTTTGTGAGTTTTCAATTCCGAGTAGGAGCTGGAAAACAGCGGAATCGCTGAATTAGTATTGATTTTTCGAGAGGCAAGTTCCTTGTACCTTTGCGTAACCGATTTCGATATTTAGGTTGGGTCCCTCTACGCAATTCCCATAATTGAAAGCGCTGCGGCGCGTTTTCCACACAAATAGGCCGTGAACACCGTTGGTGAGAATGCTTTTTGAGTTCAATTTCGCACGTTAATTTTAATATTTAGGACTGCAACTATGGGCTCACATGAGGTTAATAAAATTCGGCAACTATAAGCTCATACGAGGGCTAATAAAATTCAGCAACCTATACCTAAATATGGTCCTTTTGGATTAATTTGAGGGCTCACCTAAAGCTTATTTAGTTTCCCCGATGTTGCTTCTACCCGTGGCTAGAGAGTTGAGAAAACTTTGCCGCTTCTTACTGTTGTTCGCTTTCTTTTTCAACACTGGCAGCCTTTGGATTCTAAGAATTATGCAGCTAAATCCGGCTAGAAGTCTTCATGGATAAATGCAACGCACCAGGATTTCCCTTGCGTTCGCTGGACTTTTGCAACAATTAAATGTAAGTACATGTTCTTCTCAGCGTTTTTTATTGTGATCACAAACGCAAATGCAGCAAACTTATCAGTTCTACTAAGGCGTTAGGAACTCAAACTGAAGCGTGTTTAATCACTCTTTTGGTTCAATCATTTATTAACGCTAATGAGCGAAAATTTAACTATTTCTAAATTGCTCAAATATGCATGTATTCTGTATTCTCAAATGGCGTTGTGAGTTTATGTCAATTGCGATAGCACAAGTGTTGTCGTGATGTTGTATTTTAAGCTATAAGTAGCATTTTGTGACTTGAATATTTGGAAGTTAATTCCTATTTGTGGTTTACTAATTCATTTGTTAGGCAATGGTCCAACAAACTTTAATGCTGCCACTTGGCCTAAGGGCTAATGCATATAATTCATGTTTTGTTGCGATTTTTGGGTGTAATTAATGCCCCTATTGCTGTTTGTATTTCTTTTCTGCAGCCCCTCTAGCTGTACGAGTTATCTAGGTATACAGTGAAGCACCCAAGGTAAGTGACGTATTATTAACTCGCTAGATTTGTTGTTTTATGTTGTGAGTAACGACAAGGCGCCCAATTTTTAATATTCTTCTGTTCATTATAAAAGTCTGAAGCATTTTATTGCCTAGTCCTTACACCATGCCATATTCTGCCGAGAGTTAAAAGAGCTAGCCGAGGCCTTGTCAAGCCTCCTTGACGCGGAGTGTCTGTCTTCCTATGCGAACCGAATTGTTGAAGTGGAGTCGGCTGAGGGAGACACTTTCATCGGGACCGCTTGGGCTAGTCGAACGCGTTGACGTCTGGGGGAGAAGCCAGGTGGCTCCTCGTTGTAGAACGTACCGTGCCCACTCTTCTGGAAACAGGAGCGCCTATCCAGGCAAAGTATGGAAGCGTCGCAGTAGGCCTCACGTGCTGGGCGAACCTGGGGAGGGACACACCTAGGCGGCCCGCGGAGAGAGCGGGCGGAGGCTTGGGGCATCCTTGGCACAGACAGATTGACCCTCGGCGGCGGAGGCGGGGAGCCATGACTTCTGAGACCTGGAGCACGTGTTCCGGCAGAGTCCTGAGCTTGTACCTTCTAGCGAGCAAGGTTCACCTGGTGAGCTTTTCAAAGTATTTATGTTGAGGGAGGGTGCCGCGAGGGTGGGCTTCGGAGGCTTGACCCAGCACAGGGATGGCTGGATCTTTCTCGCGGCAGCTAGAGTGCCAGCGAGAGCTGCTGACCCGGGATCTTTTAGATGGCATCGAATCCTGGTAGAGAACTACTGGAAGCATATTAGAAGTGCCAGTCAGCGAGCTGGTGATCCGGGATTTATGAGATCCCTGCGAATGCTTAGTTCTCATTTTCGAGCGCTTATAAAAGGAATGCGGGCCGTCGTTCTTTGTTGAACTCCCTACTGTGCGAAGTGGGAGATTTAATTGATTCATTTTACTTAATTTGGCAGGGGCTCCGCTAACGAAGCCGATAGCGACGTGTCGTCAGTTGCATCTCGTGGTTGACGCGAAACTGCATCGTTTAATACGTGGATTTTGACTAATCCGCGAGCTTCCTTTTAATCCGCGCTTTTAATGTCTTTCTCGTTTGGTTGATAAGACAGGTCAAGACGGCGGTTTTAACTCCTAACATTTTGTCCCTATGGGATGTTTTATTTGTTTGCTTATTATAGGAGAAAATGGCTTGTTTTGAAATACCGTTCGTTTGCGTTTGACGAAGGTTTCACTATTTTAAGGAATTTGTTAAACTTGCATTATTCTTTGTTTTGGAAGCTAGCGGCGGGCGTTTTATTGGAGCCACTTATAAAACCAAAGCCGGGTCGAGGACGCGTTGCTGACAGATGGGAAAACGGAATCTTTTAAATAGACTGGGCTTTGTCGAATTCAAATAATGCAAGGCCCATGATCAGATTTTAGAATCATATCATACTGTTATTGAGTTTCACAAGAGTTGTATGATATATTTTACTTAACCGAAATAAAGTTCTTTCTCAACCTTAAAAAAAACCAATTTACGTTGCATCCATACTATTTAAATAGATCAGTGCTCTTTATTATAATTGTTTATTTGTTTGTCAAATCAACTCTTTATAATTTTATGACAGATACGTGCATTGTCTCATGCAACCAGCCTTCTTCAATTCTCCAACTAAGCAGTTGACTTTGCTTGTTATACAGGCCCCCTCTATGTACCCCATATTGATAGTAGCGTTCATCCAACAGCTCTTGCAGCAATGCAGCTACCTCCAACTGTGTTCACTGTCTTTAGGTCTGTTCGTTTGACTGCTCTAAACTGTTCCGAACAGTTTAGAGCAGGAAATCTGAAGACGACCTTGAATTGCTCCACACCTATTCCATTCCTCTACTATCTGCAACTCCACCAACTTCGTCCTTTTGGATATCAGCTACTAATTCTAGTATCCAAATCCTATTTTTGATTAAAATTTGTGCCTCAGTCTCACATTTATGTGCTACAATTACCAATTTCTACCTTTTATTCCATTTTTTTAGAATCTCATATAATTACAAAATGATATGTCACATTTTGTAATAATTTCCTTCGTTGTTATTTTGAATCATCTAAAAACCTATAGTAACATTGTAACGTTTCGCTTGGGAATCTAAATTCTAAAGATACTTGAAACGTATTGGGAATTTAATTCGCCGCCTTATCAAACGTTTGCATCTCAAGACCGCGCTAAGAAGCGATAGCGCGGGCCGGTAGCCGATGCGCAGGAAGCTACGTTTGCGCACAGGAGTGTTTCCCCCGCCGCCAGAGTGGGGAGCACGACCGCCGACCGGGAGCCACTGAACGTATAAAAAGGAACACATGGCAGCTCCTGAGACAGATCCCATCCTGGGGTTCTCCCCTAAGCCTTTTCCCAATCCCCCTGAGACGATTACTCTTTTGCCCTGTGCAGGTTACTGTCTAAGCAAAGGGGAAATCGGCTAAAAGGTTCTTACGGTGCTGGTATGGTTACTGTCAGTTCGTGAGAACATGCCGATAACCTGGAGGTCCTTATCGAACCCGTTCACCGTCATTAATTTAAAGGCCGAAACCGTGGCTACTAATTAGCTTTCCCCGTATCCCTTGTAACCGAACCGATGTTAGTTAAAGGCCGAAACCGCGGAATTTGTAACTAACAATCCTGTAATCCGCTGAACGAGATCACCGCCGCCGTCCCGTCCGTGATCATCCGAGTTCCGAGGCGTACTCCATTTGCGTTTTCGAAAACCGTATTTCAACCGTATTAACTCGCCCGAATTGTGAGGCACCAGAAAGTAATCAACAGCCCGCCGCCGCCAGGCTGGACGCATACAGAGATTATGCGATAAGGGACCTGCCTGTAAGAGTCACCGCCAGCATCCTACGAGCATTTCTGAAGCCCTCCGAAAAGGATATCCACACCGCCGCAATCCAGTTGAAGCCGCAAATTCGCTTGAATAGCGAATTTCCCGAAAGCCCGACCGCTGCATCGTTTCGAGCCGCGAAAGCCGGCAAATCGTATAGCAGCCCCCGGTCCAGTTTGGCTCACCGAACGCGAACTCCTGCAGCTTCCTACAACGGCAGGTATGTTCTTGAAACACCATTTCTAATCCGAAGTGTTCGCAGCAGCTAGCCATTGTAAACAAATATCACCTGGGGTATGCGACCAACGACCTTCTCTGACCGATAAGAAGCCGCTGCGCGGACAGCCGACTCCGCGACACCTTCGGGGACACCGACGCGCGCATCGAAAGCGTATTCAAAGTGCTTACCCTTCACCTGGACAATTTGGATTATGGCGCTGCCGACGAGCCCGAGCAACCCCCCCCCCCCCCCCGTTGACGCAACTACCCCCCTGTTCGTAATATACAGTGTATTCTATTAAGTTCGCTTTCAATGTACATAGTTAAAGACAGTATATTTTATTTTTATTATATATCTTGTGTTATTTATTGATCTCCACTATATCAGAGCAATTTGAACGTATTCTCCGGCTTAGAGCATACCTGAGGCAATAAGGCCAATTAAAAAATTTCTAAACAAAGGCGGGCCGTTACAACATGTTATTCTCTATTTTATCTTACACTTTCTAGTTCTTAAAATATTAAAATAATTAGACTTCATATTACATTTTATATTTAAGTGACTTATAAATATTAAATTAGGTCTAACTTTCTGGTTATTACAAACTATATGGTAGTTTGCTTTATAATGTACATTGAATATTATTTTATAAAAAATATATCAACATTTTATTTATAAACCAATAACAATTCATATTCCTCTTTCACATAATAATTCACAATCGGAACCCGTATTTTAAAATGATTTTTAATGAAATTTTTTATTAACGTAAACATAAAGTACAATAAAATAGTCAATTTTCAAACATGCCATTGTTGCGATATGAAATTATTTAAACTAGATTAATCCAAAACTCAGCACGACTATTATTGAGGTACAATGCCATCTCAATATAAATGTTACAGTTAATACCCGCATTTAGTCAAAACGAATTTACTAGTCAAAATTTGTTCCAACACACACTTTTAGTAAAACCTGATTATATGGTAAATTAGATTAGGTTAGGTACGGTTAAATTAGATTAGGTTATGTTACGTTAGGTTTAAATTAACAAAATGACAATTCTAGTTTTTACTAGACCTAATCTAATTTAACATAACCAGTTTTTGGCAATTGGTATTAGTATTCATTGACAATAAGCAGGTAAATCTACATAGTTTTAGCTAGTTAAAACTGGTATTGACGAAAGTGCTTTAACTGCGACATACACATTATTTTTTTGTTGATGATCAGATAAAATTGGCCCAAGATTATAAAAATCTACACTACATTACCCGGAAATGCATAGAAGAAGAGAGAAACTGGAGGGTTAGGACGTCAATACGGAGAAGAAGGATATCAACGTATATGTATATGCCGTTCACGATCTTTTTGGGTCAGGTGAGGCTATGACCATCTAGTAATTTTGTTGGCAGTACCTCTGTGGCAACTAAACTCCCTAATGGAAATTGACACTTTTTGTGTTAGGTTAGGTCGTTTTCAGTTTAAGGTTATATTTTCTGAATTGGACCTACCTTGTTGCCGGATCTCTGTTTAAATTAAGGATGAAAAATTGGAATGATTTGACAATTGACGCAGAACCGAAAATGAGAAATAATTCATAAGAAAAACATTCAATATTAATGTTTATTGCAATGTGGATAAGAATTGTGTACATGCTATGAATATGGCACTTTATTCTACATGCTTGCTGCATGCTTGCTTGCTTGCTGGTGTAGAAGGATAAAGACAGCTTACATAAATCAAACAAGTAGAGACACTCACTGTTGGTTTTTTTATGTCAATACCGATTTGGGTGACCTTGAACGGTTCCTGGGGGGTACTTTCCGATAGTACTAACAGATGGCGCCTCCACTTTGTCAAATATGATTGGTAGCAGTGGTGGTAACTGGTGATTAGTAGAATTGTGTGCTGCCATCTGGTAGTCAAGCTTAGAAATACCCCCCGAGTTACTGTCCCAGACACTCTAGACAGGTTTCAACATTTGGAATGAGTGTCTCTACTTGTTTGATGTATATACGCTGATAAAAACGTCACAAACAGATGCCAAATAAATTTAGTAGAGCAATTGAGCAGTATTGGTCTTATAGAAATTAGCATGTGAAAAATGTAAATATCTTGTCAAATGGATGGCTTTCTGATTTTACCTCATGGTGATCTTCACATCTGCCACATAACATTTTAAAACTAAAATGGTAATAAGTAGTTGGGTAGTAAATTATTATAGATTACCCTGGATTGTTTTTTCTTTCCAAAATTTAATTTTTTAACGTACAGCAAATATATGCTCTAGTCTTCACATCAACTCGTGTTCTTTTAAATCTGGTCTGTCCTTTTTAAATTGGAAGTAGCATCGTTTAATGGATTTTTTTTTGTAACAAAATTCATTTGGGCATTTTGACTTTTTCTTTGACGGAAATTAAGATTATTTTTACACACATTTATTTTCTTACGAATATTAAAATAATAAATGTGGTGGCAAGCAAATGTCGAACTGACACTGAGAGGAAATAGTTGCAATCGCTACATCATCGAATCAGTTAGTCCAACATGAAATGAAAAAACATAGCCAACTCTGTCCCAAAAAGGTCGTGAATGGATTATATATTGGCGGATCACAACAAAACTTGGATCTGAACATCGAGAAAATAATGCAAAAGGCAAATAGTAACTATCTATAGATGCATGATGCATTCCACATTGACGTTCTACACAAAACTATCAAATACAGATATAAGCAAGCTGGGAAAACTATAAAAAAGGAAACGTGAGGAAACATTTCTAAAGCAAGTTTTAATATGTACACCATAAGGAAGGAAAATGTGTGGTATGCTGAGAAAGAGCTGCTGGAAAAAGCGTTAGATAAAGAAATCATAAAAAGAGGTTGTGCAATATATATGGTTATATAAAGTCAGCTGGAGATCGCTCATCGAAAAATACTGTAGAACGTTCTAGACCAATGTGTATATAATATGTAAACCAATATTCCTCTTCCGATTTTACTTTTTCAAATAAGTAGACTAAATTGATAATATTGATGACTTCTTGTTGTCAATGTTTGGGCTGGTGATGCAGTGTAGCTTTTTACACCACAATATATGTTGGTATAGTTGAATAAATTAAACCAGTGTTAATTTTAAAGTTTTAGATTATATTCACATAATATATACAGGGTGTCCGAATTTCGTAGAGACAGCATGGGTAACTTTTGTAATTGAAGAGATATAGTTAAATTAGCGAAAAGGTGCAGGTTTGAGAGCTCGTTAAGAATCCATCTTTAAATTTTACTTGTCATGGCCCACTTGTCTAAAATTTAAAAAAAAAACAAAATCTTCTAATTCTTTTATATGCCGTAACTTTTTTGTTACTTAAGATATTGAGATGCGATTTAAACTAGTTTGCATGGTAATTTAAATACATTTATTGGCACTTAATAAAACCAATTTTATTTGTGCAAATTTTTAGTAATCTAACCTAACCTCAAAATTTTAAATTGGTACCGTGCAATTTTGTTGGCCCTTTTAAGAGAGGATTTTTTTCTGAATGCAATGATGTATTACATGATATGGAAACTTCTTAAAAATTTTGAAAAACTGAGCTTACTCTTTTTACAGGCAGAAATCACTAGTGCCATGATCACAATAGTTTTGTTTTTTATTAATTACGTTATCTGTGAAATTATGTTTTGAACCGCTTATCATCATACCTGCCTTCCAGTAGTATCAGTGTGTACCGAATGTTTGACGTGTAAGTTCTACGTTCTTGTAGCACTTGATATACGCTCAAAATACATCATATTTTCAAAAATTTCCATTATACACTACTGACAGGCACGTATTATGATAAGCCTGCTTTTTGTTTCGAAACATAATTTTACAGATAACGTGATAAACAAAAAACAAAGTTATTGTGATCACAGCACTAGTGATTTCTGCCTGTAAAAATAATAAGCTCAGTTTTTAAAAATTTTTAAAAAGTTTCCATATCATGTAATACATCATTGCATTCTGAAAAAAATCCTCTCTTAAAAGGGCCAAATAAATTGCACGGTACCAATTTAAAATTTTGACGTTAGGTTAGATTACTAAAAATTTACACAAATAAAATTGGTTTTATTAAGTGCCAATAAAATTATTTAAATTACCATGCAAATTGGTTCAAATCGCATCTCAATATCTTAAGTAATAAAAAAGTTACGGCATATATAAGAAATGAGGAGATTTTGTTTTTTCTTTAATTTTAGACAAGTGGGCCATGACAAGTAAAATTTAAAGATTGATTCTTAATGAGCTCTCAAACCTGCACCTTTTTGCTAATTTAACCATCTCTCTATCTCTTCAAATACAAAAGCTACCCATGTTGTCCCTACGAAATCCGGCCACCCTGTATAAATAGCACTTAAGAGTGACGTCTGCGTTGTTGTATGGTTCATATGGTTCTGCTTAAAACTAAATTGAAATTTTGTATGCTACCCGCAAATCCAGTGGGGGTGCATAAATAGCCAATCGGAACGTCGTGTACATTTTCTCATGGAAACTAAAATTTTGCGTTTTCTCACAGACAAACGCAATGTTGGCAAAGATTTATTGGGGGTTTAAATATCATGGCCTTTTAGGATAATAAATTCATAAACTTAAAAAATGCATTGAACGTGCTTGTGAATAATTTAGGCAAAACTGCATAAAATCGTGAGCACAGTTTGAATTTAACTGAATCCCTGAAAACGAATCCCACAAAAATATATCTATTTAATTAACTTAAAACTAGAGTCCAACAATGTTGTTAAACTTGAAACGTTCCCCGCCCAGCGAGTAAATCATGCCGGTCACGACGTCGCACAGAACTGTAATTACAGTGGGCGGACGCCAATTCATCGCCTACTAATTCCTAGCAAATTTTATAGGTCTTAATGGTAGGCCAACTCATCACCGGCATCAGGTAGCAAACCGGTGAACTCATCAGGAAAGACAGGCCAACATTAATCCGCTTATTACCACTTAATCATTGTTGAAATTTTTTTTTTTTTATTAATAACCAGCTCGGTACACTGAGTACCATACACGGTTGTCTTAACAGGTTAAAAAATTAATTACAGTGGCAGATTACATATTTAGAATAAGAGCAGCACAACAGCCCCCTTTCTAACTATTTTATTTACATAGAACATACTAAGTTACTAGCGGATAAAATGTAGGTGACATAATAAATTAAGTACATCTAGTTAGGTTAAGTGATTAGGTAAGCGTTAGTCGTTTTCACTGTCACTGAGGTCTTGTGGTAGTTGGCGTTTTAATCTAATATGTATGTCTTTTTTACCTAGTGAATAGTGTTCGGAGCTGGCGCACATATTAATATTAGTGAAGAACTTTTTATTAATAATTTTGAGATGTTCATTTATAGTAGGTATGCGTAGATCTTGATGAATCGTGTTGTTTCTTACGAACCAGGGAGCACTGACGGTGATTCTTAGAATTTTGTTCTGCAGTACCTGTAGTTTTTTAAGGTGTGTTTTAGAGGCTGCAGCCCATACTGGAGAGCCGTACGTTATTATAGGTCTTAAAATGGATTTATAAATTAGCACTGCACATGATATTTTTAGTGGAGATTTGCGATTTATTATAGGATATAACATAGCTAATCGGGTGTAGCACTCACAAAGTTTTTTATTGATATGAAAACCGTAGGTTAATCGGCGATCAAGATACACTCCGAGATATTTAATCGCACTGTCTGGCGGATTCCAGTCTACATCAATATTATTGATTTTTACTTTCTGGGGGATGTGTGGTCGACGTAAGGTAAATATTTTAGTTTCACTTTTACTTTCATTTATTTTGATGCACCACCTATTAAACCAATCCAGCAGTGTATTGACTGAGGTTTGTAATTGTGATACTGCTTCATTGATGCCATCCTGTTGTGTTAGTAAGCACGTATCATCTGCGTACATAGCTACCACGGTGTTATCTGGTTCTGGGATATCGTGCACGAAGATGTTAAATAGAATCGGCCCTAATATGGATCCTTGAGGTACTCCTGCTCTTATTCTTTTGACGTCTGAGAGGTGATTATTTATACGCACTGAGAATGTTCGATCAATTAAGAATGAAGTGATAATTCTAATCAGGTAATCCGGTGTTCTTAATTGCAGTAGTTTATAGATCAGGCCATTTGTCCATACTTTATCAAATGCCATCGACACATCAAGGAATGCCGCTACTGTATGCTTTTTTGCTTCGAAACCTTGCTCAATAGTTTGCGTTAATCTTATGAGTTGATGGTTAGTAGAGTATCCAGATCTGAATCCAAATTGCAGCTTTGGAATTACGTTATTAGTCTCTAAGAAAGTGCCGAGGCGTGAATATATAATTTTTTCCAATAATTTGGAGAGAGTTGGTAGAAGGGATATTGGCCGGTAGCTAGTTGTTTCGTGAGGATTTTTCCCTGGTTTAGGGAATAATAAAATATGGGCATGTTTCCAGGTAATGGGGAAATAACCTAGTCTTAGACAGCCATTAAAGAGAGATGCCAGGAAAGCTAAGGCTTTCTTTGTGAGGTGCTTTAAGACAATATTTGGTACTAGGTCATGCCCGGGGGATTATTTCGCGGGTAATTTATAAATTAGTCTTGCTATTTCTCGTGGCGAGCATGGTTTTATTTTTCCAACGTTTCTTGGTAAATGTTCGTTAACGTGGCTATCAATTTCTTCGCGAAATTCTCTATTGGTGTTGCATGTTAGAGTGAATACCTGTTCCAGGTATTTCGCGAATACATAACATTTTTCCTTGTCCGAGTTGTATGTTATATTATTTTCGATGATGGAGTAAGGTTTAGGTGATTGCTTTAGAATTCTTTTCGTGGTTCTCCACATTGTTGGATCGCCAGGTTGTAATTCTGTTATGTAATCTTTATAGCAGCTTATTCTATGTTTGTCAAGCTCAAATTTAACTTGACGTATAAGCCTGTTTAGATTAGTTCTGATGTTTGGGTCTCTGGTTCTTTGCCACTGTCTTCGTAGTGTATGTTTTTCTTTTATAAGGTTTGTAATGAATACTGGTATTGTTTCAAGTTGCTTGTGTCTATTGTTATTTTGTCTGGTATTCGTTGTATTGTCAATTGTGTATTTTATGGTTTCGAGAAAGTGGTCTATTAAATTATCTATATCTTCGGTACAAGTTATGTGTGTAGAACATTTGAGTTTGATGTCCAAAGTTTCTTGAAAGCTCTCCCAGTCGACTCGGCCATTAATAAGTCTTGGAAGTTTGTTAATTGTTCGTGGTTCTATGCTGAATGTAATAATTACTGGTAAGTGATCAGAGTCAAGTTCAGTAACTACCATTTGTTGTATTGGTTGGGAGAAGTTTTTCTGTAAAACTATGTCCAGAATATCCGGAAGATGATCCATTCGGTATGGATGGTAAGTAAAGTCCTGTGGGGCGTTAACTATCACTGAGTTATTGCTTGTGAAATTAAGGAGACGCACGCCGTCAGGGTTGTTTACTCTGCAACCCCATATTGTATTTTTACAATTGAAGTCTCCTATCAGCAGTATCGGTTCATTGTAATCGAATATTGTGGTCAAGTCTTCTTCTAACAAGCGTTTGTTTGGTTGTTTATACCCACTGATAATCTTTACTTGATTGTTATCATTAAGACATAGTCTGACTGATACTATTTCCATATTGGTGACTTGGTCTTTTGGTAGAGCAGTTACAGGTAGCTGTTTCTTGGCGACGATTGCCACCCCTCCTGAGGCAACAGGGTCTGGACGATCGAAACGAAAGATTGTATATCCTGGGATTTTGAAAATTTCCGATTGTTTTAGATGTGTTTCAGTGATACAGCATATGTCTATATTGTGTCTGTTTAGGAAAGCTGTAAAAGTTGATTTTTGTTTCTTTATGCCATTGGCATTCCAATTAGCAATTGATAAATTATTGATTGTTCTTAGATTATTTACTGCCATTGAGTAATGATAGCATTAGCGAAGAAATGAATGATTTTATTTGATCAAAATAGGGCGTTATGTAGTCTATGATTGTCTGTATAAATGATTTTAAGTTATTATTTTCTAAATTTGATGATTGTTGGGAGTTTGTGGTCTGATTTCGATTTGTAGATGTAACTGCATGTGCGTAAGATCTTGGATTTTTGTTGAGAGTAAAAGTATTACTAGCCTGTATATTTTCGTTGATGTTTCTTCTTGAGTTACCTGTATGTGTTTGGTTTCTTTTGTTAATTATATTACGGTAATATTGGCATCCTTTATAATTAGCAGGATGAAATTCCCCGCAGTTAACGCACTGGGGCTTGGTGTCGATATTTTTTGGGCATTGAGTGTAGAGATGGTTGCCTGTGCATTTAACGCACCTTGGATCCAATCGGCAATAGTTTTTTGTATGCCCGTATCTTTGGCAACGTGTGCATTGCGGGATATCTCTTGTTTTGTGTCGCGGTTCTACTTCTATTACACAATGAAACAATCTGTCGAGATTGAAAATTTCAGTTTCTGTGCCATTCTTTTTCAGCTGGATGACGCAGAGGGGCATCAATTTTTTCTCTTTATTTTTCATACGCATAACGTTGATTACCGGATACTTTTTTGTGATTAGTTCTTCTTTTATTTCTTTTTCGGTAATTGCGATGGGTACGTTTCTCATTACTACTTCCAGGTTGGATTCTTCTTGGTTTTGATAGGTATGATATTTAATATTATTATCATCATAGTATTTAGTTAAGAGGCGATAGTTTTCTATCGATGTAAGGTTTATTCTGAGAAATTTACCTTTATAATTTGTAGTAAATTCGTTTTTTATTACCGATTGGATGTCTTTTATCACTTCATTGTATTTATCAGCATAATGCAAATAAATCGGTGGAATTTTTGGTTTTGCTGTGGTAGATTCGTTTTCTGCTATATTCTGGCTACTGCTAGGTAAATAATATTTGTTTAATTTTAGAAGTGCCTCGCTGTCAAAGGCATATTTTTTATTTGTATTTTCGGCGGGCGGACTACTAAAGGGTCTTTTGTTATTTTCACCGCTAGGAAGTGAAAAGTCAATATCCATATTTGTTGGCATGGTTTTATTTACATTATTTGAGCTGATTTCTTGTTGGAAGTGTTGCGATGTTTTGCTATTGTTAGGATTTGATGAGGTTATCTGGTTGCCTTGATAAATTAGTGTAGGTTGTTTGATGTGGCTGTCCCGTGACATTGGGGTTACAGATAGTTGATATCAATGAGGCCGGCGGCCTCTCGGCCGCAGGTGGTTTGTTGAATAAAGGTGACCACAAGTAATGACTTATGTTTAATAAATACCTTATCAGTAAGTTATGGTTTAGTTCAGTGTTGTAATTACACAGCTACGCACTGGCTTCACAAAATACGTCTGTCCACAATGAATACTCGCTTGGAACTCTGTTGAAAATTTGCGGCCCACCAACAAGTTTAGTATGAAATTCCTATCCAGGAAAATAAATAAGCGAAAGTTGGTGGTAACACATTTTATTAAAATAACGCAAAATAAAGCTATTTACATTATATACAGTAGATACACATTTAATTATTATTTTCAAACAACATTCGAAACCGAAACTATGCCTATGCAATACAATCTTAACAATGTCGTAATCGGATATAACACCGTTTGTCTGATCACACAACTTTTCTTCTAAGAATAATTCAGCTTACTTAACCCTTTGTGTTTGTGTTTTCACAATAGCTGTAGGTACTTGATTGACCTATTAGATCAGGTATTATAGCAAATCCGGTGGTTGGTGATGGATTCACCTATCTCTAAAAGATTGTTTTTAAATGACCTGCAATTAGTGGTGATGAGTTGGCCTGGTTATTTTATTGCAAATTGGGATTGGTGATGAGGTCACCTGTACCCTTTACAGAATTTACTCTCGCACTTGTGACAGCGTAGCATGCAAACTCGTTTCGTCTTTTAATACATTACAAAATACCACATGGAGATTCGCATAAATCTCACCGTCAATGGAAGTAAATCTCATTTGGAACGGCCTTGAACTTGTCCCATAGAACGCGCATTATGCGATGCCATACAGTTGTGCATAACTCTGGTTAGATAATGGTTGTGAGTTAAATTAAAAGGCCGGCGAAACGATTTTTAAAAAACGTTTATTTTGTTTTACAATGAAACATAACATTGGGGTTTTAGGTGGCTTGGTTAGGCAATAACTTACTTCTAACGCAACTGAGAATTAAAGATAAAATGTAAAACTACTAACCTATATAATATTCTGACTCTATTAAGAGATAAGCAGTATCTTCCAAGAATGCGCCAGGCAGGAAGCTATATGCGCATCAAGGTTCCAAAGTACGCAGTTTAATAGAATGAGTGATTGAATTATTGTAATACTAGCGTTCTGCACCCAATTTGGGACGAAATAATTCATTTAATGCAATTTGTACAAGAGTGATCCATTTTGTGTGTCGAGTTAATTTTGAGGTTAGGTCCACATAAAAAAAGTCACTTCTAAAAATTTGAAAACCCTACTACTGGCTTACTTGCGTCGCCCTGAGTCGATTGACACCAAAATCAGCCAATTCGGCCCACGGGTTCGCTCTCTAAGTGGCGTCAAGCAAGCAAGCAAGCAACGAAAACTATTATGTCGGATAACTCGTCCGTCCGACCAATGTTCAATACGGAATTTACATATGCCTTGTTGAACTTACAAAGAGAAAAGCGAAAAATTAAACTTAAGCATTTACGTTACTTCGTTCAAAATCTTTATTCAAAATTCTAATATGCTTAATTTTCCTCGTGTTTCGTATAATATATACAGGGTGCCCAAGAGTAAGGAGGGTCAGTATGGGATCTCGTTAATAGTAAGAGATAAAAATTTGGTTAAATGGGAAAAAAGTCGCGTAATTAAAGGACCAACAAAATGACGCCTAGAAATCTTTGATATGATTTTTCGTTTTTGAGTTATCTTAAAAACCGGTTTTTTGATTTTCTATTCTATTTTTTTCTGGCGTTAATATTAAAGTTAGAGCGAAACTGACAAAACTTCTTTGCAGCAACTTTTTATGGGCATAAAGACTGCGTTATAAATTTTTTATCCGACGTTTCGTTTTTGAGCAACCATCATCAACTTTATTTTTATATATACGGTCCTTACTTTCTAATGTCAACTTTTCGAAGCCCTTTTTATTCTGAATTCAACAATGTACCACACATTATGATTTAATTACGTTTAGAGTTTTTTTCCCATCATCAGGGAATTTTTGGATACGGATCTTTGTTCTAGAATCTAGAGGATTTCATGCGTTGTTTCAGCCTTTGTAATTTAAAGAAAGAAGTAATAAGCCACACTGCATGTTTTTAATCCTTAATAATTTCGTATGGTCTTGGAATACAAATAATTTTCAATAGAAGGTAATTAATGTATTGATTATTTTTCTTACATATAAACAATATTTAAAATAAATAGCATTAATAAGCATGCCATTAAAAATTACGTCGTCAGTTTCCATCGTTGATATCATTCAAAATTATTTTATTAATTTAATGCTCATGTCAAATTTTCAATCCTCGTAGGCTGCTTTATTTATTAAAGTAAATAAAGAATGACGAAGGTGTAAATTAGTTATTACTTAAACTTGAACTTGAACTTATGAATTACGAAGACGAAGAAAGTAGCGTAATCGCAAAAAATCACCTTCCGAGATTTCTTCAGATTTTAATGTTTCAGAGTCCCTAGATGATGAAAAACATGTTTTTTCCGCAACTGCTTTAAAAGTCATTACTTTTAATAACAAAATCTGTCATTGAAGTTGACATTTCTCTTACTGACACAAAAAGTGTATGTTGCTATGTAAACCTTTGGTTCCTAGTATTAAGAGTACTTTTACTTCCTAGGAACTCAAAATAACTTCTATTTACTCGGCTGTGGATATAGTTGTCATAATGATTTTTAAATGAGAAACTTCAAAAGTAATCAATCATCTCAAATTTTGAATATTTTTTACTTTTCTAGGTTGCGCAAAAATAGTATGTATTTTTCGGATTAAAAGTAACTCTGTTTGACTTGCAATTTTTGCGTTTGCTCGGCTACGCTGCGCTTTGCCTTGCAAATGCAAACATAATTGTTCGTAAAAAAATGCCACGTTTAATCCTAATAATAGTAGTTTGTATACCACAGCACTGACGTTTAGCTTTTTATCACGAATGTGGATTTAGTTGCCGAGGCCCCTAGGGCCAAGGCAAATAAACCACATGAGGGATAAAAAGGTACCTCAGTGCCGAGGAGTACATTACTTTTTATTTGAAATCGTGAAATGACAACATTTTCACCAACATTTTTAAGTTATGTTAACGTCGGTTGGCGTTTATCTGTCGCCTCGCCACCTACAAAAAGATAATAAAACAATGGATTACTTTACTGCCGATTTCTCGTATTTTAATGACCATTTGGAGGTACTTTCATGCCGATTATTTCAAATAAAACAATATACTATTCTCAATTCCGTTTGTCTGTCTGCCTGTTGGCGGTATAGTTCAAATACTATTTGTTGGAGGAAGACGATATTTTACATGCGGATTAGATGTCTACTGGGCACGAAACCCAATATACTTTTGGTCAATTATGTACAGGGCGAGCACCTTAAAAATTAAATGTCTATTGTTGTTTCGACCCTGGAATAGATGAAAGCTATATTTTGCACATAGTGAAGGTGTTTACACTTCACGAAAATTGGCCTATTTTGGACCCAGCCGATACAGAGTGAACATTTTAATAGGACATAAAGGTGCAGCTATCCATGCAAACTGCAGTTACGAGGGAAGAACCGTGTAGAGAAAGATTACGCTTTCCACTGGTTTAAAACTAAATAAGAGTATTAAAAAAAATCTGTTGTGATACACTTACACAATTTCCTTATACAGTGATCTTATAATTAGCCATACATTTGATTTTGAATTTCTCAGCATTTGTAAAAAAATGTCAAAAATTGCAAATTGTACAAAAACGGTAGAAAATACAGCTTTAGTTCAACAGACAAATTTCCTCTAAAATATTAAGCTAAATTAAAAAATATAATAACATAGGTACCGGGTGCTCTATTTAAAACAGGAGTTAATGAAAAAATAGAAAAGAAACAAAAGAAACCCATTTTAGAAGTATTCAACTAAAAAATCTCCTATCTCACATCAATACACATTAAAAATGTAATAAAAATATGAAGTTTTAAAAAAATCGTTAGAGCCGCTTACGAAAGAATCGAAAAAAACTAAAAATCACAAGAGTAACCACTTACTTCCGGTTATGTGATTGTCTTCAGAAGCCCGCTATCGCATCTACATAGTACAAAAAACTTATATATGAAGTTTCAACGCCATAGGTACCTCTTTTAGTTTTTGAGATATTCTTTTCATAGGCACACAGAAACACAAACAGACACACAGACACACAGACCAATAAGCAAAAATATGTTTTTTGAGTTCAGGGGACTCTAAACCGTGAAGATCTGTTGAAAACTCAATTTCAAATTTTTGGGGTGAATCCAATACTTTATTGTAAAAGGAAGTATTAAGCTTGTAAATGCGATGTAAACATAACATTTATCAACTTTCAGTAATAAACAAAAAAATTGTATTTTTCCGCTTTTTACTTCCTTTTACAATAAAGGAAGTATTGGATTCACCCAAGCAATTCGAAATAGAGTTTTGAACAAATCTTCAAGTTTTAAAGTTTCCTGAACCCAAAAAACATGTTTTTTGTTCATTGCTCTGTTTGTCAGTCAATCTGTGTGTGAACAGAATATCGCGAAAACGAAAAGAGGTATGGCGTTGAAACTTCATATATAAGGTTTGTGCAATATCAAAATGCAACGGCAAGCTTTTGAAGAAAATCGCATTACCGGAAGTATGGTGGTTGTGATTTTTCAGTTTGGCGATTTTTTAAAACCTCTTTTTTAATGTGTATTAATGTGAGATAGGTAATTTTCCAGTTGAATGCCTCTAAAATGGGTTTCTTTTGTTTCTTTTCCTAATTTTCATTTTAATTAACTCATATTTTAAATAAAAAAAACACCCGGCATATTATTACATTTTTGAATTTCGCTTAAAATTTTAGAAAAAAATTCAACGAACTCTATTTTGTACGGTTCTGTAGAAGTTGTAATTTTTGAATAATTTTGGCAAATGCTAAAAAATTCAAAAACAAATTTTTGACTAATTAGAAGATCACTGTGAAAGGAAGTTGTGCGAGTGTATCACACCAGATTTTTTGCAATCGAGAACATAACGGCGCCCTCTACATTTAGGACCTCGAGGACATTTCAGGTAATGTATATATTTTTTTAAACTACACCTTCGAGTCGTGGGTTCGATATTTTAGAAGCGTCTTTTGAGACACTAGATTCCCGAGTATCAGTAAAGCAAATTCAAGAGTAACTATTAAAGCATCGCAAAAATGATAGCGATTCTTTGTAAGTATCGAGTATAGATAACGCGATCTGTAATGTGAGATAGGTACTGCACTCATCAATGTTGTTAGAGTGTTAGAGTAATTTACATTACAAGACCGTTACTTGGAACTTTACGAGCGAGCACAGTACTTAACGAGCGGTCATGTTATCTGTGCGAGCCAGCAAAGTTTTAGTAACGGTCGAGTATTGTAGGTTTTATGGTATTTCAAATCGTAAAGTCCTTTTTTTACAAAAAAATGTTTTCATAGATAAAACATCTCTTTACGGGCAAGATCGCTACAAATTTAAGGGCAAGAACGGTAAAAATCTATAACGGGCTCTAACCAGCAAGTAAAATTTTTACGTAAAATTCCAAGTAACGGTTCTGTAATGTAAATTACCATAAAAAAACAAAAACACGTTGCTTTGGTTAATAATTCCACTCCATTTTAATGTTACAAAAGTCCAGTTATTTATTAGTTTCGACTTCTTAGTTTTAAAATGTTATTTATATTAATTAACGAAGTAATATAACGTTTCAGTACTCTTACAGCCATTCTTATAAAAGTCACTAATCTGAGGTTAACTTTAATTCGTTGTTAAAATAAACAAAAGCGCATCAAAATTTGTTTACTAATGAATAAAATGCCATAAGCATTGCTTATAGCATTTATGGCTTTATTCTAAACTACCCTCGCAAGTGGACGTTTTGAAACAAAAACTTTCGAAAATATCAAAGGAAAGAAATCTGTAAAGGACTCTACTCAGAACATTTTTTGTCAAAGATAAAAACCTGAGCTATGTGCTAAATATAACTTTCAGCTATTCCCGAATTAAAGCAACAATATACCTTTTATTTGTTAAGGTGCTCACTTTATACATTGTTACAGCCTAAAATGTTTTTAAACGACAAAAACGAGCATTGGTTCCAACGTAAATACTCTTAACGACCCAATCGGTAAATTTAACCAAATTCGCAGCCCCAATCCCCGTTACGATGGGCTGTAACACAAGGGTCTGGCTTTAGGGATGCTCAGCGAGAAGGACGGGTTATTTACTACCTTAGAATTAGGGCTGCAATCCGGTAAGTGAGGTAAACGATGTTAAATAATCGACACTTTCGGACTAAAATCGGGAAAATCAGCAACACAGGTACGTCCACTTTGAAACTGCAAGGGAGTGGGATCAGCTTTCTACTTCTGGCTTGACACAGCTTAATTGTACTTACTTCTCGCTACACTTGCTTACAATCGTCTAAATTTCTGTACATCGAACTAAACACAAATATGCATGCAAAAAACTAATGAAAAACGTGAGTAATTAACAATAACTCTATTGAAATAATACATATGCAAATGACGTAAGCGTATGGAAAATTAAATCCAAGGACCTAAAATAAACTGCGGAGCGTGTTACCCACAAAACCCACTTAAACGACATAAAAACGACATAATTGGGAACTTAACCGGATACCCCCAACCCCGTTACGATGGACGGTAACAAAAGGTTCCGGCATTGGGATGCTCAGTGAGAAGGCAGGTTCTTTACTACAATCCATCAAACGAGATAAAAGATGTTAAACGTTAATGCCACTACTTTTGTTGATAAGGAAAACCGTCTGCGTAAAAGTGGAAAATATAGACGGGGCTATAAAGGCGTCGGCAGTGTTCGATTTCTACCAGCGGCAGGATCAGTGAACTTACCTTTAGTTCATATTCTTCAACACTTCCATGGATTCCTTACAAAGAAAACACAATACCAATTCGCATGCAACAGTTAAAGTCAAAACGCTCAAATTAATTAAATGAAATCTATTAAAGTAGAAACATGAAATAATAGAACAAATAGGGAGGCAAAATGAAATAATTATTAAACAGCTAAAATTACTTAGCTAAAACCAAAGTTCATCGCCAAAAATGGCATCCAAAGTCATAAGCTTGACAATAACCACATCAATTTGCAATAATGATTTCATCACTCGTGAATTTGACAACAACCAAAATTTTCTACGGCCATGTTTACTAAATGTTTATTAAAGGTGACACATAAAATCTCAAAGTAGATGCGCATCAACGGTAGCTTAAATTTACGTACGCACACGTTGCACAAAAGGGTTTTAAAGTTCACTGTACGAACTAGGAACAAATACCTGATTTTCGGAATCCGGAGAAGGTAGCCTGATGCCCACTGCAACTGCTGGCGGCCGGTGAAACAGCTATTGCATGAAAGGGTGTTTGCGGGGTGCGGGAACAAAGCTTAAATAATGTCTACCATAGCCAGGGGTTGACAGAACGATAATAGTCCCCCAAGGGTAAATGGACGGCGTACAACAACCTTTAACTTGCGAGATACGACATGTCGACGTACTAAGATAGAGTTCGTTCGTTTGAAAATCCGGTAAATAAATCCGCTAATGCAAAAATGAAGGTCTCGCAGCCTTTCGGTAAGTATTCTTCGACCACAACTATCTAACTTGCGTTACTTCAACCCCAACAGCAAATGCACACATCACGACGAAACAGCAAGAGTTGCCACAAAACGAAACGAAACGAAACAGTTTAACTTCTCCAGGAGACACAAAAATTGACGGAAAGCACACAGTTAATGTTTAATACGAAGGCACTTTAAACAGGGCAACGCGCGCCTTCAAGGTACGCGTTTCGCACCAAGAAACCACTTCTTAGGTCAACCAAAGCCGGGGCGAGAATGCACTCAGAAAGCTCGGCCAAGTTCAACGGCTGTTGAAGCTTCCTACAAAGCATCTCTCTTCTACAACGATACGCTACATCTTTCTTCGCGTAATTCAATTTATTGCAACACCAAATGCGGCATATGATCAAATACTTCGGGGAAGTCCTGGCCCTCCTGAATGACCCAATTGCAGACAATGATCCTCTAGAGGGGTAATTTAGATACGATAAGCGGACTATGTCATGTCAACCGGTGCGGAAAATTCATCTAAATTTAGAACACTTATATCTCAACCTGAATTAATAATATAAAGTATACTGGGTGACGCTAATATTCGAAATAAAAGGAATGACGTTTTGAGCCCTTGTCCAACTTTTAATTTAAGCGTGGCTGAACTGAGAAAAAGATTAAAATCGAAGCTAAAAATCGGCGGATAGGCGAAAAAGGGCGAAAATACAGCAAATTGTTCTCACACTCTCTCAACCTCAAGAGAGTTACACAGGAAGTTTTTGAAACAAAAACAAACCGAGACAAGTTTAACTCTACGATTTAATAAACAAACAAAAATTCAAATCTTGGAACAAAAAAAACTAAGAGAAAAAAATAACTATGCGGAAAAGTAACTATTTAGATTTCCAGCATCGGTAAGAATCTCCTGAAGAGGGTGCGCTGCACTTTACGCGATCTATGCATTGCATTACTTCCGTAACAGAAAAATTCCAATAGAGAAGAAAACCAAACAAAAGCAAAACAAAGAAAACAGGACGACAATTCCGAACTCCAACATTAATCAACACAACCAATAAAAACAAGGTTGCACGCCCAAAAGAATTACGCGCTCTGGCTACTAGATAGGGTGCGAGAGTTGTGAAGCGAGAAGAGAAATGAAAAAGGACCGAATACGTCAATAGAAAGTACGAAAATTTATCTAGAACGCACTGGACGTTCATCTTGAGTGAGCAAGGAAAACACCTTACTCGAAACGTAACTTGAATTATTGAAAGTCAGTTTCGGAAAAGCCAAATTCGGGAAAATGTCTCTAATACGACGTTGTGAACTCAGGGAACGTCTTATACTCGAGGACAGTTCCGTCCAGCCGACCACTGGAACTCGGGAAGTATATAAATAAAGAAAGGAGAATTCCATAACTTCCCCCAAAGGTCACTTGAAGAGGGCACGCTGCGCGTCACGAGATCAGCGCATTGTGTAAGTCCCACAGCAGAAATGCCAACAGGAAAAGAGGAACATAAACTGTCAATAATTATCAATCATCGATGGTAATGTAAAAACATACTCAGTCCACCGAAATCCCCAATCGATGACGATTCCGAAAGCCGAATCGACTATAAATTCGCTAAACGCGAGATCGAAAACGACTCCGACATCGAACACCAAAAGAAAACTCGGAAAACCAATAAATTTCAAAAATATTCTTCACTAAAGAAACAACATGCGAACAACCTAGCCAGTACTGCCACACGACACCCAGCTCTACTTACCTTTTGAACCCGAACACCTGCAGTAGTCCCCTGATCTTATTAATGAAGATCTTTCCAAATTGGTAGCACTTTCTCGCGACCATTGTTTAAATATTAATTCTAGTAAATCCTATGTATTAGTATTTGGAAATTTCAATGTAAGGGATCAAGTTTCAGCTTCTATTGATATCAGAGTTGGTGGGGATCGAGTGAGCGTTGTTGATGTAACAAAAAACCTTAGATTTTATTTAGATAATACATAACATTTTAAAACCCACATTACAGAGCAAATTCAAAAAGCCTATGGTAACCTAAAACTCTCTACTCGAATAAATATGCTTTGGATAAGAGGATGAGAACTTTGCTGGGTAATTATTTAGTGTTGTCGCACTTTAATTTTTGTGATGTAGTATATTATAGCTGTTTGGACAATAGACAGTGCAAAACTCATGTCTAAGATTCATCCATTGCATGAGAAAAAAAGAGAATTTCTCATAAACTTTTTGACACGAATTGGCTAAATTTGTGTAACCGGCGTCAACTACATGCAGGTAGTGTATGCTATAAGATTATCATTGCAAAAATTCCTGGGTACTTACACTGCTCAAAACCGTATAGGGATATCAGTTCTTCCACTAATGCTTATTCAGTGATCAGTGATCTACCTCCATAAAGTCGAACCTCCTGTACTGCGTGGAGTCGATTTTGTAATTCTGGCTCTCTCCACACACGCACTCTTTTCGAATTAGGATAAATACTAAATCTTGACTCATCTGAGGAGTTATTGCATTTCTAGGAATCAAGCGGTGCTTTCGTCGCATGTATGGTCTACCTAAGATACATAAGGAGGGCGTGCCGTTGAGACCAATTGTCAGCGCGATCAATTCTTCTACACATGCTTTGGCAAGGCATTTAACCAGTATACTACAGCCTCTAACTGGTAAAAAAACTCTTTCGTCAAGGATGCAGCAGATTTTGTCCAGAAACTAAAGAACATAAAGTTAAACAAAGATGATCTCTTAGTCAGCTACGACGTAGTATCACTCTTCACGAAAGTGCCGGTTGATGAGGTGCTAGTAATGCTCAACAACCTCTTGCCTACAGACCAAGTTGAACTTGTCGAAATTTGCCTGAAAAGCACTTACTTCAGTTGGAACGATAAAATATACGAACAAGTCAAAGGAACGGCTATGGGTTTACCGCTATCACCTGTTATCGCTAATATTTACATGGAAGCATTCGAAACCAAGACTCTTGAACAAGTGCAGCTAAAACCGACCTGCTGGTTGAGATATGTAGAAGATACTTTTATCATCTGGTCACACGGACGCCAGACATTGAATCTGTTTCTAAAACACCTGAATTCTGTACATCTTAACATACAATTCAAGATGGAAGTGAAACAAATCTTTAGCTCTAGCTATTTGTTTCGCCATTTATTTATATTATCTTTTCCGGGCCAGCCTGTATATTCTCACTTGAATTATTATTCGCTGTATTTCGAACGATATCAACTCTTGTCCGCGCAAAGGTGCTGGATTTGGTTTTCCCGAATTCACTTGTTATCGCTTTGCGCCAGCGAACAGCGATTCGGTTATTTTGGGCCATTTTGATTTTTGCATTCGTTTGAAGTAACTTGCTTCTACGAAGGATTTCCCCACGTGCTACAGCACCAATTTTTAATTAACTTCGTTTGTGAGCTGATGACTAAAATCAGGTATGTTTAAGCTAATTGCTTGATATTACTTTTTTTTTGTGCGTGCTGCATTTTCAGCATTAATATTATACTGTATTATTTACAATATTTTAACTTTGCGATAAACAACTTACCGACGTAATACAGATGTTGCAACCAATTATGACCTGTTGATTAAATAAACTTAAATGTTTGCTACTATTTTATTTATTTCTCAAAATCTGTGATTTCTGGCGCCCTGTGTTTTTTTACTATTATTAAAAGAGCTTGTAGCCGTTTAGCTGATGATAGAAATCTGCGACCCAAGGCCATCGACTTTGAAGCTAGCTAGGTCATCGCGGTGAGTAAGAACATTTCTGAGCTACCGTGGTGTATAAATGATAAGGGGGTTGATCTGCGATTATACTGCCATAGATTATTATTAGTAATCGATTGCAGGTTGGCTTCTTTATTGTTTCAGTGACGCCAACGTGTGGGGTTCCAGACTTTAGTATTACATCAGCTGTGCAACCTGCAATTCTCCTTTAACATTTTGACTAAATTATTTATTCAAAATGAATGTTAACGCACTTCGTGTTGATGAATTACTCTATGAATTACTGTTCAGGGGCTTAGATAGGGACACGGTGGAAGGTATGAACGTCGACCAACGTCGTAGGACCTTGCGTGCTAAATTGTTACTGGAAAAGGCTGACCCTACGTTGCTTAGCGCTTATCAATTAGTAGCACTCTTTGATGTGCAATTAGAACTTGATGCTTGTAAAGACAAACTAACTGAACTTTCGGTGTTAGTTACTGCTTCCTCTGCGAATTATCTATATTTCTTGCTAAGTCTGTTGTAATTTTCATCATTGGAGTGGCAGTGTTATGTTTAGCGCGAAAACCAGATTGTGTTTTAGGCAATAAATTATTTTCACGGATATGTTGGACCAGGTGTTTATTTATAATTTTTTCGAGTACTTTCGACATCGTGGGTAGAATGCTAATAGGTCTGATTTCATTGAGTTTCCTAGCTGTGCTTACTTTAGGTAATGGGTTGATTATTGCTATCTTCCACTTGTCTGGTGTGATACCGGTTACAAGAGATGCATTTATAATATCAGTGAGTGCATATTTACAAAACGGAATTATTAATTTTAGCATTTTAAGGTGAATGTTATCTATGCCACTGGCATTGGATTTTAAGTTATTTATAGTTTTTTCAACTTCTTCTACTGATGATTGGATCCATGGTTGGGGTTGTCGAAGCTCGTTAAATGTGTTTGAACGAAAGAAGTTCAACGTATCATTATCTACATTTGCACTCTGCACGCTGTTTACAAAGTATGAGTTTATTAGATCGGGGTCCTTTATGTCTTCAGCTATGACGGGTGTAAATTTAGTGTGAATATTCCATGTCGAAAAATTTTTCCATAGCTTGTTTGGGTTGTTTTTGCTCATACGTATCTGGTACTGAATATAGGCCCCTTTTTCGTTTTTTATCGCAGTTGATAAGTAGTTACGTAGATCTTTATAATAGTCAAGGTGCTTTTGTAGTTTTGTCTTTACATATTTTTATAGGCTTTATTCTTCATATCGATAATCAGTTTTATGGTATCTGTAATATATGGTCCATATTTATGTCGCAAAAGGACGGTTTTTGTGGGAGCATGTTTGTTAAATAGTGTGAGAATCGCTTCATTGAGTTAGTCAACTTTAGTTTCAATGTTGTCAGTTTCATATATATTCCTCCTAGGGAGATTTTCTTGTTTCCAATTTTTATAGATACCCAAATTTGCTCAGTGTTAACTTTTGGTATAAAGTCTGTATTTATAAGTTTATATTTTAAGCTAGATTGGATATACCAGCATACTCCTCCACCTCTCGCTTCTCTATCGGCGCGGATTAAGTCATACCCATGTATATGTATTAACTTTGATGGGAAGTCTGAAGCTAACCATGTTTCGGTTACTGCTATTAACTGAAAATTATGTTGCTGTATGTATTCTGAAAAAGTATCAAAACTTGGAATTAGCGACCTTATATTTATATGTCCAATGCATAGAAAATTGGCATCTTTGACTTGAGATTGCGAGGAAGGAGTATCGTTGTAGGTATTATTTTTAGTTTTTTTGGGTCGTTATTTTTGGAGTACCATTTATGTATTTAATAGTTAAGTTCTGTTCGCCATTTTCAAGTCGATCATTAAGGGCTTTGCGCAGATCCGTAAGGTGTTTCCTTTGCATGGGTGTTTGATCAGAGCCAATTCGGATGTCTGGGTTAACTCGCTTCAATATAGACTTGTTTTTAAGAATATCCCTCACATCATTGGTATTTTTGAGAATGACCTTAATAGGTCGATTTTTATCTTCAATTGCTTTACCGATACGATGAACTTGCAGATCATTTGTGTTCACGTTTGCAGAGATTTTTTGGATGACTTCTCTTGGTGGTATCATGCAGTATACGGTTATCTCTGCTGTCAGATAAACATTCTTCGACGTTATAAATCCTTATGTTAGTTAATCTTTTATTGCGGTCATTAATTTCACCTATCACCTTTTCGACGTAATCATTAGATAGTAAATCAACAGGGGTTGTAGACTTTTGTTTTAGTTCCTCAAATTCTGCTGCTAGCTTAGTAATCAATGCTTTGAGTTCAGCGATTTCATTTTTATTTGCAACGTGTAGGTTTAATTTCTGTACCGGTATGCAAATGGGGTTTATCATTTGATGGAGACACGACTACCATGGGGGGTAAATTCTTTCTTACAACGTGTCGAAGAACTTAGAGTAGCGCGTAACATTTCATACGACCAATTATTTTCTAGTGCTGTTGACCTTTTCTCGGTCGTGGGTTAGTATGGTACCGTGCTATGCATCAACGGGTTTCAAACTGGCACAAATTAGTAGCTAGGTTGCGATCTGATTTTTTGCCTACTGATTTTGATGAAGAATTATGGGACGAGATTAGGAAACGCAAGCAGGGGGCCGATGAAAAACCCTCACTTTTTATTGCTGTGCTGCTTAATTTATTTGATCGTTTACTCATTAAACCATCCGAATCAGTTCAACTTAAGCATATTATGAAAAACTTACAACCTTTTTATGCCGGAGCCGGACATTTGGGCGCGGCCGTTCGGGCGCGGCCGTTTGGACGCGAAGACACTTGGGCGCAGAGCCACTTGGGCGCGAGACATTTGGGCGCGAGGAAATTAATTAAAGTATATTAGTATTAGCTAGCTTTACTACTAATAGATCTGAAAATTTATTTTAAATAACGAAAATTACCTAAAGCACGTCCAAGGAGGTGCCGGGCGGCAAAAATTTAGTATAGAAATATTAATTGTGGAAAATTAGAATTTTATTAATACAAGTAGGTTCGACGAAAACAAGTTACAAATTTTAACTTTCCGGTAAATACTAAAAAATCTTTTGCGGAGATTTATTACATTAAAATAATAAGTAACAAAGAACAAATGAATAGATTGGGTACAAACAGAGCTATCGATGAACCATCCAACCATTTGGAGATTCATCGACAGTCTGAAAACTGTTCAACCAGGAAGAGATGTTGCTTATGAACAGTTACTTGCGGGAAATGAGCCCACTGATCCAGGCTGATAAAAAAATAAAAAATTTTGTTGAAGATTATAATAATCAATATAATCATGTAGACGGCGCAACCAATAGAAACGTTGTAGAATTTTTAAGAGGCATTTCGTACAATTATGAAATGAATGCGTAGATGCTTTTTGTTTATATTTTAAAAAATTGTATATATTGTATATATTGCTGAAAATACTGGAGCAAGCATATAGATAGAATGGAGGACAACAGACTGGTAAAAAGCGCCAAACTCAATAAGCCGATGGGGAAAAGAACTCCAGGTAGACCCCCAAAACGTTGGAAAGAATGTTGGACCTCAACATCAGAGGAGGCTTAACGGAATAAACAGGCAATGTGCCTACCAATATGGATCATCCATATATGAAAGAAAGAAGAAGAAGAAGAAGAAGTATATATTGCTATGATATCATAAGAGTGGATATAGTTTGATAATTAATACGATAAAAGAATTTGGTAAAGCATTGTAGTCAGTCTTTGCAAAAGTCAAGAATAGAAAAGGTTATTTGAATTAAATTTTAAAATAAAGATTAAATTTTAAGAAATGAGACTAGAAAGAATAAATTTCATAAATTTTAATGTATAAAGTAAGATGTTAAAAAGATAGAAATTATTTACTACTGATATCAGATACGACAGACCAAATTAAAATATTAAAAGATAACAAAGTATGTAGGTATCAAATGTATATTTTAATATAGTAAGCATCAATAATGAAAAATACGGTAGTTAAGAGAGTTGTTTTGAATAGAGAATAACAAATTATGAAAAATGTAACATAATGTTTTGGATAGTAATAAAATATTCAAAATTTTACTGTTTGATATAATAATAATGGTACTGGTATAATAATAACAGTGAATAAATAAATCTACAAAGTTTAAATAAGGTGAAATAAGATTATAATGGTTTACGAATAGCAAGATGTCTCAATAAAAGAAGAGTTTTGATATTACAATTTTAATTGGATAAAGAACATTTACTAACAAATAAAAATATAAGATTTGGATTGAGCTGCTTTATTGGAACTGATACAGTTTATGGGAAAGAATGAAAAGGATTTGACTGGTGTGGATTACTGCAAGTGTAGGAGCCGTGATGAAGGACTGATGTATCTTATTGGGAATCATTCTGAGTGATTGGTGATATTTGGATATTTCATTTTCATGCAGAGGACAAATCATTGTGGCGCTTGGACCTGAAAAGAAGTAATATTAGTTGGAGTACATCAAGGATAGTTTACTGGCAGAAGAGGGTTGTGAAGGAGTGATATGTAAGTCGACAGGTGCAGTCTTGATAAAAGGAGGTTGGATTCTTCGAATATTTGGATATTTTCTGGAATATTTGACGGTTGTAAATTGGTTGGACCGTTACTTGCATTTGGACGTGTTTGTGTGGTGACTAGTTGTACAAGAGGATCTGTGGTAATGGATGTGCAAGTAGTGGAGTCAATAAGGTTGGTTATTAGTTAGCCTAGAATAAAACTGAAATATATGAACAATATTTATTACTTGCAATAATTAAAAGAGTTATTACTTACTATAAGAGATAGAGAAAGTCATACATCATAATAATATTGAAAACAGTGTACGTTGGTCGTATCTGATTACAAGTAGAAGAATTATTTTGATTTCATTCAAGATAAGTGACATTTAAGGTCATTTGACAATTGAAATTTATTCTAAATATGACAAGTCAAATATAAGACAACTAGATAAAAGAACCTAACCCTGATGATTGAGTTTTCATGGCAATAATTATTTTTAAATTAGAAATAATTTGAAATTAATTTTTAAATAAGAAATAAATACTCACAGCTAGCAGAGAAGGGCAATCAAATTAAATACTTATGGTGCCAAGACGTGAAGTCATTGCAATATTTTACTTTAAGAATAATATGTATTATAATGGTAAAAATGGCATGGATAAATTTTTATTATTAAAACTAATATTTTTATATTATTATTTATTAGTATTCTTATTTCTGCTCTTATCTTCAGTTAGTCGGTTCATAACATAACGAAGATAATCGATTACTACACAATTCAACAGTTTATTGTTAAGTATTATCATCATAAACAAAACTCGAAGTCGACTAGTTTCGGTCCAAACAGAACACATATTAGAAACATATTAAACATTTGAAGCATCAATCGACTAAATATAGCACAATATTATTGATTTACCAGTACAATAAATGTATTTCTATTTAAAATTATTTTCAACACTTATATATAATCTATTTCCATCTTTATTTCAATTCAGAATTATTATTTCATATCTAACGTACTGCGTTTTCTATGTATTCAGAATTATTTCAAAACTTTTCTAATATACTACCTTCTTTATTTCTATTAAGGTACTACCACCTTATTTAAAATTAATCTCATAACGGTTTTAATAAATAATTGGGTTATTCTTTTAATATTGTTTGATTAATAACATTAACTTCTCAGGATAAATGATGATTTAATAAATGTTTGTTCCTTTATGCCCAGAAGGCCGCGCTCAAACGGCCGCGTCCAAATGTCCTAGACCGTTTTTATGCTACTCAATTATCTTTGACAGTAGTTCACGATGTTGAACATTTTGCTTTTCTGTGTAAAAAGCTGGAAGACGTTAAGATACAGAATATTAAATACCGCAATCCTGCTGCTGCCTTATCCTTGCAACTGGAACCTGACTTGGCTTACCAGCCAACTCCTAAAAAACCCGTGACACAGACTGCACAAATGACAATTAAACATTCTGGTCCTAGAACTAACCGTGCGAAAAGTACGACCACTTGTTGGAACTGCCGTAAATTAGGCCATACTTTCCATACTCGCTCGGCAGATAAGACTATTTTTTGTTATATTTGCGGTCATGCAAATAGTTATTTTGCCACTTGTCCTAAATGCCATCCAAAAAACGTAAAGTAAAGGGTAGATATCACAGCCGATCTATTCCTTATCCCTATTATACTAAGGCTGATACTTTATCTTGGGAATCTTGGTTACGAACTGTGAATGAATTTTGCCGTATGACTTGTAATACTTCAGCCACCTTTACTAAACAACTTTCTGACAACCGTCCTTATTTAACCATTTACATTAATGGCGAACCTGTTCACGCTCTTTGCGATACAGGGGCCAATCAAACTTTAATTGGGCGCAACGCTTCAGAGACATGACCTCAAATTGTGTAACAATAAGTCTCCGCTTACCTTGACTACTGCTGACGGTCAGCTACAAAATATTTTAGGTACTGTTGTCTTACCCATTACCATTTATGGTATTACTAGGTCCATCGATGCGGTTATCTGTGACTCAATTCCGTCTACACTAATTTTAGGTGTTCATTTTTGCTACGCTTTTGGAGCCAAGACTGATTTTGTCGCTGGACGCTTCGATGTGGCTGAAACTTTTTCGCTGCAGACTATTTGTGGCGTAGTTAATTTGGCAGTTCAACAAAAACTTCTTCTAGACCAAGTTGTTGGAAAGTTTTCTGAAATTTCTGGTCCTACTTTAGGCTTAACTAATTTAGTTGTACACACTATTGATACGGGTGACGCATCTCCTATTAAGCAGAGATACTATCCTTTGTCTCCTACTATGCAAGTCCATGCCGACCACGAACTTGATCGCTTGTTAGAGATGGGTATTATTCGTCCCTCGAAATCTCCTTGGAGTTCTCCAATGGTTTTAGTCAAAAAGAAAGATGGTTCCTATCGACTTTGTTTCGATGGTCGAAAATTAAATTCGGTTACCAAGAAGGATGCTTATCCTTTACCATATTTAAATAACATTCTTGATAAATTGCGCAATGCACGTTATCTTACGTCCATCGATCTTAAGAAAGCTTTTCACCAAATTCCTCTACATCCTGATTCGTGCGAGAAAACAGCTTTTACAGTCCCTAGACGTGGTTTGTTCGAGTTTACAGTCGTTCCGTTTGGGATCGCGAACGCCGCAGCTAGTCAACAACGTCTCATGGATAGCATTTTTGGTCCGCTACTGGATGAAAATATCTTTGTGTATTTAGACGATATTGTTATCGTGTCTGGAACCTTTAAAGAACACTTGGACACTTTAGAGCAAGTTTATACTCGTATTAAAGACGCTAACTTAACTGTCAATATCGACAAATGTCAATTTTGCCGTCCCAGTCTTACGTACCTCGGCTTTGTCGTCGATAAAAATGGTTTACGCACGGACCCTGATAAAATTTTGACTACCACTAATTACCCTCAACCAAATACGGTGACCGAAGTCAAACGCTTTATTGGCTTAGCTTCTTGGTATCGTCGCTTCGTTCCAAATTTTCCCACTATTACTGCTTCTATTTCGGACCTAATTAAAGGTCGTATTAAAAAGCAGCGTGTGCATTGGACTGATGATGCCATTAAATCATTTAATCAAATTAAATCTTGTTTGACCTCCGCTCCTGTTTTGAGTAGTCCAAATTTTTCACTACCGTTCACGTTACAATGTGACGCCTCTAATTTTGGCCTCGGTTGTGTCCTTACACAAAATATTGACGATGAGGAAAAGGTAATTGCTTATGCTTCACGTACCCTTAACAAGGCCGAACGCAATTATTCCGTCACAGAGAGAGAGTGTTTAGCTGTCATCTTTGGCATTGAGAAATTTAGACCGTATATCGAAGGTACACATTTCACTGTGTTAACTGACCACTATTCCTTATTGTGGCTTACTAATATGAAAGACCCCACAGGCCGTTTAGCCCGTTGGAGTGTTCGTCTGTCGCAATACGATTTTACAATTCGACACCGACAGGGTAAACATAATGTAGTTCCCGATGCTTTATCGCGAGCTCCTATTCAGGTTTCCGCTCTAGAACTTGTTGATGGTGACTTAGACTCTTGGTACTTAAAAATGCTTGAACGTGTTAGCCAAAGCCCTAATCAATTTCCTACTTGGCGAATTGAAAATCACCGACTTTTTAAGTATGTTCCCAACCGTCATGCCATCGTTAACAACTTAGTGGAATGGAAACAGGTTATACCCCGTTCTCGCCGAACTGAAATTTACAAACTCTTTTATGACAGTCCCACATCTGCTCACTTGGGTGGTTATAAAACCTTTTGTAAGATCTCCGAACAATATTACTGGCCTAAAATGCGTGCCGATGTCATCCGTTATATACGCCATTGTGAAACTTGTGCTGCGAGTAAAGTTAGTCAACTTGCTAGTCCTGGTTTAATGGGCCAAAATAAGAAGATTTTATACCCTTTTCAATGTTTGTCAATTGACATAATGGGTCCCTTACCTCGCACGAAAACTGGTAACACTTCTATCATAGTCGTATGTGATTGGCTAACCAAGTTTACCCTAGTTAAAGCTGTTCGCGCTGCCACTGCTAAAGCAGTAGCCAAGTTTTTGGAGAACGAAGTATTCCTCATTTTTGGTGTTCCTCAAATATGTATGGTTGATAACGGACCACAATTTATAAGTCCCCAATTTAAAGCCTTGATGAAACAATAACAAGTTCAACAAGTTTGGTATAATGCTTCTTACCATCCCCAAGTCAATTTTGTGGAGAGAGTTAACCGAGTTATCGGTACTGCTCTTCGTTCTTATGTTTCGGATAATCATCGTTCGTGGGACGAACATATTTATCAAGTTGCACAGGCTTTGCGTAACGCCGTTCATGAGGTGACAGGTTACACCTTTTCTTTCTTAAATTTTGGGAGGACTGTACCAGTTTATGGGACTTATTACGGTCGCCTTAAGAACTTCCAAGAACAAGAATTATCTTTAGAAACTCGTGAAGACCTGGCTTCAGACGTTAACCAGCTTTCTGAACTTTATCAAGACGTTGTTAAACGCTTCAATAATTCCTACCAACGCAATTCTAAGCACTATAACTTGCGTAAGCGTCCATTAAAATTTAATGTCAATAATTTGGTTTGGAAAAGGAACTACGTCTTATCTGATGCATCTAAATCCTTCAATCAGAAATTGGCTTCTAAATATGTCAAATGCAAAGTACAAAAAGTTACCGGTCCACTTACCAATCAATTAGTGACCGTCCCCGACAATAAAAACGTTGGAGTTTGGCATATTAAAGATTTAAAACCTTACTTTGGAGAAGGACAAGTAGAGGAGTGAATTTTGGTGTGCCTGATTGTGTGTATGTGATTGTATGTATGATGATGTATGTGCATGTTTAGCTTATCTCGCCTATTCACCCTACGGATAGTATTATACTATTAACATTATTCTCACCCTTTTCGACTTGATAACCAATTTCTATTATTATGATTATTATTATTTATTGCGTGCTTTTTAAGCCGAATACTTTTTGCTTTTGAGTGCTAGTTAAGCACCTTGAGCGACTCCTTAATTACCGATTTGATGGTACTTTTCCTTATCATTAGATTATTTTAGGTGAAACCCTTTTGAGTGACGGATTTCTTCGCTTCTTTATAGATAGCGATTGGACCTTTTGTCGAACTCTTCTTGAGTCTTTTGTTGATAGTGAGGCAAGTGTTTAGGTGAGTTGCTTTCGTGATGAGTGCTTGAGTCTTCTTTACTTTTTCGAAGTGTGTCTTTCTGACGATGGAGTTAGTTGTAAAAGAGTTTCTAGACCTGCACGATTTACTTAGGGTGGTTGGTTGGGTATGCAGGGTCGGTCTCTTTTTGGGAAATCTTTCCATCAAATATTTTATTATTTCCTTCCCCATCTCGCTTCACGAGATATTTTCAAAGCGTCAGGTCAGCATTACTAGGTTCTTTAGTAGCCTTTAGGATTTGTGGTATGCATGAGTTCATGCTTGGGTTTTTTATAGTTTTTGAGGGCGGGTTTCTTTCGGTCTTGTGGAGATTTCTGGGGATCGGGGCGAGCGATTGGGTTGCCATCCAACTCGGTAAGGGAGTTACATTCAGTCCGTCACCGGCGCGCTTTTTCCATCTAGCTGCGACGACTGGCTGAATGCCCGAGCTGGGTTTGGTGGTGGTGCGGTCGTTCCCTCCGGCTTCTGGGGTCTTTACCCAAATTCGGGGCGGGTATGGTTTTTGGGGCTTCTTGTCCTGGGTTTTACCCGAATTTTTTTGTCGTAGTATTTTCACTTCTGCGATGTTTCATACAGGAGTAAGTTTTTGTGACTTATCTCCGGTGTTTCGCTGTGTGTTAATTCACACGGTGTTTCAGTGTGCAGTCGTTCCTGGACTGTTCACTTTTCCTCGACCAGCAGGGTTTAGGGTTTTCTGCTTTGGCGCTCTTCTTCACAGTCGCTTACATTCGCGGTGATCACTACGGGGGCCCGCGCTGAGTGTCTGTGATCAACAGCGTCCTCACTTTTTGTTAATTTCCCATTTCACTACAATAGCTTCTTTCAGACAGCCCTGCGTTGACTGACTGACTGACGGACATCGGACTTATCCCTTCCAAATCCCTCTTCGTTATACTATCTTCCTTTACTATACTCTTTTAATACCCAAGTATCCCTTTTTTTGATTTCTTTTCTTCTCTACCTTATTGGCCAATTCCAAATCCCATTTCTTAGTTCCATGCCAATTTCCGGCTGCTGCCTCAGCCGTTGGCTAAATCTCAGCAACTTTTCAGTACGCTGACTAGGTCCAATGCATGTGTGTTCTGCCAGTACACATTTAAGGTAACCTTCTGATTAGTTCGTTTCCCGTTGGCTATGGTACGGAACTAGCGTCTAACTTATCCACCGACGCGCCTTTTTCATCTAGCGCGACGGATCTGTTTAAACTTGGTTTAAACAGATAAATTTTAATAACAAAATTTACGGAACCAGTCAGAAGTTCTAAATGTAATTCTGATTTCATAAACAAACAGTTTTAACCTCCAGTTTTACTTCATAATTTCGCAAGTTTATACTTAATTTATATCTGTTTTAATCTTGAATTGAAACAGGCAAAATTCAGTTCCCATTTACGAAATCTTAACAAACGAATATTGTTTCGCCAACATTGAGTAAAAATGCAACTCGGCATTTCGCTTAATAAGCGACCTAGAAAGCCAAGTTCAACGCTTCAGTCTGCAAACCCATGCGGAAATATAAAAGCTTATCATGCTGAGTTGCGGTCTTTGGACCTTTAAACGCATTCTATTACACTACACTATTATGAACTTTGATATTGTTACTTCGTTAAGCATTTTCGTTTTATATAAATACAAGTTTATTTTTATAATAAAACAATCTGCATTTAATGTTTGATTCATTCACTACCCCTTCTAAGCCATAATATTTATGGGGCATGAGGCTGTGCTCCAGGGGTTAGTTTTTCTACTGTCGTCCGTTCAAGTACCATTGACTACATTGGTTTAAAACGTAAACACAGTCTTGTTTACGTGCTTGAAGGATAGAACTAGCGCAAAGTAACGGAATCCTGATCCAGCCTCTCAGGCATTCTGTTCATGGTCCTTGGAGCCGGATTTGTCTCCACCTAACGAAAAAACACATCCCGAGAAGAAGACAACATCTGCCAACCACACAGTTCCCAGAAAATGGCTAACAACATGGAGGAATCTAACAACTTAGCTATCGCCCAAGAAGAGCTCGCGCAGAAGATAAAGCAAATATTATCTAACAGCAAAAAGGACCCTGCCAGCCAAAAAACGAAGCCTACATCGCCAGTCGCAATAAAACGCTGGACGAACTTTGGAACACTGCAACTAAAAATCATGCAGAAATGGGGCAGCTAAGTATTCCAACTCATAATTATTTTAAAACAGGGTATTACGACCAAATTAAAGCCATATACGGCGAAGCAAAAAGTTACTTGCAGAGCTGTTCAAAATCAACGGAAGTTTCCAACCCCTCCGTAAGCAGAACACAAGAGGAAATGGTGGCCAACCCCGAGCAAAAGGTTCGTATCCGAAAACTGCAGATTCGGATTCAGAATTTTAAGCAAGCGATGGACGACGCCGAACTAACACAAGAATTAGGGAGGCCCGCAATCACGACAAGGGAATTAAGAGAAAAATGGGATCGTGTGGTCCAGATGGACGAAGAAGTTATGTCAAACGACATGGCTTCAGAACAAATGCACTTCAGTCCTGAATATACTACGTTGGAAGACAGGTATAGAAATTTAATTATTTTATTGCAAGCGCCAACAAGGAACGAGCAATCAGCAGCCATCTCGCTTCCTCAAGTCAAAATTCTCATATACGAAAGAAATTATGAGGAATGGGCCACTTTCAAGGACCTGTTCACCAAATTAGTAGATGACAACCAGAATATGGACGATGTCATCAAGATGCAATATTTAAAGACGCATGTTAAGGGAGAGCCAAGCCGACTGATCCAGCATCTAGCTGTTACCGAAGCAAACTACAACACCGCCTGGAATCTGCTGCAACAAAGGTATCAAAATAATCGCCTTATTTTAACTAAATTGCTAGATACCATATTCGATCTGCCGGTCCTCTCCAAAGAGTCAGCCCAAGGGTTAAAAAGATTGCACGACTCCATCAAGGAATGTGTGGAGGCAATCAAAAATTTAGGCATCTCCACGGACAGTTGGGGTCCGTGGATTAACAGAGCTATCGCTCGAAAATGGGATCCTGAAACCAACAAATTATATGAGCAGTCGCTTCAATGTCCAAACGAAGTCCAGGATCACCAAAATGTAATGGCTTTCCTGCAAATGCGGTTCCAATCCCTAGAATCCATAGATGGAGCTCGAAAGCCCACGCAGGAAAGACTACCGAAGAATTACGCTTCCGCATCCTTAAATTGCAAGCTGTGCCATGGAGATCATTACATCGACAACTGTAGTCAATTCCAGAGGCTACCTACCCATGAAAAACTAGAAGCAGTAAAAACCAATCGATTGTGCTATCGATGCTTGCGGCACGATTCAAATATACCATGTCGTGCCTATTTTAATTGTAGGATCTGTCGCTTCCCGCATCATACACTGCTTCATAAGGTGCAGCCACCATCAAGGCCGCTCCCTGCCCAAAGGATGAGAACGTCAGCTCATGCAGCAGCCATGAAGACTTCCAACGCTCCAGAAGAGAAGCCGAAGTCGGACATCATCACCGCCAATTTAGGCGCACAGGAGAGCCAAGTTCTACTTGCCACAGCAATGGTTCAAGTAAAGGCAGCATCCGGGATGACTCATCTATTACGAGTATTAATAGATCCCGGGTCTCAGGGGTAGTTTATCACGGAAGCATCAGCCGAATTATTGGGGTTACCCAGGACCAAAGTACGAGCTGAAATCACAGGAATCGGGAACAGCAAGCCAAAAATTGCCAAATGGAAAATCCCAGGTTTGATCACACCTAGATTTTCAAGTAACTTTTCCCTACCTGTCAATTTACTAATACTTCTTAAACTTACCAAAGCCATGCCTTCATTCCCCATCCCAAATATAAATATCAATTCCTGGAGCAATATTTTCATCGCCGATCGAACTTTCAACCAATCTGGCCCCATAGACATACTTCTAGGCGGCGAAGAATATTCAAAAATAATTCTAGAAGGAATCACTAAAACAAAGGGTGGCATCTTAGGACAAAATACCGAGCTGGGCTGGATTTTATCTGGAGACCATTGGAAGACAACACGACAGCATTAAAGTCAACACCATGGTTGCCAAAATTGGAGAAGATGAACAGTTACAAAAATTCTGGAACAGAAGAAGTTCCCACTCAACGAAAAATTTCTCCAGAAGACCAGGTATGTGAGAATAAATTCACAGACACAGTGCAGCGAAACCAGGATGGAAGATACATAGTCAAGATTCCATTTAAGCAAACTCCAGTGAGCATGGGAAAGTCCAAAGCCTCGTCATTGGCGAGATTACTACATCTGGAAAAGAAGCTGAGACAAGACCAAGATCTAGAAATCCAATACAAGAAATTCATGCAAGAATATCTGGATCTAGGACATATGGAAAGAGTAGAAAAGAAACAGGAAAACAATGGCAAGTATTACATCCCACACCACGGCGTAATTCGAGAAGCAAGTTCATCAACGAAGCTCCGTGTCGTCTTCGACGCTTCGAACAAGGCATCTTATGGAAAATCCTTAAACGAAGTTATGTATGCTGGACCGAAACTTCAGCAAGAGCTGGTCGACATTCTACTCCGATGGAGGACTCACAAGGTCCTCTTCTCTGCGGACATTGAGAAAATGTACCGACAAATCAAGATGGACAGCCAAGACCAGGAGTATCAACGAATTTTATAGAGATTCGATCAATCACAGCCAATCAGGGAATACAGGTTATGCACCGTCACTTATGGAACCGCATCAGCGCCCTATCTGGCCATCCGAACCTTGCACGAATTAGCAGAGGACGAAAAATCTTCCTTTCAATTAGCAGCGGAAGTTGTGAAGAGAGATTTCTATGTGGACGATGTACTCTCCGGAGCCGACACTTTAGAAGAAGCAATCAAGCAGCAAGGTCAGTTAATTTCCTTATTAAAACGTGGAGGTTTTACCCTACACAAATGGTGCAGTAATGAATTAGCCATCATACAAGAACTACCCGAAGAATTGAAGGAGCAAACCTACCTCGAAATAAGTGAGGACGGCGTAAAGAAGTCATTGGGCGTTCATTGGTCTCCATATGAAGACGTGTTTTGCTTCAAGGTGGATGTGAAGCAAAAGGGATCCACAAAACGCACCATATTATCCGAAGTCGCTAAAATGTTCGACCCTTTGGGTTGGTTAGCACCCATCATCATCATTGCTAAACTGCTCATCCAAGAACTATAGCTCGAAAATGTCAAGTGGGACGACCCAGTTTCAGAAAGTATCCAAGGCAAATGGGAAACATTTAAATCTCAACTCAAATCAGTAGAAAAAATTACTTTACCAAGGTGGCTTTTTACCAAAAAGGAAACCCAAATGGAACTGCATGGATTCTGTGACGCCTCCGAAAGAGCTATTGGAGCCGTGGTCTACACCAGAGTCATCACGTAATCAGGCCAATCCAAGGTATCATTATTAATAGCCAAATCCAAGGTGGCACCAGCTCGAGCAAAGGCAACCCTACCCAGACTAGAACTCTGCGCAGCAGTACTACTTTCTAATCTATTACAACGGGTAATCACGGCACTGGACATTCCTAAAGTATCTATCTTCGCCTGGACCGATTCCATGGTTACACTAGGATGGATAAAGGGAGATCCAGTAAGATGGAAGACATGCGTCGCAAATCGCGTAGCCGAAATCAACCACCTGATTCCGGCCCAACATTGGAACCACGTCAAGTCAGAAGAAAATCCTGCAGACGTCATCTCCAGAGGTACTAGTCCAGGGAAATTAAAGGAACATACACTATGGTGGGATGGACCAAGCTGGTTAATTAGAAAAGAGTTATGGCCGTGTCAACCAGACACCGCCACAATCAATGAAGAAGCAAAGGGTTACACTGTGCATCAAGCTACAGTTCATCAAGACAAGAACGGGATTATTCATCGCTTCTCGTCTCTGACAAGAATAATACGAGTCGTGTCCTACTGCCGAAGATTCATCAACAAGTGTAGGCGTCTTCCCATTCAACCAGGATGTCTATCAGTTAAAGAAATGGAAGACACCATCCTCACACTCATCAAGGTCGTCCACGGAAGTGATCCTATTTTGAAGGCGACAGGATCTCAACTCCAAAAGAGAAAATGTGTGGACTCCAACAACAAACTCGCAAATCTCAATCCATTCATCGATCAACATGGAATCATACGTGTTGGAGGAAGACTAGAAAATTCAAATTTATCCTTCCCAGAAAAACACCCAATTATCCTTCCTTATTCCAATCATATTTCTAAATTAATAATCCATGAGGCACATTTACGCACCTTACACGGTGGCACTCAACTCACACTGTCCTATGCCCGAAGAAAATATTGGATCATCAACGCAAAGAAAGCCGTCAGCTCCAGCATCAAGATATGCTTTCGATGCATCCGATTCAAGGCAGAGGCAGCCCAGCAATTAATGGGGAATCTTCCACCAACCAGAGTCAATTCAACCTCGCCATTCTTCCATTCAGGAGTGGACTATGCCGGTCCAATACAAATCCGAACATCCAAAGGAAGAGGGCATTCTTCATCCAAGGGATACATTGCCGTTTTCGTCTGTCTATCAACCAAGGCAATCCACTTAGAAGCCGTCAGCGACATGACAACTAACAGCTTCCTAGCAGTCTTCAGGAGGTTCATCGCCCGAAGAGGACGCTGTGCACATCTTTATAGCGACAACGGAACGAATTTCGTTGGAGCAAGAAAGGTCTTGGACAAGGAAATCCGTCAAGCAATGGAAGGCCCAGTTATCCAAAAGAATTTATCCACCATTGGTACCCAATGGCACTTCATCTCTCCAGTAGCTCCACACTTCGGAGGAATAGGGAAGCAGGAGTAAAATCAATGAAGCATCATCTGAAGAGAACCATTGGCAACGCTACTCTAACATTTGAAGAATTAACAACTCTGCTTTGCCAAATCGAAGACTGCTTAAACTCACGTCCTCGTGCCCACAAGGCAACAATATTGAAGACACCACTGCATTGAAACCAGGCCATTTACTGATAGGAAGAGAGATATCTCACCACCGGACCCAATCAGCACACCAATATCAACAAATTTGTCAAATCGCTGGAGATTGATCCAAAAAATAAAGCAAGATTTTTGGAAATCATGGCGCTCAGACTACCTTCATGGATTACAGCAAAGAAACAAATGGAAGAAACCGATGGAGAATATAAAAGTTGGTGACCTAGTGTTAATCAAAGAAGAAAACATCAATCCTAGTAAATGGCCCTTAGCGAGAGTTACCGACATTCATCCTGCAACCGATGCATCCGTACGAGTAGTAACCATCCAGAAATCAGGAGGACATCAATTAAAACGTTCCATAGGCAATATCATTCCATTACCAACTAACGAAGAATCGCAGGAACCAGAGCCTGAAGAGAAAATTTCGGCCAACAGCACCCACACACAATCATTCCCAGTACCAAAGAAAACTGTCACGTCCAAATGGAAAATGTTTCTACTAATATTTACTCTCCTTACTACAAATACATTGAGTAAGGCAGAATTCAACATACAAAAACCAGACAGCGGGTACTATGTAGAGCATATTGGACACGGGAAGATTGAACGCGGAACATTCAGGATCGAAATCCAGTTCGAGAGAGGGAAGATCGAAGAAGACTTCGAAACAGTTACCGACATGGTGGACAAATTCGACGACCTCTGCAACTCTGCGAAAGAACTGTCCGAAGATACGTTATGCAAGACATTGGTGCATCATCTTCTGGAACAAAAAAGGCATATGGAATGGATTAAAACTGGCATGGAAGATATCATAACAAGACGAGAGAAACGAGGAATGCTTGGGACTGTACTCACGTCAATTTTCGGAGTAAATGACGAAGTCTATCAAGATATTGATAGACTCGACAAAAATCAACAGGAATTAATAAAAATGGACAGTCAACAATCCAAATTCTTGCTGTCAGCACTTTCAAGATTTAATGAGACCGAAGAACGAATCGATCAGAAGCTGGAACATTTTCAAGAGAAGCTGAACCAAAGAATCAGGGCAATCAACAACATGGACAAATGGTATAAGGCAACCGACTCCAACCGATCAAATATCCACATCATCAGTGTCTATCAAGTCGCCACAAATGTTATTAGTGAACTGTGCAATTACCACACAAACATTTTGAACGTTCATTTCCAACAAGGTAATTTTTACGAGTTAATCACACCTGCCCAAATCAAGCAAATCCTCGCAAATGCAGCCAGTAAACTCTCGCCAAACTTAGAAATTTTACCGACCCCAATCCTAAAGGTCAACATCGGACATGATGACATCTACATCAACGTCCAAGGATACTTCATCATAGTAGAAAAAACCGAATATACATTAATCAAGGTGACACCAATTTCTCTCCAAATTAACAATGGGTCCTACTGGGTGATTGACGTACCAAAAGGGATCTTCGCTCTAGATTACAACCTACAAATGTACTTTCAAGAGACAGATGAGGAATTCAAAGAAAATCTCCAAATTACTCCAAACACGTATATCTGCAGTCCAACAGTCGTGAAAGGAATTGAAAACAACCCAAATTGCATCATTGATGATATATATCATCGAACGGAAGTTAGTCAATGCAGCCTACGAAGACATCAGATCCAGTCCATTATTTGGAAACAACTATACATGGAAAACACCTGGATGTTCGTAGTCAACAAGCCAACCCGAATAGTTATCACTTGTAGTAGCAATAGGGAACAATTTTATGTAATTCGCTGGTCCTTTCACAATTCACGTATTGCGCTCCTGTTTATGGTCCCTGTTTGGATGCTTCTGATCGAGGTCGTATCCAAAGAGTACAGAATTCATGCTTACGATATATTTTTGGAATTCGCAAATATGATCACATTTCTCATAAACTCAAAGAAACTGGCTGGTTGAACATGAAAAATCGTTTCACTTTGCAAACTGTTACTTTATTTCATAAAATAATTCTGCATAAAAAACCTTCTTATTTACACAGGCGTATATCTTTTCGAACAGACGTACATAACTTGAATATTAGAAACAAAGGTCTGATCACCCCTCCACTTCACACAACTGCTCTTTTCGAACGTTCTTTTTCTTACTGTGCTTATAAACTTTATAACGCTGTTCCTGCTGATTTTAAGAGCCTTAGTGTAATTTCGTTTAAAAAACATATGCGCCGTCATCTTTTCGAGAGTCAATAGAGTCGATAAAGTTAAATGTCTAATGCAGTTAAATTCCCATGTTAGTGTGTTGCAAGTTGATTGTTATTATTTTTTTGTAAATTATGTATTTTTTTTTTTTTCGCGTTTGCACGACATAGTTTTAATGTTGATTACAAGGTTTGAGTGGGAGATCAGTAGTAGTTTCACTACATTACTGAACTCTGCCTTGCGATTTTCGGTCTAATGTTATTATACATTTTTAGTTCATTACTATTTTAATCTTTACTCTTTTTGCTTAACAATATATATTTTTTTTTTAACTAATGTAATGTGTAACTATTTTCGTTGTCATTATTATTATTATTTGTTTATGTCTAGACCGAAAATAAAAGTTAAATAAAAGTTAAAAAAAAAAAAAAAAAAAAAAAAAAAATCACTGTCAACACTATAGGTGTAATTCAAATCTCGTCAGACTGCATCATCCAAACTACAAAGAATACGTTAACCCCCAGGCATAACAAGAAATTCAAGATCCTAGCAGGATATTCCAACGCCGTCAGCATCAATTTTACCAACACAATAACACCCAACTCCGTTTCAGAAATTGCAGAGGAGCCAGTACTAAAACAGTCAGACCACTTCGAGGATCTACAAACTTCGCAGTTGGAATTCCAGCAGCACCTAAAGGACATTACTTGGAAACCATCCGCCACCACTCCTATCTATCCAGCGGAATCACAGGCAGCCTATTGGGAGGGACTATTCTAATAGGAGCTTTCTACTACATTCGGAAAAGGATCAACCGAAGGAAGCATCAATCCAAACAACGCCAGTCAGCCGTAGAGGAATATCCTCTAAAAACCCTTAATGTGGAAGAAACAATATAGTTTTTTCTTTTTCTTTTTCTTCTGCCTAAAATTGGCAATATGTTTAAACTTGGTTTAAACACACATAAATTTTAATAACAAAATTTTCGAAACCAGTCAGAAGTTCTAAATGTAATTCTGATTTCATAAACAAACAGTTTTAACCTCCAGTTTTACTTCATAATTTTGCAAGTTTATACTTAATTTATATCTGTTTTAATCTTGAATTGAAACAGGCAAAATTCAGTTCCCATTTACGAAATCTTAACAAACGAATATTGTTTCGCCAACATTGAGTAAAAATGCAACTCGGCATTTCGTTTAATAAGCGACCTAGAAAGCCAAGTTCAACGCTTCAGTCTGCAAACCCATGCGGAAATATTAAAGCTTATCATGCTGAGTTGCGGTCTTCGGACCTTTAAACGCATTCTATTACACTACACTATTATGAACTTTGATATTGTTACTTCGTTAAGCATTTTCGTTTTATATAAATACAAGTTTATTTTTATAATAAAACAATCTGCATTTCATGTTTGATTCATTCACTACCCCTTCTAAGCCATAATATTTATGGGGCATGAGGCTGTGCTCCAGGGGTTAGTTTTTCTGCTGTCGTCCGTTCAAGTACCATTGACTACATTGGTTTAAAACGTAAACACAGTCTTGTTTACGTGCTTGAAGGATAGAACTAGCGCAAAGTAACGGAATCCTGATCCAGCCTCTCAGGCATTCTGTTCAGATCGGTTTAGCACTTTGCTCACGACTATTCCCTCCGTAGAAACTTTCTATCCCTTCTTCTTTTCTTAACTTTACTTTTTTATTCCCCATCTATTTCCCTATTTTCCCTTCGCCTTCTTATGACTGACGATAACCCTTTCAATTGCTTTAGCATAGTCATACCTCAGGTATTTCTCTTGGCCGTGGGGAGTGAAACAAATCTTTAGCTCTAGCTATTTGTTTCGCCATTTATTCTTTTCCGGGCCAGCCTGTATATTCCCACTTGAAGTATTATTCGCTGTATTTCGAACGATATCAACTTTTGTCCGCGCAAAGGTGCTGGATTTGGTTTTCCCGAATTCACTTGTTATCGCTTTGCGCCAGCGAACAGCAATTCGGTTATTTTGGGCCATTTTGATTTTTGCATTCGTTTGAAGTAACTTGCTTCTACGAAGGCTTTCTCCACTTGCTACAGCACCAATTTATAATTAACTTCGTTTGTGAGCTGATGACTAAAATCAGGTATGTTTACGCTAACTGCTTGATATTCATTTTGGTAATTTCTCATTTTTTTATTAGCTCTTTGACGTAATTTTTCAACGTCACTTTCAAACGCCATTCTTTGATGCCGTTTTTTGACGACTCCTTATTTGGGTTTCCTAATTAACACCCTAATTGATAACTGGGACTAGCAACTTCTTTCGGGAATGTCACCTTGATCTGGTCAAGTGGTACACGGAGCGTCCCTCCCCTTATCAACTTTGGCCACGAGGTTTGTGCTGTTGAAGGCTGCTACGTTAAGATTATCCTGGACCATTTATTCATCGCCTACATGCGACTTTTTTGTCACAACCAGGTTAGTCTCATTACAACTTTTGATGAATTGTCGGCGGAATCGATATCAATGACGCTACATCACCGTTAACTGATTTACCAGTTACAAATTTAATTTACGCTTTATAAATTGAAAACTTTATGTACTAATTGTTCCGATTTACAATTTACAAATTTAAAACTACGCTTTATAAATTTAAAACGTAATGTATTAACCATTCATAAAACTGTGTTTTATAAATTGAAAACATAATGTATTAATTGTTCCCTAATTTACAATTCACAAATTTCTAGTTTTGCTAATTGAATACATATTAAGAATTTTGTAAAAAGCGCTTTCACGCCATTTTATTATCATTACCGAGATAACGGTTAAAACTATGACAGTGGTAAGCTTATCCCTTCATTGAATTGCAATCACATTCAACCCAAGCGCCTAAAAGAGGTTCTCTTATTTTTTTTTGTGCGTGCTGCATTTTCAGCATTAATATTATACTGTATTATTTACAATATTTTAACTTTGCGATAAACAATTTACCGACGTAATACAGATGTTGCAACCAATTATGACCTGTTGATTAAATAAACTGAAATGTTTGCTACTATTTTATTTATTTCTCGAAATCTGTGATGTCTGGCGCCCTGTGTTTTTTTACTATTATTAAAAGAGCTTGCAGCCGTTCAGCTTATGATAGAAATCTCCGACCCAAGGCCATCGACTTTGAAGCTAGCTAGGTCATCGCGGTGAGTAAGAACATTTCTGAGCTACCGTGGTGTATAAATGATAAGGGGGTTGATCTGCGATTATACTTCCATAGATTATTATTAGTAATCGATCGCAGGTTGGCTTCTTTATTGTTTCAGAAGTAGAGGAAAATTGCAGTATTTCGTTTCTAGACGTCCTGGTGAAACGTAAATCAGATGGTAGTTTAGAACATGCAGTTTATAGAAAGAAAACACACACGGACAGGTATCTAAATGCTAACTCACACCAACACTCAATGCAAAAAGCAACAGTTCTTCAGACTTTGGCAACAAGAGCCGTTCGTATCTCAGATGCAGAAAATCTAGAGAGAGAAAAATTACATCTGTTTGACTCTTTACAAAAGAACGGTTTCACAACTACCGCCATACGAAAAGTGCCAGACAAGACTATGACACAAAAGGCTAAAGAAGAATTTCCACCTCTGGAAGGCTTAGCATTTCTACCTTACGTTAAAGGCTCGACTGATAAGATAGGACGTGTCCTGAAAAGATGCAACATCAAAACTGTGTTCACGAGCAAGGAAACTTTGGGTAACTGCTTCAGATCGATAAAAGACAAAATTACAAGTTTAAAAACCGCTGGCGTATATCGCATACCTTGTTGTTGCGGCTCGAGTTACATTGGACAGACTGGTCGTTTCGTTGATCTAAGACTTCAAGAACATAAAAGCAATTGCAAACACAAACGCACACAAAATCAGCCGTAGCTGAGCATACATTTACAAATGGGCACACTTTAGAATTTGAGCATGCCAGAGTACTTGCCAGAATACCTCACTATTTCCCGCGAGTGACACGTAAAGCCATATAAATAGAAAAACGTCCAAATAATATAAACAGGGAAGATGGCTTTAAGCTTAGTAAAACGTGGACTCCTGTAATACACGATCTAAAGCGTTACAGCCACTGGGAGTCATACGGACACGCCCCACGGATTACGTTGCCCTCGAACGACCAATCTTCGTTACGCCACTTCGCGCGCCTGGCACAGAGGGCTATAAATAGCTCTACACCGACATTCGGTTCTTAGTGCGACTTTCACTCTAATGATGCAAGTTGCAAGGTCTTGTGACCAGTCAAATCAGCCTAAGTATCCTCGTTCTTAAGATACTCAAACAACACGAACCACCAAAGAGCATGGCCATCGCGCGGATTTTTGCACGGCTTCACAAGGTGCAAGGCACATTAAGCCAGAAAATTCTGGGTGTCTATCTACAAATACTACGTGGTCTACGGAACCGCTGCCATACAAGCTTTTCGGCAAGTTTTTCTGAGTGCGCAAATTAAGGGTTGCAACTTTCATTTTAAGCAGGCTATTTGGAACAATAGTTCAGGCTTTCGGATTGGTGACTTCGTACAAAGATGATGCCAACATATGCGAACATATACGTATGTGGTTGCAGCGCTAGCCTATCTACCCAAACAATATATCGATGATGGGTGGCTTCATATAATGGAGCCGTCACCAGCTAACGAAATTATAAAAACATTTAACGACTACTTCGTCAGCCAGTGGTTGGAAAACCACACACCCGAAATATGTGGATATGCTGAGGCGAAAGGCATCGAACAACCAACACCGTTGAGGAATGGCACAGTGGTTTGAATAGCAAAATCGGGAAAATTTATCCTAACCTTTTTTGAATTTGTGACAACACTTAAAACACTTGCAGAACATTATGAATCCATAAAAAATAAAATTGAGTTAAATATGGCACCACCAAAGAGGGTGAAGAGGTACTGTGAGTTGGATTCGCGTGTCGGAAAAACAATTTGTGAATTAAGTAAAAATATAAAAACTGTTAATGAAACTTTATGTCGATTAATGTTAAGTTAAGTTAAACTAATGCACTTGTAACCTTTTTATAACTCTGTATCTAATTTTTATATATTTTAGTTTATTATCTATATATTTAAAACGTGAAGCGTTTTCTTTCGACATCTATTTTGAGACTTCTACTGGGCCGATTTCCATAATTCTTTTCTTAAATAAAAGCCGTTACCGTGTAGATGTGCACAAAATCCTAAATTGAAAATAAATTGATAATTTTTAGGGAAAAACCATCATATTGTAGCTCTCAAGTGGTTGCAGCCGGCCATGCAGTAGCGGTAAACCAAGTATATTCTCGCAGTCAGCCTGCGGCGTTCTGCTGATTTTTGCAATGGACTACTGTAACTACTAAATGTTTATTTTAAATCAACGGTCTGCTGATTCGTGAAACAAACGTCAAAATACATGTAAAATGACAGTTAAAGAAAATCGATATTGCTCAGATGCTGTAAGGTGTTTCTTCTGCTTATTATAATTATATGGATGTACTTATTTACACACTGGTTCATTGCTTTCCATGTTGGTACAAGCATATGTATATTGTTAAAACGTCTTTCGACGTTATCGGACGCCTGTTTTTCATACTCTTCCATCCTCACAGTTTCTTTCATTTAAGTTGCATTCAGTCATCGCTTTTGCAATCTATTATTTCAAAATTTTATTCGGCCTTCTCCTAGCTCTTTTTTGTGGCACTCTTCCCATTTTCTCTGTGCGCCTAGCATGTACGATAACAATTAATAAACCACAAAGACAAACTCTGGATAACGTAGGAATATATAATATTCGTCACAACCAATATTTAGCTATGGTCAAGTGTATGTAGCAATGTCACTTGCGAGTAGTTTTGAAAACTTAAAAATTCAAGTTTTACGTGATGGATAGTGCCATACGTTAAACATTGTCTACAAAAAAGTTATGTAAATTGCAAAATATTTTTCAACGGGTTCACTAGTGTGTTTTATTTACAGATTGACGGAGTAAATAATTTAAAAGAAGTATATGTTGAATCATTTAAATTTTATTGTTGAGAAAATAATATTACTCAATACCCACTGCAGTGAAATGCGATCATTAATAACTAGAGGAGTTAAAACGGAATAAGTATGCAGATAATTTTAAGAGTACAGGGTTTGAGGACTAGAAGAGGAAATTTTAATACGAGGAGGCTAAGCGGAAGGAGTCTAACCGGCATAAATCATCCTACAACCACAAATTAAGCTAACAAGTGGGTTCTAATAATCCCATAAAATGACCAGTGATTAATATCTCCTAGAATAAGTACTCGTAGACACGAAGGTCGACCTATAGCCTTTAATTTCCTCATAACTAGAAAAGTTCATAACGATATGTTAATATGCAATCCCATCTTTAAGTACCAACAATGTTTTAGGAAATTTCATTATCACGTAGGTAGGGACGAGCTGGGTAATTACTATAAATATTATAATCCGCCTCGATGGGGTTAGTCTGTTTCGTGATAGCAAGGCATAGAAATGAAACTGGTACGTAGTTCAGTGTATTGCTCAGAGATTAGATAGAGTAAATTATGGGATGCATTATAATAATAAAGTGCAAAGTCTTGTGCGCCTAGGGAGCAGAAATTTTTGCCGGGAATCAATGCAATTATTGAAAGTTTACTGTTAATTTTGCTAAATGTTCTTGTTGTACGCTTCTTAGAAGCACGGAATTTGCATTTTTGCGAGTAGTTTTTCGATGCTCCTCACATAATAGAAAACAAATAGGACTTAATCTTTTAATAACATAAATCTAAAAAACATTAAAAATGCATTTCAATTACAACTGTGCTTTATCCAACATTTCAAATTGCTTATATTAGCTGCTTATGTATACCTTTTAAATGTTTGTATAATATTAAACTTTCTAATAGCTTCTAGACCAGTACAATTTTCGGAACATCTATTCTCTTTACAAATTAATTTCAGTTGACTACACACTTTACACCAATTGTTCTACTCCAAAGCTAAAAATACACATTTATGAGTTTATTAATTGAGACTGTAATTAATTTAAAATTGTCTTTATTTAACTTCCTCTAATACGAAAGTGTGAAAAATCCAGTTAAAACTAATACCAAATAATGGTATCAGTTTATTGATGTATTTTACGTATAGGCCATTTGTATTTCCTTGACACTATAACCCCATCATTTAGCCCGTTATTTATGAGTACACTCCACTTGGTAATATCAACAATATACCATTAAAAATTATTTGTATTTCTTATTGAGCAACGGCGTTGTAAAATATTACCTCCACTCAGATTTTCACCTTTGTATGAAATCATCAATTATTTATTGGTGGTGTCAGGTATATTTAACTAGTTGTTTCTTCTCCATAGATCATCAAATTTAAGGTGCATTATCATAATGTTTCAGAATAAAGTGTGTCGATGTATTTATAACAAATGAAATAACATTAAATATCACTATTATAAATATAAAATAAGTAGAATGTTAAAATTCATAATATTCTTAGAACCTTGACGTAACATGAAATAGAAAGTTAGTTGTTGGAACTTAAACTAAATATGTTGAAATTATTGTAGTACACCCAAAAATTCAAATAACATAAATAAGCATCGTGGAATTAGAACTGTAAGTAGATGCTCAATTAATTCACCAGAAAAATTATACTTAGTGCAACAGCCAATAGCATGTACAGCAAGCTATACTAGGAAACCAGTGGTTACTCCAGCAACTTTGAAATATGGTTACTGCTCGGATAACGTCGGTTTTATTAGTTTAGATGCTATATACAGTGACCGCCAAAAAATCGGCATAATATGGGATTTTTTTAATTTTTGATTTTTCAAAAAACTTTTTAAGTCAATAATTTGTGCTTGTCTGAAAACCTATTTAGCCGATATCATATATACCGAGTGATTTTCACTTATTTAGAAAATGGACTTTTTCGAAATTGTCAAAACCCCAGAAAGTGCTATTTTTCGGAAATTAAGTAAGATAACAATGAGATTTTTTAGAGTGTGTTATTTTTAGCTAACTGATCAATCTCAAGACCAGAAATAACCTATTTTTTAACTTTAACTAAAAATTAGTTTTCCAATTTTTTAAATATTTTTTAAGATATCACATAACAAGACTTAATATTATTTTTTATGTGAAGACTTTAGAGATTTATATATATATATATAATCAGAAAACCTTTTACCCTAAGGTGTAAGGTGTGTTACATTAATTTACATTTCAATTTACTGTATGCACAAATTTTGTCCATTCTTTTTTATTTGCAGCTAATTGTTTCGCTTCTGCCCATGTTTTGTTTCTTTTCTTCAATATTCCTGCTACTTCGCTATTCCAAGTCTTTTTGGGTCGTCCTCTTGTTCTGCTTCGATGTACCCCTGTTTCCCATATACACTTAACTTGTCTGTTGTTCCCCATTCTGCACAGGTGGCCAAACCATTTCAGTTTTTGCTTCTCTAGTATGTTGTTAATTGCTTCAATTTGTAGTTCTTCTCTTACTACGTCATTTCTTATTCGATTTAATATTGTGATGCCTTTGACTCTTCTTAGGTATTTCATGTCGATAGCTTGAATTTTGCTTCTCATTTGCCTTGTTAAGACCCAACTCTCACTTCCATAAATTAAGATAGGTCTGAAGATTGTTTTATACACTGTTAATTTCGTTTTCTTATCTATCTCTTTTCTACCTATAAACGGCTTATTTAAACTATGATATACTCTTGCAGCATTTGTAATTCTCTCGTTGATCTCAGATTCCATATTTCCCTCTCTGTCTATCTGTACTCCCAGATACTTGAATACTTCTACTTGCTCTATTTTGTTTTGGTTTAGTTCAATATTGATGTTCTTCTTTTCTTTACCTATCATCATTACTTTTGTTTTATTTGTGTTTATTTTCATATTTCTCTTCTTTAATTCCTTTTCCCATATCAGTAGATTTTCTTGAAGATCTTTCTCTTTTGCGGCGCATATCATAATATCGTCAGCGAAGGCACAATCTGTTACGCTTACCGGTGTTAATCTATTGTAACCTATGTGTGTCTTCTTGGTTTTGGTTGCTGTTGCTTTGATTACGTCATCCATTACTATTATAAATAGTGTTGGGCTCATTACACCACCTTGCCGTAACCCATCATTTATTTCAAATGTTTCGGATTGTACATTATCTTTTATAACATAGCTTTTGTTGCTCTCGTATAAGCTCTTTATTCCTCTTATTAATTTTGGGTTCACATTTTTTTGTTTTAGGCTTTTCCAGACTTCCTTTTGCGGTACTCTATCGAAAGCTTTTTCAAGATCTAGGAAAGCCATGTATATTTCTGTGTTTTTTGTTCTGTTTTTCTCTATTAATTGTTTTATGCTAAAAATATGATCCTGGACGCTTCTCCCTTTTCTAAAACCACTTTGTGTTTCTTCTAGTTGTTCTTCTATTATTCTTCTTAATCTCTTCTCCAATATGTGTTCATAAGCCTTAGATACCACGCTTAGTAGTGTGATACCTCTATAATTTGAACAATCTCTACTATCGCCCTTCTTGAATATTGGTAGAATTATCCCTGTCCTCCAGTCTTCGGGTACTTCTCCACTGTTCCATGCTTTATTGAAGATTTTTGTAAGCATTTCTATGCCATGTATCCCTAAATTTTTCAGCATTTCTGCTTTTATCTTGTCATGACCTCCTGATTTCCCTTTTTTCATATGTTTGATTGCTTTGACTACTTCTTCGGTTTGTATATCTGTTTGTTCTTCTCTTAATGTGAGGTTAGTTTCTTCTTCGTTTGGTGTTTGGGGTTGTTCATCTTGGTTTAGAAGTTCTCGGAAATATTCTCTCCATCTGTCTATAATCTCGTTTTCTTCCGTCATTATTCTATTGTCTTTTGCTTTCACGTGGTGTAGTGTGTGGTTTTTACCTTTCCTTAAATTCTTCAACACTTTGTAGAATAGTTTTTGGTTTGTGTGGCTGTCTGCTTCTAGTTTTTCGCCGAATTCTTTCCATGCTTCCTGTTTGGCTTGTAATACCATTTCTTTAACTATTATCCGTTGTTGTTTGTACACTGCGTAGTTATCTTCTGTTTTGCGTTTAAGGTATTGTTTCCATTTGTTCTTCTTGATTTTTACTTGTTTTTGTATTTCTTGATTCCACCATTTAGTCTGTTTTTTGGAATCGTTTATAACTGTTGTTCCACATATTTCTCTTGCTGTTGTGAGAATTATTGCTTTGAACTGGCACCACAATTGTTCTAAATTCATGGTTTCCCATTGTACATGTTCATTCTGTATCTTTGTTTCAGTGGCTTCTCTAAATTTGTTCGCTGTTTCTATTTCTTGTAATTTGTATGTCTTAATAGTTTCTTTGGTTTTTTTTTTGGGGTGTGTTTTTGCTATATACTTTCCTTCCTTTTCTATGTCTACTCGGATTTTTGCTATCACTACGTAGTGGTCACTGTAAATTTCTGGCCCTCTTCTCACTTTGACATCTAAGATTTCTTTTCTATATGTTCTGTTGATGAGAAAGTAATCTATTATTGACTTTTCATTTCTGCTTTTCACTTCTCTTGTAAATTTGTGTACATTCTTATGTTTATAAAATGTATTTGCTATTATTAAGTTGTTATCTACGCAGTAATTTATAAGTCTATCTCCATTGTTGTTTTTGTGGTTCTCGCCATGTTGACCAATTACATCAATTGCGTGATTGTTTTTTCTTTTCCCAACTCGGCCGTTAAAGTCTCCTAATATTATTATTCTATCATTTATATTTTCTATTGTTGCTGTCATTTCTTCCCAGAATTCGTCTTTCTTATTTACTCTTTCATCCTCACTTGGTCCGTAGACTATTATTAAAGTTATCTTGTTTCGCTGATCTAGTTGGAATTCTACTTTTAAGATTCTACTCGAAATGAATTCCCATGTTTTTAACCTTTTCACATGCTCTTGATTTATTATGCAACCTACACCTTCTGCTGCTCTTGCTTCTGGGTTTACTCCACAGTAAAGTAGTATGTGTTCATGCTCTAATTCTATCATTCCTAGTCCTTTTTTCTTGGTTTCAGTAATTGCTAGTATGTCTAGTTTTGTTCTTTCGAATTCTTCTACGAGTTCATGTTCTTTATCATTCAAGCTTCTTATATTCCATGTGCCCATTTTTATGATCTTTCCTGGTTTTCCTCTGCCTTCTTTACATTTCATGTTTTCCATTTGCACGTCCTTTTCCATCGCCATTTCCGTCTTCTTGTGTTCCGTTGGTATTGCAATCAGTTTTTTGTGACATTAAGTACTGGTTTTTCTTTAATGATTACTTCCTCCAGTGAATTCTTTTCCGTATCCCACTTCCATTCTTTTTCTTCTATGATCAGCTTCTGGTGGCCAACTCTAACAGCTTTTCCTTGTTTTCTTTCCTCTTCTGCTCGCTTTCTGATTTGTTTATCTATATCTCTCTCTTTCTTGGATAAATCACTATTAATAAATATCTTTGCTTCTCTGTTATTTTTCAGTTTCATCTTATTTTGCATTATCTTCACTTTGTCTTCAAATCTCTCTAATTGTATTAGGCACATTTTTGGTCCTATTTTATAGGCTGTTTTAATAGGAACATCAACCCCTAATTCTTGTTGTATAAAGTTTACCATTCCTTCTTTTAATTCAGCCGGGTTACTGTTATTAATTACTAATCCTGTTACTACAACATTATTTCGTCTTTTATCTCTTTCTAGTTGTTCTAATCTTGTATTTGTATCCCGTAGTTCGTTTTTGATCTCTTCGTAGTTCTTTTTTATATTGCTGTTCTCTTTCATTATGGCCTCATTTTCCAACTTTAGTTGCTTCAATTCATCGTTGTATGCTCGTTGTTCTGTACGTATCTGGTTCACCTCTAATGTTAAGTTTTGGAGCAAATTTAATATTTGATCTATTTTGGTATCTTCTTTTTGCTGGGATCTTCCTGGTGTTCTATGCAGCTTCCTGCTGTCGGGGGATCCACTTACACTCTTAGGTTTCTTTGCATGGTCGCTGCTCTCATCGTCTTCAACTCCCCATCTCTTCCTTTTTCCCTCATCCGTTGAAGAATCTTCACTATCGCATTTTACTTGCGTTCGTGGCACCGACATTTTAGTCTATTTCGCACTCACCTCTATCTTTCCTGTCCCGCGCTCACCTCTACCGGGATCGTAGGTCAACGATCACTGTTCACGGCCTTGCTCTGCTCAGCTGTTCACTGTTTACACTCGCGTTATCAGTATCAGTGCTTAACTTAATTCAGCTAATACGCTTGTTTGGGTGGTTGTTGCGCAAATATTAGGTATGCAGTCCGGTCAGCACTACTTCCACTTCTTTTTGCACACACTTTCACTCTTCCTAAGTTTCTTTAACTTGTTTAATCGCATTTAAACTAGCACTGCGTGACGAGGACGTATGCACGGTAACTGCGTCGACGCTTGTTAGAGATTTATAATTGGAAAAAATAATATAAAATGTTAATTACTCTTTTAGATATTTTATTATTTACCAGAAAGTAGTATATTTGCATAATTTTTACGTTTTTTATGCAAGCCGCTTTTTAGGAGAAATATTTTTCAATTCTAATTAAAATTTATTTAAATGGCTCCTAGAAACTCCAATCTAGCTCTGTTAGTGAATTACTGTTACAAAAATGATGTAAATGTTCTTTTACAGTTGTCTAAACCAGGAGATTTTTCTTTATCCAATTTGTTCTAAAAAATCTCCTAATTTAGACAACAGTAAAGGATCATTTACACGATTTTTGTAACAGTAATTCATTAACAGGGCTAGATTTGAGTTTCTAGAAGCCATTTAAATAAATATTAATTAGAATTGCAAAATATTTCTCCTAAAAAACGTAAAAATACTACCTTTCGGAAAATAATATAACATCTAAAGGAGTAATTAACATTTTATATTATTTTTTTTCAATTATAAATCTTTAAAGTTTCCACCTAAAAGTTTTTTTATTTTAATACTAAGTATTGGTATGTGAAATTTTGAAAATCATTTAAAAAATTGAAAAATTTATTTTTAACTAAAATTTAAAAAATATATATATGTTTTCTGATGTTGAGATTGTTCAGGTAGCTAGAATTAACACACTCTAAAAAAGTCTCATTGAAATCTTACTCAATTTCTAAAAAATAGCATTTTTTGAGATATAAATATGTTTTTCCCTGAGGTTGACATGTGTTACAGACCAAGGGCCACTGGCCCGAGGTTTGTAAGTCAACCGAAGGTAAAGAACATGAATATCTCCCGTGGTGCATACAATATTTTATTTACTAGCATATTAGTAAGAATAGTATGAAATTTCAAAATGTCATAATGGCATTTAAAATTAGAATATGTAAGTAACATCAAGGATTGCCTCAATGTATGGTTGCTAAGACGTTATTTGTAGTTGCATGGTTTCCATGAGTTTGAGGGAGAAATAATTTGACAAGTTCCTTGGGAGTTATGAGTAGCTTTTCGTATTTTGTTTCTATGACGAGAATGTACAATATCATGTTGCTAGTAAATAAAATAATTTAGTACTTTTATAACAGTTTTCTTCGGTAAAGCTGTGGTTAACTTATCTGGTATATTTACCGTTTCTGAATATTCAAACATGCAAATAGCAGTAATATAACATAATAAAAGTACACAAATAATTTTACAGAAGTTGGAATTTACCAACCTTTGTTAATCCATTTGAGAAGAATTTCGCTAATTTTCATGAATGGCATAACATTTGCAAAGTCTGCAAAATGTACATACAATTGACCAGTAGAAAGTCTCCAAACAGTGACTTGCACACAAATACTAATTTTAAGGTTTTTCTGATAATTATAACGTTTTCCCCATTTTGTAACCCCCAGCTCCACCTGGGTCGCAAAATTCCCACATCTCGAATTCTCTTAAAAAATACAATCGACCAGTAAAAAACTTCCAAACAGTGAATTTCATATAAATATTGATTGTAAAGCTTTTCTAATTATTATAACGTTTCCCTCATTTTGCAACCCCCAAATTCAACTGGACCACAAACTTCCCACATCTCACCAGTGAAAAGTATCCAAACAACAAATTTTACACAAATACTGATTTGAAGGTTTTTTTGATAATTATAACGTTTTCCCCATTTTAGAACCTTCAAATTCATCTGTGCCGCAAAATTCTCACATCCCGAATTTTCCTAAAATATACAATCGACCCGTAGAAAGTCTCCAAACAGCGAATTTAACATAAATATTTAAGGTTTTTCTGATAATTATGACGTTTTCCCCATTTTGCAACCCCAAATCCACATAGGTCCCAAAATTCCCACATCCCGAATTTTCAGTAATAATACCACGAAACAACTGTGAATTATCAAAAATACTTTTGCTTTCTCACGAAACGGGTTGCTTAGAAACATCACGAGCCGAAGGCTAGTGGTGTTTCTACAAAGCAACCTGTTGAGTTAGTAAGCAAAAGTATTTGATAATTCTTCAAGTGGTCGACTGAGTATTCGATTAGATTATACCATGAATATTAATAAGGAAATTATAGTAAACATGTATTGAATGCGTATCCTAACCAAATTGTTGGAAATGGCATGACATTGACAGTTGACAGCTCAAAATTGAAAACACCAAAACGATAACACCACGGTGTTTTCACTTATTAATACGTGGCCTGAATAGGGTTTTTGTGCATTATGAATGGTGTAATCTTAAAAATACAACTGACCAGTACAAAGTCTGGAAACAGCGAATTTCATCCAAATATTAATCCTAAAGTTTTTCTAATTACTATAATTTTTCCCTTATTTTGCAACACCCAAATTCAACTGGACCGCAAACTTTCCACATCCCGAATTTTCTTACAAAATACAATTGACCAGTAAAAAGTCTTCAAACAGCAAATTTCAAACATTGATTTTAAGGTTTTTCTGATAATTATAACGTTTTTCCCATTTTACAACCTCCAAATTCACCTGTGCCGCAAAATTCTCACATCCCGAATTCTCTTAAAATATACAATCAACCCGTAGAAAGTCTCCAAACAGCGAATTTAAGATAAATATTGATTTTAATGTTTTTTATTGATAATTATGACGTTTTCCCCATTTTGCAATACCAAACCACATTGGTAGCAAAATTCCCAAATCCCGAATTCTTTTAAAAATACAATTGACCAGTACAAGGTCTGCAAACAGCGAATTTCATCCAAATATTAATTGTAAAGCTTTTCTGATTACTATAACTTTTCCCTCATTTTGCAACCCCCAAATTCAACTGGACCGTAAACTTCCCACATCTAGAATTTTCTTACAAAATACAATCAACCAGCAAAAGGTCTCCAAACAGCAAATTTCACACAAACATTGATTTTAAGCTTTTCCTGATAATTACAACGTTTTCCCCATTTTACAACCTCCAAATTCACCTGGGCCGCAAAATTCTCACATTCCAGCGAACTTCACAAAAATATTAATTTTAAGGTTTTTATAATAATTATAACGTTTCCCTCATTTCGAAACCCCTAAATCCACCTGAGCCCCAAAATTCAAACATCCCGAATTCTCATGGGTCGCAAAATTTCCACATCACGAATTCTCTTAAAAAATAAAATTGTCCAGTAGAAAGCCTCCAAACAGCTCATTTCACACAAATATTAATTATATCTTTTTTTGATATTTATAACGTTTTCCCCATTTTGCAACCCCTAAATCCACATGGGTAGCAAAACTCCCACATCCCGAATTCTCTTAAAAACTAAAATGACCCGTAGAAAGCCTCTAAACAGCGAATTTCACACAAGTAATATATTTAAGGTCTTTCTGATAATTATAATGGTTTTCCCCTTTTGCAACCCCCAAATCCACCTGAACCGCATAATTCTCACATACCGAAAATGCAATTCACCAGTAGAAAGCCCCCAAGCAGCGGATTTTACACAAATATTAATTTTAACAATTTCTGATAATTATAACGTTTTCCCTATAAAGCCACCTGGGCCGCTAGAGTCGCGGATCTCGAATTTTCTTAAAATATAAAATCGACCAGTAGAAAGTCTCCAAACAGCAAATTTCACACAAATATAGATTTTAAGGTTTTTCTGATAATTATAACGTTTTCCCCGTTTTGCAACCCCTAAAGCCCCTTGTTCGGTGCCGCTTTCGTGTCAAAATAATAGTTCTAACCCCCGTTTTTTCGCCCCCTCAAATCTCACATTTTCACAACCTCTCTAGAAAGTTTACCCTTGACGAGATCTTCAAAATTACGCCAACAACATTCACCTGCATTACGTACAACTTGCAAAAATTTTCCAAACGTCACACAAATCCCTAGAGGAACTCCGTACTAGCGTCACATCTCCAATTCGTTAAACATTTTCAATGTTAAAAGTGTAAGATTGAGAACCCGTCACATTGATAAACAATTTTCAGTAAACATATAGGCGATTAATAATTCATACAATAGTCTTTTACAAACCAATATAGCTGCGGTAGGCATATAGCTTTTAATTCAGATTTCGACATAGCTAAAGATTCATAACGATTTGTCGAGGCATTTTTATATTTTACCGATATGCCACCTGTTGGAGCAGTTGTGGTACAAAGTTTACTTTCTGGCTTGTACATAGGCTCCTTTTCGGTCATATTTTCTCTTATAATACTTCAGCAAATTGCATCTAAAATTCTAAATATTTGTCACGCACGCAACTTTCTCTAGTAGGTTCGCTCTAGTCTCTATGCCGTCGTATTTGCAGCTGCATTTGTCTCGCCACGTTAAGAGCGCTTGGTTGCAGCAATTTCAGAACATAGCCCGTGGGAGCGAGCGAGATATCTTCCTTAAATAAATTAAACTTTCGTCGCTCTCTCTCGTCCGCGGGTTGCCTAGCCGTTGTCACGCGGGGCAAACTGCGATTTTATTGGCTACAGTTGCAAGACAGCGCGTCTAGCACAAAAACTTGGCTTGGCTTTTCTTTTGAGTCAGTTGATTTCCGGCTGGGGTTTGAGACGCCTTAAAGCGTGGGCGGCCCGTTGTGTTTGTGCTGATTGCAGCCTGGTTTCGCTTGTTGTGCAGAGAAGTTCTCGGCGGGCTGTGTGAGCGACAGGGTATTTCTTGGGTGCTTTTATGGTGTCGTAATCGACGGACGATGCCGCTCGTTAATTTTCCGGAGGCCTGTTTGGCTAATTGTTCCGCCTTCTTGGTCGGGATCTGATCTTACGAGCGCGCTATCTAGCGGCCTCGCAAGTTTTTATGGTAGCCCAGACGGGTTTTGCACAGTTTCTTCCCGAATAAATTGGGGATCCAATGGACATCGTATGTACCCACCCACGAAACGTTGTCGTCCGACAGCTATAGCGATTAGCGTCCGACACCTCATAGCGATCAACGCCTACGCAACAAGGCCGAACCGCCTAAGTAAGGTATTGTGCGCTCTGTATCTTTGAATTAATCGTTCATGATTGCTACCAGCCGGCACCGCAGAATATGTTAATTAAGCGTACTTTTTATCAGCCGCCTAATCAAGGCATTGTGAGCTAATTTCCAAATTCAATCTTTTGTGTTACAAGCCGGCTATATCTTTGAATCAGTTGTTCATGTTTGCCGCCAGCCGGCGACGCAGAATACGTTGAATTACTCGTGCGTGTTTACTTGCTATTTTTAGATGAGGTGTCCCCAGCTGGTCTTTTTTTTTAGGTTTAGCCCTTGTTTAAATTGTGAGTTTATTGTGTACGCTGACCACGTCGGCATTATTGTACCTTTCGGCCATGAACTTGGTCCAATAGATCTGTTTACTGTATTTGACTTATGATTTTCCCTTGTACTTGTGCATGCTTATTTACAGGGTGACTCAGTCACTGTGTCAAGATTGATGTAAGTTGAGGTCTGAGAGCGGTTTATAAGCGTTGCAGGTAGGTCGGCGCGCTTGTCGCTACACTGTTGGAAGCCCAGAGTTTGTACTCAAGTATCCTACCTCGTTTGGCTTTCTAGTTTCTTAAGCGTGGGTTTTATGTTTGAATCTCGTGGCGTCCATTTATTTCGTAACACCCTATACATACCGTTACGCTTGCCCTGTGGTGTACCGTTTCTAGGACCACGCCCATCTCCCTGAGCCTATCAAGCCGTGGCACTTAAGCAGGTTTGGTGAGATTTTCAGGGTAAGTGTTGACGTCTCCCGAACTTGATTAAGCATTTGGCACTCCTACTCCCGGAAGTTTCGTTAAAACAGTTTGATACTGTAACAGATTCATAAGGATTGCACATGACTTTAGTCACTGACAATGGACGAGAAGATGTCATTATTACTTGATAGGGACGAGCCACCTGCTTAGTAGAAATATTAAAGTTTCCCTCTTGGGGTTAGCCTGTTTTGTGATACCCAAGACATTACCTCAACATAAAACCGGTAGGTAGCTTCGTGAACTGAACAGTGATTTACTACGTTAAGTTTTGCATTATTAATTACAATCAGCGTCTTTATGCGAAAATTTATACAATCGCGACATCTCACCTCAACATAACATGGCTTTGTTAACACAAGTGATGCCCCATATTTTCTTCTGTACTGTAATGGTTTTATAAATTGAACATTATTACACTAAAAGCAATCGAAAGTCAAGAAAATGTAACTACCGTTCACAACAATCATTTCAGTTTTTCAAGAAACTTTAAAAGATATTCACTTCATTTTTAAAATATTGGGCGAAGTTTCCTGTTCTCAGCTTAATTAATTTATTAATCACACAATAATATTCCATGGTAATTACAAAGTTAGTGTTACTAATCGAATGTATAAATTACAGTAAATTTGCATACAAACGAAGAGTGAGTATTTCCAGAAGTTTTACTTGTAAAAAGGAATAAATATAATTTTTTTCTGTGTTTATAATTACCAATACCAATAAAAAAAACAAATTTCTCTGAATTTGCTCAGGATATTTGCAAATATTGAAATATGTTAACGTGTAATTTAAAAAAAATATAAAAATTGCAATCTAAATCACAAATACTAAAAGGATTCGTAAATGTATTGCAGAAACATTAATTATTTTAGTTGTACAACAATTAAAAATATGTAAATAATCCATTCAAGAACACTGACTTGATTTTTCTCTATGCTATGACTTTCAGAGTAAATTCAACGCTATAGAGAAACCAATAATTTATCATAAGATTTTCAGCTACATGTTTGAATTGCTTTGGTTAACGTGTTAGGACTTTAATATTTAATTACATATTAACTAAAATACAAAAATACAAAAACTATTTTCAACATTTACTCCTGATGACATTTATCAGCATAAGATGTATAAATATTTAATTTTTCATAGTGTAATTTTTTTGCCCAATTTAAAAAGAACACAATCTTGAAAAGCGTGAGTATTAATTAGCGATAATCTTCTGAATCGGGTAATGCTCGTTGAGAGACGAACTGTTATTTTTCCGAACTACCTTATTAAAGTTTAGATAAATCGCAGTATAGAGAAAGAGTGTCCTAAATCTTTTCAGCCGCATCCTGAATTTCACCAGTCGAAGTTTTACAGATGAATATGCTGTAACTACTAATTCTTACTTTTTGATTTAAAGGTAATCGCAACTATTCTCGCTTTGATAGCAGTAGCTTACGCTGGACCAGAGCAAGAAACTCGCATTCTAAGATACGAAAATGAAGGAGTAAACCCTGATGGATCTTACAGATGGAGGTTTGTGCGTGTGAATTTAGTCTTAGTTAGAGTTATCGAAAATATACTAAAGGAAACCAAACCTAACTGAAAATATTCTAACAACAAACATAGTTAAACAAGATCAAAAATAGGTATTAGAAAGTCAACCAGTTCTATTTGCTGCTAACTGAAAATAAATACTAAATTCCGCAGTTTTGCACAATGTTGAAACCCTATCTGTCTTTTCCCCATATAGTAATGTATACTTATTTCTCCCCACACATCTACATAAACATTATCTATAACACACGTTACAAATTTTATAGATACGAAACTGAAAACGGAATTGCTGCCCAAGAGCAAGGACAACCACAAGGCCCTGAAACATCGGCAGCTCAAGGATCTTACCAATATACGTCCCCTGAGGGCATACCAATCTCCATCGTCTATTTAGCCGATGAAAACGGCTTCCAGCCTCAGGGAGATTCCATTCCACAACCACCTCCCATTCCGGAATACATCCAGAGAGCTTTGGCATGGAACGCTGCTCATCCTGAAGAGGAGCCGCCAGAAAGGGAACAGGTTTACAGGCCACCACATGTTGTATCACCCCATGAACTTCTGAGTGTATTGAGTGGACAAGGATAACCATTCCGTCTTCTAATGGACCACAGATTATTTATCATATAAGTAGTATAGTGATTTTATAAATAAATGAATGAATTATATTCATAATGGGAAATCTTAAATAAACCGATCTATGATTTACCTCTTAAATATTTTGTTGTGGTGAGATTGCATTTTTGGAAAATCAATAAATAGAAAATAAGTAGAATTTTAATATAACAAGCGTCTACTAACTTGTATAAGTTATCGAAGTACGCAGTCTGGTATGAATTGTAAAAATGTTGCAAATTTTTAGGATTCTTCCTTCTACGACCACTAGTAAAAGTAGGCCTTTTAGCGCTAGCTTGTCTCACTAAGAGTGATGTTTTATAGTGGTTAAAGAAATCAGCTGTTTACTTTTAGCCCAAGTGCTAAAAGTGAAGTGAGGTTATAAAACTACAATTTCGAACTGAAAGTGAAGTTGTAAAGTTAACTATTGCTTCTTGCGTTACAGGTAGTGTTTTTGAAATAATTAAAGCATTATGTAATGAATACAGTCAGATGTGGAGTATCAATAATTACATTTCGAAACTCACTTTGACAATACTGGCGTGGCAAACAATCGGCCGCGCGTCGTGGCCTACTGTTTATTATGACATAAATTAAAAGTGTCGCAGATGCAAACCTTTGTTAAATCGATATTTATGGATTTATAACGTTAAAATTAAGGTCGTAGATAAAATATTGTATGCAACGCGTGCTAAAAGTCGTTTATGCACGAGATATGTTATGAAACTCAGCCTTCGGCTTCGTTTCATAATTTTCATGTCTCGTGCATAAAGTAGTCATTATATAAAATGACTGAATTCTACAAGTTGCCTGCAAGATAGGTACATAGTGGGCAAAAAAAAAACGGTACAACGTTTAAATACTTGTATTTCCGATTATAATTAGTCAATTTAAATGTTTCTATTAAAAACGAGATTCTTGCACTTTAAAGAAAACATATCTTATTTGCAACAATACAACGTTTCAAATCAATTTTATTTCACTTTGAAGAAGGCCATGCGAAAACAGGACTTTTTAATAACGTCGCATCGGGTCGCTTTAATGTGAAATTAACTCTGTAACAAAATTAGTAGGCAATGTTTTTTGTTTCATTGCTTGGTCAACGTCACTTTTTAGTTTTTATTGTTGATTAAGCCAAGTCTCAAAGAAAATTGTACCCCTAATTGGGTGTTGGAATCAGCTGCCTTAGAGAATAGCTTCTGCGATTGGGCAATGGCCAAGACGATTGCAAATTATTGTTGATAAAAATGGTGGGCATATGGTGGTGAGGCACTAACACCCCATGAAGGAGCTTGGCCTGCAAGGCGGAAGGCGGGCATATTGAACCATATTTTTAAATGGCATATTAAATAGTTATTTTGATATTTCTTTATTATTGTTGGAATTGCTGAAGTAAATAATAAATTTCTCCAAAAACATTTTTTACATGCCTTCATTTAACCACACAAAATATGCCCGCCTTCCGCCTTGCAGGCCAAGCTCCATCATGGGATGTTAGTGTCTAACCACCATATGCCCACCATTTTTATCAACAATCATTTGCAATCGTCTTTGCCATTGTCCAATCGCAGAAGCTATTCTCTAAGGCAGCTGATTCCAACACCCAATTAGGGGTAAGTAGAAAGGGGCTACTTATCCCCCACCCCTTTTTATTTGATTCGCGGATTTGCGGTTTAATTCGCGGTTTTATTTTAATTGGCCTAATTAGATTGATCTAATTAAATGACCCAATTAATTTCGCGGTTTGATCTAATTAATTTTGATATGTGCTACTGATTAAATTACGCATTAGCTTCTGATTAAATTACGGGGGGGCCATTTTTAATTTGTTTCTGGAATTACGCGGCGGCCATTTTCAATTTTCGCGCAAACATTTGAATTTGAAATCTAATTTTTCTAAGTTCCATTTTTGAATTTAAACTTCCCGGCCATCGTGGTTTTCTGCGCGAACTTCTCTCGCTTGCATTTATTTAATTTAAAAAAACTTTTGCGTCGGCCCAAGAGGGATTTGAACCCCCTATGTTCGTGTTTTATATCTGGCTTACATTCGTGTTCACCGCTAGGCCACCGAAGCGCCTTTGTTTTTAAGTTTTGAGCAGTGTACCACTCCACTGCTCTGACGTCAAGCTTCCATATTTTAAACTAAATATTTCTTGAAAATTTTAAATTATAACAAAAATATTACATCGTTTAGGGTATTAAAAGGGTGAAAAGATTTTTTTTAAACTGATTCCATCAGTGGTTTTGCTAGAATTAATTATTTATTTCCTGAAACTGTTGGATTCTCTATAAAAATTCAAACTTTTTTCTGCTTGTTTAATTTTATTCTCAAAGTTCATTATGCAATCAATTACGAACGAGCAAATAGAATTTTAACGTTCGATTATTTTATGAAACTACAATTAGGCTTTTTATAATAGAATTTAAATAAAAGAACTGAATTATTTTTGACCGCGGCCTCCTGTCAAATTAGGCAAGAATAAATATGAAGTCAAACATCTATTACTTAGGCTTGCTAACTCGTCGTTTCTTAATATCTGTTCTACATGAAATATTTTTATAAGAATTTGAAATAAAATTGTAGCTTTTAATTGTGAGTTTTTTTCCAAACGGTATGGAGTTGTTAGACTTCTGTATAAAATATATTATATGTATAATTTATATTTACAACATCTGTAACTTATGTTATAAATATATTACTATAAAAAATCTCGAAAAGTGGGTAAATAAATGCAACGCATTGTAAATCCGTAAAACTTTTAGTTTTTGTGCGTTTACAAGATGGGTCTTTTGACAAAGTGGAAGAACCAAATTATGCTATTGTAAATGTACAGATTTTTCACTGTCAATTTGTATATAACAACTTAATGCAAATTGGTATTTAGAACATTTTAACGAAAACAGCGAATTCTCTCGGAATAAACTGTTTCTTCTCACCACGAAACCCTTGCAGGTCTACGAATGCAGTGTCCATACTGACGAAATGTTTGAGGACGACTAAATTTTAAAAATTGTTGTTAGGTTTTCGATATAATGTTACAATTTCCACATCGCGTCATATAAAATTCTACAAAAACTGTATTTTTATTCAACTCTCATTAAAAAAATCTTCTGCCTCCATCATTTCGATAAACAAAATTCAAAAATTCTTGTACTTTTAATGGAAATATATGTATGTTGACCACAAATTAACATAATTTTGAATAAAAACACGCAATTTCTCTGAAAAAATGTTCTGACACCATCATTTCAAAATTTTACAAAAACTGACATCATGTTACTTGAAATTATACAAAAAACGACATTTTTATTCAATAAGCGATAAAAAATACGTCATCCCAAATCATTTCACTTAAAAAATTATCTCAATTCGATTTTACAAAACGATTTATAATAACGAAAATTATGTAAAAACAGTTTTAGAGTAATTTCTAAGCATAATTTTGCAAATGGTTTACACTTTTTTATAAAATGTATCTCCCAAAATTAAAAGAAATCGCAATTTTTTAAATTATATCACTCCATTATGAAATCGTAGATTGATTTTTTGAAATTTTACAATTTGTAACTGTAAAATAACTTCAAATACTACTATTTTAGCTTTAGCTTTGTAATTATTGCAGATTCGTAAAAAACAAAAGCAGAGTAGAAATAAAAAACACAAACACTTTGTAATAAACAAATATATTGTTTTTATTTCGTATAATACTTAATAATATAAAAACAAATGCACAGCTGAATGTCTTATTTTATAAAAATCCGCTAGCAATTTACAAAACTGTAGTTTGACGTTTACAACATTTCAAATTAAAAAGGCTGCAGGTAATAAAATCAGAATTCGTTTACATGGGATCGTAAAACAAATTTCATTGTGGAATTTTAAAGTTTAAGACGCTCCCAATCCAGAATTCCATTCGTATTTGATGTTGAGGACCTCTGCCTTAGAGGTGTTTTTCTAACGGCCCTTTTTTGGAAGTGTTTCCTAATCGACGTTTTTCTGACTGCACCTTTTTGATGTGGACTTGGATAAGTAGCTGGTGTTTTTAATTTATATTCTAAATCGGACTCGCAGTTATCAGTTTCCATTTTGTTTTTTCCTGTAGTACCAGTCGGGGTTGGCTTCTTTTGCTGTTTAGGTTTAGCTAGCAGCACATGAGCAACGTTAAGGCCTTTGATGTAATCAGCAAGCTGTAGGCGTCCGGGTGGGTTAATAGTTTTTCGAGGCCACAGAGTGTCGTGAACTAAATCGACTATGTTAGACGCCGGTAAAATTTCACCCTTTATAGTAATGGTACCCTTGTGATCCCAGCTCACATCGTTTGAGGCATTAAAAATGCGTAGAAAAACTTCAGATTTTTTCTTAAAAGTTTTGGGAACTATAAATAAAATAAGGGCATTTGATAGGCTGTTACTGCTTGTGTCAATAGGTATTTTGATTGGCTGCCGTGCCTGGTTTGTGAAATGAAGGTATCTTTGTAACACTTGGTTGTACTGCACCCATTTATCGTAATCAGTTAATTTGGCCTTTAAAACTTTTTGCATTTCGTCATCAAGCTGTGATAATATATTTTTCTCCGTATTCTCGCCAGACTTGAGGCGTTGGACAAATTCCGGCGATACAACCAACATCTTCCGCGCTTGGTCCATTTTAGTCGAAAAAGGAGCTCAGCCGTTTGTTCTGGTAGAGCCGTCGTGAATAAACTAACTTAAAATCAAGACTTTTATAATAAATATATAAAAAAATATATGGCAGGTACGGGAATCGAACCCGCATTCTCTCTCGATCTGAGAGCTCAAATCTAAAGCCTTAACTATTCGGCCAACCTGCCTCCCTGTATAAACGAGCACTCGCTGCATAATTAAGAAAGACAACATATCGTTTAAAAGATTTCTATTTGTAATATCATACAATATTTCATATAAATTAAGTCATATACAAATTTCGAAACTGGGTTTGATATATATTTATCGAAAGACTTGATCCTCAGCTGATGTTTTATTATTATTTGTCGTGATTCGTCATCGCTGAATTTACAAGAGCCAGCCTGTCTGCTATGTGACGAACGCAATGTCTCTATCTCTTTTATTTTAAAATTTGTAAAACCAGAGGCCCAGAATGCAGCCGCACTAGGTAACAGAGTACAATGGTTTAAAACGAGTTAGTGCGGCATCAGTTTGGGGCTCTGGTTTTATGAAATTTTAAAATAAAAGGTCCATGTTGAGGCTCCTGTTTCAGGTTCTATAATTTTAGCTGGTATTATATTAAAGTTGGGTGGTTATGGGTTTCTTCGGTTTATACCTATTTTTTTATTAGTTGGTACGAAAATTAATTTTTTATTTGTTGTTGTTAGTTTATTTGGGGGTTTTATTATTTCTTTAATTTGTTTGCGTCAGACAGATATTAAGTCTTTAATTGCTTATTCTTCTGTATCTCATATGGGGTTAGTACTTGGGGGTATTATGACTATAAATATTTGAGGGTATTATGGTGCTTTTGTTATAATGATTGATCATGGTCTTTGTAGATCTGGTCTTTTTTGTTTAGCTAATATTACTTGTGAGCGGTTAGGAAGTCGGAGATTATTTTTAAATAAGGGTTTAATTAATCTTATACCTAGAATATCTTTATTATGATTTTTGCTTTCTTCTTCTAATATAGCTGCTTCTCCTTCTTTTAATTTATTAGGAGAAGTTATATTAATTAATAGTTTAGTTTCTTGGGGTTTAATAACTATTATTATGCTTATATTAGTTTCGTTTTTCAGTGCTTGTTATACTTTATATTTATATTCTTATAGTCAACATGGTAAGTTGTATTTAGGATCTTATTCTTTCTTTTTAGGATTTGTACGGAAATATTTGTTGTTATTTCTTCATTGAATGCCATTAAATTTATTATTTATTAAGGGGGATTTTTTTATTTTTTATTCAGGTAATTTAATCTTAAAATTTCGATTTGTGGATTCGAATATGCAATTTAATTGTTCTGGATAATTTTACCAATTTGTTTTGTTTACTTTGTTGTTTTGTTGTTTTTTAGTATTATATCATTTTTTTTTTAGAACTTATTTTGTAATTGTTGATTATAGGTTAATATTGGAGTTTGAAATTTTAGGTTAAATTTTAATTTAATTTTTATATCAGTTCTTTTTGACTGAATATCTTTATTAGTCATGAGTTTCGTTCTTTATATTTCTTCAATAGTTATTTTTTATAGTCATGAGTATATAGAGGGAGATTTAAATATTAATCGGTTTATTTTACTTGTTTTTATATTTGTTGCTTCTATAATGTTTTTGATTATTAGTCCAAATTTAATTAGAATTTTATTAGGTTAAGATGGTTTAGGATCAGTTTCTTATTGTTTAGTAATTTATTATCAGAATGTTAAATCTTACAATGCTGGTATATTAACTGCTCTTTCTAATTGTATTGGAGATGTAGCATTATTAATTTCTATTGCTTGAATATTAAATTATGGTAGTTGAAATTATATTTATTATTTAAATTTTATGAAAAATGATTTTAGTATAACTATTATTGGTTTATTGGTGGTTTTGGCTGCTTTAACTAAGAGAGCTCAAATTCCTTTTTCTTCTTGGTTACCTGCTGCAATGGCAGCTCCTACACCTGTTTCTTCATTAGTTCATTCTTCTACTTTAGTGACTGCTGGGGTTTATTTATTAATTCGGTTTAATTTTGCTTTAGGGGATAATATTATATTATTTTTACTTTTTATTGCAAGAATAACTAGGTTTATGGCTGGTTTAGGAGCTAATTATGAATTTGACTTGAAGAAAATTATTGCTTTATCTACTTTAAGACAAATTGGTTTAATAATAAGAATTTTGGCTTTAAGTGGATATAGTTTGGCTTTTTTTCACTTATTAACTCATGCTTTGTTTAAGGCCTTATTGTTTATGTGTGCTGGTTGTTTAATTCATAATTTAGGTAATTGTCAAAATATTCGTTATATAGGGGGATTTATTAATCAAATACCATTAACTTGGTGTTTCTTTAATATTTCTGATTTTTCTTTATGTGGATTACCTTTTTTATCGGGATTTTATTCAAAGGATCTTATTTTAGAAGTTTTGTCAATAAGATATTTGAATTTATTTATTTATTTTATTTTTTATTTTTTTACAGGTTTAACTGTTTGTTATTCTGTTCGTTGAAGCTATTATACTTTATTTGGTGATTATAATTATTATAGTCTACATCATCTTAGGGATAGTGGATTAATTATATTAAAGGGTATATCTGGATTAATTTTTTAGTTGTATTTGGGGGTAGAATACTCATTTGGGTAATGTTTCCTACTCCTTATTTTATTTGTTTACCTGATTTAATGAAAATAATAGTTTTAGTTGTTATTGTATAAAGTTTATAACTTCTAGGCTGTTTTTTTCTTCTATATGAAATCTTCCTTATTTATCTACTTTTTGAGTTAATTATTATCCAGTTTTATTGGGTGGTGTATATTATAAAAGTTTTGATCATGGTTGATCAGAATTTTTTGGAAGGCAAAATATTTATTTAAATATGAGTGCTGGCTCTTCGTTTTTCCATATTTTGTTTAATAATAATCTAAAAATTTATATTTCTTTACTTGTTGTTTGAATTATTTATTTATTTGTTTTTTTATACTTTAATAGCTTATTTAGAGAACATAATATTGAAGATATTAAGGAGATTTTAAATCTTAAAGTATTTATAAAAATTTACTTTTAATTTTACAATAAAAATGTAATGTTTTTTTTTAAACTATATAAATTTAATAGAAATATTAACGGAGTTTCACTGCTAAAGATTAAAGTTAGAAGCTTTTTCTTATATCTTATATTTCTTTAATTGAAGAAATTATCTTATTGATATCATTAACAGTGATATACCTCTATTTTGGTTTCAATTAAAATTTTAAATAAAGATGATTACTTTATCATCAAAGGTTTAGGTCGAAATTAATTACAATTATTGTTTTTTATTTAAGATAAGTTGATTATATCAACATTTTTTAAATGCAAGTTAAATGTTTTTATTAAACTATTATCCTAATAAGCTCAATTTAGTGCACCTTGTTTTCATTCACGATATAATCCAATTAGAAGGATAAATAGAAATACTCTTATTACTGTTGAGAAGTTAATTAAATTTGAAATTTTTATTGTAATAATAAGAGGTAATAGTAAGGTGATTTCTACATCAAAGATTAGAAAAATTACTGCAATACGAAAGAATTGAAGTGAAAAAGGGATTCGTGCTGATGATTTAGGGTCAAATACACATTCAAATGGGGATCTTTTTTCTCGATCAATAAATGTTTTTTCTTAGATAATATTTGCAATTATTATTACGAGTATTGTAATAATAAAAATTAATATTGAAATTGTTGTTATTATAAATATTATTTATACTAATTTTTAATTAGATTTTTTAATTGGAAGTTAAAAATAATTTTGTATACTATATAAATATCTACCTCATCAATAGATAGAAATGTAAAGGAATAATCATACTACATCAACAAAGTGTAAATATCATGCAGCTGCTTCAAATCCGAAGTGATGGATGGGGGGAGAAATGATTAAATACTTGTCGTAAAAAGCATACTGTTAAAAAGATTGTTCCAATAATTACATGTAATGCATGAAATCCTGTTGCTATGAAAAATGATGACCCGTAAACTGAATCTGCAATAGTAAATGGTGATTCGTAGTATTCGTATGCTTGAAGTATAGTAAAATAAATTCCTAATACGATTGTTAATGCTAAACTATAAACAGCTTGTTTGTAATCATTTTCTATTAATCTGCGATGTGCTCATGTTGCAGTAATTCCTGATGAATTTAGGATTAAGGTGTTTAGTAAAGGAATTTGAATAGGATTAAATGTTTGAATTTCTTTTGGGGGTCAAATTATTCCTAATTCAATAGAGGGGGCTAATCTTCTGTGGAAGAATCCTTAGAAGAATGAGACAAAGAATAGGACTTCTAATGTAACAAATAAAATTATTCCTCATCGTAGTCCCAGTGCAACAACTGTTGTGTGTAGTCCTTGAAATGTTCCTTCTCGTGTGATATCACGTCATCATTGGTATATCATTAGTAATGTATTAATAAATCCTAATAGAAATAAAGATACGTCATATATATGGAATCATTTGATTAATCCTATTATTATTGTTATTGCTCTAAATGCTCCTAGAATTGGTCATGGTCGAACGTCTACTAAATGGAATGGGTGATTTTTAGGTGAACTCATTAGTTTACTTCTCTAGAGTATAGTGTTCTTAAAATTGAAAATACATAGGACTGAATTACTGCTACAGCATATTCTAGAATTAATAGTAGAAGTTGTGTAATAATTAATAAGTTGATTATTACCAATGATAACTTTGTTCCGGTGTTTCCAAGCAGAGTTAATAGTAGGTATCCTGCAATTATATTTGCAGTTAGTCGAATAGCTAATGTTCCTGGTCGAATGATGTTTCTGATTGTTTCAATAAATACTATAAATGGTATAAGGACTGGGGGAGTTCCTTATGGAACTAGATGAGCAAATATATGTATAGTATTATTAATTCATCCGTAAATTATAAATCTTACTCATAAGGGTAAGGCTGAGGATAGTATTAGTACTAGATGTCTTGTTCTTGAAAAAATATATGGAAGTAAAGATAAAAAATTATTAAATAAGATTATTGAAAATAATGAAATGAAAATAAGTATTGATCCCTTTATTTTATTAATTTTAAGTAGAATTTTAAATTCATTGTGTAATGTTGATGTAATTTTTACTCGTATGAAGTTACTTCGAGATGGGATTAGTCAAAATATACTTGAAAAAAAAATTAGTCCTAATAGAGTTCTTGATCAGTTTAGTGATAAATTAATAATAATAATAATAATAATAATAATAATAAAGTTTATTGAGAATTTTTTGTACATCATTCTCAAAAGGCGGGGTATCAGCATAGCCGTTTTTCAACTCCGCCTGCAATACAAACGAAAACAAAAATATATATGTATACATACAATATATCAAAAATATCAAAAATGAAAACAATAACAATGTAGATAAGTGTATAAAATAAATAAGAATGAAGTGGGGTAGATATCTAAACTAAAACAGTAGTACGGTATAACATGTGCTAAAGGAGGTAACAATAACAATTACTGTCTAGATTGATTATCATAAAATTTTGATTTACAATTTAATTTAAACACTTGAGGGTTCGCACTGATAAGGAATAATTCGTGTATACTATTTATCAAAGTGGGTGCTATTATTTCAAAGCAGCCTTCGAATTTGGCTGTGTTGTGAGATGGTATAGCGAACTCTTCCCTATTTCTCAGATTTAAATTGTGGTAAACCATTCTCTGATTTAAAAGAGAATACAAATATTTAGGTACCTCGTAAAAAACGTGATATATGAGGGTACAGTAATATACGGAAAAACGATTTTCAACCTTGAGTATTTTCAAATCATTGTAATAAGGTGTAACATGTTCTCTACGATTTATGTTAAATGAATAACGCAAACAGCAGTTTTGCAAAAGCTGAAGTTTATTTTTATATTGCTGAGTTAAAAAGTTGTAATACACCTGACTACAATAATCCAGTTGGCTAATAATTAAGCTATTGACAATGCGCCATTTAACATCAGATGGCAGAACACTTTTAAATTTATACATTGAAGACAGTTTCACAAAACACGATTTGCATTTCTTCGTTATATGCGATTCGAAATTTAAATTGCAATCGAGCCACACACCAAGGTTTTTTACACATTCGGAGAACATTATAACACTATCACCAATCACAATATTAGTGTTAAGATAAGAGAGAGCCCTATCTCGCATTATGGGTGAACCAACGCACATAAACACAGATTTCGATGGGTTAATAGTTAAACCATTGCTCTTCGACCACACGGAGATGGTAGCTAAATTCTGGTTGATAATTTTCGCAGCGTAGTTAATTTGAGATGGATCCTGGGAAAGATATAATTGCGTATCATCCGCATATAGATGTATATTGCAGCTGGCAGTTAAATGTTCAGGGAGATCGGCAGTAAATAATGTAAAAAGGATAGGACCAAGAATACTACCTTGGGGTACTCCTTGGGTAACATTAAGCTCTAAGGATAGATCATTTTGAATTTTAACTTGTTGAGTACGCCCAGAAAGATAGTTTGATATCCACTCACATACAGTATCATCGCAGCCATAATACCGAAGTTTAGCTAAAAGCAAGTTGTGATTAATAGTGTCGAATGCCTTGCTGTAATCTAGCAAGACAAGCAACGTAACTTTTGATTGGTCAATAGCTCTTTCTAAATCGTTTGTAATCCTTAGGAGGGCGGTACAAGTGCTATGGTGTTTTCGGAAGCCCGATTGCACTAAAGGAAGAATATTGTGATTATTCATGTGAGTTAGTAACTGGTTGCAGACGATTTTCTCTATTATCTTAGATGCAGCAGATAATATGCTAATAGACCTTAAATGGGACACGTCGGTTGCCTTAGGTATTTTGGCTAGCGGAATTAAGTACTATTTTTTCCATAAAGATGGAACAATACCAGTTGTAAGAGAGCAGTTGACTATGTATGTGAGTGCATTTTTGCAGAAAGGGAACACCAATAATAACATTTTCAAGTTTAAATGATCTGGACCAAAAGCAAATGATTTACATTGATGCAAAACTCGTTCAACTTCTTCGCACGTCACTTCTTGAAAATGAAGGTGATCTGCTACTTCAAGTTTGGAACTGCTTATAGGAATTCGGCAATTGTGTCATCACTGACTGTAGATTTCTTGGCTATATTAGCAAAGTAATTGTTTAATCTGTTTGGATCAAGTAAAATTGTATCTATTTGATTTACAGGTTTTTTGTGAATATTCCAATTGGATAATTCTTTCCATATACGTTTTGGGTCGTTTTTGTGAATATTCAATTGTTTGTTTATATATGCCTTTTTCTCTTGTTTTATTGCAAACGAAAGATAGTTACGAATGTCCATGTACAGGCGCTTATCGCGATAGAGACCTGATTTGCGATATTTTCTGTAATACCGCTTCTTCAGTTTAAAAATTGTCTTAATAGTCTGAGTTATGTACGGACAATGAGGTTTCCTGGCAACGACGGTGCGAATAGGCGCATGTAGATCGAATAGAAAAGTAACTGCTTCGTTAAAGAGAGAAACACTCTGATTAATGTCGTCAACATTAAGTATATGATCCTAGGCAATTAAAGAGGTATCTTGATTGAAATCTTCTAGATCAAAATTCTTATAATCACGAAAGGTTAGCAGTTGCGGGATCGATTTAGGAACTTCAAAATTAAAATTAGTTGAAGTCAATCGATGATCTGACAGGTGAGGGACGTCGAAAACACCATTGAAAACTCTTAACGTATTTTTTGATTCTAAAAAGTCGATATTTGCATCGCCTACGAGTATTAAGTCTTCGGCTTCAAGAGTCACATTAGCAAGAACTAGTTCAAGTTCATTAAACGGAAATGGTTTTTTTGGGGGCCTGTAGATGACTCCAAATGCCAATTTACATTTTCCCAACTTTATAAAAATCCAGAGTTGTTCTAAGTCCATCATGGAAACGTAACTTGTATCGATTGCAGCATATTTTAGGTGGCATTTATATAGATACATAGACCGCCGCCGCTCGCATTAGGTCTGTCAAATCTAATGAAGTCGTAGTTAGGCAATTGTATAAACGAAGATGGGTAATCTGGATATAGCCAGGTCTCAGATACAGCGATTATGTCGAAGTTTTTATTTATCATAAAGTCGTAAAATAGATCAAACGTGGAATTGAGCGATTGCATGTTTATATGGCAGATAGCAAGGTTTGTTGGTTTAGAAATGAAAGAACTGATATTTTCCGAAAGCTCAGAGTATCTATGCAGGGTGGTTAGTTTTTTGCTTTATCTTCAATTATTTGTGGAACTCCGCTAACATATTTAATGGTTAATCCATTTTCCCCTCCATCGATACGGCGTTTTAGTTCGGCTCGCAAATTATTCAAGTTTTGAATTTGCATGGGGTGCTATCGTTCGTTATTTTGATATTCGAGAAACCGCTACTTCGCAGATTATTTTTAGCTTTTAACACCTTGTTAGCTGCATCCGAATCCGTAAAGATAACTTTAATAATACGCGGCCTATTATTATTCGGCTTTCCTATGCGTTTGGCAATAAACGAGGTGTCGGTGTTGCAGTTTATGGAATGAAATATCTCACAAATTTTATCAGAATCGTTCTCGGTATTTTCGGCTAGACCATGGATGATAAGATTCTTAGATCTATTTATACGCTCTACAGCTTCTTGCGTTACAGTTTCGAGCACCAAAGGAGACAGCTGGGGTTGTTGTTTACAGTTTTCTAATTTAGATTCGAGATCCTTTAGTTGAACCTCAAATTGACTTTTTAGTGATTCAATTTGTTGGGAAATATAAATTTTAAGGGCATCCAACTGATCACCTGTAGCATTATCAGAGAGTCTTGACCTGAGTTTGCATTTATCGCATTCGTACCTGATGCGCCTATCTCTAGCCAACAGACATTGGGCTTCAATTCGCGAGACTCCTGAACAGGTTGGGTGAATAACACGATCGCAGTTATCGCACGTTATTTCTTTATCGGAGTTTGCTTCTTTGTTGCAAATGTAACACTTTGATAGCGGCATGGTCAGGTGAACGCCGTGAAAATTTTAGGTTTTACAGCCAAGCCTTACCAGCGAATTTGTGTCAAAATTAGAGAGCGAAGCAGACACTGTCACCACATCAACACACACAATTAGTTCTTGTTGCTGGGTCAAAGGTTGAGAATAGATTTGTTATCATTTTTAGTTAATAGATTTTATTTTTGGTGTTCGTTTTGATTGTGTATTTCTGTACATGAAAGAGAAATAATTTAATGAATTTAAGATTAGGAATGTTATTACGAATAAAATAAATAAATTTAATCAACTTAAAGGGGCTATTTGTGGAATCAAAAATTATTAATTTTAATTAATTATTTTAACTTGACAAGCTAATGTTATATTTTAACTAAATTTTTCATTAGAAGTAGTTGCCAATCTACTATAGAGTGGTTTAAGAGACCATTACTTGCTTTTAGTCATCTAATGAATAAGATTTAATTCAGTTAATAAACCCTTTTGGAGAAATTCTCTCGATTACGATTGGTATAAATCTATGGTTAGTTCCGCAAATTTCTGAACATTGTCCATAAAAAATTCCTGATCGATTTAAGAAAAAAGTTGTCTGATTTAGTCGCCCAGGTGACGCATCAATGTTAACTCCTGCTGATGGAATTGTTCAGGAGTGAATTACATCCATTGAAGATACTATTATTCGAATTTGTGACTTGAAGGGTAGGGGAAGTCGATTATCAACATCTCGAAGACGAAAATTAAATGGCTTTATTTCATTTATTGGAATTATATAGGAATCAAAATCAATGGATTTAAAGTCTGATAATTCGTAGGATCAATATCATTGATGTCCAATTGATTTTGTTGATACTAGTGGGCAATTGATTTCATCTAATAAATATAAAAGTTGTAAAGATGGTAGTGCAATAAAAATTAATGTGACTGTTGGGGCAATAGTTCAGATTAATTCAATTGTTTGCCCTTCTAGAAGAAAACGGTTAATATACTTATTTGTAAAGAGTGTTGCTATGATATTGCAATGGTTATGGCTTTAATATAATTAAGATCAATATTTAAAATAAAATTAGCTAGAGCCTCCAATGCTAATATATTTTATTTTGGGTTCAGCAAATATTATTACAAATTTATGAAACGCTCAGGGATAATTATTGTGAGTTGTTTTATGTATTACTTGACTTGATGTTCGTATGCCCCTACTTTTTAGATAGAATCTAATTGCAAATTATATTAATGTTGACTAGCTCAGGTAAGCAGAGATCTTATCAAAAGGTGTGGGTCCACAATTACTTTATTGAAAATTTTACCGTACGCCCATGTGCGTAGTTCAAATACACGCTAATGTGCTACAACAGATCTAACTGACAAATTACGTTTATGAAAGTTTATCAAGTGGTTGTCGTTTTGGTGTTTTCAGATAATTAAATGCAACTCAATGAGCAAATCTCACAGGTAAATTCATAATTTCCCGCTTTCTAGTAGCGTCAGTAGCTTTCTTTTGTTTTTTCAGGCAAAAACCGTAACTTGATTGTTTCTACCCAAGCCAAGAATCCTAACCTCACTTCTGGGGTTGGATTTTTCAACTTTAATTTACACAAGGAAATAATTCGCCTGGGCTCTGTTATGCAGCGACGTTTAAGCAGCCTCCCAATAGGTACACAATGGTATAAATTAAATTGGCTTCACAACTAACCTGTGAAACTTTTCCTGCATGCCCGTTTCGAAGCTCGGCCGCAGCAAGAATGTGCCCAGATCTTCTTTGCCGATGCTTGGATCGTCGTGCTATCCTCGCAGAAGCTGGATGGGTTGGCGGTGAACGTCCTCTCGTCCTCTGAAACCCCTCTGATGGCTACAGATGCTGTGCGAAGCACGTCTTGTCTTCTCCGGAGCTGGTCGTTAGCACTCACTCGGGCCGATTATGGAAAATAATTTTCACGGCACGGATTTCTTTTAATTCACTCACACAGGTGCAGGGGTAAGTTATATGCACCCTGCCGAAGTTTTGTTATGAAATAATAACTTTAAACGTATAAAATTGTAAATTTTCGGAAGCAAATAAAACTGATGCTAATTCAAGAATTTTATTCGATTGTCTGCCTTTGTTATTATGACGTCAGTAACTTTTTACTAATTTGCCATTGGTCCCTGTGGGATCCACGCGGATTCGAACCGCTAGCATCAGGAGTACAAGCCCGGGGACTCTGCCATATAAGCTACTCTGTACTCTTTTTTGCCTTCTGCATTTTTTTACCTTTTAAGAATATGCTCAAAAAGAAATTTATACAACGATTTCTGACTTGCAATTTACCTCGACAAGCATGTGACCATTGTATTCATAATCGAATTACTAATACATGGATTGGCTTTTGCATTTACCGTCCCCTTTTAATATTCTAAACTAATTAAATATTGTGGTCCCATTCCTATTAGGTTTAGAACTCTGCCTTTCCTTTTTTGTTACGATTTTAATACTTATCACAGGAATTGCTTTGCCAAATGATTGCTAATTCAAATTTGATTTTATTTTATTTGTTGCCATTAAATTCTATCTCCCATTCTGAGCTTTTATGACCTATTTATTAGTTTGCTGTGCTCTAGATGTGTGATTCAGGGCTTAAGAACATCTCAATATATCTAACAATTAATGTAATTATTACTAGGATTATTATTGTATGATCATGGAAGAATGTTAATTGTTCTATTAGGCTCTATCTTGAGCATTAATGGTTAGTCAGGTTGCCATGTTTATTCTAAAAAAAGCTTTGCTTTATATATGAAGCTTAAATTCATTGCACTATTCTGCTATATTAGAATAAAGTTAGTTGGTTAGTATTGGTAATTCAGATTTTCTATGCTCAGTTGGTGGGTATTTTTGTAATCATTCAATTGATGATAATATTTGATTTGAAAATACATTTTTCCGTAATGATGTTATTCTTTCTCATATAATGAAAATGAAGAATAGCATTCTAACTGTAGAGATTAATGATCCTACTGATGAAATTAAATTTCATGATAAGTAGGCATCAGGATAATCTGAATATCGTCGTGGTATTCCTCTTAACCCTAAAAAGTGTTGAGGGAAGAATGTTATGTTTACTCCAATAAATACTGTAAAGAATTGTACCTTTAGTAACTTATTATTTAATGAAAATCCTGTGAATAGAGGGAATCAGTGAATCAATCCTCCTATAATGGCGAATACTGCAACTATTGATAGAACATAATGGAAATGGGCAACTATATAATAAGTATCATGTAGAATAATATCAATAGAGGAATTAGCTAATACAACTCCTGTTAATCCTCCTACGGTGAATAAGAAAATAAAGCCTAGTGCTCATAGTATTTGGGGTGAATAGTTAATTTGAGTTCCATGTAGTGTAGCTAGTCATCTAAAAATTTTAATTCCTGTTGGAACAGCAATAATTATTGTCGCTGAGGTAAAATATGCTCAGGTATCTACATCTATTCCTACAGTAAATATATGATGAGCTCAGACTACGAATCCAAGAAGTCCAATTCCTATTATAGCGTAAATTATTCCAATTGAACCAAATGTTTCCTTTTTTCCTCTTTTTTGACTAACAATATGAGAGATTATTCCAAATCCAGGTAGAATTAGAACGTATACTTCTGGGTGTCCAAAGAATCAAAATAAGTGTTGATAAAGAATAGGATCTCCTCCTCCTGCCGGATCAAACATGATGTATTTCAGTTTCGGTCAGTTAGTAATATTGTAATTGCTCCAGCTAAAACAGGTAATGATAAAAGAAGCAATAGTGCAGTGATTGCTACTGCTCAAACGAATAAAGGTATTCGATCAAATGTAATTCCTGTTGATCGTATATTGATTACTGTTGAAATAAAATTTACTGCTCCTAGAATTGATGAGATTCCCGCTAAGTGTAATCTGAAAATTGCTAGATCTACTGATGATCCTTTATGGGCGATATTTGATGAAAGTGGGGGGTACACAGTTCATCCTGTTCCTGCACCATTTTCAACAATTCTTCTTATTAAAAGCAGGGAGAGAGAAGGGGGTAAAATCAGAATCTTATATAGTTTATTCGTGGGAATGCTATATCTGGGGCACCTAATATTAATGGGACTAATCATTTTCCAAACGCCCCAATTACAATAGGCATTACTATAAAGAAAATTATAATGAAAGCATGTGCTGTTACAATAACGTTGTAAATCTGGTCATTTGCGATTAATGATCCAGGGTTACCTAATTCAGCACGAATTAGTAATCTTAATGATGTTCCTAGCATTCCTGCTCAAGCACCAAAAAGGAAGTATAGGGTTCCTATGTCCTTATGATTTGTAGAAAATAGTCATTTATTAAGTAAAATGACTGAGTTTAGGCGATAAATTGTAAATTTATTTACGAAGTTAGTACTTCTTTTGCTAGGTCTTGTAGTCAACTATGATTTTAAATTGCAAATTTAAAGGTGAATGTTATTCTAAGGCTTAAAGTGGGTGCGGTCTTTGTTGGCAACTTTGAAGGTTACTAGTTTAGTTTAACTTAAATCATTTAAGCTTTATATTATGTTAAATATAATTGTTACTAGGATTAGCTTTATGATAGTTAGAAAGTTTATTAAAGCAAGGTAAAATTTGTTAAAGATTTTTTGATTTATTGTTGGGTTTCAATTGGTTTCGTTTACATTTATTAGAATAGTTGATAAAGCAATTCGTATGTATATGTAGATTGTTACTAATGTTATTATGATTATAATTACTGGTAAAAAGATTACATTATTTTGTACTAGAATCTGAACTGTTAATCATTTTGGTATGAACCCTATAAATGGGGGGATTCCATTCCATTAAATGTAATGAAGGCAATTAAATTACATAATTTAATCTATCAAAATAATCATTTTTTTCAGGCACTTCATTTTTTTTTAAATTTTGTACTGTAAGTTTTTTTTTGGTAGACCCAGGATTTAAAAATGTTTAGTAATCTTACTGTTAATTTTTCCTGGTATGAAAAAAAGGGGGGGTAAAAAAGAGGGTATTTTTTGCAACTTTTTTGGCCTAATTTGTGCTAAATCTTATTAACTTGTCTTGATCATTGAGATATATAAGTTATCTACTCTAAAATCCTTTTTTTGTTTTGTTTCAATAAATAAATTTATTAGTATATATAACTAATTTTAATATTATATACTATGACCTATTAATATATACATATAATTATATATAATATTAATTTTTATATATTAATATATTTATATATTATATTGTACGTATACATTTAAGAACTAATATATAAAAGTGAGAGCAGATTTATTAATTAATACTTGTTTAATTAGGATACCTACTTATGATATGATATATACTTGTTTATTTAGAAAGAGAGAATTATATTTAATATAATATTTTAATATTAAAGTTAATTCAGGTTGCTTATATTAGATACGCATGTATATATATATAAATATTTTATTTTATAATATATAGAATATAGATAAATATGTCAATATATACATAGATTAATATATAAAAATTAATTTTATATATAATTATATAATATTAAAACTATTAATAATCAGTTTAATTTAACAATTACTTAATATTGAAGTATTAAACATTAATATTATTTTCTATATTTAATATAAACATTTATTAAAGAATTTAAAATATTAAAAAAAACTTGCTTTTTATATCTTTATATCAAGAATTTGTTTAAATATTATTACATTTAAAATTAATATTTAAGTAAAGTTTTCTTTATTGTTGATTTAATTTTTTTTATTTTAAAATCTTTAGTTTATTTTTATTACTAGAATTTATTTTTTTCTGAAATTCCTGTTAATTAAAAATCCTGGGTCTGTATATTTTTTACTTCATGCATAAAATAAAAAAAATTCTACCGAATTTTCCTTAATTTTAATTTTACGTGAATTAAAACTTGTATATATGGATAAACCTTACTTATTTGGCATTAGGGGCGCTTATTTAAGTATAATTTGATTATTTAGTCAAAAGTTTATGATAATTTAAATTGAATTTTTATTTCATTTAAGTTTTCTGTTTATTTTTATATTAAATTATTAATTATTTAGACATTGGGGCGTTTAAATATTTTATTTTTTAATTTTAGGTTTTTAATTATTAATTTATTTATTTTTTCATTAAGGGGTAAAATTAAGGTTTAATTTTAATCTTAATTTTTATTTGATTTATATTTAATTTTGATAATTGTTATAAAAGACTATTTATTTGTATTAATATTTAGTGAATGTTTATTTAAAAAAAATTTCCTATAGGTATAGATTATTTATTTTTATATCAAAGTTAATAGATATTACTAATTATTTTCATTTTTTTAGAATGTTGAAAAAATCCTATTATTCTTAACCTACCCTAGCGGAGCTAGTTTTTTTAATGAATACTAGACTTTTTTAATAGTTTATTTTGTTGTGAGTTTAAAATACTGGGTCTGTAGTGTTTCTTCTTCTCGCTTAAAGTTTTATATAAGCTTAGAATTTTAGTTTATTTTTTTTACATGTAAAATTTTTTGTTTAAACAACGATTTGTGCAGTATTTAATTTTATAAATTAATTTATTTTGGATTTAGAAATTGATAAGAGTTTTAATATAGTTTGTGCCAGCAATTGCGGTTATACAAACGATGCAATTAAAATTTATTGGTTAGTAATTAAATGCTTATTTTATGTAGAAATTTATTGTTAAATTTTTTAGGTGAAATTTTAAATTTAATATAGGTTTATATATGTTTTTTGAGGTTACTAAAATTTTCTTTTAGACTAGGATTAATTACCCTATTATTTAAATTGTAAAATGTTATTATTCCTAATTATTATTAGATTATTTACTTGAAAATTAAAGAGTTTGGCGGTATTTTAGTCCATTCATAGGAACCTGTCCTGTAATTGATAGCCCACGATTTTCTTTACTTTTTTTCAGTTTGTATATCGTCGTGGTATGAGTATTTCAGAAGAATTAATAATACTCAATAAGTATAATTATAGTTTATGTCAGATCAAGGTGCAGCTTATAAAAAAGAAGAGATGGGTTACAATAAAATTATTTTTGGTGTGTTTTTTAAATATTTGTTAATAAATTGGATTTGAATGTAATAATTTTTAAATTATTATTGTGATTACTGGCTCTACGATATGCACATATTGCCCGTCGCTGTCGTTTAATATGAGATAAGCCGTAACATAGTAGATGTACTGGAAAGTGTATCTAGAAAGATCAAATTAAAGCTTATTAGAAATTTTTTTATTTACATTAAAAAGTTCATTGTGCAATTCAATGTAATTTGATTATTTATTAAATTATTTAGTTAATCTTTATGAATTTTTTTTTTATTATATAATTAGGAAAAAGATTTTTAATTATAGTTTATTAGTAAAGTGATTGAATTTTGAAATATTTATTTATATTTATATAAGAAAAGTCGATTTTTTGTACCTTGTGTGTCAGGGTTGATTTAATAGAAGTTATTTATTTAGTTTTCTCGAATTAAAAAGGGCTATTTTGATATTAATTTAATTGTTACATAAATTTTTTTAATATTTCTATAGTAATGAAATGTTATTCGTTTTTTAATATATCTAGTTTTTTAAGAAAAGAATTAGATTCTATTATTATTTATTAAAAGTTAATTTTTAACTTTTAGGTTTTAATATTAAACATTTAAGGGGATGAGCTTTTAATTGTAACTTTAAAAACATTAGTTTTTAATAATTTGTATAATTAGAATTGTTAATCTTTAGAATAATTTTATAGTTAATTTTTTTTTATTATTATTTATAATTGTTTTAGATTTTATATTGAAACTAGCAACCAGTGAGACAAATGTCTCATTTAATAAAACAAAAAAGACCGTCCCGGACGGACCAGCGTCCCGGACGGACGGAAATCACGTGATTTCTCGAAAACCGGAAGTGTCACGTGACTGAAATTCGGTTCCTGACCTGACATGACCATTCCAAACACATACCTTTAATAACTTTTTTCACTATCTCTTACGGTTTGGCTGCTGAAACAGCGTCCTTGACGGACGGAAATCACGTGATTTCTCGAAAACCGGAAGTGTCACGTGACTGAAATTCGGTTCCTGACCTGAAATGACCATTCCAAACATATAACTTTAATAACTTTTTTTTCTATCTCTTGCGGTTTGGCTGCTGAAACAGCGTCCCGGACAGACAAGTCTATTAGATAAAGGATATAATTTTTAATTTTTATTTATTATCGATTATGATTAAATTAGTAAATTTTGATTGTTTAAATATTTCTTTTTGAAAGGTTTGTAAAAGGAATTCGGCAAATTTTGTTTTTTGCCTGTTTATTAAAAACATGTCCTTTTGATTATAATTTAAGGTCTGGTCTGCTCAATGAAAATTTAAATTGCCGCGGTATTCTGACCGTGCAAAGGTAGCATAATAATTAGTTTTTTTATTGAAAGCTGGAATGAATGATTGGACGAGAAAACAACTGTCTCTTTAAAAATTTTTGTTTAATTTAACTTTTAAGTAGGAAGGCTTAAATATTTATTAAAGACGAGAAGACCCTATAGAGTTTTATATTTATGTAGCAATAATTTATTTGGAATTTTAAATTTTTTAATTTTTTTATTATTTGGTTGGGTTGACTAAAAGATTTATTAAACTCTTTTAATTTTATTATCATTGATTTGTGAATTGGTTATCTAGATTTTTTTAAATTTAAGATAAATTACCTTAGGGATAACAGCGTAATTTCTTTTTAGAGTTAAAAGTTAATATATATTTTCAAAATATATACTTATAGCAAGTTCATTAACTAATTTTTGAATATGACGTTATCTCATATCTTTGATGTTGTGTATAGGATTGGGAAGTAGATGAAGTATATAATTGGTAAAATTTGTCCTGTTAAAATGTAAGGATCTTCAACTGGTCGTGCCCCAATTCATGTTAATAAGATTGTAATTGAAAGGTATGATCAAAATAAGATTTTATTAATTGGATAGAATTGATTTCTTTGTATTTTTTTTTAATATTGGTATAATTATAAAATAACAATTGATATAAATAATGCAATTACACCTCCTAACTTATTCGGGATTGGTCGTAAAATTGCGTATGCAAATAAGAAATATCATTCTGGTTGAATGTGGACTGGGGTTACTAAAGGGTTAGCTGGAGTGAAATTGTCTGGGTCTCCTAGTATATAGGGATTATAAAGGGTAATTATAGTTAAGATTATTAATGTTACATTAAATCCAAATAAATTTTTGAATGTAAAATATGGATGAAAAGGAATTTTATCAATATTTCTATTTGTTCCTAAAAGGTTATTTGACCCTGTTTAGTGAAGAAAAATTAGATGAATTATTGATAGTGCTAGTACTACAAATGGTAATAAAAAGTGTAATGTAAAGAATTGAGTTAAGGTTATCTACTGCGAATCCTCCTCATAATCATTGTACAATAGTTGTTCCTAAGTATGGAATTGCTGATAATAAATTTGTAATTACGGTTGCTCCTCAGAATGATATTTGTCCTCAAGGTAAAACATATCCTAGGAAGGCTGTTCCTATTACTGCAAGAAGGATTAGTACCCCAACTGTTCATGTTTCTGAATATATGAATGATCCATAATATAATCCTCGTCCAATGTGTATATAAATGCCAATAAAGAAAAAAGATGCACCATTTGCATGTAGTGTTCGTAGTAACCATCCGTAATTAACATCTCGGCAAATGTGAACTACTCTATTAAATGCTAATGAGATGTCTGGGCAGTAATGTATAGCTAGACAATTTCTGAAGCTGAATTGGAATCTCGTTTGAGCTCCTTGGGAGAAGATCCGAACTACCTTATTGCAACTTTCTTAGACCCCAGATTTAAGACAAACTATTTGGGTACATTTGAAGCTGAAAGAGCGCGACAGAAGATCTTATTGGAGTATATAAAAATTACTTGCGACTAGTCTTCTATTAACAGTGGTAGTTCATCGCCGTCTCCAACGCCTGCTAAAAGAAATAGAGGAAATGAAACTGATTCGAATGTTACTCGGGAATCTCACGACACCTTTTGGGATTGTTTCAATGAACTGGCAAATGAAAACAATAGTCAGTGTCGCGATCAAGAGAAAAACCCAATTGCAAACGAAATCGACTACTATTTGAAGACAGTTCGAATTGATCGCAGGCGCGATCCTTACACTTGGTGGTCGATTAACTCGAAACAATATCCACATTTGACAAAGTTTGCCAAAGTGTACCTTTCAGCTCCTTGCAGCAGTGTTTATAGTGAGAGGCTGTTTTCCGAAGCTGGCCTGGTTTACGAAAACAAGCGAAATCGCTTGTTGCCTGCGAACGCTGAAAATTTAGTCTTTATTCACCATAATTTACCACTTGTTAATTTTGAGTATTAACTATTAATTCAAAATATTCTCTTTGATAAGAAGAAGAACAAGAGGTATATTATGGTGCTTCAATGTCAATATTTAATCATTTCAATAATCTCTGCGAGGCTTTTGTAAGTTGTTACTAAAAGTTTTTAGTTTAGATATTTACTATTTATGTAGTTATTTTTGTAACCTTTTCGACTTTAAATAAAAGCCGTCATAATTATAAGCCATTTTATTGATATTTACCTCACAAAGATTAATGTATTGCATTTTATTATAGGAAATTGTCGTAGTTTTTGAATATCCGGTATCCGGCCGGATATTGAGTTACTATCCGGTATCCGGTCTGATAGTAAATTTAGGCCGGATAGGCCGGACACCGGATAGTTACCGGATATCCATTTCATTTCTACTAGAAATAGTCCTGTAATAATTTGTAGTCCTAAACATATTCCTAGCAAAGAACCAAAGTTTCATCATGCTGAAATGTTAGAAGGGCTTGGTAAATCAACTAATGCATTGTTTATAATTTTTAATAAGGGGTGATTTTTTATAATTTTCATTATAATTTTTGTCGTAAGGGCCCGTAGGTAATGTTAGTGATTTTAACTACTGCAATTAGGGTGATTAATAAATAGATAATTATTGAAATTATAATTCAGTTTGAGGGTAAATTAATGTATTTTCTTAATGATAATCCGAATATTGTATTAATTTTAAATATTTCTATATCTATATTTGTTGATATAATATAGTTAATGAAGGAGTCAATAAATATTGATAAGAGAATCATTATTATGGTTGTTATTATTAGTAATATTAATTTGGTGGAATATAAAAATTTTTCGTTTGAGGCTACTCTTGTCATATAAATGAATAATACTAGTATTCGTCCAATTATAATTATAAATAAAATGTATGAGAATCAAAAGTTATGAGATATTATTCCTGTAATTATTGCAATTAAAATTGCTTGAATTAATAATGTGAATCCTATAGATAAAGGATGTTTTAGGAATATAAAAGTTATAGATATAGACAATTTTAAAATATATAGTATATTATACAGAGAATAGTTTATTTAAAATATTAATTTTGGAGATTAATGATAGGAGTATTATCTTTTCTCTGAAGTTTTAAAAGACTAAGCTTATTTTTGGTTTACAAGGCCAATATGTTTATTAAATTATTAAAACAATGTAAATTTTTAATATATTATTTCCTGTTTTTATGTATTTTGTTGGATTGGGGGTTTTTTGTTTTAAATGTAAACATTTACTTTTAATACTTCTTAGTCTTGAATTTATTGTTTTATCTTTGTACTTTGGTCTTTATATTTGTATAATATTTTATAGTTATGAGTATTATTTTAGTATAATTTTTTTTAACTATAAGAGTGTGTGAGGGTGCTTTGGGGCTTTCTATTCTTGTTTCTATAATTCGTTCTTATGGAAATGATTATTTTCAATCTTTTAATATTTTATGATAAAATTTGTTTTCTATATAATTTTTATGATTCCTTTATGTTTTTATAGTAATTATATTTGGGTTAATCAATTTGTTTATTTTTTATTATTTATTTTATATTTAGTTACTTTTGATTTTTCTTATATTTTGAATGATGTTAGTTATTTTTTAGGTTGTGATTTTCTGTCTTATTTTATAATTCTTCTTAGTGTTTGAATTTGTGCATTAATAATTATGGCTAGAGAGAAGTTGAATAGGGATAATTATTTTTAAAATTTTTTTATATTTGTTTTGTTAATATTAATGTTTTCTTTGTTCTTAACTTGTAGTTCAATAAATATCTTTTTTTTTATCTTTATTTTGAGATTAGTTTAATCCCTACTTTAGTTTTAATTTTGGGCTGAGGTTATCAGGCTGAGCGTATTCAGGCTGGTATGTACATATTTTTTTATAATTTATTTGCTTCTTTGCCAATAATGGTTTCTGTTTTTTATCTTTATTATAATTTTAATTCTCTTGATTTTTTTTTCTTAATTCTTGTGTTGATTCGGTATATTTGTATTTATGTACAGTCGTGTGCAAATAAATCTGGGACCATGGTTTTTTCATATGTAAATTGAGTTAAGATTTGAAGCATATCTCCATGGATTTCCTGCTATCAGAAATAGTTACATTAAACTTTGACAAGTAAATGAAAATGTAGCTCTTTCTGGTAGCAGAAAATCCATGGAGATATTCTTCAATTCTCAACTCAACCTACATATGAAAAAACTATTGTCCCAGATTTATTTGCACACGACGGTACATGTTTTGCTTTTTTAGTAAAAATTCCTATGTTTTTTGTACATTTGTGGCTTCCTAAGGCTCATGTTGAGGCTCCTGTTTCAGGTTCTATAATTTTAGCTGGTATTATATTAAAGTTGGGTGGTTATGGGTTTCTTCGGTTTATACCTATTTTTTTATTAGTTGGTACGAAAATTAATTTTTTATTTGTTGTTGTTAGTTTATTTGGGGGTTTTATTATTGCTTTAATTTGTTTGCGTCAGACAGATATTAAGTCTTTAATTGCTTATTCTTCTGTATCTCATATGGGGTTAGTACTTGGGGGTATTATGACTATAAATATTTGAGGGTATTATGGTGCTTTTGTTATAATGATTGCTCATGGTCTTTGTAGATCTGGTCTTTTTTGTTTAGCTAATATTACTTATGAGCGGTTAGGAAGTCGGAGATTATTTTTAAATTAATATGCAGCAATATATCGCAGTGCCTCCCTATTTATTTTCTCTATTATTTCAAAAGATTCCATTATTTGCATTATTTCATCACCTAACATGTCTGCAGATAAATATTCTGGTTGTGCAAATGAACTGCACATAAGTGATTCGTCCTCGCATGGTACATCTGTCGATTCAACATTATCTGTTAAAACTTTTGTAGATGATTGTTAGCCAAAATAATTAAAAAGGTTGTGTTGTTGTTCCTCTTGGTTCAAACGTCACATAAATTGTTAACAGATTATTTACGTTTCGCCATTTTAGGTGGCTTCTTCAGAATAGATTAAAATACATTTAAACAAAATGGCTTCCAAAAAGGTTTACATTAAAATAAATAATATTTGTAAGTGCAATAACAAAGCCACATTGCAAATAGGTAGCGTCTAAGTCGATAAAATAATGCGAAATTAAACAACAATCATTAATGATTGAGGTTGAAGGGTCGCGATTAATCAATAAATAACATTATAACATTTAAAGTTTTTAAAACAAGTAAAAAGCAACTTGCTTTGATGAAGCAAGCTGCTAGATCTAGCTGGAAAATCTCCTATCTGACATCAATATACATAAAAAATTTAATAATACTGTAAAGTTTGGAAAAAAATCGTTGAGCCGTTTTTGAAAAAATCGAAAAAAAACTCTAGCTGTTAAGGTGTATTCGACTTTATATGCAGTGTTTAGATAATGATACATCTCTATCAAATACCTGTTTGACAGTAATATACCTTTCTGAAAAGGAATAAGGTCCCTGTGGTTACCCATTCTCATTTTATTAATAAGGGCACTCATCTTTGCAATAAATTTGTTTGTTATTCAATATCAGTTCCGAAGGCATTTCTTGACGGGCAGTTATAAAAATGTTTTGAACTGGATCTCAGTAAATCAAACGAGTCATTAAAACGTTTTTTTATGTTTTTTATGCAACATGCGTTTAAAGTTGAATAAAAAATCAATTTCAGGTTAATACAACGATGGTAGCACAATTCATTTTACAAAACAGTTTTTATAATAACGAAAATTGTGTAAAAATAATTTTAGAGTTATTTCTAAAAATAACTTAAGCATAATTTTGCAAATGTTTTACACTTTTTTATAAACTGCATCTCTCAAAATTCAAATAAATCGCAATTTTTTAAATTACGTTATTATGAAATGGTAGTTTGATTTATTTGGATTTTCGCCATTTTGTATCTGTAAAATAGCTTCAAATACTAATATTTTAGCTTTTAGATTTTTTAATTATTGCAGATTCCTGAAAAACAAAAACAGAGTAGAAATAAAAAACAAAAATACTTTGTAATAAACAAATATTGAGATGGTCTTAAGGCCCATAAGGAGAAAGACTTGAACTTGTGATTACTCCTACTTAACTTTAAATAAGCAACCATCCTTACTCTTGTAACTCGGCGGTTTGACTCACACTAGGTACCTGCATTCCTAAACGATAATGACCTTTCTTGGAAAAGGATTAGTTTGCCGATCACCGGAATGTTTCAAAAATAGTTTTTCTAGCAATTGGCAGGCAGTGTCGTGAATAAATATACAATATACATTATCCATAGCTAAATGCAATACCAATATATTAACAAATTCATATTTTGAAACACTGAAAGATGTTTACTAATGTTGTTTAATTATAATATGGTTTTGTCTCTTGTACTCTTTTTCTACGTATTATTTCTGTGTATTATTTATTGAAATAAATCAAATCAACTAATACAATAATAAATATTATACACCAAGTGAATTAAATATATGTTTATTCACTAAAAGATGTTGAACTTACGAGCACGTAGTGGGAGTGAAATCATATCTTTGAGTTAATAAATGCTTAATTGACGTGGCGTATATATGTTTTTACTCAATTTTGACGAAATTTTGAATAAAAAATAAAAAAATATTCAAATTAAGATATAACTTTACCCATTCATCGGCGATTTGATCTAAATTTTAGTAATTATATGTATATTACACACTACCAAGAAAAAGAATCATTTAATGTAAATATTTGTAGAAATAAGAAAAATATATTTTTCTTCATTGACACTTTTTTAATTCTATAGTGAATTAAAACACAATTATTTCACTTGTGAATCATAGACTGTTTATGAAGGTTGTTTAAGAGTTAATAATGTCACTTTAAACTGTCAAAATTGAATAAAATACAGTTTTTGAAATTTGTGTAGATATCTACGATCATTAGGACTGCATGATAATAAAAAAAAATATATATTTTGGCCTAATAGTGACAGAGTTGAATTCATTTTGCATGTACTAAAATTCCGTAAGAATCGACAATAATTTATAAAATGATTAATCAAGTAAATCAATTTTAATAACTCACTTGTTAGCTCACAATAATATTGTCTGATTCATCAACTAATTATGTACTGTATCTACCGTTTTTCATTATTCATTATTGTTGGATATATATACCGACATCATTGTTACCGATTTCTGTAATCAACATTTTGGGGTCAATATGTCGACACAAGCCATTGATGTTAGTCATCGTACGGGAAAGAAGCATAATACCAAAGCTAGACCCATTATAGTAAAATTTGTTAACCGTAGCCTCCGTGATTTAATTTATCGTAACAAATCCAAGCTTAAAGGTACGGGTAAAATAATTAGAGAAGATTTAACTTCTACAAGAGTAAAATTATTAAATATGGCTGTGGAAAAGTTTGGCATAAGAAATGTATGGACTTATAGTGGAGTGATATACGTCAAGGTGAATGAAGTGGTGCATCGAGTGATTTCGAATTCGGATTTGATGAAAGTAAATTCTATTATTGATAAATAGGCCCATGTACTGCGATGTATCTACTGACAAGGATAGCTACTTGTGTTCTTGTACGTACTGCACACTTTTTAGTATTTTAAGAATTTCTGGTCACACGCAATTAAATAGTATAATATTTACTTGAATTTAACTTAATCTTAACAGTGGATAATATCCTCGAGCAAATTCCAGATGTTAATTATAACGTAAACGGTAGTGGTACATACGGAATAGAGGAATACAATGTACTTTTCGGTGGGAGTGATAATCCAATCTCAATTTTTCATTTAAATATAAGGAGTATAAATAAAAATTTTGATGAGTTTTTACTACTATTGGAATCGCTTGAAACCGAGTTTGATATTATCGTGCTCACTGAGACTTGGCAAATTCATTATGATCTGAACCAATTTTTATTACCGAAATACAAATTGCATTATAATAACGGACGTTTCAATCAAAACGATGGAGTAGTAATTTATGTTAGGGATTGTATTATCTATTATAAAGTTGAAATAATTGAGGGTAATTTTGGTTCCAATTTTATTCGTATATGTGGTGATAAAGATAATTTATCATTTGGTGCTACTGCTGCCTATCGATCACCTTCTAGCAATGAAAATGAGTTTTTGCAAGATCTTGAAAGGATTTTGCCGGGATTTAATCAAAATATTGAAATTTTTGTTGGTGATATTAATATCGATATCTTGGACAATGATAACAGTTTATTGACAGGGAATTATTTAAATTTACTTCATGAATTCCGCTATCTAACTTATCTGCAAATACCAACGAGGGTAACAACAACTACTACATCCTGTATTGATCATATTTTTATTCGCTGTCAGGATCAGTTGTTGAGTTGTCTGTATCCTGTGGTAGTCGAGTCGCAAGTTACTGACCATTATTCTACTGTATTAATAATTAAAAATGGTGATATAACAAAAAATGTGTCAGTGTCTCCAAAGACAAGTATTAATACTATAACAAAAATTGATTTTGAAAAGTTATCTAATATAATTTCAAAAGAAACCTGGATTGATGTACTAGACACGCAGGATGCAGATAATGCATCTCAACTCTTTGTTGATAAATTAAAATTTTTTATTTCAAATTGTGAAACTAGGGTGAAAATCAAATCTAAATTCAAAAAATTAAAGCCGTGGATGACAAATGGACTGTTAAACTCCCTTAGAGTGAGGGATAAATTAAGTAAACGAGTATTGCGTAACCCCAATGATAATGAGCTTTTTCAACATTACAAAATGTATAGAAATTGTTTAACTAGATTAATTAGAATTGGTAAAGACAATTATTACAAAAAGAAATTAACCCTCGTTAATGGAAATTTGAGAAAAACATGGCAGGTGATCAATGAGGTTACTAATTCACCAACTAAAAGTGAACATATTGATTCTGTACTAGACGATACAGGAAATTTATTAAGGAATGATGCAGATAAGGCTAATTATTTTAACAAATACTTTCAGAATGTTGCCATTAATATGGCGGAGGCGATAGATAACACCAACAATAAACACAGTTTCTCCGATACGTGTATCCCTAACTCAATATTTTTATTACCTGTTACTGATTGTGAAGTAGAAAGAGAGATAAATACTTTAAAAAACTCACATTCTTCTGGAATTGACGGTTTATCAAACTATTTAATAAAACATATATTTCCTTTTATAATAAAACCGTTAGTTCACATTATTAATCTATGTTTTAGATTGGGTAAATTTCCTAAAATATTTAAAACGGCTGTAATAATCCCTTTATATAAATCTAAAGAGAAGGATAATGTGAATAATTACCGACCTATATCACTCACGAATAGTGTCGGTAAAATCATAGAAAAATGTTACAAAAACAGATTAGTAAACTTTTTGGAGAAATTTAATATATTATCGAAAGCACAATATGGCTTTAGAGATAATATGAGTACTAATGATGCTATTTTTGATTTAACCAGAACTATTTATGAAAATTTAGACAATAATAAAAAGACCTTGGCTGTCTTTCTTGATCTTGCGAAGGCATTTGATACTGTGTCTCATCGGGTTCTCTTATGCAAATTAGAAAATATTGGAATAAGAGGTCCTGCAAATGATTTTATAAAGTCATATTTGGAAGACAGAAAGCAGATTGTTAAAGTCAATGTTGCCATCAGCAATGAATTACAAGTTGAGATGGGTGTGCCGCAGGGAACTGTATTAGGGCCCATTCTTTTTCTTATATATATCAATGATTTAACTAAGCTTCAAGTAAATGCTAAAATTATTTCATTTGCTGATGATACTGTGATTGTTTTTGCATCGGAGAACTACGATGAGCTACTGCAGAAGGTTGAATACGGCATGGCTTTAATAAAAAGTCAACTGGATTGCGATTTACTATCATTAAATTTATCAAAAACTCATTTTATTAACTTTTCCTTATCAAATTCGCAAACACAGCCAATTACAGAAATCGTTCTTCATCAGTTAAACTGTTTAAAACACAACAAAGTCAATTGCAAATGTACACAAACTATAAAAGCAGTTTTTCAGGTAAAATATTTAGGAATAATTATTGATTCGATACTGAAATGGAAAGCGCATGTTGATGAATTAGTCAAAAAAATTAGAAAGATAACGTACAAATTTAAATTGCTCAAAAATATTTTACAACTTAACACTATTAAAAGCGTTTATTTCGCTCTAGTTCAGTCTGTAATTCAATATGGAATTATTGGCTGGGGTGGAATTGCAAACTGTTATTTATACCCACTAGAAATTTTACAAAAACGTATTATAAAAGTCATATTTAATAAAGACTTTAGTTATCCAACTGATATTCTTTATTCCGAAGCAAACATTTTTTCTGTTCGACAATTGTTTTTACAATCAATTGCTATATTTGTTTATAAAAATAAACAACACTTTAGCGTCTTGTCTCATGAGCACGATACAAGAAGTAAGAAGAAATGTAATCTTTTAATTCCCAAAACAAGTACAGCACATTCCCAAAAACATGCATATTACCTTTGTGTCAAATTGTTTAACCTTGTTCCGGTTGAGATTAAGTCTTCTTACTCATTAAATTCTTTTAAAAATAAAATTAAAAAATGGATAAAAGAAGTGGGACTGGATTATTACTCCTATTTGATAAATTTGGTAAATTGATTTGTTGGTTTGATGTATGAACATATATATTTTGTTTAATTTGTTAAAGTGTTTTGATTGCTGTCATTACAGTAATATAATTAGGTTTTTTTTTGTTTAACGGCCACGCGCAAGCTTTGCTTCTGTGGCCATAATGTTTATATACCATTTTTTTTATATGTAATAATAATAATAAAATACAAATACAAATACAAAAATTTCAACATGTACATGTTTATATTCAGATGCATGGTGTTTGAATTGCAAACGTTTCAATAAAATTAAATCTGGCGTTGATAATAACAATATATCAAAAAGCAGCAGCAATAAATGGTTATTTTTAAAATTTCATTTAAAAATGTAGGCTTTTTCAAATTAATTTCAAATTAATTTTGGTGTGTGTGTTTTTTCACTCAGTGAAAAAAGTGACACTTTGCTTTTAATTTAATAATAAACGATTTTAAATAGAGGTTTCCTTAGTTACCGGAACTGACCAAAGCACGTGACTAAAATGAATGCAACTAAAATTCTATACAAAATAGGCTTGGATTTGAATGTATAATGAAATTTTAAAAAATCGTATGGACAACTCGTGTTAGGGCGCTTATTTTTCACGCGTGTATAATATTAAACTCGGCTGCGCCTGGTATAATAACCCTCCACACTTGTGAAAAATAGTTGCACTTCTAACACTTGTGGTCTAATAGTTATTCATTAAATATTCAAATCCAAGCCTTTTTGTATAGAATTGTATTTGCCTTCATTTTAGTCAAGTGCGTTGGTCAGTTCTGGTAACTAAGGAAACGTCTATTTAAAATCGTTCATTTCTAAATTAAAAGCAAAGTGTCACTTTTTTCACTGAGTGAAAAAAAGTGGCACTTCACACACTGAAATTAATTTAAAAAAAGCCTACCTACTTTTTTAAATAAAATTTTTTAAAAATATTTTCTCGGGATACCATTACAGACATCTTATTTTCCAGTTGAACGTTTGGAAAATTCGAAAATTGTTATTTATAATAGATCGGGGTAGATGAACTCGGTAAAGCTCGTTCTTCCAGATTTATTTAATTTTTGTATTGATTTGATATTCTTATGCTTCAATTTGACAAATAAGTACCTAATGTCATTTCGTACGTCAAACATCATTACTTTTCATATTAGTGTTATAATAAGCCGTTTCTAATCCAACTGACTAATGTTAACCCTCGTAGCCCACCTGGGGTCTTTTTTGACCCCACGAGCTGTAGAATGTAGTTTTCTTATGTTTATCTTTGGTCTATTGTCTTGAAACCCTCAATATGCTTCAATCGAACTTCATAGGAGAGGATCATACTATTTTTTGTTGCTAAATTGTTATAGAAAAATATTTATACCGCAAAATATGCGCTTGGGGTCAATTTTTACCCCAGGTGGGTTACATGTGATAAAATTTTAATTTGTTTAGCCTTAGTTTTTAGGTTCCGAAATATGTTTTTATGTAAGGTAGTGTAATGTGCAGCAACAACTTGCAGTTGATCATGTTTCTGCAAGTTGTGACATGTTAGTTGCGTGGTAAAACACTAAAACTGCGTCCTGCTAGTGTTTATAAATATAGCCCTCAATTACAGTTTGACTGAGTGATAAGTAGTGGGACAACAAGTTTATTATGGCGGACTATAATATTAACTTTGCAAGTGGCTACAGTGACCAGCAAGCTTTGATAGATGCTTATAATTCAGACTTTGAGGTAATAGACAACGAGAGCTATGGTAGTGATGCAGAGGACGATTTCACCGAAATTCGGGAAGACGAAGATGACGTAGCTTATCTAAGTAACTCAGATAATGATGACAATGGGGACGAAGAAGTATGGGTTAGCAAAGATGGAACAATAAAGTGGAGTACTAAGGAACCTAAAAGTAAAAAAATACTATCAAGAAATATTTTAAAACAAGGTCCTGCTATACCAAGACATTTAAATGTATCTACCCCTGCAGACTGTTTTCGTGCTTTTATGACTGATGAAATAATCGACAAAATTTCCTTGCACACCAATGAACGAGACAATGAAGAAAAGGATAAAAAATCAAGTCTAAGAAAATGGAAAGAATTAGCACCTACTGAGTTTTTGGCAGTCTTAGGTCTAAGCTTACTTTATGGTGTGCAAAGAGGTTGCGGAAAGGACTTGAAAGAGTTTTGATTAGAAAAGTACGGTTTTCCAATCTTTAGAGCTACAATGTCTAGACATCGTTATACAAATATACTTAGCTGTCTACGATTTGATGATAGGCGTACACTACAAGCGAGAAAAGAAGCAACTCAAAACAAGACTGAACCTATAGCTGATATAGTGAATATGTTCGTTAGTCAGTGCAAAAATTGTTTTATACCGGGTCCAAATATTACCGTGGATGAACACCCGTGCACTTTTCCAGGAGGATGTGGTTTTAAGGTTTACATTCCTTCAAAGCCGGAAACATATGGTATAAAGATATAGATGGCTGTAGACTGTGAGGCTCGATACATTACAAACCTGAAAATATACTCAGGAAAAATGGAAAAATGGAAAAATTGGAAATACAAGGGAACAAGAACAAGGAAAACGGGTGGTGTTAGATTTAGTAACGCAGCACAGTACATACAAAAATACAATAGGAAGGCGTCGTTTCTTATTAGAAAATCGGAAATAAAAAGAAGAATTCAAAATCCTCAAGCTAGGACAGAAAAACTTCGTAAAGCTGTTGAAGATGCTGGGTTTGGTAACTTACTTTTGCAATATAAGAACTTCGACCATCCAAAAAATAAACGGGGAAGTTGTCACATTTGTTCAAGACCACTAGATAACAAAACAAACATTTTGTGTCACAGGTGCAATAATTTTGTATGTAAGGAGCACATTGAAACGCACACATTGTGTTTTAGAAGTTCAAGTTTGACTTCAGAAGGCAGTGACCCAGAATAAAGGCGTATAACTTAATATTTTATTTTATTAAATTACCATATAATCTATCTTATATAATGTTTATATTACATGTTATAGTATATTTAGAAATGTACTCACCACTAAATATCTTCAAACGTCAGAAATACCTTTTTATTAGAGTGAATTGCATAATTTTAAGTTGGGGTCAGAAATTACCCCAGGTGGGCAGTATATAATGTTAAAGCAAGTGGGCTACGAGGGTTAAACGGTGTGTTAATGATTGCGACAAAAAAAATATTTTCGATTTTGTTACGTTACGTCATTGTATAATTATAACCATTAATTCTTTGTGATTAAAACAAAAACAAAAACTCATATGAGCATCTTATTAATAATTTAATTTCCTATCGATTTACTTAGAAATATAGAGGGTGTACTATTCGAAAAACAAAATTTGATATTTTTGAGAATAGAGGGTAACTCCTGAAAAATAATTACACTATTTCGACCGCTCGCGGTATTGTAAGCGTGTATATGAAAATTCTCAGGAAGTTATGAGTAGTTTTTTATATTTTATATATATGACGAAAATAAACAATATCATGCTGCCAGTACCTACGAGTAAATAAAAAATATTGGAGTGGAAATATTTCGCCCCTAGATGCAGTTAATCAGCGGGAAATAGATTACTGACATTACTGTACAGTAGAGAATAACGGAATTCTTCTGAAACGGAATCACAATTATTATTACCTAGTGCAAGGTTTATTGCATACAACCAAGCAAGAACTCTGTTATTTTGTGATCTATACCAAGGAAGGATTACACGTAGAAGAGATTAAAAGGTACATTTTAAATCACACGTACTTGAGATTTCATGTCATATCTTTATTAATAAAAATGTGGCGTTTCGGCAATTCAAATGTTTGAATCAAAACTAGACATACCGTTTTTAATTTTTCTGTCTTATCGGTATTATTGTAAATAAACAAAGAAACAATTTTATCCTGGTGTGTTTCCAGAACTATAATATGAACTGGATTTAAAAAATATATAGTTAAATAGTGTATTTATTTTATAGTTAACGTTTGTTCTATATGTTATAGAGATGACAGATGGAAAGAACAAATGGCAAAGAAGCTTAGCGAATTTTATATGCAATCATTCTTACCCGAGTTAATCGACTCCAGAAGGTGTCGTCAGCAATGTATACGAGATGTTTACATGAGCTAAATTCGTCGCCCGATACTGTTAAAGAGCTTATCGCATTTTTATTCATATGACTACTTACGTGCCAAATCTCAATTTATATTCATTCATTCATTATTGATCTATAGCCTCATTTACCTTTCGGTGTCGAGGACCATTCATATTATAATACTCGTATATATTATATTTTTGTTTTATACATTACATTTGTAGTATACATTACAATAAATTACTGCGATCTCGTGGTATATACCTATCTTTATTATAATCCAAACATGTCGTTACCTCCACGCATTGGGTTATGTTAAAACGCTTTTACTATAAATCAAAATTCTATTGTTATTCCTTACCTCAACTGTGATCTGATACTAAAATAACAGTAAGTGCATCACTGTTTCAGAAAAAGATGGGCTTAGTTGATAGACTTTTTCTAGAAACCAGAAAGAGAAAGCAACTTATAAGTTTCTGCCATGTTGTGGTTTGCCTCTGTATTAATGACTTACATTACATCATCCTTAACATACACCAACAAACGTTCTGTTATTAGCTGAGGCTTTTAGGGCACATGAGAACCTACAAAACTAATGGGCCATTTAGTCCACTAATCTATTTTTATATTTCAAGCAAAATCAAGCATTTACTTTTAAAAACACTACAAGGTTTTTTTTTTATTGAATTTAGAATCAGCAATCAGAATACAATAGCATTCTATAGGCTAATTTGTTGTCCTTAGAATTAGCGTGGTGAGGGCCCCTCCAGCGATGGGTCCTCTTTATTGTAGATCAGTGGGCCAACGTCTCTTGAGTCTTCTGATGACTTCATGGTGCGGGTTGTCAGAGAGCAGGGGATTGGTGTGGACTGCGATCTTGTCGAGATGTATTGTTGTTTTATCCTGTATGACTTGTGCTATAAACGGGATGCCAAGGTCTTCGTGTAAAATTTTCTTGGATATATACCACGGTGCATTGGTTATTGCTCGTAGTATTTTTGATTGGCATCTTTGTATAATTGCGATGTTTGTCTTGCTAGCACAGCCCCACAGCTCCACTCCATAGGTCCATATGGGTTTGATAATGGTTTTGTACAGCAGGAGTTTATTGTCTAGTGATAGGGATGATGTTCTTCCTATTAGCCAGTAGAGACTTTTAAGTCGTAGTTCTAAGTGTTGCTTTTTTTTGTTTATGTGATCTCGCCAGGTGAGCTTGCTATCTAGGTGAAGTCCCAAGTATTTCATAGAGATTGATCGGGGTATCTCGATGTTATTTAAGTAGATTGGTGGACAATGCTCTTTTCGCAGCGTGAACGTCACCTGGCTTGATTTCGTTTCGTTGACTTTTATCTTCCATTTCTTGAGCCAGACTTCGAGAAGATTAAGATGACTTTGGACTTGACGTGATGCAGTGCTTAAATCGTTGTGTTTCGCAAGTATAATGGTGTCGTCAGCGAAAGTCCCTATCGTAGTGGTAGGAGTGGTTGGGAGGTCTGAGGTGAATAATAGATATAGGAAGGGACCCAGGACGCTTCCCTGGGGTACGCCTGAACTGATTGGGTATAGTACTGAAGTTTCGTTATCGATTCGTGTTCGAAATTTCCGGTGAGTTAGATAGGATTCTAGCAGCTTGTGGAATGAGGGTGGTAGGATTTGTTGGATTTTATGGATGAGTCCTTTATGCCAGACCTTATCAAAGGCCTGGCTAACGTCCAGAAGTATGGCTATGCAGTAGGATTTTTCTTCGAAAGCAGTATTTATTACTTGGGTGATCCGATGACACTGTTGGATTGTTGAGTGCGATTTGCGAAAGCCAAATTGGTGGTCTGGTATCCAGTTGGTTGTTGTGAATTCAGGGTCAAGGTAAGTATCACTTTAACAGATTATGTCAATTAGCTCATAATCCCTCTGCAGGTAGAAAGTTTTACGGCGGCTTGTTATATTAGTTGCCTAACCGACAACGGCGTAGGCCGTAGAATAGGTAAATAAAATAATCTAAAATAATTTTTTCAACAAAATTGTGAGGCCTAACAAAGAGATACAGTATGTCTCGATGAACTTTTTGTTTAATAATAGATATAGAATTTGACTAGCATGTAAAAATTTTTAAAGAAGACTTTAGGTTTTCAAATATTTTACATGAAATAATAATAGGAAAATCGTAATAATTAATTATCGGTGTCCTTTAGATCGAATAACTTCATAAAGGTCAAATTTGATTGATTTTAAGAATTCTTTAGTGCAGGGAAGCCTACTTAGAATTTATTGCTGAAGTCAAGAAAGTGAAAACAAGTTTCGTCTCTTTTGGAATAATTTAGCACTGTATAATTGGTTGCGAACATGACTCCTTAGAAGCCTTAAGCCCTGAGTCTCACTTTTAACAGCACAACAAAATAATGAATAATTCAGACAAGCTTAGATTGGGAAATGGCATCTAATTGCAATAAAATAAAAATTAATCAGACTTGAATTTAGGAATAATATGTGCAAAGCTATGCAAGTAATAAAGAAATTAATTCTCCTAACATAAAGAACAAGGCAGAGCTCAAATCATAGAGGTGGGATTCATGTTCTATTTAATCAATGTAAATTTGTAAGAATGAATCGATTATGAAAATAATTAGTAAATGCTGGTCGAGGGTATTTTGCAAGTCATAATTCATTAATAACAATTCTCTGTGAGCATATCATAATAAGGTAATGTGGAGGAAGGCAAAGCAGGGTGCAACCAGCACGAAGTGAGGTCAAAGCTAAAGGCAAATCATAAATAAAAAAAGGAAAATGGAACAACAATATTGGAAATTTGCTGAATTTACAAACAGTTTATTGATTAGCAAGTATAACAATGAAATGGACTTTTAATTGAATTCAGAAGTGATCAAAAGAGGATGTGCGCGAAAAGAAACATGAGTCAGTGCAATAAGTGAATGAAAAGACATTTAAAACGGTGCAACGCGAGTGATAATGTAAGACAATGATTACAAAAATCAAAGGACAATTTAGTAAATAAGGTAGAATTGTAAAATTAGTTAGATTTTAAGAATTTATTTGTTAAAAAGGTCAATTGAACAGAGTTGATTTCCTAATTGTATTGATGTGCAATTGTTAATAACAACTAAAAATAAAAGTAATTTTACTGACAGCCCAGTTTTATTCTCCCAGAAAAATCTAATTTTTATATAGTAAATACTAAAATACAGCTCCGAAACTTTACCAGAGTGTTCACGACATAGCAGTGTTCAAGCACAAGTGTGGGTTTTAACTACAAAATATTTCCGATCCACAACGGCTTCCGAGGGACCTTCGCCATCCTATTTTGGCCTACGTTTATAAGCAAGAGGCGGTTTCCGAGGTTCCTGACTTCGTGGCTACATCGGCGGCACACCAGTCCAGCTTCTCCAAAGCCTACACCACGGTTCCTGCTCGCTGAGAGAAGATCTGGCACATTATCACCTCTCCGGACATCATCGGACAGCACCTGGAAAAATTGCAAGGTTATTTGTGAAGCAAAATTGTACATGCACCACCGTGAAACCTACCCGGGAGTGGAATACCATCGCTGCTAGGCAGATTCACGGCGATTTAATAGCTTCAGTAGCTTCAAATTGAGAATTTAGAAGTCCAGAATTGAGGTTAGGATTCCTTGACGTTAGTATTTCGAATCAACGAAGTAGAGGTTTTTGGCTAGAAACAAAACACGATCAACCGACGCTATAAGAAAGCGGGAAAATAAAAAACTTACCTATTTAATTTGCTCGTTGAGTAGTAATTCATATCACAAACACGAAAACGATTTGCACTTGCTAGTTTTTCATAAAGACGTAAAATTATATGACAGATTAGCTCCGTTGTAGCATTTAGGTTGCTTTTGACCTACGCATCATAGGCGTGCGATCAAAATTTTAAATCTAAAATTGTGAACCCAGACCTGAATAAGAGCTCTGTTCTGCCATGAGTTAGCCAACAATAATTCAAGTTGCAAGTAGATTACATTATAAATAGGGGCGTACGATCATTCAGGTCAAGCATATCACTGGACCGCTTATTTAATTATCCCTGAGAACCAAAATTAGTTATCTGATTTTTGACGAACCCAGAATTAAAAATAATATGTATGGTGGCTCGAGATATTTTATTAATAGAAGCAATTAATTAGTAGTGGGCGGCCATTACAATATATTGTTATTATTTTCATAGAATATTTAATAATATAAAAATAAATGTACAGTTGGATGTCTTATTTTCTAAAAATCACCTATCCAATTTACAAAACTGTAGTTTGAGGTGCACAACATTTCAAATTAAAAAGGCTGCAAGTAATAAAATCAGAATTCGTTTACAAGGGACCGTCAAACCTATTTCATTGTGGTGTTTTAAAGTTTAAGACGCTTCCAATCCAGAATTCCATTCGTTTTTGATGTTGATGCCCTCTGCCTTAGTGATGTTTTTCTAACGGTCTCTTTTTGGAGGCGCTTCCTTCACGACGTTTTTCTGATTGCACCTTTTTGCTGTGGACTTGCTTGAGTAGATGTTGTTTTTAATTTATATTCTAAATCGGACTCGCTGCTATCAGTTTCCACTTCGCTTTTCCTTGAATCACCAGAGTTAATGCCGATATTTTATCTACACTACCTACCACTTGTAAGAAAAGAGCCGAAGTTTTCCTACGCATTTTGAGTGCATCAAACGATGTGAGTTGGGATCACAAGGGCACCGTTACTATAAAGGGTGAAATTTTACCGGCGTCTAACATAGTCGATTTTGTTCACAACGCTCTGAGGCCTCGAAAAACTATTAATCCACCCGGACGCCTACAGTTTGCTGATTACATCAAAGACCTTAACGTAGCTCATGTGCTGCCAGCTAAGCCTAAACAACAAAAGTTGCCAACCCAGTCTGGTGATTCAGGGAAAACCGAAGTGGAAACTGATAGCTGCGAGTTCAATTTAGAATATAAATTAAAAACATCTACTCAACCAAGTCCACAGCAAAGGTGCAGTCAGAAGAACGTCGATAAGAAAGCGCCTCCAAAAAGGGACCATTAGAAAAACATCACTAAGTCAGAGGTCATCAACATAAAAAACGAATGGAATTCTGGATTTGGAGCAGCTTAAACTTTAAAACACCGCAATAAAATTGGTTCGACGGTCCCTTGTAAACGAATTCTGATTTTATTACTTGCAGCCTTTTTAATTTGAAATGTTGTGCACCTCAAACTACAGTTTTGTAAATTGGCTAGTTGATTTTTAGAAAATAAGACATTCAACTGTACATTTATTTTTATATTATTAAATATTATATGAAAATAATAACAATATATTTGTTTATTACAAAGTGTTTGTGTTTTTTATTTCTACCCTATTTTTTTTTCAGAAATCTGCAATAATTAAAAAATCTAAAAGCTAAAATATTAGTATTTGAAGCTATTTTACAGATAAAAAGTGGCGAAAATCCATATAAATCAAATTACGATTTCATAATAGAGTAATGTAATTTAAAAAATTGCGATTTATATGAATTTTGAGAGTTGCAGTTTATAAAAAAGTGTAAAACATTTGCAAAATTATGCCTAAGCTATTTTTAGAAATAACTCTAAAACTATTTTTACACAATTTTCGTTATTGTAAAACTGTTTTGTAAAATGAATTGTACTACCATCGTTGTATTAACTTGAAATTGTGTTTCTATTCAACTTTAAACGCATGTTGCATAAAAAAATTATCGTTTTTTGCAGAATTTTAAGTGACATGATGGCGATTTTTGTAAAATTTTAAGTGAGATGATGTGTAATTGCGTGTTTTTTTATAAAAATTTAATCGGATGTTGCATAATAATCTCGTTTTTGCAGAATTTTGTGTGACATGATGGCGATTTTTGTAACATTTTAAGTGAGATTAAGTGCAATTGCATGTTTTTTATTAAAATTTAATCGGATGTTGCACAACAATCTCGTTTGTGCAGAATTTTATGTGACATGATGGCGATTTTTGCATAATTTTAAGTGAGATAATGTGTAATTGCGTGTTTTTTTATTAAAATTTAATCGGATGTTGCATAAAAATCTCGTTTTTGCAGGATTTTGTGACATAATGGCAATTTTTGTATAATTTTAAGTGGGATGATGTGTAATTGTGCAATTATTATTCAAATTTAAGTTAATTTGTCGTCAAGACATACATATTTTTATGAATTGTACAGAACTTTGTTATAAAACTGAACAACGAGCCTACGTTACCGAAATGTTTCTTCTAGTTTCAATGAAAATGCGTGTTTTTTATACAAATTTAAGCGCATGTTGAATAGAATTGTTTTGTAAATTGAGTTTAAGTTATTTTTTAAAAATAAGAGAGGCGTTTCTCAAAAAAAGTACTGTAATTTTTGACGACATGACAGCTTTCTTTATACGGAAAAATGTGAGTATAAATGCAAACGAACGCAAATAAAAAACGCAAACACTTTCTTTTGTAAATTGGCAGGCCTTTGTTCACTTTAAACACCTCAGCCTCTCGCGGTCATTCTGCCTTGTATAATATTTGAATAAAATCAACTCCTAAGTGCGTACTACTTTGCTTTTAAATTACCAGGATTTTTGATTTTAAAAATAATTATTATGCTCAAATTAATTTATATAGTTAAAATTAATTTTATTGTAATAAAATATCGGATCGTGAGCCGAGCGCCTGTGGGGAAGAGAAACGCTTTACCAGAGATTTAATTTTTATTATTGCTAAAATTAAAAATTATAGGCGTGGCAATTTCTCAACTATAAAATAAAATGGTGAAATATATTCAAATTACCGGCCGACCCGGTAAACGTTGTTCTGCCCAAAAATAATTTGTTTTTGTACACACATCTTCTGAATATGAGCCAAATCAGGCCATAAATATCGCGACTCCAGCGCCACCTACAGGGTCCATTTTTGTATAAATATTTCCTTCCACGTAACTAACATATATCCTGAATAAACGCCAAATCGGACAGTAAATACAATTTATCGAAATATCTCGACCCAGCGCCGACCATTGGTTGTTCATAAAAACAGACCAATGGTCTAAGTCTAAAAATTAGCAAAATTTTAAGCTGTCATACAATTTAATCAACCCAATATCTTCAGAGGAGCTAGCTAACAAAGATACATACATGTAAAGAAAGAAAGAGACCACCGATTTTATGGTATTGATATAATATGGTCCCGTTTATTTCAAGTAATTTCTAATTATTAGCTCTTAGGCAGGGCAATTTTGCCGTTATAAATTAATAACTTTCGAAATAACAACGACCAGCGTCCATACAAATGGGTTTCATGTCGTCCGTAATTTCATCGATGTGATGACATAAATCCGGCCCTTTTCAACATTCAGAACATTTCGAAGCGGGGTGCCTCGTCGATTATATAAAACCGGCCAAAACAATGTTAGTCACAGCAACAAGCCGGAACCTGTTTCTAAATAGCAAAACTTCTCAGCCAAGTGGCAATTATGAAATCTACGCTAAATAAGTAAGCCGGTTTGCTTAATTAAAAGTTATATATGATCTAACGGTGCATGAGCGTAATACATCAAACGCTTTTTAAATTTTAATTTTAATATTAGTTTCCTTTCAACATTCAAAATTATAGACACTTAAAAAGAATACGCGTATTTATATACGGGGCGAATAATAAAAATAAATAATTAAATCAAGCAAGAGCACTTAGCCCTACTCCTGCAACAAGCTCTGCAGGAGCGGACCTCCTTTCCTGACTACTCGTGGGATTAATTATGGATGACATTATTAAAAACCCAAACACTCCTTTAGAGGAGGGATCCGCTGCAGATCCTACTATGACCACCTCAGGAGGGTGCTCCTCTAATAGGGCCCCTCCAGAAATACCTACGGAGGGAACCGTTTCGGGGCCCTCCTCAGAAACCGACACTGCATCGCAAAAAGGGCCTCTTACTAAGAGAAACCGTTGCGGTGCAGAAAGAAGACGGTGTAAGAGGGCAAAGGCCAGGTTGGCTACCAGTGACCAACCAGGCCCGTCTACAGGTACTGGCACACAGCAGGTGCTTCTTACCAGATGCACTACTGTCACAGACCAACCTAGTGCCACGGAGAAGGTCACACTCTCTGCTGGGGGCTCTAAACGGTACCGCCCAGAGAATGAGACTTCTTCTAGTGCACAGAAAGCCGGTAAGAGAGTCCGACCCGGGCTCTCGTACAGTCAAGCGGCCAACAAACAACTCAGGGTTGCGATTGCTCGGGGAAGCTTCCCGGAGTCGCTCTGTGGCGCTTGCCGGGAAAATTCAACTTACTCTCTGCGAATACATGGATGGGATCCCGGATGAGGTGCCCCACCCAAAATACGACGATTTCAGAAGGACGGAACAAGGGATCATTATGGTAAAATGTTCCGATGCCTTCTCCATGACCTGGTTAAAAGAAACCGTCGGTAAGATCAGCACGAGAACAGGAGTCGAACTCGTTTTTTTAGAGGGCGACTCCGTTCCCAGGCTGAATAAGATGGTAGCCTGGATACCGGGAGTACCGGAGGACGGGGCTACCATCTTAAGAAGGTTAAAACGCCAGAATCCGGGACTTTGGACCGATCTCTGAATGATTCGGCATGCCGGACGGGTCGAGTCCAAAGGGCTCAGGCTTGTTCTTGGCGTGGACGGGCTCTTCGTGTCGGTTCTGAAGCAACTCGGCATGAAGGCATATGCGGGCATGGTAAAGGTCTCTTTCTGGGACCCCAAACATGCAAAAGAAAAGCCGCCCGTAGCAGAGCTTGAAGGTATGGAGGTGTCTGACTCTGCTGCGGAGGCAGAGGATGCGGTAGAGGCGCAGGAGTAGGAGTGGACGCTTTTCCTTTAATGAATGGTATCCATCTCTTACAAATCAACCTGCAACACAGCATAGCAGCCTCCTATGCTCTGCAGAGGAGGCTTACAAATGATAATATTAATATAGCACTGATTCAGGAACCATGGGTACGACATGGCTCTGTCCAGGGGCTATGTCTCAATAGCGGTTCTTTGTTTTATTGCACAAGTACGGTTATACCGAGAGTTTGCATATATTTTTCGGGACTAACCGATATACATATATTGCCCAATTTCTGGTCCAGGGATCTAGTGGCAGTCAAAATTGGTCTTATAGATGGCAACAGCAGAAGGAGCTTTGTTCTTAGTTCTGCCTACTTTCCTTACGATGCACAGGAACTGCCACCTACCCCAGAGTTTCAGGGACTGGTAAGCTACTGCGACACAAATAATTTACCTCTGCTGGTAGGGTGTGACGCCAATGCGCACCACATCTGCTGGGGCAGCACGGACATCAACCCACGAGGTAGTGGCCTAACGGAGTATCTCTACACTACGAAGTTGGAGGTACTAAACTGTGGTACTACACCTACCTTTGTCACCGACAGAAGGCAAGAAGTCATCGACATAACAGTGGGCACCGCTACGGTCGCTCCGTTAGTCAAAGACTGGCAGGTATCGACGGAACCTTCCCTTTCGGATCACCGTCATATCACTTTCAATCTAAATCTAAAGCGACCGCCAGCGTCGAATATTTTTAGAAATCCCAGAGCAACCAATTGGGAATGCTATAAACAGGACCTCCGAAATAGGTTAGATTTGGTCAGAATCATTCCAAAAAATTCTGACGAGCTAGAAGAGAGCGTTGATCTTGTACACCGCTCCATCAGAGTCAGAGTCATACGAGACTAATTGTCCTGTGAAGCGATGCAGGGATGGTAAAAGGACTCCATGGTGGAACCCTAAACTCCAGTTCCTCAGCAAAGAAACGCGCAGGCTTTTCAATAGAGCCAGACTCACAAAGTCTCAACTGCACTGGGACAATTATAAACTGTCCCTCTGGTCATACAAAAGCTGCATACGCAGAAGTAAAAGAGACACCTGGCGGGCCTTCTGCGAAAGTATTGAAGGCCTACCAGAAGCAGTTAGACTGCAAAAGGTGTTTTCCAAAACTCCAGGTTCCAGGCTGGGGATGCTGAGGCTCCCATCGGGTACCTTCACGGACACCAAGGAGGGGGCTCCCAAGCATCTCATTGATGTTTACTTCCCCGGCTTTAGTCTTGTACAAGAAGCCCTACCTGAGAGGCCCCCACGCATCGCGCACACCGCAATGGACTGGAGGACGGCCTCAAAGGTAGTGAGTCTAAATCGTTTGAAGTTGTCACTGTTCACCTTTGAACTATATAAGAGCGCTGGTGCTGACGGAATTTTTCCGGCTCTGTTACAGCATGGATTGGAGGTGCTGTTACGGCCCCTATATCACATTTTTCGTACTCGCCTGGCCCTAGGACACATTCCTGTGCCCTGGAGGACGGTCAAAGTAATTTTACTACCCAAAACGGAACATGCAATGCATGATACCGCAAAGGACTTCAGACTTATCAGCCTGACTTCTTTCCTGCTAAAGGTGCAAGAGAGGCTGATTGAAAGGTATATTAAGGATGGAGCATTGGTGGCTTTTTCGCTGCACCCATCACAACACGCCTACCAACAAGGCAAGTCAGTTGAGACGGCACTCCATGCGATCGTTTCAAAGATAGAGAAACCCCTGCACCACAAAGAGCTTTCGCTCGGTGCATTTCTAGATATAGAAAGGGCGTTTGATAATACCTCCTTCGATTCTATCTGTGTAGCGGCCGAAAGGCACGGGATCAAACCCTCGTTGATACGATGGATCGGTTCTATGCTGTCGGGCCGACAGGTAATCGTTTCAGCAGACGAGCTGTCCATCAGAGCGACGGTCACTAGGGGCTGTCCTCAGGGTGGAGTCTTGTCTCCAATGTTATGGTGTCTGGTCGTGGACGGGCTACTAAGGGAGCTCTCTGCAAAAGGCATCTTTGTGCTAGGTTACGCTGATGACCTTGCAATATTAGCAATTTGAAAATTTGCTGGCACAGTAAGTGGGATCATACAAGAAGCCCTCATTACTGTACAAAACTGGTGTGTAAGGCAAGGGCTCAGGATTAATCCTACCAAGGCAGAACTTGCCATCTTCACCAAAAGAAGGAGAATCGAGGGTCTCAGACAGCCCACAATCTTCGGAAAAGCTCTCCAGCCCTCCGAATCGGTCAGATATCTTGGAGTTATCCTGGATTCAAAGCTGAACTGGAGGACTCATGTAGAGAGACAAATTCAAAGGGCCACTGCTTCCCTGTGAAGATGTAGACGGACCTTTGGAACCAGCTGGGGTCTCAAGCCCCGTGTCACCAAATGGCTATACACGGTGGTTACAAGACCAATAATAACATATGCTGCTCTTGTTTGGTGGCCAGCAATCAGCAAGGCAACAATCAGAAACAGCCTCAACAGACTACAGAGATTGGCTTGTTGAGGCATAACAGGAGCAATGCGCACTGCTCCTACGGCAGCTCTGGAGGTGCTTCTGGGGCTTCCGTCCCTCCACCTAGTGATTGAGGCAGAGGCTAGGAAATCAGCCTACAGACTAAGCCAGGGCCAGATGTGGGCCATGAAAGGGGAACAAGTGGGACACTCAGGAATCATCCAACATTTTGAGAAAGTCCCAGTACTTCTCACAAGCAGCGACTTCATGGCTCCGCTTTACATGTTCCATAAAGCATTTCAGGTACTCATTCCTGATAGGAACGATTGGTGTCAGCAACAGCGTCTTCTTACTCCAAGGGGACTTGTTTGGTACACAGACGGCTCCAGGATAGCGGGGGGATCTGGTACTGGCATCTACGGCTGTAGGCCGGGGGTCAAACCCACCGTTGCCCTAGGAAAACATGCCACTGTATTCCAGACGGAGGTATTTGCCATCCTAATCTGTGCTCAGGAGAACCTTCAAAGAGGTTATTCCAATCTGCATATTTACATCTGCACAGACAGTCAGGCAGCACTAAGAGCATTGAGTTCACCCAGAATCAACTCCAGGTTGGTTCTGGAATGTTGCCAGACACTGAATAGACTCGGTACAACAAACTGGGTGAAACTACTATGGGTACCAGACCATAGTAAAATAGAGGGTAACGAAGAAGCTGACGCTCTAGCCAGAAGAGGTTCTCAAGAGCCGCTCGTCGGCCCTGAGCCGGCTTTAGGAATTACCCGTGCCACTGCAAAGAGACAAGTTGAGCGCTGGTTAACTAACCAATCCAGCGCCAACTGGGCCTTGGTACCAAGGCTACGTCAGGCAAAACTCCTCATCGGGGAAATGTCGCCTACCAACACCTTTACTCTCCTGTCAATGAGCAGGAAAAACATTAGAATCGTGACTGGTTTACTAACAGGACACGGTCACCTACAGAAGCACTTATTCACAATTGGAATCGTAAATGATGCCACCTGCAGAAAGTGCCAGTTGGAGGAAGAAACCTCGATTCATGTTTTATGTCAATGTGTGGCTCTCCTAACACTGCGACATAAACATTTTGGAGCCGGCCTGGTGGAACCCCAGGCAATAAGTGACGTTCCTATGGGTAGGATTCTTTCCTTCGCGTTGGAAACCGGCCTCTTCGAACGAGACCCATAACAAATTAGGTGGGAGCACAATGGACCAATAGGTCTCAGTGCAGCTTACAACAAGCCCCATCAGAAGAAGAAGAAAAAGAAGAGCACTTACAAAGGCAGTTTTTTTAAATTATTATCAAGCTTTTAAAATTATAGACGATGCAATGCCGCTGTTATAAATTATAATTTTCAAGAAATATTTAATTTAAAATATGGAGGCGTGACGACACAAATACATTTGCGGCATATCCTGGTCCCAAAACGCCGTGAGCTGTAAGGCTCAACAGCCGAAAGGTAGAAACGCTGCATACCAATGTAAACGTCGTTGGTTCAAATCCGACCTGGGGCTGCGGCAAAAAGCTTTTTTAAGTTAAATAAAGCAAGAGAGAGAACGATTGCGAAAGAGACAGATGTCAACGAAGCGCTTAATCAAATCCAAAATGGTCGCCGCGTAATTCCAGAAATCGTGTAATCACATTTAATTTGCGGGTCATTTGTGCAATGCGGATCAGATGTGTAATTTAATCCGCGGGTTAATTCACGGAATTTAATTGGGTCAATTAATTCGAGCATTTAATTCGCGGATTAATTAGGTCAATTAGGTAAATTTAATCCGCGGTTTAATTCGCGGAATTCGATTTAATGGGGTCATTTAATTAGGTCAATCAATTTAATTCGCGGTTGACCTTTGACATAATCCAAAACTTAACCTGCAAATCTCAAATTTGACATAGATTGACAGAACAATTCAATACTGCCAACTGATTTAGGCTATCCAGGGCCTGCAGCAATTCAGTTTTTAAAAAATCACTCTTGATAACATTCGTATTTAAATTAAATTGTAATTGTCAGTTTCCAAATTGACAGATTCCAAATTTTTTAAATGTTTGATGATAATCTCCCAAACGTGAAAAAATAGCGTATATCACACGGGACTAAAGTGCCTAAATCCTTTGAGTGATTATTTCCCTCGAAGATTTATTGACTAGAAAGCTTCTATTTATATACATAAAACTATGACGTAAATTACAAAAGTTTACTATTTGTCCCAGTTCAACTCGCAATGCTCACAGCTTTGTTATGCATTTCCGTATGCAATAGTTGGTTTACGAAATGTACGCTTAATTAATTTAAAAAGTTAAAATTATGTTTTGGTTCCTAAACAAGTGAAATATCAAAGTTAATTTTTTACTACAATTAGGCATGATATAGCACTCACCATAGCTAGAGTAATAACATTGATAAATGTTTCCTTCTTTTTTTATAAATTTTTGAAAATTGAAATTTTTAAATTTATTGAAAGTTTCAGGGTTGATATCTCTGGTGGGGCTTGGTTTAAAATGTAATTTCTGAAAATTTTAAGCTATCATACAATTTAATCAACCCAATATCTTCAGAGGAGCTAGCTAACAAAGATACATACATGTAAAGAAAGAAAGAGACCGATTTAAGGTATTGATATAATATGGTTCCGATTATTTCAAGTAATTTCTAATTATTAGCTCTTAGGCAGGGCAATTTCGCCGTTATAAATTAATAACTTTCGAAATAACAACGACCAGTGTCCATACAAATGGGTTTCATGTCGTCCCAAGACGCCGTGAGCTGTAAGGCTCAACAGCCGAAAGGTAGAGACGCTGCATACCAATGTAAACGTCGTTGATTCAAATCCGACCTGGGGCTGCGGCAAAAAGCTTTTTTAAATTAAATAAAGCAAGAGAGAGAACGATTGCGAAAGAGACAGATGTCAACGAAGCGCGTAATCAAATCCAAAATGGTCGCCGCGTAATTCCGGGAATCGTGTAATCTAATTTAATTTGCGGGTCATATGTGCAATGCGGATCATATGTGTAATTTAATCCGCGGGTTAATTCACGGAATTTAATTGGGTCAATTAATTGGAGCATTTAATTCGCGGATTAATTAGGTCAATTAGGTAAATTTAATCCGCGGTTTAATTCGCGGAATTCGATTTAATTGGGTCATTTAATTAGGTCAATCAATTTAATTCGCGGTTGACCTTTGACATAATCCAAAACTTAACCTGCAAATCTCGAATTTGACATAGACTGACAGTACACTTCAGTACTGCCAACTGATTTAGGCTATCCAGTGCCTTCAGCGATTCAGTTTCTAAAAAATCACTCTTGATAACATTCGTATTTAAAATTAAATTGTAATTGTCAGTTTCCAAATTGACAGATTCCAAATTGCTTGAATGTTTGATGATAATGTTCCCCAACGTGAAAAAAATAGCGTATATCACACGTGACTAATGTGCCTAAATCCTTTGAGTAATTATTTCCCTCGGAGATTTATTGACTAGAATGCTTCTATTTATATACATAAAACTATGACGTAAATTACAAAAGTTTACTATTTGTCCCAGTTCAACTCGCAATGCTGACAGCGTTGTTATGCATTTCCGTATGCAATAGTTGGTTCACGAAATGTACGATTAATTAATTTAAAAAGTTAAAATTATGTTTTGGTTCCTAAACAAGTGAAATATCAAAGATGATTTTTTACTACAATTAGGCATGATATAGCACTCACCATAGCTAGAGTAATAACATTGATAAATGTTTCCTTCTTTTTTTATAAATTTTTGAAAATTGAAATTTTTAAATTTATTGAAAGTTTCAGGGTTGATATCTCTGGTGGGGCTTGGTATAAAAATGTAATTTTTGTAAATAATATACATCTACATAATAGCAAACCACAGTAATAGTTATTTGTTACATTAGTACAAAAAATGCATGATTTCGGGACAAGTAACACAGATCGCCGGACGACGCGCAGCGGAATCCGGCGAGTCTTACGCGTCCCGAAAACGCATTTTTTGTAAGAATGAAACATACTATTTTTTCTCCAAGTATTCATAAATTCGGTAATATGATTTATTATTTAGAATAAAACATTATAGGTTATATTGTAGAACTGTCGTGGCGCAAATAGACAATCACTGTACGGGGAATATAAACAACAACGACGGCTATTGCCGAATATTGACGAAGCGTTTGTTTCTTATTTAAAATTTACTATGTAAAACCCTATCTTGCGTCCATTTTTGTACTAGTGCGAATATGAATCGAAAAGTGTACAGTTGCCAAGGTAACTGGTGAACATCCCGAAATGACTTACTATTTATACACAATTATTCGAAAATATGGCGTCTTATTCGTGTGGTTGGAGAAACCAACTGATAGTTGATCGACTCCTCTAAAAGAGATCCCTAGGGGCTTTTCGGGAAAATTATGATTTTGCAACACGATGCCCACACGATCGGAAGACTGTGTATTTTGCAGAATATAATCCAGAAGCTCCTGGAATGCATCCTGTAAGAAATATTTTAATATTATAACCACGATCAATGAAAATTTATTCTTATATTACCTCAAGCCAAATCATAGGGTTTTGATTTTCTTTTTCTAGTGGTTTGAACTTAAATGTCATGCTGGCCGACGTAGCGTTAAACTATTTAATCTCCTCCTGATATTCGCGTAGTATGCTGAAATACTTCATCTTGCGAGTTGCTGGAGGTTGAGCGGAAGTTCGTGGACTTTGAAAGCTGCGTGGTTCTCTCTTTGCATTTTGTAATCAAAATTTCAATTCAAGCATTTTCATTCGAGTTTTGACGGAAAAGCAACTTACAGCAAAGGAGCTCGTAGATATGCTCAAATCCATAGGACTCCTGCCTGAGTATTCGCTGGTTGATGCATCACGACGGGATGCGTATTGTATCTGAAAATTAACGATAATTTTGTTGCAGTGAGCATAACAACAGATAAACACTCTTTGAAAATAACGTGGATGCAGTAAATAAATGAAACATATTTAAAAAAATTACTTACAAATGATAATGTAGAGGGACCCGCTAGGGATGACCCAGAAACGACCTTTGAAGGCCCCTGATTAAGAGTGCTTAATGCAGCGGGGGCCAAGCTGGTTTTCTTAGTGGTTGCGTGCTCAGACATTGTGTTCGATATCAGCTGGTAAATTAAAAAGAAAAATGTTAAAAACATTTTCAGTAAAACTGAATGTCGTATTTATTTTAGCTTCCATAAAATCAGAATGGTTAATTTAAATATAAGAAAACGGAAAACTTACATTTCCTGTCATTCCGGCCGATGTAGTCCTTTGTTCAGACACAGCACTCGATCTCGAAGACCCTTGCTTATTCAGCTGCTGCTACAATAAAATTATTACAAACAATTCCAGTAAAAATTGCGTGGGCATAGTGACCGACATGCATTTTATTTTAGCTTGCATAAAATAGGAATAATTAATTTAAATACAAAAATGTTAGGACACTTACATTTATCGCCAGCGAATTGCTTGTACCCCCCGATTTATCCAATCTACGCTTACGCAATGACGTAGTTAAATCCACCGCATTTGTATTTGCTTCCAATTGCAGAAATTGTTAACTTTTATATGAGCGTTTCTAAGGATATCCCCCGTACTGATTTTAAAATGAATAATAACAATTGAGTTTAGGCTGTAATGCTTTTTAAAATTGTAGATACAAAGGAAATAAACTCGTGTACATTTAATAACGTTTTAAAATAGGAAATAATTTTTCACTTACCGGCAAGCCATAGAACGTCTTGCTTTAATTCTCCCCACAGCTTGACACAAATCAGAATAAATTAACATGTAATGAGGCTCCAGAACTACACCACCGTTAGCTAACTTATGTTGGATGATTTTGATAGCCAATAATATAAAATCATCGTTGGTATGAAAGCCATTCTTGAACCAATCGAGGATTGCAATTAGGGATAACTTCTGCTCCATTTTAATGCGCAAAACTCACAAAGCTGTATAAATATAAGACAACAAGGCACTGTTCACAGACGAAAGCAACGAACAGAATGCGAGCCGTCCGTTCAAGTAAATGAATATAATACTATAAAAACCTGCAGGCATAAACTTGTCCATTTCTCGCGCGAAAATAATTTAACGATTTTTAAGTAACTGCAGGCAGATTCCCACGGCCGTGAAGAATTAAACCTGCAAGGGTCTGACAGGTGTTTTTACAACAACAGCGGTCAATTTTATGAACAATAAAATTATATGAGGCCTTTTCATACTTAATAAAATTACTATCAAACTTTTAAAATTATAGACGATGCAATTCCGCTGTTGTAATTTATAATTTTAATATTAGTTTCGTTTCAACATTTAAAACTATTGACATTAAAAAGAATACGCGTATTTATATACGGTACGAATTATAAAAATAAAATAATTAATTCCATCAAAACCACGTACGAAACCAGTTTTTTTAAATTATCATCAACCTTTTAAAACTATAGACGATGCAATTCCGCTGTTATAAATTATAATTTTCAAGAAATATTTAGTTTAAAATATGGAAGCGTGACGACAGAACAGTGAAATGGCGTTCTGTTCAAACTCTTTAAATCCGTAGCGCTCCGTGGCCTAGAGGCGTAGAAGGAGGCAAACCAGATGTGGATACGAACGTAGCGGGTTCAAATCCGAGTCGACCAAAAATTTTTTAAATTAAACAACCATCCTGTCAATGTAAGAGAGACAACCAACACCTTGTGAGTACAAGAGAAACAGGTTTACCAATTTAAAATTCAAAACGGGCGCTAAATTAAAATTAAAACTGGCAGTCGAAAGTAGTGCGCGCGCAGAAAACCAAGATAGCCGACACCCCGGGAAGTTTAAATTCAAATATTCTCGCGAAAATTGAAAATTGCCGCCGCGTAACTCCGGAAACAAGTTAAAAATGGCCGCCGCGTAATTTAATCAGTAGCTAATACGTAATTTACTCAGTAGCACATATCAAAATTAATTAGAGCAATGCGCGAAATTACTTAGATCAATTTAATTTGATTCGCGATTTTTATTTGACCTAATTAATTTGATATCAAAAACAAGGTGCCTCTATACTACTCTTACTTTAGCTAAATAAACCTTTAAAATTTTGAGATAAAATGAGTTCCAAAATTTTAGTTTCAAATATCTAAAAATATATACGGGGTGTTCGACTGCGCAAAAATAGGAGGTCATGAATGTACTTGGTGTACGACAATTTGTAGACTGTACACTAGCATTTAAAAAAAAGTTTCCTTCAATATATATATTACTAACGAAGCTACGAGCTGTCTAGCGATTTACAAACACCCTGTATATTTTGTCGAAATTTTTTTGGTTTCATGCCAGGAAGGCATATAATCTGCATACAAAATATGGTCATACTCTAGCAAATCATTTTTGAGCTATACCGTCAACAGACAGTTAGGCAGACAGACGGAATTGAGAAAACATGTTTATTCGCAACTATATATGTAATGTTAACATTCCTGACATCATTTGAGTGGGGGAAGTCGTACATTTTAGCCCGCTACTTCCCGCACTCACTTCCCGCACTTGAGCGGGAGTGAGTGCGGGAAGTACATTTCCGACCGCTAAGTAGGTAGGCATTCTGGGAATCTTGTTGATGCATTCATGCGCGTAGCAACCTGTCGTATCATAATATAATAATTTTTCCAATTATTGTTTAGAATAAAGCGGTTGGGAATAAAATAGTATACAAACCTCGACAGGAAGTTTCCTTAGTCTCGAGATAATAGCTGATTTCGACGCTTCGCGTCTCAATCAGCTAACTAATCTCTCGAGAGTAATGAAACACTTCCCATCTCGGGCTGTAATATACTATTTCCTTCATCTAGGGACCCTGAAAGGTGAAGATCTGAAGAAATTCCGGAAGGTGATTTTTTTCACGATTACCACAAACCACAGAACTTTTAGAGATATTTCAAGTATGTCTATTTTTTTGGTTTATGATTTAGAGCAAGATTTGCATTTGCATTTTTGTAATAATGTAAGTAGTTTGTTACAAAGAAAAAACACTAGTAAGGGCAAAACCCTGTTACAACTACTCAATGTATAGAGTTATAAGGAGTATTGTACTTCATAAAGGGTAAAATTTCTGAACAATTAAATAAAGTATTGATTTAAAAACATCTATTTCAACAAGATTGTTTTCTAACTGTACAGAAACTTAATCAAATTTGTAGACATCAATTTATCTTATTACGATAGGAGGTGAACTTAAAAAATGTTTTAAATTGGTTTAGACAGCAGGAAGAAAGTTTCAATTTTAAGAAATTTCGCCATTTATAATGCACAATATCTCTATTCAGACCACGTATTAATAAGTAAAAACACCGTGGTGTTATCCTTTTGGTGTTTTCAATTTTGAGCTGTTAGCTGACAAAGTCATGTCATTTCCATCAAGTTTTTTAGGGTACGCATTAAATACATTGTTAGTGCAATTCCCTTATTGCTATTCATGGCATAATCTAATCGAATACTCACTCGACGACTCTAACACCCGTATGCATAGTCGTTCGCCAGCGACTCGCCGGCGAAACGCCAAAATTTCGGTACGCGCCGTACGAGAATTACATTGCATAGTCGCACGCCGGTAAAACAAAGGAGGGGCGTTACTATGGTTTTCGGCGAAGCGCCGGCGACGCTCTGCATGCGCGAGAGTAATGTAACCACTCAACCACTTAACGATCACGTGCAACACACATGTCGCTTGCTGCCGTGATTCCTATATTTAGAATTCTCTGAACTGTAAAGAGGCAACTTAACTTGCGCAATATTGTGTAATTATGTAACGACACCAATCACGCCACCCGAAGCTGGCAGAGCTTATAAATAGCCGTGCTTGTGTACTTTTTAGTTAATTTATAGATTTGTGTCTTACAGAACGTTACTCTGTACAAATGTGTAACTCCTACATTTAATTAAAACTCTGTGTAGTAAAATAAATAAAGTTTTTTTTCGTTAAGGCCACGATTGGCAACTTAACTGGCGCAGTCGGTAGGATACTTGGCAAAAGGGCACTGTGAAATTTTGAAAAAAATAAAATAATTTTTTTTTATTTTTCGCTCTTTTGTGTATTTTAATACTTAACCAAGTATTACGAAATCAACCAATACCGGTACAAAGCAACGCAACTTGGAGGACAAACATCGCCAAAAAGCAGCACCGCTAACTACTGGACATCAGTCTATCGCAGACACCTGCTCCATCGAGGAGTTCTGATTATCGAAATCACCTGTACGACCAAACCAGAGGACGCATACACCTTTAATTAACCACGGACCACCTGTACGACCACTCCAAAGGAAGTCTACACGTTCCAACTACAAATATGAAGTAAGCAACCTTTTACGTTTTAAAGTGTGTGTGTGTTTGTTTTTAAACAAATTATAAACCCAATAACATAATTTTAAATATTTATTTAGCCTACTTGTACGTAACAAAACGCAGTAAGCTTGACTCAGCATCGCACAGATTAAGCACTGCTTTGTGTTAAATTTTCCATAGAATAAATTGTCTACTAACGTAAAAATCAATCGTTAAAAATAATAGTGAATTTTTATGCTCAGACCACCACGTTTAATATTCAACCAGATACAAGCAAATCGAAACATGGCAGATTTATTCCTACCAGGTTTTTCTGTACGAATGGTTTCTGAAATTCCAAGTTACGACGGTAACCCACTAACTTTATCAGAATTTATCAGATCTGTTGAGCTAATTTTATCCCAATTTTTAATACCAGCTCAGCCAGAAGCTTATATTAATACATTTTTACTTTCATCCGTTAGAAATAAATTAAGAGACAAAGCTTTAGAAGTCATTACCGGCTATGAATTCAATAACTGGAATGAATTAAAATTAACACTAATCAATAACTTTGGAGATCAGCGATCAGAATTAAATCTAACCATAGATCTTGCAAAAATGAAACAAAACCAAAAAGAATCCCCTATTGACTTTTATAACAGAGTTCGAACACATTTAGTAACTTTTAACTCAAAAATTTCCCTTGGACCTGAAGCGAGACCTATAAAAGATTATAAATTATTAAATTCAAAAAATCTAGCCCTTAGATCCTTTTTGAGCGGTTTAAATGAACCATTTGGTACTTTGTTACGAGCTAGAAATCCTAATAGCTTAGAAGCTGCTATTGCAATAGTTCGAGATGAACTAGATATACGCTATTCTCAAAACGCACATCGTAATTATTTACAAACCGAAAGTAATAAACCAGTAATGAATCGTCAGAATTTTCAAAACAACCCATGGATTAAATATAACGAACAAATGAAACACAATAATTTTAGACCTAATTTTCAACGACAATCAATTCCACAGTTTCCTAATACATTCCGAAGCCCTCAGAATCCCAAGTTACAACGTAATTTTTCTCAAACCCCAGGTTGGTATCGACAACCTTTTGAAAGAAATGTTTTCGCTCCGAAACGAAATTTTGTACCAAATAATCCTGTTGAAAAAATGCAAACGTTAACTATACACGCCGCTATTCCAAAACGACCCCTAACTAGTAACATTCAAAATTTAAATTCAAACAAAAGACCAAACTTCCGTTCTAATCATTTACAAGTAACCCAGCCGAGCTATAAGTTTGAGGAATTCCACGAGGAAAGCGACACAGATTACGCCGAACTTAATGGTCCACTTGAACTACTTGACCCTGAAACTGATGCAATCGAAGCCAACATAAGCGACGATTCTCAGAATGTTTATCCGGAGCACTTAGCAGAACACGACACTGACCTAGATTCCGTAAATTTTTAAATACAGCCTTGGATAAAATTGAAACGTTTCTTGTAACAACAATCAAATCTAATTTACCGTATATCTTAATACCAGGGACACAAGATAAAATACTAATTGATACCGGCAGTAGTAAAACGCTAATATCACCTTTATTTGTAGAAAAACATTTTCCAAATTTAATACATAATTATAATTTTCAAATAACCACACCCCATGGTACTACTACACATAATCAAGTAGCCGATATTCCAATAAACTCATTATTTTTAGAACCCGGAAGTCATATGTGCTATATGTTTAATTTTAGCCCCGATTATGTTGGATTAATAGGATCTGATTTATTAGCAAATATAAATGCAAACATTGACTTTAAATGGATGCATATTCAAACCGAGAAAAACATTATACCATTTCATTATAATCAATCCAAACTTAAACAAGAAGTTCAAAACAGAAACGAATGTAATTTTTCTAAAATAAATCAACACTCGCAGCCTCTCAAACGAATATATCTACCCTCTAGATCAGAAAAACAAATTATTTTACCAACCGTAAATAGTAATGGTACATATTTATGTGACAAAATAATATTTGACAAAGATTGTAGAACACCTAGAGCTATAGTTAAAGTCCACAATAATTATTTTTATACAACAGCAATTAACACATCTAATCAGACAAAAGAATTTTATATTTACAACCCACTGTTATTAGATGACTATAAACACATAAATTTAATAGAAATAAATAACATCAATACTCAGAATCAAAATTTTAATCTAAAATCTCGAAATCAACTTCAAAATGAAAACTTAAAAAACATTAATACAACACATTTAAATGCTGAAGAAGCTCATGCATTAACGACTTTATGTTACGAATTCAAAGATATTTTTCATCACCCAGAACTACCATTGACTTACACAAACTTGACAAGACATTTTATACGTACAAAAAATGACATTCCAATCTTTACAAAAAATTATCGCTACCCTCATGTTCATCGCGAAGAAGTAAGAAACCAAATAAACAAAATGCTTGCTGACGGAATCATTGAACATTCCGAGTCACCATATAACGCACCTATATGGATCGTTCCAAAAAAAGTAGATAGTTCAGGCAAACAAAAATGGAGGATTGTTATTGACTATAGGAAATTGAACGAAAATACCATAGAAGACAAATACCCATTACCTCTCATAGAACAAGTACTTGACAATTTAGGTAAATCTGAATATTTTACTACCCTTGATTTAGCCTCAGGTTTTCATCAAATTAAAGTAAACAAAGCTGATAGAGAAAAGACAGCCTTTTCTACTGAAGAGGGCCATTTTCAGTTTAAACGAATGCCGTTTGGGCTGAAAAACAGTCCCAGCTGCTTTCAACGACTTATAAATCAGGCATTGATTGGCCTAACACCCACACAATGCATGGTTCACCTTGATGACATAATTATCTATTCAGTATCCCTACAACAACACGTGGGCTTTTAAAAGAAGACAAAAATATACAGTGTGTTCTGTTTAAAAATATATCTAAAATTGTTTAACTGGAAATTATGAGCACAAAAATATTATTTAAACGTGCTTGCATTTATTTGTTTTCTGTTGCTTACAGCAGCCACATACAATTCAGTATTTATTTTGCATAAAAGCGTTAAGGGAATAATTGAAATAATCACCAAAATAATTTTTGAGCGCCAACTTTTTGTGGCAATTTTAATTATTGGCCACCAAAATAATGCAATATGATCAAAAATTATTTCATCTAGTATGGCTATGGAATAGTTCCTAATTTATGAATACAATTATATGCCACTTAAGAATCAAATGTCAAGCTTGACATTTAAGTATAAACGTAGTTGCATTCATGAATTAGGTACTATTCCATAGCCATACTAGATGAAAATAATTTTTGATTATACGTCATTTCAACACCAAAAATAATAAATGATCACCAGAATACCATTACCAGGAATATATTTGCAGCCACCACTAGTTATTTGTATAATAAGCACTGAAAGTAGAATTTACCGGACCGAGTGCATCGTTTCCGTTTGCAACCCGACCGTAGGGAGGGTCACGAGCACGTGGTCAGCAAATAACTTTCTGTATGCATTATACACATAATTTTTTCTAACATTTTAATTAAATAAGTTTTTTTCTATAGCACATGTTGCACAAGTGTGCTTTTATCAACTCAAAACAAAAGGTCAAGTTTTACTTTAACAGCAAGGGTAGATAAAGTAGCACTTTAACATCAAGGATAGATAAAGTAATTTAAATTTCTAACTTTTGTTTAAATTAAATATGACAGCTGCGCATTATCGTAGCAACCCAATCTAGCTACTGACATTTTGAAATGTGATTGACTGTCCTTATTTTCTTTTGAAATTGTTAAAGTTCTTGCTATAGAAAAAAATATTGTATTATACACGACGATAAAGTTATTTCTATCCACTCTTGAATCATTAACGTCTCGACTTCGTCTCGACGTTAAACGATTCACTCGTAGATAAAATTTTACTTTATCGTCTTGTATAATAAATTACTATTATTTTAAATCGGCATTAAAGTACCTCGAAATCGTCATTAAAATACGAGAAATCGGCATTTAAGTAATCCATTGTTTTACGACTTTTTTGTAGGTGTGCGAGGCGATAGATAAACGTCAACCGACGTTAACATAACCTACAAATGTTGGTTAAAATGTTGTAATTTCATGATTTCTCGATTTCAAATAATAGTAATTTATTATACAAGACGATAAAGTTAAATTTTATCCACGAGTGAATCGTTTAACGTCGAGACGAAGTCGAGACGTTAATGATTCAAGAGTGGATAGAAATAACTTTATCGTCGTGTATAATACAATATTTTTTTCTATAGCAAGAACTTTAACAATTTCAAAAGAAAATACTGACAGTCAATCACATTTCAAAATGTCAGTAGCTAGATTGGGTTGCTATGATAATACGAAGCTGTCATATTTAATTTAAACAAAAGTTAGAAAATTAAATTACTTTATCTATCCTTGATGTTAAAGTGCTACTTTATCTACCCTTGCTGGTAAAGTAAAACTTGACCTTTTGTTTTGAGTTGATAAAATCACACTTTAACATGTGCTATAGAAAAAAACATAATGTACTCCTCGGCACTCAAGTTCCTTTTTATCCCTCATGTGCTTTATTTGCCTTGGCCGTACTGGCCTCGGCAAGTAAATCCACATTCGTGATAAAACGCTAAATTTCGGTGCGTTGGTATACAAACTACTATTTTCTACGACCACCACTAAAAGTAGGCCGTTTAGCGCTAGCTTTTTCCATTAAAAGTGACGTTTTATAATTTAGCGTGTTTAAAATTAGATCAGCTGTTTACTTTTAGCACATGTGTTATAAAGTGAAGTGAGGTTATGAAACTACAATTTCGAACTGGAAGTGAGGTTGTAAAGTGATTCTAGTTACTTCTTGCGTTAGAGGTAGTGTTCTTAAATAATTAAAGCGTTATGTAATGAATAAGGTCAGATGTGTACTATTATAATTACCTTTGATAACTGACTTTGACAGTACTAGCTCCACAAACATTCACCTGCGCGTCAAGGCCATCTCTTCATTATGACTTAAATTATAACTGTCATAAATGCAAACCTTTGTTAAATCGACATTTATGGATTAATAACAGAAAATTTAAGGTCGTAGAAAAAGTATTGTATGCAAACTCGTGCTAAAAGTGTTATTGCACTCGACATGTTATGAAACGAAGCCGAAGGCTTCGTTTCATAATTTTCATGTCTCGTGCATAAACATCAACTTTTAGCACTTGTTGCATAAATAGCTATTATGTATTTGAAATCGGCATTAAAGTACCTCGAAATCGTCTTTAAAATACGAGAAATCGGCAATAAAGTAATCCATTGTTTTACGATTTTTTTGTAGGTGGCGAGGCGAGAGATAAAGGTCAACCGACGTTAACATAATCTACAAATGTTGGTTAAAATTTTGTAATTTTATGATGTCTCGATTTCAAATAAAACATAATGTACTCCTCGGTACTGAAGTTCCTTTTTATCCCTCATGTGGTTTATTTGCCTTGGCCCTACGGGCCTCGGCAACTAAATCCACATTCGTGATATAAAGCTAAACTTCAGTGCCTTTGTATACAAACTACTATTAAAAACTGTTTAGTTCTATAACAGAAAATCGGTGGTATCTTTCTTTGTATGTATGTTTGTTTGCATCTCTGTTCGCTATCTCCTCCGAAGATACTATTTAATGTTTTTTTTGCTTTTTGTACGTTTTTATGCATATTTCGAATTATTGTGCTTATAAGTACTTATTTTTAGGTTTTCAGTTTTTTGCATTTATTTTTGGCGCAATTAATTTTATAATCAAATATTTCCATCTGGTTTGTTTGCGCGCAAATTTTTTACTTTCATGCAGTTTGCCCCGGTATGGCGACGGGCTTGAAAACGCAGTCAGTGCAGTGGTTTTCTGGGAATTCTTAAAAAACTCAGGTATCCCTTGAATTATTTTAGTTAACACACACACGCAGAAAACTCGAGTATTCCTCGTTTTGTATGATTTTCAAATTAACTACAGACAAGAGCGATACGGCCGATCTGGGGATAGCTATACGCCTATAATCCTTTGTGTAAGAGGCCAGAATGAATTAAAATATGAAAACAATAAATTATTTTGCAAAGCTTGTATTCAGACGGTAAGAGTTTATAAAGTTCTTTAATAGTATATTATGTAACAAGTTTAATAAACGTCACTTTAGTCACGAGTTTTTTTAGGAACAAGCGGAGCGTAGCGCAGCGAGTGTTTAATAATCAAGTGTCTACACGAGTTTATATAGTGTGTTACATACGCGTACTATACTTTTTCTACCACCACAACTTTAGACAATCCTTTGATTAAGTGTTTGAATATTATGTTAGGTTAAATTATACTTGACAAACGTCAAAGTTGACTGTTGAAAGTTGAAAACTAACTTTATTTTAGTTTTGGCTGTGGCTAATAAAGCAAATACTGTTTGAACCTAACTTCACCTCTTCACCCCATGACTAAAACGTCATTGCCAACTAAAAGACTCTTTAATTACAGGTTATGAAAGCATGATTAAAAGGTCACTTCGACGTGTATGTTAGTATGTTAAATACCATTTTAGGTACAGGAGTAGAAAAAATTATTTATTTCTAAAATTTTAGATTCAGATTTTAAAAAAATACTTCATTCCACATGTAGAAACCACTTTGCATCAAGAACAATTAAAGAAGTATAAAAATTATTCAAAACACCAGACAATTTTGTGACTTCGTTTGCAACTATAGGTAACAGGGAACAAGCACAGTTTAATTTTGATCTTTGCAAAATCTAACATACCACTGTAAAAATGACAAAATAGTTCCTTCAAATATTCTTGGGTAAATATTGTTACATGCACGTTCCCGATGAAAGCACCTTGCGAAAAACATCTTTGTTAATAATTTCAAATATGCTGTTTGTGCAGTACTTGGGCGAATTGGTCAAATAATTCTTTCTAAATGTAAAGAAATTTTTATCCAAAAAAGAAGGCTATGAAATTTTAGTTTAGAACAATATTTAATAATTAATAGTTTTCTGAAAGACTAATGTTTTAGTGCCCAAGTTTTCTATTTAATTTTTTTGTGTTACATTTAAAGTTTTTCTATGAATTCTGTTTGCATTTAATTTTTTTAGTGTCACATGACATTCTTTTTCTCAGAATTACTATTATTAGTTAAGCAGGTACAATGAATAAAATAGTTTTTTTTTTCATTTATGACGTTTTTTATGATAAGGCTTTTTCGTAAGAGTTAAGGCTTTATTTTTATTAAATTAACGCTTTTTTAAACATTTTTGGGGTTTTTTTAAGCTTTTTTTTAAATTTTTTGTGCTTATAATTCCGCTTTCTACAATATGAAACAAGAATCAACATTATGTGGTATGGATTCTTGTTATTACTGCATGGTTATGTTTTTCTAGAGCTTATTCCTATTGTTTTTGTAACGTATGTGCTATTTTGAAGGTAATGCTCTTGCGCGACGCGCATGACATTTTTGTAAATAGTTTTAGTTAAATAAAGTATTCCGAATCGACGTGTCTGTTGATTAACAGGTGTTGGTATGTTCTGTAAGTACAGAACACTACATTGGCGACGAGTATTATTTTAAGCGTTGATTTGTTATCATCAAATGCTGTTAGTAGCGTCAAGTGAACCTACGCGATCACTTCAAAAGTTGGAAATTTTCAACGTTTCGAGATGAGTAAGGCCGGCGTCTCACGAGGCGTTTTTGCAGCGTTGCAGAGTGGCGCCGTGGAGTGGCAGGGTACGCGATTGTGTGGCGCGTTATTGCGGCGCTACTGTGTAGCAGGTAGAACTGCTAAGTCGCTCAGCAGCGCTACCGCCGGCGTTGCCAGGTGAAACCGAAATAGGTAGTTTGTCACTTGCAGTGCATCGAGATGGACGCAGTGTCGATTTTGGAAACTTTCGTATCCATTTTCACAAGCACATACAATACAACCGAATTTAACGGTAACCCGCAACAAACTAAAAAGTTAGTGTTGCCGTTGGCCTGACGTAAAATTATGGCATGATGTTTCCAAAATTATGTATCAATCGGCAGCACTGGCTTAGTTCTGCGGCTGCGCTTCCGAGAATCACCGCCCGCCGGTAGTAGCGCTGCGAATCGCGCCGTGTGAAGGGGTCTCGCGACATGCAGCGTGAGTAATGTGGCAACTTAACGGGATCACGTGCAATATGCGTGTCAATTGCTACCATAATTTCTATATTTAGAGTTCTCTGAACTGTAAGGAGCTGTAACATTGTGCAACATTGTGTAATTATGTGACGACACTTAATCACGCCACTCGAAGCTGGCAGATGTTATAAATAGCCGTTCCTGTATGCTTTTTAGTTTAGTTCATATCTTTGTGTCTAGCAGAACGTTGCTCTGCTCAAATGCGTAATTCCTACAATTTAATTAAAAGCTTTGTGTAGTAAAACAAATAAAGTTTTTTTTTGTTAAGGCTACGATTGGCAACTTAACTGGCGCAGTCAATAGGATACTTGGCAAAAGGGCACTGTGAAATTTTGATAAAAATTTTTTTTTTCATTTTTTGCTCTTTTGTGTATTTTAATACTTAACCAAGTATTCCAAACTTAATCAACACCGGTACGAAGCAACGCAACTTTAAGGACAAACATCGCCAAGGAGGAGCACCGCCAACTACTGGTCCAGTCTATCGGAGACATCAGTCTATTGAAGACACCTGCTCCATCGAGAAGTTCCTGATTATCGAAATCACCTGTACGACCAATCCAGAGAAAGTCTACATCTTTAATTAACTACAAATCAACTGTACGACCACTCCAGAGAAAGTCTACACGTTCAACAAGTATGAAGTAAGCACCCTTTTTAAGTGTGTGTGTGTTTTTTAAACAAAAAATAAACCCAATAACATAGTTTTAAATAAACGCCTACCGTTCGGGATGAAAAACAGTCCAAGCAGCTTTCAACGACTTATAAATCAGGCATTGATTGGCCTAACACCCACACAATGTATGGTTTACCTTGATGACATAATTATTTATTCAGTATCCCTACAAGAACACATGATTAAACTACGACATGTTTTTGAAAAATGTCGCACTGCTAACTTAAAAGTACAATTAGACAAATCCGAATATTTAAAAAAATCCATTGCTTATTTAGGACACATACTTACCAAAGATGGTGTAAAACCAAACCCAGATAAAATCAGTGCTATTATGAAATTTCCCTTACCAAAAACTAGAACTGATATAAAATCGTTTCTAGGACTTTTAGGCTATTATCGTAAATTTATAAAAGATTATGCTAAAATAACAAAATTCCTGGCTTTATGTTTAAAGAAAGATTCAAAAATTATACACGATCAAAATTTCATAGAACAATTTGAGAAATGAAAAATTTTGTTAACTAATGATCCGATATTAGCTTATCCTGACTTTACAAAACCATTTTAACTAACTACAGATGCTAGCAAATTTGCTATTGGAGCAGTATTATCACAAAATAATAGACCCATCAGCTATGCATCAAGAACCCTTAACCAAGCCGAAATTAACTACCCCACAATAGAATGAGAATTATTAGCCATTGTTTGGGCCTGCAAACATTTTCGACCTGATTTATATGGCGTACATTTTACAATATTTACAGACCATAGACCTTTAATATGGCTTCGCAACATCAAAGGGTCTAATTCTAAATTAACCTGTTGGAGTATAAAATTAGAAAAATTTAATTTTACCATAAAATACCTACCAGGAAAAACTAATAAGGTAGCTGATGCCCTAAGTCGAATTACTATTCATCCCCTATCAATTGAACAATTAGACACACCAGAACCCAGTTTTGATGATAATGCAAGTAAAATCTCACAAAGACCATATACACCTGAATTGACTGACTTTACTATACCTACTTTTGTACCACCCACACAGGAAATTGAACCAATAAATAACCAAAATAGTGACAGTGATGTAAATACTGTACATTTACAACATTCATCATCTCCCGTGATAGACATATCTGAACTACCCCTGCAATATCATAAGAATCAGTTAGAATTCATTAACGCTGTAATTCCAAAACCATTTAGAATCACTAGATTCGATGGCTACACACATATAAGCATTTTTGTGAATAACAATAACTTCCACGAAAAGTTTGTACAATTACTATTAGAATATTGTACACCAACTCCCATTATTACTGTATATTTCAAGACGAAAATATTTTTGATAAATTTTCCAAATTTATTACTGAAAACAGTAATAAAAATTCTCCTCACTTCCATCGATGCACTAAGCAAGTAACTTATGTTACTAATCCTGATCACCGTGAACAACACATTTCGGACTATCATTTAGGTAAAACTAATCACAGAGGAATTAAAGAAACTAGCGAACACCTTAAACGTACTTATTACTGGAAAGGAATTGACAATGATATTACGCAATACATCAATAACTGTGACACATGTAAACGAGAAAAATATCATAGACACCCAAATACATTGCCTTTTGGTTTAACGCCTACTTATGAGAAACCTTTCTCTTGTATCAGCATAGATATTTTCCAAATCAATCAAACTAAATATTTAACCGTAATTGACAATTTCAGTAAATTTACACAAGCATATTTATTAGAATCCCAAAATAAAATAGACATAACAAAAGCATTGTTAAAATTCTTCTCACATTATGCCGTACCTCAGAAAATCATCGCTGATAATGAATTCGATAACGCTGTAATAAAAGAATTTTTAAAGTTACATAAAATACAATTACATCTAACTACACCTTTGCATCATGAATCAAACTCACTCATTGAACGAGTACACTCGACAATTTTAGAATACTACAGATTATTAGAGCACACCCCTGAAAAAGAAAAAATGCCTTATTGTATATTAGCCTATAATAACTCAATACATTCCAATTTAAAATTTACCCCTTCTGAAATTTTATTTGGACATACAGACAGTCATAATCCATTTGAATTATGCAATGATAACTATTTTGAAACTTACATTAATGACCATAAAAATAAAATGTCTCATTTTTACTCAGAAATCCAGTCTAAACAAACTCAAGCCAAACAACAAAGAAATAAAAAAATGAATAAAAATAAAGAACTTGTAGCTTTTAAAGTTAATCAGAAAGTTTTCCTTAAAAATGACAGAAGAAATAAAAGAAGTGTGAAATTTAAAGGACCCTTCAAAATTATAAAAATCCTAGACAATAATACATATCTTGTTGAAGATTTAACTACCAAAAAACCATTTAAAAGACATGCAAATGAAATACGCCAAACTGACGAAATAATACCTGTTACAGGTACTACATCAGCTGGTTCTTAGTTACAGGAGACGTAACAATTAAGGACCTATCAGAAAACCCTGGCCTATACCCTCAAAACCTAGGAAAAGCGCAAATTAAAGAAAGCGACTGGACTATTATAAAGACATTTGACTATACACCCTTATTAACAAATTATACTATCCTTAGACGTTCATTATTAAACTCTATCCTTAAATTAAGAGATCGCGATTCTTACACAGTTAAAAATGAAGAACAAACAAAATTAAATCACAATGACATGCTATTGTTGATCCAACAGTACATCATAAGGATTGATAACATGATTGATCAAATATTTCCTTCAGATACAAGCAGAACAAAACGCGGAATAATAAATGGACTCGGTACTGTATTTAAATTTTTGACAGGCAATCTTGACGCTGCAGACGGAGAAAATACGAGAATGCCATTGCGGATCTTCAATCCACAAGAGATATCCACAATAAAATTCTAAGTCAACATACACATTTAATAAATGACTCCATAAACGCTATATTTACCCTAACTAAAAATCAGGAGCTTTTAAATATAAATTTACAGAAATTGATTGTTCAAAATCGTGCTATAACCAACAACATAAATTCACTCTCTATTCAGAGTGTACTATCAGAATCAATATTTTCGTTACAAATGTTTGTAAACACCTGGCTCGAATTAGAAACATTCCTCACCTTTGCACAAAACCAACAAATGCATATGCCCCTCCTTGATAATGCAGAACTATTATCTAATCTCAATCAAATCTCTATCTACCTTTCTGAAAACTCAGACAACATGCTTTCTTTGCCTTACCCTGTGCATCATAAAACCCTTCATCTTTACGAATCTATAATATTAATCCAAGCTTATCAAATTAATAACAAAATAACGTTCGTCTTCGAAATACCATTAGTGCACAAAGACACTATTTACCAACTCATGCAATTGATACCGTTCCCGGTATACATTGATTCCAATTTATACCGTATGATCATTCCTACCTATAAAACCATACTCTTCAACCTTGCAACTTCAATACCCGTCGAACTTGACCATTGTAAATTGGTAACCACCGGATCCTATTTTTGCACTGAGAAGTACCACTTTTCCGTTGTTAATAACCAGTTATGTGAGACCCAACTTTTGTCTTTTTCCTCCAACAAAACTTGTTCACCCTACCTGTTTAACTTACTAAAAGTTAAAATAGCCCAGATTGACGATTCCACCTTGTTGGTTACTACTCCACAAAAAGTAACTATTGACATTAAATGCTTAGACACCAGTTCAAGGACGATAGTAACAAAAACGAATCTAATTCATCTCACACCGGATTGCACGGCGGTCATTGACCATGATGCCTTGTTGTTCCAAATCAGAACCTCTTCCTCAAAACTTGTAAAGTTGCAAATACCCAATATTGATGCCTTGGATGCAAATAGTGCTAAACACACTAAAACAGCAAGTGTGGATCTGACACCGATCAACATTAAAGAGCTGATTAAAGACCAGTCACAGCTTGGGGGAATACAAAAGGTGCTTGAGCCTGCCAATGTAGCGAATTTGCAATACATTTCTGTAACCACGATTATAATACTAAGTATGATTGTAATAATAATCTTAAGTTTGTTAGTGTATACCTATTGTAAACGCCAAGCCTTACAAGATAAATTCATGGCATATATAAAATCAAAAGCATTTAAAGACGATATTCCTAAAGCTTTTGAGTTCTTAGAAATCAAAACGTGAAATTCAAATGCTTTGAATTGTCTTAAGAGGGGAGGAGTCATGTAACCACTCAACCACTTAACGATCACGTGCAACACACATGTCGCTTGCTGCCGTGATTCCTATATTTAGAATTCTCTGAACTGTAAAGAGGCAACTTAACTTGCGCAATATTGTGTAATTATGTGACGACACCAATCACGCCACCCGAAGCTGGCAGAGACTATAAATAGCCGTGCTTGTGTACTTTTTAGTTAGTTTATAGATTTGTGTCCTACAGAACGTTACTCTGTACAAAATTGTAACTCCTACATTTAATTAAAACTCTGTGTAGTAAAATAAATAAGGTTTTTTTTCGTTAAGGCCACGATTGGCAACTTAACTCGAGCGACTATGCAATGTTAATTCTCGTACGGCGCGGCGCGTAGCGAAACTCCGGAGTTTCGCCGGCGAGTCGCCGGCGAGTCGCCGGCGAGTCGCTGGCGAACGACTATGCATACGGGTGTAATAGTTATCAAATACTTTTGCTTACAAACTCAACGGGTTGCTTTGCAGAAACACCACCCGCCTTCGGCTCTTGTTGTTTCTCAACAACCCGTTTCGTGAGAAAGCAAAAGTATTTTTGATAATTCACAGTCCTCTCGTAGTATTATTACTGAAAATTTGATACTCGACAAACGGCTTAGTACACTGTTAATGCAATTGTACCCTATTGCTGAATGTACCAATCCCCAGCCGACGAATTATCAAAGTAGGTACTTGGTACTTGTCTGCTGGTCACGTTTAAACTGGTATTAATAAAGGAAGTTATCAAGAAACTGTGGACGTGAGTAATTATCTAAATACTCGTAAGTAGCTTACCAATCAGAATTTAATACGCAGTGTGTTTCACTTTTCACCATACCACACATGATTATTTCCTATATATCTTCTGATAGATTTGAAATTTTGGCCTTTAAAAGGATTACTTTTACATTTTTTAAATAATTATACTACTAACAAACGTTGCTCAGAATTACAAAAACTGTCGAAGTCCATATTTTATTCGAAATTTTTGTATTGTTCATATGTAACTTACAATATTATTATGTAAATAATTAAAAATACATTGTCTTAATAAGATGTCCCTGGAAAACAGAAAGTGCATGAACGTCAATTACGTTTACGAACTGTCAGTTAAGTTTATGAACTGTTAATTTAGCATTCTGCAAATTTAAATAATGGAATACGCCTAACCACAAGTGAAAACGTAGAAGTGGTTTGTCGGTCAAATAGAAATGCACTTATTTGGATTAAAATGTACATTTCTAATTCTCAACAACTTTGGTAGCAAACTTTTTTCGATAAACCTAGAACTACTATAACTTTAAAGTTTTGGCAGCTATTTTTTGTTGCAGTAGGTTACTGCTTTGTAGTAAAATTATTTAAAAACTATGCAAATAATCGTTTTAACGGGTAGGTAAATCGACCAAAATTTTAAATTGATCAGAAAATAAATAAGAAAGACACAGAGGTGTAAAGGTGGGAAGCTAAACACGGTGCATATCAAACAAACTCACAAAGAAAACTGCAATATTTTGAGTTATTTTGTGGGTAGTACCAAATTAAACGCAGCCACCTGTGTTATATCACTTATAATAATGCAGAAGACTACAAGTCGTGTTTACACAACTAAAAGTACTATAGTTGCATTCCACCATTTCTATTTTCGGGTTTTTGTAAACAAACTTCCCTTAACTTGTAATAGCGATATTATCACAGAAAACAATTATTTATTATGCCTGTTTCTTGTGTTTTTTAAAGTCCATATTGTTTAGCAGTCATATCTGCTTACTGAACGCTGCTAAGCAACCAAGCAACGAAATCCAAGCCTTACGTCTTAGACATAGTGTAAAAGCGACTCCGACATTAACGCTACATAACCTATATTTCTGCAAATTTTTATGCTTGGCCTCTTCGCCCAGTAAAATGAAACAAGCTGGTAAATCATAGCGGATAGCGGCAACGACGACAGCAGCAAATCAAAAAACGTCATGCAGAAAAAGCCATCCATGAATGCAAGTGGGGAAAAGAAGTAACTCGTACTTTGAATAAACAAAAACGCAAGTATAGTGTGCATTGAGCATTGTTTCTTCATATTTCTGACTCAAGTTTAACCTACAGTTAGTAATGAAGATGTTAAGAAATTCCTAGAAGATAATCGAATCACGGTGCGCTCCTGCGAATCCCTTAAACCCAACAGGTAAATCATGCTGTTATGGCAACTTATGACCGATGTCACAAAATAGCTAACAAACATGCCTTTTCATTTCAATCTTGCTCTACGTAAGAATGATACTATCTACAAATGTTGTATTTTAGGTTCCGAGTTAGATATGAGCATGTCCATCGAAGAATGCCGCAAACTCGAAAATGATACTAATAAGCAAGCAAATTCTGCTGCGTGGTACCAATACAGAGCTGGTCGAATTACGGCTTCAAAATTTAAAGGCGTTCACAGAACAAAACTGGAAAAACCATTCCTGTCCTTGATACGTTCAGTATGTTATCCCTTAGCAACTCGCTTTAAGACGACGGCTACAGTTTATGGTTGTGAACATGAAAAGAAAGCCCTACAAGCTTACACTAATAAGATGGAGAAAACAAAAACCAGAAGTTGCCTATTGCACGAAACGTGCAACTCTTTATTGGGCGAGACTCTTGTAATTTTATAATCGTTAGCACGTAACACTTGAAAACGCGCATGCATTCAGTCTGGCTACCTGCATATTCTGACCCGAGTGATGCCGATCGGTTTGTTTACATCTGGGTGACCTAACCAAAGGTAAAACTAAGTATTTTCACAAAAGCGATAAAAGAACATTAAACATAGCTGCAATACTTTTTGCTCTTAAACTTGCTACCAAAAAAACAGAATCAGTGACGGATGTCCTCGCATATTGGACAGGTCCGAAGTCAAAGAAGCACTTTTGTAAGAAAATTGAAGATGTTGACTTTCCCACAAAAACAACAAAACCGACTGTAAAAATAGGTCCTCAAAGCCAAGTCGACCCATTCCAAATTTGACCAGGGCTGAAGTTCTGCAGTTTCTACAGGGCTATAAATCTGACGGGGGCATTTCAGTTCTGAACTGTTTTTATTTTGATGTATCACAGCTTCCAATTTTCAGGCCGTCTGTAGTACCTACACGGATCGAAAAGCCCTCTGTCTCCCTTTTGAAAGGGCTGTGTTATCCTCACTTGTATAAACGTACTTTCAAAGCTGGTGAGTCATTTATAAACGCAACCTAAACTCTATGTAACTGTAATTAATTAAAATTAAAAAAACATGTCTTAGCACAAAAACGGAGCTAAAATTGGACAAAAGGCATCCATATTTTTTTCAAATTCAAATGCAGATGGCTTTGACCAGGACAACGTTTTGCGTTTTTGTCTTGTCTAGCAGAAAAGATTTCTTTGTAGAAAGAGTCAACTTTGACATTGATTTTTGGAATGAAAAAGTGCTATTGCATTGCAATTTCACAGAAAAGTTGTTTTTCCTGAGCTCTATGCCAAGTATTTCACTGAGCCAAAAGAAAAACAACAAATTGAAATGCCATCTATGACCACTGGTTTGGATTCAAGTTATAGTGACGTCGCCATGGATATGCCATCTACGAGTGCTGGTCCAAGTTCAGATGACATCCGCATGGACATGCGAGCTATAGGTGTTGGTTCAATTTCCAGTGACGTCGTAATAGGCACTGATGATTAAGAGGTTTGTATTTTTGTGAATTATATGTTACAATGTTGCCATAAATAATTACCATTGTTAAGGAAATTTTCAACATATAATTTTACAGCCAGATAACCAAATGCCAGGGTTCAGTCTGGTTAACTCAAATATACAATCAAGTACAATTCAAACAAAGCGGTTTATTTTGTATACCTATTTACATTTTAAAATAATAACTAAAATATTCCATGTATTTTCAAATAAAAGATTTGAATTTCAATGTATCACGGGCAGGCTGGCGCCTACTGGGTTAGGCAAGCCACGATGTTTCTCCGGTCGTATCTTCTCGGCTACCGGACGAGGGCGGTTCGTAGTTAGGAGAGCGTCCTCTACTCGGCTAAACTGGAAACAGAAACTAGGTTAAGTTTGTTTATTTTTATCGGGGGCATGAAATAAAGTTAGATTTGCTCTTATTTCGGGGTGTTGAGAATGAATTTGATGTGAGACGTAACCCCGTTACGTCGAAGCTATTCTGCAGTGCCCGTGAAACCTCGTGTGATGCAAAACCTTTTATGATAAGTGAAAAGACGGTGGAATTACATATCATGTGTCAGCTAATAACTTTTAAGCCAAATTTGCGTTTAAAGCTGTTACTGAAATTCCAGGGGTGTCTAGGTGAAAACTAGGGGTTTTCAAATTACGTTATTCAAGGTGAGTGAGACCTCCTTTAAGCTACATGAATTACTTCTAACCTGAAGCTAACCTCACAATTTTTTGGTTTAGATTTCGAGAAGATTGTGTACTCTGAATTGGGGCACTGCGGAAAGCATGGGAAATCTGTAGGACGAGCTTCCTCTAGGTGAGTGAAACTCTTTATCTTTACGGCTACGTTAATTACGTGACTTTCGTGCGGGCACTTAACCTCGCAATTCTTGTTCAAGCTTATGCACAGACCTGGAGGGCCTCGTTTTTAAAATGCTTTCTAAATGAATTACGTGAATGTTGTCGGGAAGCGGTTTCGAGGAGGTCTAAGACTCTTATCAGGCGTATATGTACAACGAACCACGTACGAGTTTTAGACCACACCGGTTTCGAGGAGTAAACGTATATAAATTCCAGACAGGCATATATAAACAATGATCCACGTCTGAATTTTAGACAAGATAACTCCTGAATAGGCTCGACGGAGACCACAGGCATTGAAAATCAATGGGCCACTTTGATCTTTCGGGGATTTCTGGGAAAGATTGGTTCTAGGATTAAAAGTCAAAAGGTAACTTTTCCAATGGGTGCTACGTCTATTTATACATTACCCATCTCCTTCGTCTATGCTGGAATTGGGGCGGGAATGCGTCGGAAGACGAACGACGGTGAGCCCGCGCACCTCGATCGTTTCTTCGCCTAAACTCGCGCTCTGCGATGTTATCCTTGAATTGTGACGAAGTTTTGGCGGCGACCAAATTTGAACGCATTTTGAATCGTAAATAATAATTTCGGCCGGCGCTAACGTCACACAATCCACTTCCTATGAAGGGAACAACCCATGGATGGACGTCTTCTTCAAGGAACTACCCCCTGTGGCTCGGAAAGCACCTGGAGCGTCTTCAGGACAGGTGTAGAGGTTGCGGTATCAACCTACGGGGCGCCAGGTGCTGACGATGACGGGCGGCCGGGGTGACTTTGCGTTCCAAAAAAAAATGTATGCGGGATGTTGGTTAATTAAGTCCTAACAGTTGCGCGTGCTTTTTTAAAATCCTGATAGACTCTCCGGTGGGCAGCTTCAAACGGAATTTTCGCGGTCTTTTTGTTGTTCGCTGTCGGCGGCGTCGGGGAGCCTGGGGCTCTGGCTCGTCGATTCTTGATTTTGAGACCTGGGGTTCCGGCGTGAGCCGTGTTGACTTCAAGGCCTGGGGCTTTGGCTCGGGCAGCGATAATACTGGGATCTGGGGCTCTAGCTCGTGCAGTATTATCTCCATGACCTGGGGCTCTGGCTCGGGGAGTATCAATTCCGGGAGATCGGTAATCTCCACTTTGGGTTCCGGGAGGTGGAGTTGTTGTAGCTCTTCTAGGACGGCGGCTAAAGCGCCGCCCGGGGTCAACGGTACCACTGCCGCTTCCATCGGGACTTCGGAAGGTGAGTCTGGCTGGAGTTCTGGAGGTAATTCCGCCTTAATTTTCCCCATACCGATCTCCGCTGAAGGGCCTAAAACTCGAGGCGTCCAGGAGGTCGTAGGCGTCGCCGGGTCTGGGGGTAGCACGCACATCTGGGCTTCGGGTGGCGTGACTGGCGGGGCTCGGGTCTCGCCCTTAGTTGGAGACGTGGCTGAACTCTCCGAAGATCCGTCAAACAGTCGCTTAAATTTCAGAGCCAATTGCCGGATTGTTAACTCCTGGACGGGGTGAAGTCTTGAAAGCGGGATCTTTACCAGCAGCCCTTCTCCGAATGGTTTAGGATCCGGCTTGCGGTGCTTCTTCCTCTCTTTCGGAGCCAATTGTCGGATTGTGAACTGCTGGTCGGGGTGGAGCCTTGAAAGTGGGATCTTTACCAGCAGACCTTCTCCGAATGGTTTAGGATCCAGCTTATGGTGCTTCTCCTTTTCCGGCGTGGCTGGTAAGGGTGATAGCATCGCCGGGACCGGGCTCCATTTTGGCAGAGGACTTCCGGCGGCCCTAGGTGGTGGACCAGGGGTGGCGTACAATTGTGGCGTCCAAGGGCGGATTTTCTTTTGGCCCTTAGGCCTTCGGCGTAGCTTGAAAGGCCCGGGGCGAACATCCTTGCGGTTACGTACTGGTGACATCTTCGTTGAAGGTGGCTGTACTAATGAATTCATGGACTGCAGGTCGCCACATTTATACCCATAGTCCGCGTTATCTCACCCCCTCTAATTGGGAGCAGGTAGAGTAGGAGTATTTTGATAAGCGGGCTTGATGTCCTTCACGTGGACCCTGCCGATGGCCCTACCGTTTTGGGGGTTGCTCAGCTCCACGATGAGGGGGGGAAATAATTTTTTGGATCACGTAGGGTCCAACATATTGTGCGGCTAACTTGGCGGTGATGCCTTGAGCGGCGTCGGAGAGTACCCTATCGCGTTTATAGACTTGGTGCCCGACCTGGGGGCGATACTCTCGCCTTCGGAGGTTAAAATGATGGCTTTGTCTGGTGAAGGCTTTTGCGAGATTATTTCTTACTACGTTCATTACTTCCTCTAATTTCTGAAGCTGTTCGCGGTAGAGACCCGGGGCTGGAGCTTCATCGTCGGGCCCAAAGTCGGGGTCGGCCGTCTCGCGTACGGATTTTGGCGGCAACATTTCCCGCCCTAAGTTGAGCAAGGCCGGCGTGAATCCTGTTGATTCGTGTTTGGACGTGTTTATCGCAAACATGACCTCGGGCAACCATGCGTCTCATTGTTTTTGATTTCCGCGTGCTAATTGGGCAATAATTGTACCTATGACTTTATTAACCCGCTCCACGGGGTTGGCCTGGGGTGTGTACGGGGGCGTGAGTCGGTGTTTGATGCCGTACTCCGTGGTCAAAGCTCTGAAGAGCTTACTAGTATACTGGGGCCCATTGTCTGAAACAATAACTTTTGGAGTTCCAAATCGGTAAATTATTCTTTCCCTTAGGGCCTGGACTACTGTTTTTGCGGTAGCGGTGCGTAGTGGGTGGACCTCGACCCATTTCGTAAAGCGATCTTGGAACACCAGGAGCCATATATTGCCTTTGGATGACCTGGTGAGCGGCCCGATGAGGTCTGTGCTTATAACCTCCCAAGGGCCTCGTACCCTGGACCAGAACATCTTCCCGGCCGTCTGACGTTGGCTGTGTTTATATTCCTGGCAAGTAGGACAAGAACGTACGTATTTAGTGATTTCTCGTTGCATTCTTGGCCAATAATAATGCTTCTGTATTCTAGCGACAGTCTTCGTCACCCCCAGGTGCCCTGCAGCGGGCTCGTCATGGCATTCTTGCAGGACTTGGGCTCGCTGCGGTTTTGGGATGCACAACTTCCATATTGGTTGAAAGCCCTCGGCCAGGTCTTCGCTGACGTTGGGGAAGCTCCTGTAGAGGTTGCCGTTCTCTACCTTCCACGTGCTGTACGCTTCGGGGTCGTCTTGCACCAGGTTGGTCATCCTCTGGACCCATGGGCAGTCGCCTTCTGGTTGGTGAACCGCCATGGGAGAGAGACCTTCTTTAGGACCTCCTGGAGCTCGGGATAGGGCGTCAGCTACGTGGTTCATTGCTCCCTTACGGTATTCGACCTCGAAGTCATATTGTTGAAGCTCGAGGGCCCATCTTGCCAGCCTTGCGGAAGGATTAGGTAAGTTTTGTAACTACTTTAGGCTCCTGTGGTCAGTTATTACCTTAAAATGGTATCCTTCCAGGTACCCTTTATATTTCTTGATCGCAAAGAGTACTGCCAGGCACTCTAGCTCCGTCGCGGAGTAACGGGTTTCAGCATCCGCCAAGGAACGGCTGGCGTATGCAATCACTCTTTCTTGGCCCTCTAACACTTGTGTGAGGACGGCTCCCAGGCCAGTGGTGCTCGCGTCTGTTTGAAGCACGAAGGGCACAGAGAAATCGGGACATGCTAAGATCGGCGCTGAAGTTAAGGCAGTCTTCAGCTGCTCCAGGGCTTCCTGTTGCTTCTCAGTCCATTTGAACTTGGCGCCTTTCTCCAGCAGCTCATTTAAGGGGGCCGCTAGTCGAGCGAACCTTAGTATGAATTTCCTGTACCAGGAGGCCATTCCCAGGAACCTGCGGATAGCCTTCGGATTCTTGGGTGCCTCCATCCGGGTGATGGCCTCTACCTTCTCTGGATCAGTATGAATTCCCTCCTTATTGACTATATGACCTAGATATTTAAGTTCTGGCTGGCAAAAATTACATTTTTCTTTTTGCAGCTGGAGTCCGGCCGCCCGCAACCGTTGAAACACTTCTCGGAGGTGCTGTAGATGTTCCTTGAACGATCTGCTGACGATTATGATGTCGTCTAAGTAGCAGAAGGCATTGGGTTCCATCTCTGGGCCTATGACGCTGTCTAGGAATCTCTGGAACGTCGCCGCCGCCGCGTGAAGCCCGAACGGCATAACTTTAAACTGATACAAGCCCCGTCCAGGCACTGTGAAGGCCGAAATGGGACGACTTGCTGCTGCCAAGGGGATCTGCCAGTGACCATGTTTCAAATCCAAGGTGCTTATGTACTGGGCACCCCGGAGTTTGTTCAAAATTGCGTCAATAAAGGGGATGGGATAAGCATCGGTTTGTGTTGCCTCGTTTACCTTTCGGAAATCTCTGCAAAATCTGTACTGGACGGTTGGCTTCTTCACCAGGACGATGGGGGAGCTGAACGAACTTTTGGATGGTTCTATCACCCCCTCGGCTAACATCTTGTCGACTTCCGCGTCGATCACGGCTTGCATGACGGGGTTGCGAGGGTAGTATCTTTGTTTAATGGGTCCAGTGCCCTCCTTCAGGACTATACGATGCTCAACTAAGGTAGTGGGGCCTCTAGTGCCTTGGAACTTTCGTAACTCTTCCTCGAGGAACCTGGATAACTGGCTGGATTGAGTTGGGGACAAAGGCTGGACGCCGGCTAGCCCCTCCAGGTCTTGGTGAGACTGTAAGGGTATCTCTGCTTCACCTAGAGTTATCACCTGGGCTACGGGGTTAATAATAGCTCTGTACTTAGTGAGGAAATCGAGTCCCAGGATTATGTCGCTTGACAGGGTATCTACGACGCTGACCTGTAGGCTGTAGGCGAGGCCTTCGATCATCAGGGTAAGATTATACTGGCCTTGCGTCTTGATGATTCTACCGTCGGCTAATTGGACGCGGGTCTGGGTTGATCGGCAACTTACAGTGCCTTGTTGTTTCAGGAACCGTTGGAGCTTTTCTCCTATGTAAGATTGTGCAGCCCCTGTATCGACCAGGGCGTTGAATGCCTTTCCGCGAAGAACTACTTGGAGGAACAGTCGAGCATCTAGAGCGGCTACAGCTGACTGGGTCTGGGTTTCTTTGTAGAAATGTTTAATTTGCTGGAGCCACTGCGACCATTCGGGTCGTAGTAGACTCTTGGAGGCCCTGGCCTTCTTTTGTCGTGGACGCCTCACAGTTCCCGACGGCCGGTTGCGTTTCCCGACCTCTTGCAGGTACAATGCCTGGTGAGGGTGCCTTCCTTACCGCACCATAAACAGAAGAGTTTCGTAGGCCTTCGGCATTGGAAACGGGTATGGCCGCGCTGGCCACATTTCCAACAGTTTTCGGTGCGACTGTATGCCGGTCGGGCTGTGGAGTTGCTCTCCTGAGGGGCCTGGTGACTACTTTTCACGGCCTCGCGCTCCTGCAGCGACGACACGGGGGGCATTTGGAAATTCGAGGGAGGTGTCGTCTTTGCTTTTCCTGGTTTGTATGCTGTTTCCGCCATATAGGCTTGGCTTGCTATCGGTGGGGGCTGAAACGACGCCTGCTCCAGCTGCAGGGCCTCGTATTCCTCGGCCATTCGTATGAGCCCTGGCATGCTATGGAAGTCTTTCCTACGGATGTATAATTTGTATTCGGGGCGGAGGTTCTCATAGATGCGTTCTAATTGCTGGTGTTCATCTGTGATACCAAATCGGTGCAGCAGGGTCTGGATGGACGTGGTAAAGTCTGCCACGGACTCTTTTTGCCCCTGAGTTCTGTTGCGAATTTCTTCTGCCATCCGGAACTGGAACCGTGGGGGCAAGTACTGAGTTTTAAAAGCTTTGACGAAGCTTCTCCAGCTTAGCCAATTCTGCTTGTTGTTTCTAACCCAAAGCAAGGCTTTCCCCTTGAACAGCTCGGGCAACGCTGTGAGTACTTGCTACTCTTGGAATTGATAGCCATTTGATAATTCTTCAATCCTCTCTAGGAAGGAAATCGGATCTGTGGTGCCATCAAACTTGAGCCCCCACTTGCGAATGCTGTTGCAGACTTGTGCTATGTTGGGGCTGGTGGTCGCTGAAGTTGTCGCTCCGGTTTGCTCGTTGGCCTGTTCGCCTACTCTTTCCTGGGTTTCGGTTTGATCTTCTTCTTGTTCTTCGTCCAGCTCTTCATTCTCTTCGTCTTCCTCCATATCTCCTTCTCCTCCGCTACTTTTCAAGTATTGTGACATTCGTTGACGTAGCTGTTGTGCGTTTCCTTCGCTGCTTAATCCAGCCCCGGCCAGGACGCCTCGGAGGACCTCCACTCTCAAATTGTAGATCCATCCTACCCTTACTCTCGGAGGGGCCACCGGTCTATCAACGCTTTCGCGGTCGTGGTCAGACATACTGGGAACAGAGTTGGTATATTAATCAAATCAAAACTGTTAACTATAAACTAAATCTTTATTTTCAGGTAAAAATTGCTCGAGCGCCACTTGGATTTTCCCTGGGGGTTTGTTGCTGGAGGGAACGGCTCTAAATTATACTTGGCTATATACTTGAGTTTATGTCTCTGCTCGGGCTGGCCATATAACACTCTGGACTTGCTAATTATTTACTTATTTTCGTGCCATAAATAATTACCATTGTTAAGGAAATTTTCAACATATAATTTTACAGCCAGATAACCAAATGCCAGGGTTCAGTCTGGTTAACTCAAATATACAATCAAGTACAATTCAAACAAAGCGGTTTATTTTGTATACCTATTTACATTTTAAAATAATAACTAAAATATTCCATGTATTTTCAAATAAAAGATTTGAATTTCAATGTATCACGGGCAGGCTGGCGCCTACTGGGTTAGGCAAGCCACGATGTTTCTCCGGTCGTATCTTCTCGGCTACCGGACGAGGGCGGTTCGTAGTTAGGAGAGCGTCCTCTACTCGGCTAAACTGGAAACAGAATCTAGGTTAAGTTTGTTTATTTTTATCGGGGGCATGAAATAAAGTTAGATTTGCTCTTATTTCGGGGTGTTGAGAATGAATTTGATGTGAGACGTAACCCCGTTACGTCGAAGCTATTCTGCAGTGCCCGTAAAACCTCGTGTGATGCAAAACCTTTTATGATAAGTGAAAAGACGGTGGAATTACATATCATGTGTCAGCTAATAACTTTTAAGCCAAATTTGCGTTTAAAGCTGTTACTGAAATTCCAGGGGTGTCTAGGTGAAAACTAGGGGTTTTCAAATTACGTTATTCAAGGTGAGTGAGACCTCCTTTAAGCTACATGAATTACTTCTAACCTGAAGCTAACCTCACAATTTTTTGGTTTAGATTTCGAGAAGATTATGTACTCTGAATTGGTGCACTGCGGAAAGCATGGGAAATCTGTAGGACGAGCTTCCTCTAGGTGAGTGAAACTCTTTATCTTTACGGCTACGTTAATTACGTGACTTTCGTGCGGGCACTTAACCTGGCAATTCTTGTTCAAGCTTATGCACAGACCTGGAGGGCCTCGTTTTTAAAATGCTTTCTAAATGAATTACGTGAATGTTGTCGGGAAGCGGTTTCGAGGAGGTCTAAGACTCTTATCAGGCGTATATGTACAACGAACCACGTACGAGTTTTAGACCACACCGGTTTCGAGGAGTTAACGTATATAAATTCCAGACAGGCATATATAAACAATGATCCACGTCTGAATTTTAGACAAGATAACTCCTGAATAGGCTCGACGGAGATCACAGGCATTGAAAATCAATGGGCCACTTTAATCTTTCGGGGATTTCTGGGAAAGATTGGTTCTAGGACTAAAAGTCAAAAGGTAACTTTTCCAATGGGTGCTACGTCTATTTATACATTACCCATCTCCTTCGTCTATGCTGGAATTGGGGCGGGAATGCGTCGGAAGACGAACGACGGTGAGCCCGCGCACCTCGATCGTTTCTTCGCCTAAACTCGCGCTCTGCGATGTTATCCTTGAATTGTGACGAAGTTTTGGCGGCGACCAAATTTGAACGCATTTTGAATCGTAAATAATAATTTCGGCCGGCGCTAACGTCACAATGTTATGTACCTATTTGGATTATGGATTGCAGCTATGGTGTCACTGTAGGAAACCAGACGACGGCGAACAAATGGTAAAATGTTCTGACAGAAAATGTAGAATAAAATGGTACCATTCAGCATGCCTACAATTAAAAAAACATCCTCAAGGAAAGGGGTTATGTGAACTCTGTAAATATAAATAGAATTATTTTGTTATTCTGTGATAGAATTTGTAAATATGTTGATTGTTTATTTAGCTTAAATGGCTTCGAAATATCCTTTTTTATCCATTGCAATTCTTTTTCATACTTAATTTAGACATTAGTTATTCTGTTATTTTGTACTGATAGAATATGTAAATATTTTGATTTTTTATGTACCTTAAATGGCTTCAAAATGTCCTTTTTTATCCATTGCAATTCTTTTTCATACTTAATTTAGACATTAGTTATTCTGTTATTTTGTACTGATAGAATATGTGAATATTTTGATTGTTTATGTACCTTAAATAGCTTCAAAATATCCTTTTTTATCCATTGCAATTCTTTTTCATATTTAATTTAGACATTAGTTATTCTGTTATTTTGTACTGATAGAATATGTAAATATTTTGATTGTTTATGTACCTTAAATAGCTTCAAAATATCCTTTTTTATCCATTGCAATTCTTTTTCATATTTAATTTAGACATTAGTTATTCTGTTATTTTGTACTGATAGAATATGTAAATATTTTGATTGTTTATGTACCTTAAATAGCTTCAAAATATCCTTTTTTATCCATTGCAATTTTTTTTCATACTTAATTTAGACATTAGTTATTCTGTTATTTTGGACTGATAGAATATGTAAATTGTAATTTTGCTTTTTATTAATTGGCCACATGCAGAAAAAGTTAATCAAATAATTTTACATTATATAATAAATGGTGGTGGACAGTATTAACGTAAGATCCTTAAGTAAGTAAGTAAGTAAGTATCGTTTATTGTCAACAAATCAACTACAAGAGTGACATGGACATTGTCAGATAAAAATAATACCTAATGTAGTACAATATTGTTGTAGTCATAAAAACACTTTTTAATTAAAATGGATTTAAGTTAAATTTATCGATTTTATATGATTTAATATATATCGGTAGCGAATTGTAGATTTTAATACAATTATAAATGGGAGACTTTTTAAATTTAGCAGTCCGACGCCTAGGTATGGCTAACAGGTTACCATGTCGGGTGGGATACTGATGAGTATTGTTACTCGTTGAAAAATAATGCATATGTTGCTACACAAATACTGCTAATTTGAAAATCATTATAGATGGAAATGTTAGTAAGTTGTTCTCCAAAAAGAAGAGCTTGTACGACTGGCGAGGTTTAATGTTAAAAATCAGGCGAATTAGACGCTTTTAGAGAACAAATACTCGCTTCCATTCGGTAGCCATACCCCATAACAAAACATTATAAGTCCTGTGGCTGAAATCCAAGGCATAATATACCTGTATTAAGTCAGACGTGTCAAGTACCGGCTTTAATTTTAAAATAGCGTAGTAAGCACAATTCAGTTTTTTACATACTAAGTTTATTTGTTCCCTCCAGTCGAGATTAGAATCGATACATATGCCTAGATAAGCGCACAATTGGGAATTATATGGACTGCCCTTGATATTCTGCAAGGCTACCTGATTTTTCCACTCTCATCTCAAATCAATCGATTATTACTGAAATCTTGTTGCCAAATGCTACCTTGAAGCATTCTGGCATTGATTTAATCAGCTGATCTGGTTCAGGCCAAATAATAAAATTTTTCATTCGATGATACATAATATTCAATGTGGTATAAAATATTCTGGAAATTGTTTGTACGCTGATGTTAAACATGTATGCCAATAAACTAAAATCTAAATTTAATCTAAGTTTTATCACCGTTATCAAAAACGTGCCTTTAAGCATGTTTTACGTACTGAATTAGGAATAAATATATATAATTAAATGTGAAATGTTGTATCGGACTTTTCCCACTGTCTCGGGTGTTTACCACACGACGTTTCGGGAGTTTTTGGTCTACTCCCGTCCTCAGGTGAATGAACTCCTGGTTAGTCCTGAGAAGGACTGATTTTTGTACGTCTTTTTCACGTACACTCGTACCTACCCCGGGGTTTGAACCCAGGACCACTGATCGCTTGTGATTACGAGTCTGACACTCTTACCACTAGGCCACCAGTGCGGCCATATATTTTAGTTATAAACTTATATATATGTTACCGCTATATGCGCAGTAGCCTATGCGCAGTAGACTATTTTTGCAATTCTCTGCGCAGTAGTGGCATCCAAATGGGCTTTATTTCTGCGCTAGCCTGGCTAATTGGTTCTTCTGCCAGCGCTATGTATGTAGCTTCTTTCAGCTTCCTACGGAACCTGTTTTCCTCTTTAGCTACAATTAATGCGTTATCCCATTGTATGTGGTGGTCTTCGTTTCAGACGTGTTCTGCGATCTTGGATTTGATGGTTTCGCCCTTTCTAATATCTTTGCGGTGTTCCGATAATCTCACTCGTAGGGGTCGTTGTGTTTCCCCTATGTATTGTCTTCCACACTCGCACGGTACGCTGTAGATACAGTTCTTTGAACTCTGATCTTCGTTCTGAGGCTTGGCATGCGTCATCATGCCTCTCAGGGTTGTTGTGGACTTGAAGGCAGTTCTTATGTTGAATCTGTTTCCGATTCTTCTCAGTTAACTACCCCCTACGAGTGAGATTATCGGAACACCGCAAAGATATTAAAAAGGGCGAAACCATCAAATCCAAGATCGTAGAACACGTCTGGAACGAAGACCACCACATACAATGGGATAACGCATCAATTGTTGCTAAAGAGGAAAACAGGTTCCGTAGGAAGCTGAAAGCAGCTACATACATAACGCTGGCAGAAGAACCAATTAGCCAGGCTAGCGCAGAAATAAAGCCCATTTGGATGCCACTACTGCGCAGAGAATTGCAAAAATAGTCTACTGCGCATAGGCTACTACGCATATAGCGGTAACATATAATAAAGTTTATAACTAAAATATATGGCCGCGCTGGTGGCCTAATGGTAAGAGTGTCAGACTCGTAATCACAAGCGATCAGTCGTCCCGGGTTCAAACCCCGGGGTAGGTACGAGTGTACGTGAAAAAGACGTACAAACATCAGTCCTCAGGACTAACCAGGAGTTCATTCACCTGAGGACGGGAGTAGACCAAAAACTCCCGAAACGTCGTGTGGTAAACACCCGAGACAGTAGAAAAAGTCCGATACAACATCGCATAATAGACCACTGTCAAAAATGACATCATTCAGAGAACATTAAATGTGAACTCTATATATTGTATGTATTTGGTGTAGCATTTGCCATATAGTAGACGTGTGTAAAAGAATTTTTTTTGTAATGTCACAAATAAAGTATATCTATCTAACACGCAAAACTTTAAATGCGCCTGGGCTACAGTGTCATTCTTCCATGCTCACGTAAAACTTTTACATTCGCTGGAAAATTCTCACTTTTCTTAACTTGTAGAACAATCTACTATTAATTCACTAGCGATTTAAGAAGAAAATTAACTCGCTAGCATACAGAGTGTCCAAAAAATGGCGGATTAACTCTAGGGTGCGTTACTTAGGGATGCCTAATAAACCCTGGAAAAATATGAAAAAAATTCCCTGGGCCGTATTTTTCGAAATATTTCTGGTCAAAGGTGGGTAATAAAATCCATTTATTTCAATAACTAGTGTATAATTATAGAGTCAAATATATCTGGGACTTATTAAAATATCTGTTTTTTTAATATTCTTGGGATTTAACTAAATTGTTTTCAATATTTAAGTATTTTAAAAAACTGATTTCCTGTTGAGTTTGTCAATAACTAAATATGGCAAACAGGCTTTGTACAATAATAATATACGAAATCAAGCTTGGCATTGAAATATTTGTGGTATGAATAATATGTTGGTGGCACTGTAAGTCTATGTCAAATTTGAAGTTAGTAGATTAGGTTTTGCTTCAGTTTTGACACAGATTGACACAAAACCTAACCTACTAACCTCGAATTTGACATAAACTTACAGTGTCACCAACATATTAACAACTTACTATGAATACATTTTTGATTAAGAAATTGTTGCAGTATCAATGTTGCCAGATTTATTTTTATTAATTTCAAAATATTTCGAAAAATACGGCCCAGGGATTTTTTTTTCATATTTTTCCAGGGTTCATTAGGCATCCCTCAGTAACGCACCGTAGAGTTAATCCGCCATTTTTTGGACACCCTGTATAAACATTATAAACAGTTACTTATGGAAGCTAGTATAGAGATAATAATAATAATGGCAGTTTAAAATGACAAAGAAATAATAATTAATCGAGTTATTTAACAATAACAGTAACGGCGTAACTGGAGACTTGAGTTACCACATTTATATTTTTATGACGCTCAACGCCTCAACGGCTTAAACCTTAAAAGAAACACAGATTGTAGGCAGATGAAAATTATTTCGGTGGCGCATATAATTCTCACATATAATCTCATAAGAGCATTAATTCTTTCCGCAATTTTTATTACTGCGTTCCAACAACGTCGTATAAATTAGGACGCTTTCCAGAGGCGAGCATTTCCTTTCCAGAGACTTTCCATTTGAAAATGTATTTTTTGAAACTTTCCCTTACTGCCAATCTCTAGCGTGCTTTTAAAACTTTCTTTAGTGCAACAAAAGTTATTAAATTCGTTGTACATTTTAAATGCGGCATATGCCGCGGGTTTCAGCTAGTAACATATAACTTTCTAATACCTACGGAATTTTAGTAAAATATGCTTACTGGCAAAAATACGCCATACGCTAATCGAACAAGGTTGCATAATTATTCTTTTTTGAAAGAATTTGAATCTTTCTACATAATACTGACATTTTATTACAGTATAAACAATTTACTGACGAAATATGAAGTCTTTCAACAGCTAGTGATACCATTACTTCATAAAGATACTGTAATTGCTGCCAAATTATTAATATCGGAAGAAATGCAAGTTCGCGCTCGCTCGCGTAAGATGTGTTGCAGCAACTACTGTCGGAAACGGTCGGTAGTAAATTCGCGGTAGTAGTCCACATCGGCGATCGTTCATGTTAGTAGCAGTTCCTGTTGGATGTAAACCCACATCGGTGGTATTTTAGTTCGGTACCATATATTTGTTACAAACTTTAAAAGTAGGAAGTCGGTCCTAGTTTCAGTCGGATCTACATCGACATCGGTTGTAATCCGTGTCGGTAGTAAACCAAATCGGTAGTAGTTTATGTCGGTAGTCGATTAAAATCGGATCCAAATTCACATAGGTGGAAATACATATCGGTGGTAAAGCACACTCTTCTTTATTTAGTTTGGTAACATGGTAACACCAATGCAGAGGTTTCATAATGGCTGTAGTTGTAAACACAGAAACGTGCATGTAGTGGTATCTACTGCAATAACTCAACAATTACTAAAATATACAAAACGTTATTATACTGTATTTTACAATTACCGTGCAATAATTACATCATTTAGGTACAATATTTAAACTTAAAATATCTGTAAGCCTTAACTGTTTAGAATATCGGTTTTCATCCTTGCTTAGGACCTAATAAAACCTGTAGAGCGTGTGGGTTTACGGGAATTCTGGTAGTCCCGGGGGGTCTGAAAGTCGAATAAGTCGGATACCTCGGCCTCGTCGTATACGTCGGCCTCCTCGTCGGCGGCAATGGCTGCTTAGGCCCATGATAACTAAAATAATGTCATTGTAAAAGTTGCACTAAAGTGTTTGAAAATAAAACAAATTTTAAATAAAACATTGTACAATATTCTACGTATGTTAAAAGAGTTATTTAGACAACAAGTGTTAGTTAGCACGCTAACGCGAGTTGTCTATAAGATTTTTTAGAATTTCATTAAATATTCAAATCCAAGCCTATTTTGTATAGAATTTTATTTGCCTTAATTTTAGTCAAGTGCGTTGGTCAGTTCTGGTAACTAGGGAAACGTCAATTTAAAATTTTTATTTCTAAATTAAAAGCAAAGTGTCACTTGTTTTCACTGAGTGAAAAAAGTGGCACTTCACACACTGAAAGTAATTTAAAAGAGCCTACTTTTTTAAATAATATTTTAAAAATTATGCTGGAGGAAGCTTTTTAAAGGTTATCTTTTTGAAAGGATTTCTGTTGTAATTAAATGAAAATGACTCACATCCAGGGTTTTTGTAGTAAAACTTTAGGAACTTTTTTATTTTCCGCCATGTTGCTGTACTGTGCGCCTTATTCTCGATGGGTTGAAGTGGGAACTATCTTATTATTAGGACAGTGGAAACCCGTTTTTGCAGAATCCTGGAAAAAAGTCAAAGGAAAAAAGTCACGAAATTAAAGTCCCCGGAAAAAAAGTCACTTGGAGTAAAGTCACTGGAAAGAAAGCCACCGGAAAAAAGCCCCCGGAAAAAAGGTCACCCGGTAAAAGAACTCCGGAAAACAGGTCACCGGAAAGAAAAAAAATGAGTAGTGCAATAACAATATTTTGTTTTATTTTATACCGTCTTTAATCTTCATACTACATACAATACTGTAGGTAATATAATTAAGAAAACAATTATTCATCTAAATTTATTCTCTGACGAATGTTGTGGCTTATGGCCGGGTTCCTTGGGCGTAGTCCTGGCAGAGAGATTGTAACCTGGCTTGTAAATACTCATATTGACGAAGCCTTTCCCTGGTAGTTAGAATACCAGCTTCATTTTGCAATATCTTTGTAGTATCGGCCAGTTCTTGCCTTATTTTGCTTATGAGAAGCCAAATAGAGGGGTGAGTACTTCCAACCAAATTTGAAAATCTATGATTCCTCCTCTGTTTGATGATTGGTTCGATCATCTCCTGACAAAGTGGCTTCAGAGACGTTTCATGGTTTTGGTGGAAAAGAAGGTGGTATAGCCCGCATTCTAATATTTTCGTTTTCATTGTTGCTCTGTCTGCGAAATGCACCTGTTACATAGGTTTGATCAAAATAATTTAGAAGGTCCTCGGATATCACTGGGGTGTTTTCTTTGAGATAGTCCCTCCTCAGACTACGCCTACTACGGGTAAAAATGCGAGCCCATCGAGCATTCCACAAAATTTCGTGAGTAGACCATTTTCACGGTAAATAACATGTAGGCCAAGGTTTCGAATTTTCCGATGTGTGCTTTGGCAGAATTAATAGAAGCATCGTCTAATGATAATACCATCTCCAAGATCTCCACGATCTAAAGCATTACAACTACTGTGCGTCATACGCCCACGCCCCACGGATTACGTTGCAGTTTAACGACCAGTCAGTGTTACGTCACTGCGTGGGCCTGGCACAGGGGGCTATAAAGAGCTCCACACTGACCTTCAGTTGTTAGTGCGACTTCAACTTTGATGATGCAAGCTGCAAGGTCTTGCGAAACGTTAGTAAATATGGATGCACAAACAGAAACGAGGCCAAATCTGCCCAAGTATCCTTGTTCTCAAGGTAGGTACTCAAACAACGCCAGCCACCAAAACGCATGGCCATCGCTCGGATTCTTGTTTGAGTTCACAAGGTGCAAGGCACATGCTGTCTGTTTATCCATAAATACTACGCGGTCTAAGCCGAAATTATGTGTTAAGAAGAATAATGTTAAAGACCTGGGTGTTTACTATGATTCCAAACTCAAATTCGATCGGCACATTGAATCTATCAAAAATCAAGTTTTGCGCAACTTAGGCTTTATTATCAGACATTACATTTTAAATGTATTAAATCATTGAAAATTTTGTATAACACATTTGTCAGATATAAAGTGGAGTATGCATCTGTTGTATGGTATCCTATTAATATCAGACCTAAACAAATATTGGAGAAGCTTGAAAATACATTTCTGAGGTATTTGTATTATAAATAACGTAATACTCTTCCGAATTATATAACAGTGAGAACGGTTAGGCTCCGCAAGGAATTTAAAGTACCTATCTTGGAAGCATGCAGAAACTACAACCTTCTAATAATTGTTTTTAACATTTTCGAGAATTTCATAAACGATTCCAAACTGCTGGATTTATTAAATTTAAAAGTTCCCAGTAGATTGGCAAGGAACTCTGCTATGTTTTATATACATTTCTAAACATTAACGCGTAGATGTCCCATTAATTGTTTTATGAAACTTGCTAATAAAGTGTCTGTATTAATTGATATTGACTTTGCGCAAGCACACCACTCCCTGGCCATGCAACTGAAACAATACCTCTCGATAACAAATTCAACGTAATTGTTTTATAATGTAAACCCCCCAACTCAGACACTATATACTACTGCTGTGTAGTTCACATTAATTTGTTTTGTTTATTCTAATTTATCAATGTTATTATTATTTCTATTTTTTTTCGATATTCTCTTGTAATTAGGCTTAGCCTGTTAGAAAATAAATCTATAAATAAATAACCCACACGTGGCCATTAAGTACTTTAGCTCACTCTCAATTAATTTGTTACTCTGACTTTTGACAATTGTCAATACAAAATTTATGCTTTTTTGGTATTTATTGAGTTGTTGGATAAAGTTTTCTATGGCACACGTGTGTTATTACAAATAATGCACTGATAAAAGGCCCATTTCGGCATGTAATATAACATATTTGTACCATAAATAACTATTACATGAGTGTAAAGATTGATACTCCACTACAGGTTTTACAGCTGTCAAACTAACAATTCACAATTTTTACCCAAATATCACTATCAATTATTTATCACTTTTTTATAATCCATTCACGATGTTTGCTTCTCCCAGCAGACTATGTTAAGGTGATATTTTTGTTGGTATGCATGCAAAATGACTAGACTAGGTTATAATTGTTAAAGACCTGCACTGTGCCAGTTATAAATTTTTGTCTCCGTCGGCATTTTGACATTAAAAGTGCAACAATGTCAATAAATGTATTTATTTATTTAGCGTATGGCTTGTACAATGTACATATACATCACAATAATAATAAAAAAGTGAGTATATAAAGAAGAATCCATCTACAGTTCAATGTCAAGATGTCTCAGCCAGTCCACTACAGCAGTTGTCGCATCTACGAAATCTTCTGGGGTGCCCTGGAAGGCTCTATGTGAGCATTAAAACGTGATGTGATTTACGGTTTGGTTCAGTTCACCGCAATCGCAGGCAGCGGTGGGTCGCTTGCCCCATTTGTGCAAGGAACTGCCGCATCTACCGTGACCAGTCCGGATCCTATTGAGGGCTGTCCAGGTTTTGCGTTGTAAATCGAAGCCTTGCGGTGGTTTCCCGATATCCAAAATACTATGCCCAACGGCTGGTACTTGGTTAGTTAAATGATCTTTCCATGCGGTTGGTCAATCAAAGCCCTCCGCGTTGAGCTTTTGTGCAGTTTTTACTGCAGGAGCCCTGGATTTTAGTCTTCGGAACGTTGTTTTCAGATCCTCGTGAATAGGGTGTAAACCATTGGTAACAACCTTTTTGTATTCTCTGACAAGGTTACATTGTCGCCGAATGTTCGGAGGGTGGGTGTTGCTTAGTGTGGGTAACCAATATGTTGGTGCGGATCTGATGGTGCCAAATATGGTTCTCATGGATTGATTTAGCTCGGTGTCTATTTTCCTGACGTGGGCACTATTTAACCAAACAGAAGAGCAGTATTCTGCAGTGGCATACACCAAACTGAGGGCTGATGTTCTTAGTGTCGACTCTGAGGCTCCCCAGGTTGTACCGGGTAATTTTGAGATAATACTATTGCTCGTTCTTAGTTTGGATGCAACATTAAACAGGTGCCTGTTATATGTTAGTGTTCGGTCGAGCGTGACTTCAAGATATTTTGGATTGTGATTGTAAAGTAGGGAGTGTCCACTTATCTAGACGTTTAGAGTTAGATTTGCCATTCTGGTATTTATACGAAAACATCATACTTCTGTTTTTGTAGCACTGGGAGTTAGGCACCATTCGAAAAAAATCGGTGCAATACACTGATTTTGCGTGAGTACTCTCACCAAATTGAGGGAAAATGGGTGTTGATATGCTATGCAGATATCGTCGGCGTACACGAATTTCCTTGAAGTTGTTACCGGTAGGTCCGCAATGTACAGATTAAATAGAAGAGGAGCGAGGACGGATTCCTGTGGTAGCCCATTATTTAGTATTTTGGATTTGATTATATTGTCTCCCATAATTACTTGCATCGTGTGGTTGGAAAGTATAGCTGTACTTAGGCGAGTTATTTTCGTACATGCTAAGGTTTTTAGTAGCTTGTACGTCATCCCATTCTGCCACACCGTGTCGAAGGCAGATGTGAGATCTACGAATATAGCGCCGGTCTTTGAGTACTTCTCAAATCCGGCTTCAATATAAGTGTTCAGAGCTAGCACTTGGTCGTCGCCGCTGCGGTTTGGTCTAAACCCAGTTTGTTCTTGAGGGATAAGTTTGAAAATACTTGGACTTACTCTGTTATATATTAGTTTCTCTAACAGTTTGAGGCTGATACTCAATAGTGCTATCGGTTTATAGTTTTCTGGAGTGGTGGGGGTTTGCCTGGTTTTAGTAACGCAATTATTTTAGATCTTTGAAATTCTGGTGGGAGAGAGCCCGTGTTGAGGATAGCTGTGAAAAACTCTCTCAGCTATCTCCTGGCATTGGGCCACAATGTGGGAGAAATTCCAGATGGATACAGTTAAAACCAGGTGCCTTCCCACTTTTCATATCTTGGACAGCTGCTGCTAGCACATTGGGGTGAATGGATTAGAAAAGCTTGGCATGGCATCACAGCTACGTCTCAATCCTACCAGATCTCTTCTTACTTCTTTAGAAAAGGCTTTATTTGATTTGGCTCTAAACCACTACACAATACGATTGGCTACTTGATCAGCTGTCACCTTTGATGCTGACTGAGGTTTATGAAAACTGCTTACAAGTTTCTTCAGGAAACTCCATGCCTTTCTGCTTGACCACTTAAAGTCCATGTTCGAGACTGTCTCATTCCATTTCGCCCATCTGGCCCCATCTAGGCTCTGAATGAGGTTATCTGAGACATCAGTGCGTCAATTGTAAAAAATGCCATGCTTTTTCCATGCCACAGTTTGACTTCTATGACAATTCATGCATGCAACCTAATAAAAATGTATAACAGCCTACTGGGAAGAGGAAACATCGCGAATGGATTATACCTATGTACCAAACGTGCATTTTTCTTCTTATTTTGTTTTTAGAAACCAAATTTTTCTTCTTCTTCTTCTATTCCTTACCCCACGAAAGGGTATGGCGGTATTATCAGGTAGTCGGCACTGTTGTTGCCCACGCGTCGCGATCTTCAGCTAAGTGTATAGCATCGCGCAAAGTATGCCCAATCAGCGCTCCAGCTTGGTCAGCCCATCTTTTAGGTGATCGACCTTTTAATCTACGTCCCTCAATCTTTCCTTGTACAATTAAGCTCTCCATATAATTCTTTCTTCGGGATATGTGATCAAAGTATCGAAGGAAAGATTGACTGACTTTCGTGGACAGTCGGGATTTAATATTAAGTTCTTTGCGTGTCTGCTTTTTTCAAGGTCCAGTAGTTATTTTCCCGGTAGGTAGACATGGAATTTTTTTATGTTTAATAAATTTAAAACTCCCTAGAATCTCTTTCTGACACTTTCTCAGAATCAGCTGTTATGTACAGCAGACTCACGAAAGTGTCTAATTTGACATTTTGAGGTTAAACGTGCAATGTTGCCAGTGCTTGCATACTTTGTTTTCCACTAGGCATAATATTTATGGACATCGGCGTCATGGATACCAACTTGTCAACAACTTATAATTTATACTAAAGCAAATATGCTGAAAGTTATTAAACGTAACACATCAATGTTGTTACAAATTACAAAGGCCTATAGACACTATAAAACCGACAGGCCAGACCTCAGCGAAATTGAAATCTTTTCCCGGAAAAGTGACATTTCGGATGTAAGTATTTATGCATAAAACTTAACTGTTGGTTTAATTTTGGGCTTTGTACTGTTTTAGGTATCTGAAAGAACTATTAGAAATATTATTGGGCGGGACAATTTTGAAATTAAATTTTATTTTAATACCTAATTCAGATTTTAGGTTCGCTAAATGCACAACCATATGGTACTGAAATTTTGTCGCCGTTTTTTGAAGAGTTACATGACGACGAATTACAAAGGGGTTACTTTCAACAAAATGGGGCAAGACTTCGCACAACACAAAGAAATTTAAATTTACTTGGAGAGTTCTAGAACAGAGTAATTAGTCAAAACATGCCTACAGTGTGTCCCCCGAGGTCTTGTGACTTAACTCCCTGCGGTTTTCTTCTGTGGCCACTGGACAATATTCAGCAACTTCAACAAAGAAGTAGTTTACTTTCTTAGGAACATTAATCTCTAAAAACTTAAATTACACACAAGAAATTAAATCAAGGTAATGTCCTCAAAACAAATGTCACGAAATGCAAAACTACGACTTATAAGACTGTAATTCGACCCACAGCTACGTATGCATGTGAAACATGAACGATGAATGTGGCAAATCAAGACATGATAACTAGGTGGGAGAGGAAAATGCTGCGAAAGATATTTGGAGGGACTCGAACGGAGGATGGTTAGAAAATACTTACAAACGAAGAGGTACAAGAGAAGTATGAGGAGCCAAGTATAGTAGACTGCATTAAAGCTCAAAGGTTAAGATGGTTTGAGCATATATAGAGAATGCCAGATGGAGGAGCTACTAAGATAGTATTGGAAGGCAGAGTGGAAGAAACTAGAAGAAGAGGGCGATCAAAGAATAGGTGGAAGGAGGCAGTAATGAAAGACATAGCAAGGAAAGAAATAGAAGACTCGAAAAATAAAATCATGGATAAGGGACAATGGAGACAGATTGTTATGCAATGGGCCTAAAGTGGCCTGTAAAAGCTTTATTTATTTATACTGAAAAAATATATAGATTGTAATATTTAAATATTATTGTATACAATTTATAATTACATAAAAAAAACGACTTTCATTATACCATTATGTCTACGCAATAAAGTATGAAACGTATTCAGAATCAGCAAGTTGTTCATGAAATTTATCTTAACCAATAATAAAAGTAGCACAATATCCAAAACCGAATCAGGCAACCACGTTTTGTATATTAACATAAAATTTGATGGGCATAACCTAACTTTTGTTAATCACTGACAGCATATTTACAGGGTGAAATTCATCGCCCTGACAGGGCCTTCTATCGGAAAAATAACTGTTGAACGGTTTATACACCGCGAGAGGGAAGATGAGTGAATGGATGGGTCTTAATCTAGTGCATTTTGTAATAGCTGAGCTTTTCCAGATTTTGGTCAGCTTGGTTGTGGCCGTTCTTGCTATCGCCAAACGTTTTTTGATTTCTTGTCCGTATTCACCGGTATTTCTGATCAGCGAACCAAGACAGTTAAACCTCTGTACCGTTTCATATCGGTATAAAATAAATTTATCTTACCTAAATTTAAATGAAACTTATTTGAAGGGTTGTTAGTTTTTATTTTATAGAAAAGATGTAATGGGTGTTTCAGATATAGCGCCGAATTTGAAAATGCAATAAAATATATTTTAATGAAAATTTAAAATTTGTATTTTCATCGTATTCAGAAACATCTCCGATTTATGTATGAAAGATAACATCCAGCATATGGCCTTCCACGGCGGCGCGGCATTGAGTTATGCGCTCGTCGAAGTTAACGTTGACCTTCTCACAAACGTTCGGCTGATGTCGTTGAATACTGTTCGGATCTCTGCCTTTAATTCCGAAATTGGGGTTTGTTTACATAGACTTTTGATTCAGCCAACCTCGACAAAAAGGTATCGCATGGTGTAACATCGCAGGGTCTGGCAGACCATTCCCGGTCGCCACGCAAAGATATGATGCGTTCAGGAAATGTTTTGTGCAATAAAGCTATCATATCGCGAAAGGTGTGGCAACCACGGCTACCAACAGTGGTGGGAAAAAAATTCTGCCATATTCAAATTCGGCATTATATCTGAAATACCATATCATCCATATAAAGGGTGTTTCAAAATAAGTGCGAAAAAATTTAACAGACCATTCCTTGTCAAAAATTAAGAGAGGATTCATATAAACTTTTTCTCTTAAATTCTTCCCTGTCGAGGGAGGATTATATTATAATTTGAACTTTTTGAGGAACACGAATTTTATCAAACAAAAATATGCACTGGAAATCATGATTTATTTAAAACTTATTTAGCTCCTTTTGCCTCTTCATACAACTAATAGTTTTTGTGTAAAAAAGTAAAATATATTATGATGCACGACACAGTTATTTTTTGTAAACAATAACTGTTAGCTTTACGAAAAACGCCTAAAGAGCTAAAAAGCCTGTAAAATAATTCAGGGGTTCCAATACATATTCGTTATAATCAAATTCTTGTGCATTAAAAGCTTTAATGAAATCATTTATAAGGGTTACGAATTTTAAACCTCTAAAATCCTTTAAAAATTAAAGAACATTCCATAAATAAACCTTCTATTGGTAGAAAATATCTACTAATGTTCACTTTAATACCCTTTCTCGGTTTTCTGTAAAATGACGAAAACCTAATTATAAGCTGCTTCTTCAGGAGCGTGTAACTCAGCGGGGAGGGATTTAAAAAAGTTTCGCACTTATTTTGGAACACCCTGTACATATTATTATATATTTTTATATCATAATCTCGTATTTTTTCCAATATTAAATATGTTTTATATTATTATGTGAATGAAAATTATTATAAAGGTTTATTGTTTGTTTCAGAAAAAATCGGTATCTATAATATATCGTTATGAATGCCTTTTAAACTATATAAATTATAAAGGTTATTATAAAAAATTAACAATTAGGGCAAATCACCACAATTCTTAGGTTATTTTATATTGTGCTACCTTTGCCCGTCAGTAATTTTTAGGCTAATTTAAAATGAAGTGTATTAATTAATATTCAATTAAAATGGTTAACTACCCCTCTTTATATTTTATTGAACTGCAATACTTTCTAGGCTAGCTCACGGCAAAACAGAAAACTCCCTTCAGGAGGGTTCAGAATTTTAGTATATTCATAAATTATTTTCAATTTTAGACTAATCGTCCCAAAGTAGCTCATATGCGCGACTCTAACTACGTATTATTCGTTAGCTCAATCTGACAGCTGTACACAGAAAATTCGCCAGTGCAACCAGCGTTAATTTTAATGCTTAAATCGTGGAATGAAGCAAAGCACCCTCAGGTAAATTGGTTTAAATATCCCGCTTGGCAACCAACGACATGAATTTGTTAATAGCTGTGACGTAAATAGACGCCCGATGATGTTTTGTCTTACTTCTTGCAAAATGGCTTGATTCTGCCCAAAATCGTAAATTCAAAGGACGCCGTGGAATTTATGGAGATTACGGCGTAGCTGCGCTCTTGGAAATGCGATGGACTCGTTCAGCAAGGTTTATTCTTCTATTTAAATAGCTTTCCCAGGTTCTGATACTCAATTTACAGTAAGATTCTACCTTGAAAAAACTAGCCGAAACTTGACTCGGAGATGGTCGTAGATGACGCTGCTGGAATTTCTCAGCCTGTAGACGCTTCCCTGGCCGCAAATGTTGATTGGGATGCTCTTGCAGACCTCTATGATATGCTGGATTGCTGACCTCTGGGTTCTACGTGTAAATGTTCGTGAAACTTCCTGGAGGAAAACATCCGCTGAAGCCAGAACAGTTTGGAGATGCCCCGGCTGTAAACTGAATCCAGATACTCAAACAATGCCGGAACCATCTGAAATTTCCCCAGAGTTGATAACAACCGTCACGAATGTGATAAGAAGTACCATTAAGAAAGAAAACAGCAGTCTTCTCCATAAAATCAATAGTTTCCAAGAATCCATGGAATTCTATTATACTTTAATCAAAGAAGATAATAAAACGCTTCGCAAAAATTACGAAGTTATATCCAGTAAATATGAGGCACTAAAAAAACAAACAGAAGTGCTAAAAAGTGCAATTGAGAAAAGTCTGCAATATTCCCGAAACTAAAATTTGCAAATTGATGGGGTACTTGAAGTAGCTGGAGAGAATGCGGTTGATGTGATAATAAATGTTGGAAGAAGTGTTAGTATCAAATCTCTAAGACAGATCTAGAGGCTGCACACAGAGTAAATTCCAAAAGTGGTAAAAATTCTGGAAAACGCCCAATTATTGTAAAATTTACAAACAGGATGGTCCGAGATGAATATCTCAATAAATGTTAAAGTAAGAAGCCTTAAAATACAGTTTTGTACGCCGATATAAAAGGTCAACCTATATATGTAGACGAGCGTATGACTCCCTATTATCGTGAACTGTTTTATGAGGCACGCCAGAAAAAGGAAATAGATGGTGCGGATAATAGTCCAATCATTAGATACTTTTTTGGTTGCAAAAAGTTGAGGAGTTTTGAAACTTGGCACGATTGTATGCTTGGTGGCCCTAAATATGACCTTAAGTTTGCGACCTCATGCAACCGCCACTCGCGCCGCTATCTTGAAAAAATGGTGGTCAAAATCAGTTTTTCGGATATAACTCGGTTCCTGTAGATTTTAGAACAAACATTTCCGATGAGAAGTGGGAGCGGATAAAGTTTTCCACAAAATCACTTTTCTAATCTTTTTTTGTCAGACTAATGCTTTCCGAGTTACAGGGCCGAACAGTAGGGCGAATTACATTTGTTCTTGGTCACAGACTTCGTAACATGATGGTACCAAAGCGAATCCAATGTGTCATTTTCAAACGATCCACCATACAGTGCCAATACAAAAGGGTACGCCAGCTGCAGAGAGAGCATCCACATCTGCTTCGAGTTCTTGGAAGATTGTTATAGTTTCAAGCATCGAGTCACTTGCATCGAGGAGACTGCGGAAACTTAATTTGCATTGGTTAAAAGGGGCAGAGGTTGTGTGACAGCTACTGATTGCATGTAAAAACAAAATGCTCGTAGCAACAGCTTCCTTGTATTTCAGGTTCCGCGTCGAATACAACGTTTTTGCAACATTTCCTCCCGCTGGCTTTAGCAAAAAAAAATTTTTCCTGATCTCTCGCCTTTGCAGTTAAAAGAACCAACAAATCTATATCTTCTCCGACATGACATGTCTCGTGTCATACGCCACCAATCATATACAGATAACAGACAAGATGTATATATTACTGTATAAACATTTATATAGTAGATTAGACTGCATTAGGTAAACTAGTTTGTGGATATTAGGGACAAAGTAGTAAAAAGTTCGCCCTATTGTTCGGGCCTTTGACTCGGGAAGTATTGTCTCACAAAAAAAGTTAAAAAAGTGATTTTTTAGAACATTTTATTCTCTTCAACTTCTCATTGAAAAAATAGGAACGGGCTAGATGCTGTTCGGGCTACGTCAGAAGCAGCCCCCGATGCTATTTCGAAATGAATATCCTGTAAATGTAAAAAGGGCTTCACAGAAGCGTATGGATGTTGGAAAACAGGTCTAAAGTGCTCAGTGCTGTGCGATTTGGTAGTGGATTCTGATCTCGAAGACCCAAATGAGGCTGATGGCGACCTTAATTCGTTGGAGTGGGTGTAGAAGAAGACGTGAGACAAACACAATTTAACAGATAGTAAACATGATGAACCAGGGACATCGCATAGTAGAAAACGGCAGAAGCCGTGCATGTAAGTTTGGAGTGTGGGTTAGGCCTACTGGGGATACCATGTTAAAAAATACGCGCCGCTCAACTCTACCTATAGTACAGTAACACTAATGTTTAACCCAAACATAAAAAAAGTTTTACCCAGCGGCAACCTGTTTAGTACCCTCCTCTTAGTAAGTGGTAAAAAGTCACACGACCTTGCGCGTCGGGTTTAGGCGGGAGGGGGGTAGAACCGTGGTAAAATGGTAGGTTTCAACAGTTTTTCGCAAATATTTCGTTAACGATGAGGTTTAGCGCAAACTTTGTCTTATAGAATTTACAATAGAAATGATTTTATGAATTTTTGCCCTCCAGTAAAAGATTACGGAGATATGGAGGGGGTTCTGCTTTGGCTAAAAAAAGCATGAACGCCTATGAACTCGTAATATTCGCTCCAAGTGTATTATATAAAGAGTTCAGGAAAGTGGGGAGGCCAGATGGTTATGGTGAAGAACCTAGCACAACAGACGAAGAACATTTACACAGATCATCCACTACTACCTATGTTGAAGTGAAAGTGGAAGATGCAATTAATGTCGCTCTTGAGCAAGCAGAATTTTTAAGTAATAGTAAGAACAAGATGCAACTGATTGCTCTCATCACGGTACACTTTCAGCAAGCTGGCTGCAAAGTGATTCAAGTAGAAGGTTATGCTGACACCAAGATCGTTTTTACTGCAATTGACGAATCAAAAAACGAAAAAGATGCTATCGTGATTGGCAATGACACCGATTTATTGGTCTTGTTGGTTGTTCATGCTCCAGCCAACAAACAGTTGAAGATGGCTGTACCGAAGAAAGGTAACCAAAAAGAAAAAGTTTTCTGCATTGGAGACATTTAGCGTGGTATCGGGGGAATAAAGGATGTTCTCTTGACAGTTTACATTTAGTTTACAATAAAAATGGTCTTATGCATTTTTGCGTTACAGTCAAGGGTTACGGAGATATGGAAGGGGTAAAGATGTCATTATTTTCCAGTTAGCTTGGGATTCATCGTACTCACTTGAAAATGAGTAATGTTTTGTTATAAAAAGTACTCAGTGGCGCATAAATAACATAGGAACATTTGTATGTATGTACGTCTATGTGTATATATCTGATTATTTTATTCGTAGAGATTTCAACCAATCAAAAGGCTGGATTTAGTTAAGTTATCTTGTATAATTTCGATTATACAAAATCGATTATACTAGAGTAACTTCACTAGGCAACGCAATACATAACTTTTGTCAACTTGGTGTTATTTTCATGGAGATGACTTTCAGCTAGGTTAATTCAAACACATCGAGCTGCCAATAAAATATTTATTTGTTCCTAATATTAAAATTTACTCACAAAATAATCAAATCGAATACAATGCGTACTTCGAACAGGTTATACGTCTCAAACTTCCTGCACAATAACAAATCGTGTCAGTTTGACAGAATAATCCTCCCGCTGAAGCGGTCGGACTATTTAACCAGTCAAACTGACACTCTTTTATTATTGTGCAACAAGTTATCGACATATAACCCGATAATATCGAAGTACTTATAGTATTACTTCTGATTATTACACACAACTGTCACATGACTGATATCATTCAATGAGAACCATGCATTTTTTTAAAATCGACCAATCCCGAACTGATTACCTGATAAGCTCCCTAGGGAAACTTAATCAACCGATAAGCTCCCTAGTGATAATTATTGACCCCGTAGATGGTGTCACAATTAGAAATAGAACTGCAAGAAACAAGAAATTTGTGTTTTTTTGCATTGTTAGATCAATTCTAAATCACTAAAACGTCACTAAAACACTGCGAGACCATTTCAAATTATTTTGGACATTACAATTTTCGTACATTTGGTTTCATATTCAAACCAACTGAAACGTATCAAATAGCGTTTATAGATGCTATTATATCTTTTATATATAGTTTTCAAGTTGTAGAAAACACTGCAAGACCATTTAAAATTATTTAGATTTAGAATTGATCTAACAATGCAAAAAAACACAAATTTCTTGTTTCTTGCAGTTCTATTTCTAATTATGACACCATCTACGGGGTCAATAATTATCACTAGGGAGCTTATCGGTTGATAAGTTTCCCTAGGGAGCTTATCAGGTAATCAGTTCGGGATTGGTCGATTTTAAAAAAATGCATGGTTCTCACTGGATGATATCAGTCATGTGACAGTTGTGTGTAATAATCAGATATATACACATAGACGTACATACATACAAATGTTCCTATGTTATTTATGCGTCACTGAGTACTTTTTATAACAAAACATTACTCATTTTCAAGTGAGTACGATGATTCCCAAGCTAACTGGAAAATAATGACATCTTTACCCCTTCCATATCTCCGTAACCCTTGACTGTAACGCAAAAATGCATAAGACTATTTTTATTGTAAACTAAATGTAAACTGTCAAGAGAACATCCTTCATTCCCCCAATACCACGCTAAATGTCTCCAATGCAGAAAACTTTTTCTTTTTGGTTACCTTTCTTCGATACAGCCATCTTCAACTGTTTGTTGGCTGGAGCATGAACAACCAACAAGACCAATAAATCGGTGTCATTGCCAATCACGATAGCATCTTTTTCGTTTTTTGATTCGTCAATTGCAGTAAAAACGATCTTGGTGTCAGCATCACCTTCTACTTGAATCACTTTGCAGCCAGCTTGCTGAAAGTGTACCGTGATGAGAGCAATCAGTTGCATCTTGTTCTTACTATTACTTAAAAATTCTGCTTGCTCAAGAGCGACATTAATTGCATCTTCCACTTTCACTTCAACATAGGTAGTAGTGGATGATCTGTGTAAATGTTCTTCGTCTGTTGTGCTAGGTTCTTCACCATAACCATCTGGCCTCCCCACTTTCCTGAACTCTTTATATAATACACTTGGAGCGAATATTACGAGTTCATAGGCGTTCATGCTTTTTTTAGCCAAAGCAGAACCCCCTCAATATCTCCGTAATCCTTTACTGGAGCGCAAAAATGCATAAAACCATTTTTATTGTAAATTCTATAAGACAAAGTTTGCGCTAAACCTCATCGTTAACGAAATATTTGCGAAAAACTGTTGAAACCTACCATTTTACCACGGTTCCACCCCCCTCCCGCCTAAACCCGACGCGCAAGGTCGTGTGACTTTTTACCACTTACTAAGAGGAGGGTACTAAACAGGTTGCCGCTGGGTAAAACTTGTTTTTATGTTTGGGTTAAACATTAGTGTTACTGTACTATAGGTAGAGTTGAGCGGCGCGTATTTTTTAACGTGGTATCCCCAGTAGGCCTAACCCACACTCCAAACTTACATGCACGGCTTCTGCCGTTTTCTACTATGCGATGTCCCTGGTTCATCATGTTTACTATCTGTCAAATTGTGTTTGTCTCACTACTCCTCCTACATCCACTCCAACGAATTAAGGTCGCCATCAGCCTCAGTTGGGTCTTTGAGATCAGAATCCACTACCAAATCGCACAGCACTGAGCACTTTAGACCTGTTTTCCAACATCCATACGCTTCTGTGAAGCCCTTTTTACATTTACAGGATATTCATTTTGAAATAGCATCGGGGGCTGCTTCTGACGTAGCCCGAACAGCATCTAGCCCGTTCCTATTTTTTCAATGAGAAGTTGAAGAGAATAAAATGTTCTAAAAAATCACTTTTATTACTTTTTTGTGAGACTAATACTTCACGAGTCAAAGGCCCGAACAATAGGGCGAACTTTTTACTAGTTTTTCCCTAATATCCACAAACTAGTTTACCTAATGCAGTCTAATCTACTATATAAATGTTTATACAGTAATATATACATCTTGTCTGTTATCTGTATATGATTGGTGGCGTATGACACGAGACATGTCATGTCGAAGAAGATACAGATTTGTTAGTTCTTTTAACTGCAAAGCCGAGAGATCAGGAAAACATTTTTTTTGCTAAAACCAGCGGGAGGAAAAGTTGCAAAAACGATGTATTCGACGCGGAACCTGAAATACAAGGAAGCTGTTGCTACGAGCATTTTGTTTTTACATGCAATCAGTAGCTGTCACACAACCTCTGCCCCTTTTAACCAATGCAAATTAAGTTTCCGCAGTCTCCTCGATGCAAGTGACTCGATGCTTGAAACTATAACAATCTTCCAAGAACTCGAAGCAGATGTGGATGCTCTCTCTGCAGCTGGCGTACCCTTTTGTATTGGCACTGTATGGTGGATCGTTTGAAAATGACACATTGGATTCGCTTTGGTACCATCATGTTACGAAGTCTGTGACCAAGAACAAATGTAATTCGCCCTACTGTTCGGCCCTGTAACTCGGAAAGGATTAGTCTGACAAAAAAAGATTAGAAAAGTGATTTTGTGGAAAACTTTATCCGCTCCCACTTCTCATCGGAAATGTTTGTTCTAAAATCTACAGGAACCGAGTTATATCCCAAAAACTGATTTTGACCGCCATTTTTTCAAGATGGCGGCGCGAGTGGCGGTTGCATGAGGTCGCAAACTTAAGGTCATATTTAGGGCCACCAAGCATACAATCGTGCCAAGTTTCAAAACTCCTCAACTTTTTGCAACCAAAAAAGTATCTAATGATTGGACTATTATCCGCACCATCTATTTCCTTTTTCTGGCGTGCCTCATAAAACAGTTCACGATAATAGGGAGTCATACGCTCGTCTACATATATAGGTTGACCTTTTATATCGGCGTACAAAACTGTATTTTAAGGCTTCTTACTTTAACATTTATTGAGATATTCATCTCGGACCATCCTGTTTGTAAATTTTACAATAATTGGGCGTTTTCCAGAATTTTTACCACTTCTGGAATTTACTCTGTGTGCAGCCTCTAGATCCGTCATAGAGATTTGATACTAACACTTCTTCCAACATTTATTATCACATCAACCGCATTTTCTCCAGCTACTTCAAGTACCCCATCAATTTGCAAATTTTGGTTTCGGAAATATTGCAGATTTTTCTCAATTGCACTTTTTAGCACTTCTGTTTGTTTTTTTAGTGCCTCATATTTACTGGATATAACTTCGTAATTTTTGCGAAGCGTTTTATTATCTTCTTTGATTAAAGTATAATAGAATTCCATGGATTCTTGGAAACTATTGATTTTATGGAGAAGACTGCTGTTTTCTTTCTTAATGGTACTTCTTATCACATTCGTGATGGTTGTTATCAACTCTGGGGAAATTTCAGATGGTTCCGGCATTGTTCGAGTATCTGGATTCAGTTTATAGCCGGGGCATCTCCAAACTGTTCTGGCTTCAGCGGATGTTTTCCTCCAGGAAGTTTCACGAACATTTACACGTAGAACCCAGAGGTCAGCAATCCAGCATATCATAGAGGTCTGCAAGAGCATCCCAATCAACATTTGTGGCCAGGGAAGCGTCTACAGGCTGAGAAATTCCAGCAGCGTCATCTACGACCATCTCCGAGTCAAGTTTCGGCTAGTTTTTTCAAGGTAGAATCTTACTGTAAATTGAGTATCAGAACCTGGGAAAGCTATTTAAATAGAAGAATAAACCTTGCTGAACGAGCCCATCGCATTTCCAAGAGCGCAGCTACGCCGTAATCTCCATAAAGTCCACGGCGTCCTTTGAATTTACGGTTTTGGGCAGAATCAAGCCATTTTGCAAGAAGTAAGACAAAACATCATCGGGCGTCTATTTACGTCACAGCTATTAACAAATTCATGTCGTTGGTTGCCAAGCGGGATATTTAAACCAATTTACCTGAGGGTGCTTTGCTTCATTCCACGATTTAAGCATTAAAATTAACGCTGGTTGCACTGGCGAATTTTCTGTGTACAGCTGTCAGATTGAGCTAACGAATAATACGTAGTTAGAGTCGCGCATATGAGCTACTTTGGGACGATTAGTCTAAAATTGAAAATAATTTATGAATATACTCAAATTCTGAACCCTCCTGAAGGGAGTTTTCTGTTTTGCCGTGAGCTAGCCTAGAAAGTATTGCAGTTCAATAAAATATAAAGAGGGGTAGTTAACCATTTTAATTGAATATTAATTAATACACTTCATTTTAAATTAGCCTAAAAATTACTGACGGGCAAAGGTAGCACAATATAAAATAACCTAAGAATTGTGGTGATTTGCCCTAATTGTTAATTTTTTATAATAACCTTTATAATTTATATAGTTTAAAAGGCATTCATAACGATATATTATAGATACCGATTTTTTCTTAAACAAACAATAAACCTTTATAATAATTTTCATTCACATAATAATATAAAACATATTTAATATTGGAAAAAATACGAGATTATGATATAAAAATATATAATAATATGTGCAGGGTGTTCCAAAATAAGTGCGAAACTTTTTTAAATCCCTCCCCGCTGAGTTACACGCTCCTGAAGAAGCAGCTTATAATTAGGTTTTCGTCATTTTACAGAAAACCGAGAAAGGGTATTAAAGTGAACATTAGTAGATATTTTCTACCAATAGAAGGTTTATTTATGGAATGTTCTTTAATTTTTAAAGGATTTTAGAGGGTTAAAATTCGTAGCCCTTATAAATGATTTCATTAAAGCTTTTAATGCACAAGAATTTGATTATAACGAATATGTATTGGAAATCCTGAATTAGTTTACAGGCTTTTTAGCTCTTTAGGCGTTTTTCGTAAAGCTAACAGTTATTGTTTACAAAAAATAACTGTGTCGTGCATCATAATATATTTTACTTTTTTACACAAAAACTATTAGTTGTATGAAGAGACAAAAGGAGCTAAATAAGTTTTAAATAAATCATGATTTCCAGTGCATATTTTTGTTTGATAAAATTCGTGTTCCTCAAAAAGTTCAAAATATAATTAAATTTGTAAAAAGCTTTACTCAAAAGTATTTAATTTTTTTCAGTCGTCCAAAATATGCTTTTCTTCGTCAAGAGTCAAAATGTGAGCTATGTGCAAAATATTACATCTATTTAACTAATAGTTCTCGAGTTAAAGTAAAAAGAGGCAAAATTTAATTTTTTTAAGATGCTCACCCTGTGTATATTTAACCGAAATTTTCTCGGTTGCGAGCCAGGAAGACAAATTACTGATGCAAAATATCGTTTTCCTCCAACAAATAGTTCAAAGCTATAACGCCAACAGTCAGACAGAAAGACAGATAAGCAGAATTGAAAAAACATATTTTCATCATCTAGGAAGCCTCAAACGTGAAAATCTGAAGAAATTTCGGAGAGCGCTTTTTCACGATTACAATACTTCCTTGATCTTTAAGTCGAGGGAATTAAAAATGTAGGGGATTTTTAAAAATAATAAACACGGCAACAGCGTTTCTTGTGTGTTTCGACAACTTTTTTTCCAGTGGTTTTACTTCCGGTGACTTTTTTCCGAATGACTTTCTTTACGAGGGACTTTTTTCCGGTGACTTTCTTTTCGGTGACATTTTTCAGTCATATTTTTTTTGAGGAATTTTTTTCCGATGACTTTGTTTCCGGTGACCTCCTTTCCGGTGACATTTTTTCGTAGTGATTTTTTCCGAGGGCTTTAATTCTACGACTTTTTTTTCGCTGCCCGTTTTCACATTGTGAGATAAATTTTTCGATAGCAGTACGACAGTGAAAACAAAATTTGAATATCTCTTTTGGTTTCCGAGCTACTACGAGTATGTTATTTGTTATTTGGAAAAATAGTATATTACATTACAAGGCATGAAAGTGATACTTTCCAGATGAAGAGGCTTATTGCCTTCAAAGCCTCCGGTGAAGCATAGACACTTTCATGTTGTGTAATGGTTAATTTTTTTCTGAAATCGCTCTTTATAAATTTAAAAATAAATTTCTATCGCATCAAAGCGCACGGTGAAGGTGATCTGTCACCTAGGTAAAATAAAGTAAAAATGACTAGTCTTGCAAAGATCTCAAAAGTGACTAGTCCTGCAAAGTGACACTTTCAAGATCAAAGTAAGTCTTGACATGACCCGCTTTCTTGACGATTTCAGGAAAACATAAAATATTTAAGAATATATTTCTTGATAAACGTTTTGTTGACATACCCGTGTGTATATATAAATAATGTATGTATGTATGTGTGTATGTATATATAAATAATGTTACCATTTTAAAGATTTGTCTACAAAGAGGGTTTTAAATTATTTAAAGAAGATACTACCGGGTGACTATAAATGATTGAGATTTTTTTTCTTAGGTTGACATTGTTTATGTTGGTGGCACTGTAAGTCTATGTCAAATTCAATGTTCGCAGGTTAGGTTTTGCGTCATTCTGTGTAAAAACTGACGCAAAACCTAACCTGCTAACCTCGAATTTGACATAGACTCTCAGTGTCACCAACATAAACAGTGCCAACCTAAGAAAAAAAATCTCAATCATTTATAGTCACCCGGTATATAAATGCATATCATACGAGCTGGAAATTGCATTAGTTCGAAATCACTTTTGTGTTTGATTCAATGTTCTTGACTAAGTTAATGTGATACATATAACAGAATTAGCGCAGTTATAACGTTTATCTACGGCAGTGTGTAAAATTGACTTTTAGTTGGGAGTTTTAAGTTTGTAAAGCAATTGTTTAATAACACGTTTTCATTAGTTTACGTCGTCAGTAGCCACGTGTTTAAAATGATTTCGTTAGTCACGTCGTCAGTAGCAACGTGGTTTAACATTTTTCATTTTATCAGCATATGAAAAACAAGAAAAACAAAAGTTTTGAAAACGATCTAGCAGAACTTTAAAAAATGTGATGTTAAAGAAACATTTCAATGGCCAAATTAAATACTATGAAATTCATTACTCTTGTATACAGGGTGGTGAGAAATTTAAAAGTAAAGCAAAAGGGCTAAAGCGGGTCAGGTAAATGCAGTAAATTTTTTTAATATAAGTTTTTGTCATGTACATACCTACTTACTTTGTAGTACTCATCGAATGAATTGTTCCGCCAATATCAAATTAAGGGCAAGCGCGGATGGACAGAGTTTTGAAATTCGTTCGTTTATAGATAATCATCAGTGTCATGAATCAACAAAGGTAAAAAAATATAATATTAAAATATGTATTCAAAACTAATCAGATATATCGTATAGGATTTTTATGAGCATCTACGTCAAAATCGCAAATTAACTGATGCTAAGAAACAACAAGCCAGTCTGTTTTTGGAATTGGGATCAAACAAGGAAAAATTACAAAATAAAATTTTTCAAGATACAGGTAAGAAACCAATGTTAAAGGATTTAAGCAACATTCAGCAGGCATTAAGGACGAAAGATAATGAAGATTTGCTTAGGGTAGTACAGTTTATTGAGAATGAGTGCAAAGGAACTGTGTCAATACTAGATGAAAATAAAAGTTTTAAAGGCTTGTTCATTTCTACACCGGCAATGCAAAAAAATATGGAATCGTGGCCTGAATTTGTAGCTGCTGACGGGACATATAAATTGCTCAAGAATGGTTGTACTGTATATATTTTTTTGCTCGAGGATTCAAATGGAGAAAGCAGAATAGGAGGAGTAGGACTATTAGCTGTAGAAGATAGAGACACTATAACTTGGTTAATTCAGTCTTTTAAAAGTATAAACTCAAAATGGATAAACACTAAATGCATAATGACCGACAAAGATCTACTTGAGAGAGAAATTTTGAAAAGAGAATTTCCACATGCTTCTACCTATATCTGCTTATTTCATACTATGAAGACTTTTAGAAGAGAAATATCGTGTGAAGAACTTATCAAAAGGAGATCGAAATTTAGCTTTGGAATTAATTGTAAAGTTGATATACAGTAAAACATAGGATGATTATAAGGACATATATGCAGAGTTTTCTCGATCTGTTCCGGAAAGTGTTCTTTCATACTACAATAACAACTGGCATGCCATTAGAAACGAATGGGCACCTCAATACATGAATAATAATTTCAAAAACTCTACTAACAACAGATTGGAATCTATTAACAATAAGATAAAGCAAATGGTTCAAAAACATAGCTCATTCCTACAATTTACAAAAGCATTTTTTATGTTTCTTAATTCGGTAGAACATGAAAGACGCCATACTACAACAAAAGAAGTATTAACATCACCTGTCATAAGGTACAGTACAGGTAGCCCTGAGGATCAGTATTCAACACTTCTTACAAACTATAGTTTTCGGTATGTCTTGAACCAATTTAATTTATTGAAATACATTACTATCTTATCCGATGTATCTGAAAACACATGTCTTGTGAAATCAAGCCGGGGTAACATAACAGTGAGTACAACGGAATGTGAATGGATGGATTGGACGTCAATGGGTCTACCATGCCGTCACATTTTTGCTGTGAGGCAACAAAGTAACTTGAATCTCTTTGATAGAAATTTGTGCAATATAAAGTGGACCAAAAGCTTCTCTATTGCAAATTCAACAAGGAATCAGTCTGATACCGTAGAATCAGAAACAAATTCAGCGACATACATAACTAGTGAAAATAAACAGCGGTTTCTATCACTTAGTGAGAAAAGAAAAAAGGCAATTGCTATTACAAGTGAATTAACAAACTTGGCTACTTATTCAGGAAATACTCAATTCAATTACAGAATTTCAATTTAAAAAAAAATAGTGGACATATGGCGAGATGGGAAAGAAGTAACGGTAGGGAAAGTAGGAGTACTTACTACTACAAACACAAAGTAATTGAGAGCAATCGACAACTCTAATCGCGAAAATGTGGTCTTTGAAGAAAGGAGCGCACACGAGGGCTCTAATCCCAAAAATGTTGACTTTGATATTGGGAATATGCCTATTATCATGCTAGATGTAGATGTGCCTAATAATCATTACCATGACAATGATTTACCTGCACCGGCATCTGTTTCTGTAGAGTTAATCAATTGTGATAGTGGTAATACCACAAATAAACATTTATCAGAAATCGTTTTGCCTTCGGCAATTAAAAAGAGAGGTCGACCATCTGGGTCAGATCTGACCGTTATTGGGTTAAAAAAGAAAAGGGGCACCTTGTATCCAATGCCATTTGAAAACAAAACTTATACTGAAAAAATTGCTTTTCTTCTGAAACTACTAACTAAAAATGACGACATTGTACATTCCGCTCTGCATCAAGAATATTTAATTTTGGAGAATGACATAAAAGATATCACGAGTCACGTAATATATGATTGTCAGGTAGATTTAACCATTGTGGAAAATTTTTTTGAGAAAAAATGTACTGAAGAACGAAAAACTCCGCGTGAATGTGGTAATTGCAAGAAAAATGTAGATCCACCTAAGTAGAACAGGGACAGCTTTCCCCCACTCCTTTTAATTGTTTCGCGGATTCGCGGTTTAATTCGCGGATTTATTCGCGGATTTCGCAGTTTAATTTTAATTGACCTAATTAAATGGAACTAATTAAATGACCCAATTAATTTCGCGGATTGCTTTAATTAATTTTGATATGTGCAACTGATTAAATTACGCATAAGCTACTGATTAAATTACGCGGCGGCCATTTTTAATTTTTGCGCGAATATTTGAATTTGAAATTTTTCAGAAAGAACGAAGCAGGACATTTGGGCGCCGCCGTCTGGGCGCCGCCGTTTCGGCGCCGGCCGTTTCGGCGCCGGGACTTTTGGGCTCCGCCGATTGGGCGCTGGATATTTGGGCTCCAAAATTTAGAAATATTAAAAACAGTCCACGATTCTTCTGTTATTTATCGTAAATATGATTTTTGGCAAGCAATTTCAAATAACATTATTCACGGTGTAATAGATTTGATATAGATGTATCTACTTAAGTATATTTACAATTACTCCACAAAATGTAACACAATCAACTTACGGCTTAGGTAAAAATGAAAACTTCTGCATTTATAATCTTAAACCATTACAGAAAATTAAAATAAATATTATCGTCATAGAAATTTTATTTATTATATGACAAGTAAAATCAGGTTACAGTTACTTAAGTAGTATACATAGAGTCACATAACAAAAAGTAGAACTACAATATAATCTACCACAATTACAAGAAGACATTATGTGAAATTATTAAAAATCATTAAGCAACATTATTAGAAGTTTCAAACTATTTAAAAATGTATACTACTGGCGCCCAAACGTCCGGCGGTCAAAAGTATGGCGCCCAAACGGCGGCGCCCAAAGGGCGGGGCCCAAACGGCGGCGAACAAACGGCGGCGCCCAAATGTCGCGTACCGTAAACCGGGGAAAGAAGAACTTGAATAATTGTTTGAGGTTATGAAACAAATGGAAACTTCGCTTACCTTAAAAAGCATGACATTGATTCACTTGTAATGTCAGCTTAAATTTTGTCGGAAGAAATTACAATCTATGTGCTTGTTTAATTTTATATTTTATTAAATTATTTATAAAAACCGACGAAAGTTTGACAGCTATATGAATATCGGTGCGCCTAATTTGTTTTTGTACAATTTGAAACCTTGAAATGCAGGCTTTAACTTGATTGTTAGCACAGACAAAGGAATTTGCTATGATATCACCGAATCTGCAGGGGGGGGGGGGGGGTCAGCTTGTCTGCGCTCATACTGGTTTTATAAAATTTTCAAATAAAAGGTATGGAATCACTGCTTGCGTCACATAGCAGACAGGTTGGTTCTTGTAAATTCAGCAATGACGAATCACTATAAATAGTAATAAAACGTCAGCTGAGGGGACAACTCCTTCGATAAATATATATCAAACCCGATTTAGAAATTTGTATATGACTTAATTTACATGAACTATTGTATGAAATTGCAAATAGAAATCTTTTAAACTATATGTTTTTTTTTCTTAATTATGCAGAGAGTGCTCGTTTATACAGGGAGGCAGGTTGGCCGAATGGTTAAGGCGTCAGATTTAAGTTCTGACCTCGAGAGAGATGCGGGGTCGATTCCCGTACCTGACATAATTTTTTATTTATTTACTATGAAAGTCTTGATTTTAAGTTAGTTTATTAATGACGGCTCTACCAGAACAAACGGCTGAGCTCCTTTTTCGACTAAAATGGACCAAGGGCGGAAGATGTTGGTTGTATCGCCGGAATTTGTTCAACGCCTTAAGTCTGGCGTTAATGCGGAGAAAAATATATTATCTCAGCTTGATGACGAAATGCAAAAAGTTTTAAAGTCCAAATTAACTGATCACGGTAAATGGGGGCAGTACAACCAAGTGTTACAAAGATACTTTTATTTCACAAACCAGGCACGGCAGCCAATCAAAATACCTATTGAAATAAGCACTAACAGCCTATCAAATGCCATTATTTTATCTACACTTCTCAAAACTTTTAAGAAAAAAGCTGAAGTTTTCCTATGCATTTTAAGTTAGTTTATTCATGACGGCTCTACCAGAACAAACGGCTGAGCTCCTTTTTCGACTAAAATGGACAAAGGACGGAAGATGTTTGTTGTATCGCCGGAATTTGTCCAACGCCTTAAGTCTGGCGTTAATGCGGAGAAAAATATATTATCTCAGCTTGATGACGAAATGCAAAAAGTTTTAAAGTCCAAATTAACTGATCACGATAAATGGGGGCAGTACAACCAAGTGTTACAAAGATCCTCTTATTTCACAAACCAGGCACGGCAGCCAATCAAAATACCTATTGAAACAAGCACTAACAGCCTATCAAATGCCATTATTTTATCTACACTTCCCAAAACTTTTAAGAAAACAGCTGAAGTTTTCCTACGCATTTTGACTGCCTCAAACGATGTGAGCTGGGATCACAGGGGTACCGTTACTATAAAGAGTAAAATTTTACCGGCGTCTAACATAGTCGATTTAGTTCACGACACTCTGAGGCCTCGAAAAACTATTAATCCACCCGGACGCCTACAGTTTGCTGATTACATCAAAGGCCTTAACGTTGCTCATGTGCTGCTAGCCAAACCTAAACAACAAAAGAAGCCAACCCCGACTGGTACTACAGGAAAAACCAAAATGGATACTGATAACTGCGAATCCGATTTAGAATATAAATTAAAAACACCAGCTACTCATCCAAGTCCACATCAAAAAGGTGCAGTCAGAAAAACGTCGATTAGGAAGCACTTCCAAAAAAGGGCCGTTAGAAAAACACCTCTAAGGCAGAGGTCCTCAACATCAAATACGAATGGAATTCTGGATTGGGAGCTCCTTAAACATTAAAATGCCACAATGAAATTTGTTCTACGACCCAATGTAAACGAATTCTGATTTTATTACTTGCAGCCTTTTTAATTTTTAATGTTGTACACCTCAAACTACAGTTTTGTAAATTGCTAGAGGATTTTTAGACAATATGACATTCAGCTGTACATTTATTTTTATATTATTAAGTATTATACGAAATAAGAACAATATATTTGTTTATTACAAAGTGTTTGTGTTTTTTATTTCTACTCTGCTTTTGTTTTTTCACGAATTTGCAATAATTACAAAATCTAAAGCTAAAATATTAGCATTTGAAGTTATTTTACAGTTACAAAGTATAAAATTTCAAAAATTCAATCTACGATTTCAAAATGGTGTGATATAATTTAAAAAATTGTGATTTCTTTTAATTTTGACCCATACATTTTATAAAAAAGTGTAAACCATTTGCAAAATTATGCTTAGAAATAACTCTAAAACTGTTTTTAAATCATTTTCGTTATTATAAATAGTTTTGTAAAACGAGTTGTGATAATTTTTTAAGTGAGATGATGTGTAATTGCATTTATTAAATTTTCATCGTGTATTGAATTAAAATGTCATTTTTGTTTAATTTATGTGACATGGTGTCGATTTTTGTAAAAATTTATGTGAGATGATGTGTAATTGCGTGATTTTTATTAAATTTTCATTGTGTTGAATTAAAATGTCATTTTTTGTATAACTTATGTGACATGATGTCGATTTTTTTAAAAATTTATGTGAGATGATGTGTAATTGCGTAATTTTTGTTCAATTTTAAGTTAATTTTTCTAATAAAATGAACAATAAGCCTACGTAACTAAAATTTTGTTTATCGAAATGCTTGTGGCAGAAGATTTTTTAATAAAATTGCATGTTTTTATTCAATTTTATGTTAATTTGGGGGTCAACATACATTTTTGAGCGATGCAATTTAGAAAAAGTGTAAAACATTTGCAAAATTATGCTTAGAAATAACTCTAAAACTGCTTTTACATCATTTTCGTTTTACAAAACGATTTATAAAACGAATTGTGATAATTTTTTAAGTGAAATAATGTGGGATGGCGTATTTTATATGTCTTATTGAATAAAAATTTTTGAATTTTGTTTATCGAAATGAATGTGGCACAAAATTTTTTCAACGATATTGCAATTTCTTTTAATTTTGAGCGATGCATTTTATAAAAAAATTTAAAACATTTGCAAAATTATGCTTAGTTTATGTAACATGATGTCGATTTTGTAAAAATGTATATGAGATTATATGTAATTGCGTGATTTTTATTAAATTTTCATCGTGTGTTGAATTAAAATGTCATTATTTGTATAATTTATGTGACATGATGTCAGTTTTTGTAAGAATTTAAGTGAGATGATGTAGAACAGACCATTTTTCAACGAAAATGCGTGTTTTTCTTTCAAATTTATGTTAATTTGTGTTCAACATGCATGTATTTTCATCAAAAGTATAAGAACTTTTGTAATAAAATGCACAGCGAGTCTACGTTACTGCAATTTTGCTTCTAGAAATAATTGTGGCAGAAGATTTTTCAATGAAAGTTGTCGTTTTTGCAGAATTTAATGTGACAAGATGCCGACTTTTATAAATTTTCAAGTAAGATGATATGGAACAGAAAATTTTTCAACAAAATTGGTGTTTTTTATTCAAATTTATGTTAATTTGTTGTCAACATACATATATTTTCTTTTCACAGACGCTTTACTTATAAAATAAAAGCCAAACATGACAATCTCGTGACAACTAGAGTTGAAATTCGACTTGGGAGCGAGAGAGAACAGCTGCGATGAGCGAGACGGAAATGACCGTCGCTGATTTCGCGAATTAAAATAATTATTCACATGTGTTTAATTATCATATGTGTAAAATCAAATTTCTGTACCAATAGGCAATCGAGAAAAGTTTGTTTGATTGTTTATAGAGGCTCTTGTAAAAAATCCACTGGCCATTTTCAATACTCGTCTCGTTGGTCTAATACAATAAATACCACATCTAATTGGTTTTCAGGTTCAACAACTCATTAATAAACTTCTTATAAATTATGCTTTGTCATTATTCAAGATGTATAACTCTTTGAATTTTAAAAATATTTCGATGAAGAGAGACAGATGAGTGTGCGACTGAAAACAGTCAGAGAGATGGCTGATTTACTAATTGAAATTCAAAAACGGGCGCCACAGAGTGGAAGCTAGAGGAAATTTCCACTTTACTTGAAGTATGATCGCAGACAAGCTGACCCCCCCTGCAGATTCGGTGATATCATAGCAAATTCCTTTGTCTGTGCTAACAATTAAGTTAAAGCCTGCATTTCAAGGTTTCAAATTGTACAAAAACAAATTAGGCGCACCGATATTCATATAGCTTTCAAACTTTCGTCGGTTTTTATAAATAATTTAATAAAATATAAAATTAAACAAGCACATAAATTGTAATTTCTTCAGACAAAATTTAAGCTGACATTACAAGTGAACCAATGTCATGCTTTTTAAGTTAAGCGAAGTTTCCATTTGTTTCATAACCTCAAACAATTATTCAAGTTCTTCTTTCCCCGCTAATTTAGCAGTGGTTTCGCTATATAGTAGGCTGGGACAATGGGAATCTCGATAATCCGTTCATGCGCGTCACTCAGAATACGCGTATTTATATACGGGACTAAAATGGTTAATCTAGCAAAAGCACTTATGGAATCATTTTTTTAAATTCGTTTCAACCTTTTAAGTCCATATACGATGTAATTCCATTCTTATAAATTATATTTTTCAAAAAATATTTAGTTTTAAAGTCTGGAGTCAGAACAGTTACATGGCGTTCTGTTCAAACCCTTTAAATCCCCTAGCGCTCCGTGGTGTAGCGGCATAAGCCTATGTAAGCCCAATGTGGATGCCAACGTAGAGGGTTCAAATCCAAGTCCGCCAGAGATTTTTTTAAATTAAACATCCATCCTGTGAATGCAAGAGAGATAACCAACGCCCCATGAGTACCAGAGAGAGACAGATTTATCAATTTGAAATTCAAAACGGTCGCTAAATTGAAATTAAAAGGGCAGCCGCGAGAAGTGCGCGCGCAGAAAACCATGATGGCCGACACCCCGGGAAGTTTAAATTCCAAAAGTTAAACTTAGAAAAAAATCTGAAAAATTTCAAATTCAAATATTCGCGCAAAAATTAAAAATGGCCGCCGCGTAATTTAATCAGTAGCACATATCAAAATTAATTAGAGTAATCCGCGAAATTAATTGGGTCATTTAATTAGATCAATTTAATTAGGTCAATTAAAATTAAACCGCGAAATCCGCGAATAAATCCGCGAATTAAACCGCGAATCCGCGAGTCAATTAAAAGGAGTGGGGAAAAGCTGTCCCTGTTCTACTCACCTATTAATGTAGTACAATGTAGTAGGTGCTTCTTATGATATGATTTTACCTGTGTCGGATTAAGTAGAAAACCCAAGACTAAATTCTGGTTCTCTAAGGGCCGGTTGCAGAAAGCAATGTTAAGTCTGGTGTTAGCTAACATCGCGTCAAAGTGAACAAAAACGAATCAAATCTCAAATGCTTATGGTAACTAATACATTAGTAAACAAAATTTGATGCGATTTTGTTCACTTTGACGCGATGTTAGCTAACACCAGACTTAACATTGCTTTCTGCAACCGGCCCTAGAAGTTGCTGTGGTACATGTTAGTTGAGAATTATTATTATAAACAAATATTATTGTAACATTTTGAGTTACCAAATATACTTTGTTAGTTTTTTATCGGTTCTATAAGTAGTGTATTAAGAGCCTTAAATAAAGTATATGTTTCAGTTTTTATCACATTTGTTTTATAAGTGGTGTATTATGAATAATCAAAACAAATATTATAAATAATGCTCCTGTATTTTACTTTACCGTTGAAATAACACCTAGGGGGCACATAAATTACGTGAATGATGTGCCATTTTTACCTCTCACGCGAAAGAAGTTGACGTCATATCATTTGTGACGCACTCGACGTGGAGAAATTATTTTCGTTTCGCTCCACGGTAGCGTGGTTCTAGACACGACGTTAAAAATATTATTCAACCTTTGCTTCGCAGTTCAAGGTCACAGCTATGCCAACTAATTTTATCTAAATGGAGAAAATTCGTTCTGTGAGATATGTCTCAATAATAGCTTTTTATGACATACTTGCTACGCATTTTTAATAATCAAACAATTCCATTCATTTTTTTTATTTTACTGAAACTTTTTATCCAGAACTGTTAGTTTCTCCGTATCGTAATTCACTTACCTTACAACGTCTTCACTACGAGCTCTATAGCCATTAGCATCAGCGGCATAAGACACTTTGTAGATCTTTCTCTCTGAATTGAAAGAGTATTCTCCACGAACTATGTAACTATCTCCACCAGTCTTAGATGTGTCTACAGTTCCTTCTTCTTCTTTTTTTTGATCACGCAAGTCGATTCTGCAATGATTTACAGCTTTATATTTTCAAATTAATTTATATTGCTTTTATCATTAATGTAGTCTCATTTAGTTATGTTTAATAACTGCTGTGTTCAATCTGAACTTCTCGTACACTTGCGTCCAATATTCATTTTTGTGGTTAGATTAAAAATAATTTAGTTTGAGTTATACTCACTTGTAATGGTAATTTCCTAAGCCATTATTAGTGTAATCGAATGTGCCGCCACCATCGTAACGAATAACAGTAAAATTCGCTAAGTTGAACGCACATATCAAAAGCACCAACAATGCGAATAGTGAATTGTTCATTTTAGAGCTGGGTTTCAACAAACAGTAAATTTTGCATCCAGCTGCATGGATTTTATATAATTGTGTGCTAGGCGGGAATTGAATTGAGGTCATGGCTTACCGGGGCTTTAATTAATTGCACCAACTTAACTGGGCGCTAGACCACGGATTAGATATTTTGTTTCAATCTGCAGTGGGCACTTTAGGATTACATTCATTGATGTTTATTAGTACAAAATATTAAAACACTTACAAACACAGCATTTCAATATTCATCAATATTATAATAGTATATTACCTAACAAGCTGGGAAAGTGGCGTTTATAGGGCGAGTATATTTAAGAAACGAAGCTTAGCGTAGTGGAGCAAATACAAATTTTTGCAATTTAATGCATGGCAAATCAGTAAACTGTCCTTAATTTTTTATGTCATAATGACATATTTTCAGAAGTTTTTAGTTTAAAATGACATATTGCCAGCAATTTTTAGGATAATAGGACATATTTAGCTCACTGCATTTTTTCATAACAAACACGTTCGTTATGATAACGACCGGGTGTCGTGTGTGGGCGTGGGAAAACTATATCGATTTACTAATTAATTAATATATAATATTTATGTAGGTAGTATTTACTGTTAGTAGTATAGGTGTATCACTAACTGGATTAAGACTCAAATTAAATTAAACAGCAATTAACAATTCTTTATAAGGGCATTTTGATCAGCGGCCATCTTGAATTAAATTGCGGATTTTAATTATCGGACGCCTTGTTTTGATAGCTATCAATCAAACTTTTGATTAAGTAATTCCAGGAATTAATATTTCCTTATAAGTGCATTTTAATCGGCGGCCATCTTTAATTATGCCGCACTTTAATTTGATAGCTGTTAATCAACTTTCGATCGATGTGCATCTTGAATTAAACTGTGGATTTTAATTATGGGGCACCTTATTTTGATAGATGCCAATCATACTTTTCATCTGCGGACATCTTGTAGACCAAGAGCCCATAACACCTAAATTACTAGTCATTGGGGCAAGCTCGGTAGGTAGTAAACCTCTTTATATTGCCCAAGTAGGTGTCAAAAACGCAAGTATGGCAGCCGAACTGCGGTTAGAAATATTAACGGAGGCTTTGGAAAATTGTTAATAAATTTAAATATATTTTTTTAAAGCGGCAAGGCTAATTTTCTTTGTTATCGATAGACAAGGTCCCTAAACCCAGACGGAAATTATGTGCCATACTGATAGGAAGGGTATAAATGGCCGTCATACTAGGTCAAACTGGTAATTTTTTTATTGGAAAAAAAAACAATAATAGCGGGAAGCTTCAATTTTTGTTTACTACTTCATTTAAACACCAATTATTCAAAAACATAATTGCCATACCGCTCGGATGGTTATGTGGACAGCCATACTGGTACAAACAAGTACGATTTTATTAGCCATGCTGCCATCACAAATTTTCGCCAGAACTTTATACATGTTTGTACCAGTATGGCTACCCACATAACCATCCGAGAAGTATGGCAATTATACAGAGTGGCCAAGATAAAAGAGGTCCCGTGTGAATACAGAAAGGTAAATTAATATTATATTTAAAATCTGCAGAACTGTATCCACAACCGTTATTAACAAATGACAACGCAACACTGAGCAATACACAGTTAACGCAACATGGCCGCTGGACATCACGTTATCCCATACGAGCGCTCAATTTTAATTTCCCTTGTGTGATTTATAAAAAAGTGTGCAGAGGTTTTTTTCTAAAACTAAATACACCGAATGTAGTTTTCTTGTAAAACGCATTTTCAAATTAGCCTCTTCAAAGTAATTACAATAAACAGCGTTTGAAAAGTTATAGGCAAAGCAGTTTCTCGGCTATAGATAAATGGATGGCTTATAATACAAGGGCCAAATGTGTAGACATAAAGCTGGCTTTTCTCGAGCGAAAATGATGTATCTAATGACTTTTAAGCGCCCTCCGGCTGAATCCCACGGTGCCAAGGTATGTATTTGCTTTCTGAGGACATTTCGATTTGTACAAAAACAAATAAGATGCAGAGATATCCTCACCCGTCTGTATTTATACGGGGATTTTTAGAACTAAAATACATTTTTGGTAATAAAACTACAGAAATCGTTACATTTTACAATTCGAAAATATAGAAGCTTTTGTTATAAATGCATAGCTGTACAGGCATAAACGTGTACATTTCTCGCGCGAAACTCATGTAACGTCTTTTAAGTAACCGCAGGTAGCATCCCACGATAACAATGCATTTGCTTTCTGAGGACATTCGAGTTTGTACAAAACAAATTATCTCTACAGATATTCATATAGATTGCTCGTTTGAATAATTACACGACTAGAAATTTCTTTGACAACCGCTGATTTAATTAGATCAATTAATTGATTGCGCCGTACACGACCATTTAATTTTTTTTTAAATTACAGAGCTATAATATCACAAAAGGCGTCGGTCTGGCGACTAAAATTCAGTCGAAAATAACGTTTCATATATAAGCACGAACATAAGGGTTTCAAATCCCGGTCGGCCAGAGATTTTTTTAAATATAAACATCCATTCTGCGAATGCAAGAGAGAGAGAGAGAGAGAAAGAGAGAGAGAGAGAGAAAGAGAGCAGCTTCGATGAGGAACTCGGGAGATTTACCAGTTTGAAATTCAAATATTCGCACGAAAATTCAAAAGTAGCCTCAGGCGGTATCCACGAAAACATAGCATTTGCTTTCGCACGCACGACCTTCAACGTCTGATGAAAATAGCGTGACGTCACAAACAAGATGTTAGCCGAGCAATATTTTAAAAACTCCACTCATCTGTTTGCCCCCGTTTATTTAAATTGTAATATAAAAACGCCTTAGTATAACTCATAAAATAGCCGAACGTTTGTGAGTTCGTAACTTGATTGCATTTTCCGTTTAAATAATTACACGTTCAAAGTAATTACAATAAACAGCGTATGTCTCAACCTGCTTTAAATTTCACTCATAGCTGTTTGCCCCCTCGTTCTAGAAGGCATTTACAAAATTCAAACGACTCCTACATAAACACACCGATTTGCTTAATTAAAATTTCGGCTGTAACCTACCGGCACACAATCGTAAGACATCAAACGGTTTTTAAATTTTAATTTTAACTGCACGCTGGCGTAATTATTTCATTATCGAGGCTTTGAATCAACTATAATCGATTTTGGAATACCAGCTCGTAGAATCACGCAAAATCGTTTGTAACGCTGTTTAAAAACGAACAAAACAAGATTAGCCATCTCTGCAAGCCGGAGACTGTTTCTAATAAATAACCAAAACTTCTTAGCCAAATGGCAATTATGAAATCTAACATACATAAACACGCCGATGTGCTTAATTAAAAGGTATCTGTAACCTAATGGTACAACATCGTAATACATCAGGCGCTTTCAAATTGTCGTCGCGTTTTATAAACACAAGGCAGTTTTAAAATACAAAGCCGTTTTAACATTAATTCCAATATCTTGGACGCTTTGGTACAACGTTTATTTAAAATAAAATAGATTTTCTATACCGTCTGCAAATAAAACAATGGTTGATTGTAAAACACATTTATTAAATAGAGACCGCTTGATCCTGAGCGTTATAAAACATTTGAGTGATTCAGTTCATTTATTTAATTTCTATTATAAAAAGTCTAAACTCCAGCAGACGCAATCCCCCGGTGACAATGCATTTTGTCTATTAAAATTTACAGCCCGCTATGCAATGACGTCAAAACTTTAAAAGAGAAAGCTAGAATAGCCAGAATACGTGTATTTATATAAGGGACTAAAATAATTATTTCTGGCTTTTATAATTTACATTTCTCGAAAAAATAGTTTGTTATAAAATGCCCAATTGTAATTACATAAAACAAGTTATTGATAAAATAAAACACTTACGAAGACGCCTTTTAAAAATATTACTATGGTTCTAAATTATGCACAATGCAGTTCATCTGTTATTAATTATAATTTTCAGGAAATAAATAATTTTATAATATGACAGCATAGCGGTACTCAAGCGAAATGGCACACTGCTCAAACCTTAAATTTCTAAGACACCTATCTAGTCTAGGGGGTTAGGTGTAGGGGGTACTGGCCAGGCGACTCGGGTTCAAATCCGCGCCAAGCCGAGATTTTTTAAATATAAAAATCCATCCTGTGAGAGCAGCTTCGATGAGGGAGACGGAAGATTTAACAGTTTGAAATTCAAATATTTTCGCTAGAAGTGCGCGCGAAGAAAACCAAGATGGCTGACACCCGGGAAGTTTAAAATTCAAATAATGGGACTTATAAAAAAATCGGAAAAATTTCAAATTTCAAATATTCCCGCGAAAATTAAAAATGGCCGCCGCGTAATTCCGGAAAAAAATAAAAAATGGCCGCCGCGTAATTTAATCAGAAGCTAATGCGTAATTTAATCAGTAGCACACATCAAAAATAATAAGGTCAATCCGCGACATTAATTAGAGCATCTGATTCGCGGTTTAATTCGCGGTTTAATTGACTTCTAATTGATCCGATTAAACAAGATGGCCGCCATGTCCCAATCCAAAATGGCCGCTATAGCCCCGACTGTTCTACTCACACTAATATTTCCCAAGGGAAATATGAAACGTCATATTTCACTATAAAAATGTTTTATTTTTTAATTAAACCAACCAAAATAATAAGAAATGTTTTATTTTTTAATTAAAGCAACAAATGAACTAACAAAGTCTTTGCATTTGTAACGTTACTTTTCAGAACCAAAATAAAAATTGCTAAAGCGATTACAACCAGATACAAACGATGAAGAATCTTGTTCGCAATTCGTCGATGAAACTTCCGTTTCCTTACTAAGAGCATCAAAAGTTGATTAACAGCTATCAAATTAAAGTGCGGCATAATTAAAGATGGCCGCCGATTAAAATGCACTTATAAGGAAATATTAATTCCTGGAATTACTTAATCAAAAGTTTGATTGATAGCTATCAAAACAAGGCGTCCGATAATTAAAATCCGCAATTTAATTCAAGATGGCCGCTGATCAAAGTGCCCTTATAAATAATTGTTAATTGCTGTTTAATTTAATTTGAGTCTTAATCCAGTTAGTGATACACCTATACTACTAACAGTAAATACTACCTATATAAATATTATATATTAATTAATCAGTAAATCGATATAGTTTTCCCACGCCCACACACGACACCCGGTCGTTATCATAACGAACGTGTTTGTTATGAAAAAATGCAGTGAGCTAAATATGTCCTATTATCCTAAAAATTGCTGGCAATATGTCATTTTAAACTAAAAACTTCTGAAAATATGTCATTATGACATAAAAACACAATTCACTAAAGTAAGTACTGTGTTATATTTATTTCACTCATTTAATTGTTTTTTATTCAATATTCTTCTATAGAACTAATTAAAACCATCCTGAATTTCTCTTATTTTCACTGCTAGTTACCTCAAAACACTACTGCTCCCGACGTTCACAGCTTAACTTATTGACAGACCAGCCTTGATGCTTCTCCAATCGTCCAACAAACTCCAACCTGTTAAAACCCTAGCTGCTTGCAGATATGGTCCTGTTCCTTACACTCTTACATGCCACTGTCAACCTAACAGCTTCCTGGTAAGTTCTCACTAACAGATGGTACCCAAATTAATCTTCTATTTTCCCCAGCTCCTACTTTTTAAGAATCAACCAAATAGAACAATCCAAATGAATCAGTCACATCAGCAACCCCCGTCAAATGATCGACTCGTCCTCCATACAATCACCAAATCCAGTAATTAATATAAATTATTCCTTGTATGTGTTAAATAATCCAATTCAATTTAAATATTATTATTTACTTCTTACTTGTATCTAGTTAAACCATCTCTTCAATAACTGTATACTTGTATTACTTCATAATTACATTTCCACTTATTTTTCACCTTGCAGATTTGTTAATACCTTTTTATTTGTATTATACCCAATTATTCATACAAATAAAGGCAGGATTTCAAGTTTTTATTAATGCAAAAGCAGATTTTCCGAAATATCTCTACATAATTTTTGTTTGCTATTTTTACTACCATTCAAACAAAATTACTTTATGCTAGTTACAATTATTACTACACTCTTTAAAAATTAAATGATCTGATTTATACCTACTACATTTCTATATTCTAATAGGGAGCATATTTGTCACATGTAACATTTGCTTATCTTTCATATTAATTTCCACCACCATGATTGAATACTCAATTGCTATAATTTTCAAAATAAATTCTAAATTGTCTCAAGTTTAACTTCCATAACTCAATTTCAACTTAAGAAACAATCTTATTCAAAACTTTTCTAAATTTGATTGTATTAATCTACCAAATTTATTTATTTTAATTTTTATTTAATAACTGACATTTGTGTATCATAATAATATATTTTTGTGTTTACTCAAAATTTCTAAATTTCGACCGCAAGAAAATTAAACAACACGGTTATTTAAAAGAAGAAATTGTTCTCTCATATTAGTGTTCACATTTATAGCTTCTAAAGCATGGCGAACTTCTTGTAAATTTGTTGGTAAAGGTGGTGGGGCACTTCTTCTCGACCTGTATATACTTCTTCGAATATTGGACCTATCTTGTGAATTAACGCGTCCACAGTCCTTGGAAATGGCCGAAAGAAGGTCTTCAGTAGCCTTCCGCTTGACACCATTCTGTATTTTCTGAAAGATAACACACAGTTAAGACATTTTTATGAAAAACTTCCAGAAAAAGATGATAGAAAATGTACGAAAAAAATAATTTTGAAGTTTATGACGTTTATCTTAATAAGGATAAACATAATAACTAAGAATTCGAATCAATGTTTAAGTATTTCTTAAAATTACAATTATAATCAAACTAAATAGACATTTTATTCCACGACAGTTAATTAACCAGTTATTTTATATATTTGACTAATTTGAATAAATGCAAATTTACTTGTAACTTACTGCACTTAGACATTATTACTATTATTATGATCATCATCGTCAGCACTTTCAAATACTGAATACTAATTAAAAACAAATAAAAACATGTAAACAAACAATAATAATAAACAATAATTTACTCACCTTCACATGTAAATTTTCTATTTTTTTATGATTGTGTGTAGACTTTGATGATAACAGTGTTGATTCACTGTGATCTGTAGAAATAGTAGCACTACAACTAATTTATCTTTTCTCAAGGTAAAACCTTCAACAACGAGTAATTTTGCACCACGATAACTTAACATTGACTCCATGGTGGACTCCATAATGAAAATTGGGAATGAATATAATTATTTTTGCTGTCCACCTGGGCACCTGGAAATGCGGTAGTGTGATTGTAAAAGAATTAAGATTTCACTTTGGCCATAACCCGCCTAACCTAGAAATCAGCTCATTAGCATAATCCCTTACTTGCGCGCGAATGGTATAGAAAGTTTAGATGATAAAGGTTCTCTGCGGGGATTGTTTTGACCGCGGCAAGCTGATGGTCAACACCTCCGCCTTTTTAGAAAAGGAGCCATGGGATTACCTGATTAACCCCTTGCGGTGAAGCGGGAGCCAATTCGCCTATCGTTGGGAGCCAGTTCACCTCACACAAAAACTACCTGTGCCATCCCGGGAGCCAATTCGCCTGTTCCGACCAGCTCAACAGGTTCCATTTCTTCTTGGATTGTATTAAGATTTTCAATGGATGGGCTTTTATTTTTTCTTTTTTTTTTGATTCTCTGGGTGTTTTATTTTCGGGTAGGTTAAATGCATTTGGATTTTCAATATATATATGGGTGGTATCTTCAAGAAGTGTATGCTCTGGGTGAGAACTGATATTTGATTCGGCGATTCTTTTATTCGATTATGAAGTTTCACGACTATTTTGCGTTATTGTGTTGTTAGCATTTTGATTTTGATAGTTAAAACTTACATGATCTGGTTGTTTGCATGTAAAACATACCATTTCATCATATGTTAAGAAAATTCTATATGCTACTTGCTCGTAGATATTTAACACAGTCGACGGAAGAGATATTGTCTCATCAGGTTGTACAAAAATGTGTCTACGAAAGCTTTAAAATATGACTGTATTGTTTACCAGTAATTCCAGCACGCAGAAACGGTATGGGAGAGAAAGGTTTTAGTCCTATTGGATTATCTCGGGTCTCCAGTTCGTCATGGGGTATGGAAGGATACACGTTTGATAATATAATTCTTTGCGCTGGTGTAATTAATCGTCGAATTCCTACTTCTTTTCCGCCGATCTCTATGACTTTATTGTTATGCACAACTTGATCAACCAATGCAATACTGAATAAATAGATACAGACATGCTCGGTTATTAGATATACGGGATACAAATTGTATATTGGATTGGGCCAACATTGCTATATCAACAGCTTGTACATAATCATTCAATTTTAAATCGTCTACTATATTTAGTATTATAGCTTGTTCTTTCTTTGGAAACATATTTGTTGCTGTGGTTTTAGTTACTGTCGCATACTGTTGACTTAGGTACTGACAATCCTTTATAGTACGAGAGCCATGACCAAAATTTTTGTCTCATCGTTTTACGACCAAAACCGTTTAAAATCGATAGATTTGGTTATTCTGATTCCAAAAATACTAATTTCAGAAATTTTCCGCGTCACGTCTGACCTGACCGCATTTTCAAATATGTCAAAAAAATTTACCGAACTGTTTCATAGCAATTTGTCTGATTTTCAGAATGTAGTTGAATGATAGATTTTAGATACCAAAAACACAATTTTCAGACACCAGTAGTCGCACGTACCCAGGAGACCATTTGAAAAAATAAAAAATGAGGCAAAAAACCCACAGCAAACCGTCTGAAAATCTTGTTTTCAACTGGACATTGGTCAGTTGATGCGAATAAACCATTTTTCAGAAGAAAGTATGAGCATCTTATGTGTTCAAACCAATTTGAACGTGTTGAAAATTTTTACCGATCGGTAACATAGCATTCTGTGTGAAAACTGTTGGATATGATGAAAAGAGTTGCCCAGATGTAGAAAAAAATGATATCAGACAAATTTAGTGTAGCACCTAACTAATCAGACCGCTTTTCGATAGGCAGAAATCATTAAAAAATCGTATTGCGGCGTGTTTACGTCTATCAAGCAAATGAACCAGGCTGCTATGAGACAGGTCGGTTACATTTTTTGACATTTTTGAAAATGCGCTCAGGGCACATGTGACGCGCAAAATGTCTGAAAACAAACTTTTTCGTAATAAAATGACGAAACCTATGTACATTTTTAATATCAGACATATTGTGATAAAACCGTCTGCCTATTTTTTTGACATAGCAGAAATGCCCCCCCCCCCCCATAAAACTGCGACGTTTCTGAACGTTACTGCCCACCTAGTCGGGTTCAGATTCATCGAATCTAACGATTTTATATGGTTTTGGCCGTAAAACGATGCGACATGGTTTTGGTCGTGGGCTCTCGTACTATTATTAGTTACGGTGTCCGTGTGGGTTTTGGTCGGTGGATTACTTTCAAGGGGACCCCTGTAGTGGAGAGGACGCCAATCTATTCATTTATTAAATTTAAATTTATACGGTATTTATTCTAACATTGGACAATTGGACATATTCGCCCTATTGGTTGCCTATTGTAAATAGCTGCTTATTGGAAATTTGGATTGATCTCTGTATTAGAAGATCAGAGGATTAAGATTGATATGAAGGACTCTTAAGAAGAGGAGAACCGAGTTTGCTAACCCACATTTTACTAAGAATGTGATACCCGATTGTGTGTTTTGGTTCCATCTCACCGCTTGATTGTAATATCAACGAAAATTTGGGACACGTTGCACACACCTTGACGGTCACACCACTACAAGCCAAATATCCGACATAATAATTTGCTTTGCTTGACGCCACTTTGAGAGCGAACCCGTGGGCCGAATTGGCCGATTTTGGTGTCAATCGACTCAGGGCGACGCAAGTAAGCCAGTAGTAGGGTTTTCAAATTTTTAGAAGTGACTTTTTTTATGTGGATTTTCTAACTTCTAAATTAACTCGACACACAAAATGGATCACTCTTGTACAAATTATTATTTCGCGCCCAATTTGGGTGCAGAACGCTAGTAAATAAAATATTGTGTGCTACTTGGAATATCTTACGACTTCGCAAATTGCGTAAAACACCCTGACATTAAAGAGACAATAAGGTCATAAAGCCTAAAGGCATAAATAAATTGTGATAGGTTATGGCTATTCTAAATTGAGCCTTTGACATACGGCACTGTATGAACTAGGCACTTTCTAAATCCTTAACCTTCTGGTACGTTCTTCACCTGTAAAAGACTATGAACTGAGCAATGTACTATCTAGTCACCAGATATGAACCCTTGTTTATGTGTCATTAACTAAACATTAATATTTGAGAGATAAGCACAGTTACAGAAATGGCATGGAAAGAATTACCAATGCCTGTAAAGCGTTTTATTTCAAGCTGAATAGTAATTTTTATAAAGCGCATCCGTTATTGTTTGTATTTATTAACGTCTTACTTGAATTTTTTAAATTAAAATATACATTAAGTTACAGAGTATTAACGAAATTGTTAGAACTAAAGATCTCGAAACAAGACACCGGCACGAATTTTTATAAACGAAAATTGATCAGTTTAGTCAGTCTAGTGAAATAAGTACCTAGGTTACATTATGTGAAATGTCTAGATTATTTTTATAACCAGTAAATAATACCTACATAGATATTATATAGTAATTAATCACTAAGTCGGTATAGTTTTTTTCCCGCGCCCACACGCAACACCCGGTCGTTATCATAACTCCATGGTGTTTGTTATGAAAAAATGCACACCTCACAGTTATACAGTGGGCTAAATATGTCATTTTAACCTAAAAATTACTGAAAATGTGTCATTATGACCTAAAAATTACGGACAATCTACTTATTTGTCAGTTGTCAGAAGAAAGCTGTCATTCATTAAATTGCAAGAATGTGTATTTTTTGTGGTCGTGAGAAAAATAGCGTACATAACTCGATCGAAAGTGTATCATCCTACGTTCGTATTTTAAGTCACTCGGCTCCTCTACGCTTTGTCTCGTTTCTTAAATATACTCGCACGTAATACGCCACTTTCACAGCTTGTTATTTTATATACTATTAAAGGCTTTGATGAATATTAAAATGCTGTATTTGTAAGTGTTATAATATTTTGTACTAATAAACATCAAATGACGCAATCCTGAGATTAATTTAAGTGTCCACTTCAGTTTTAAACAAAATGTCTAATCCGTGGTCTAGCTCCCAGTTCAGGTGGTGCAATTAATTAAAGTTCAGGTAATAGTAGAGTAAAAAGCTTTCTCTATCGTGTCATCCCGTTTGCACTTTGTTGTTAAAATTTAAGACCCACTTTAAATCATTCTTCATCCCTTATGAATGCAAAATCGCGAGGTCGTCCAAAAATCGCCCAGCGCAGGGGGCGGCTGGGGGTGGTATTTAAAAAATTTGCGAAATTTTTTTTTGCATTTTTTATATTTACGGCACCTGGACATGAATGTGCTCAAGACTTATGTCAATATTTTAATTAGAAATATACATTTTGTAATTTCAAAGTCACCATGCGCAATGGTTTCTTATGGAACTCCTTAATAAATAAGCGCTCGCCCTGAAAACGCATAATTGCCATATTCTTGAACTCGTCTTAAAGTCGAAAACCTTTTGATTAATCAAAAAAATTACTGCTACAAACGTTGTAGCTGGAGATCTGGGATTACATTACTTTTTTCAAATTCTTAATCGGACGTATAATTTTGTCAAAAATTTTAAAATTGTAACACCACGTCGTGCCGTAGCGGTCGGCAGTGGAGATGAGAGGAAGGTTTACATTACCGTGGCATTGGCAGTCGAAAAACGACTCTATGCTTCGACGCGCAGATAAGGTCGATATTCGTCCTGTTGCAGCGTCTTGGATGCTGCATTATGCAGAATAGTGGGTACAAGATATCGGCAAAGTTGCACAGAGATTTTTTTGTATTTTTTTAGAAGTTCTGGTGTATGTGTATACTGCAGTGTTAGCAGTTTAGTTTAATATAGTTCTACTTATAACAGATTACAAACTTTTTTGACAATTGATTAAAAGTACCTAGGTTTTAACTTTTTTAAGTTTTGGGTTTATTATTATCATACCTTATTGGTAAGATGTTTTTAGCTCGTAGATAGTACAGTTTTGACGCAGCACTTATTACAGCTCCATTTAATAATGGAAAGTACGAGTTCCGATAGTGAACTTGAATCACAGTTTAACCTGAGAACCCTTGAGAAAGGAGCTGTTAAAAAGCAAGCGAAAATTCACCAGGCGTCATGCGTCATTTGTCAAAAGCAGGGAAATTAATAGTGTTAAAAGAAATATCCAAACAAGGATTTATTGAATGCACGAAAGTTTGTACTAATATTTGTCAAGGAAAAGATATCAGTATGTTGCATATATTTACCAATTTTATTTATTTAAAATAACAAGATCATTTACATTGGCTCAAAAGCTGCTACAAAACGTATACTAGTTCCAAAAATATAGGTTCGTACAAATTAAAATATTCAAAAATAAGTACTGATCCTGATCTTTTCCAAGCGCAAACACCTCAAAAACGTTCTTTACGGACAATTTCATTTGACGTGCATAGGTGCGTATTTTGCCAAAAACGTTTAGGAAATCAAAAACTATGCCAGGTCATGACCAAGAACATGGAAGACAAAATTAAAACTATATCGTGAAACAATTCCATATTTTATTCCAGAATAGGCGAAAATGATTTAATTGCATCTGAAATAAAATATCATGCTTCGTGTATTTCTACGGAATTACGTAATACGAAGAAGAAACCAAACTCAAGTGGAAAATGGAAAACGAAGCATTACGACAATTATGTAGTGAAATGGAGAGAGGCTTCGAAAAGGGAAAAGGTTATTCCACAACATCAGTTAGTAAGAGATATCCTGAAATTAGTGGAAATTCGGAGTTGAGTGATCGAGTTTTAGTTAATAAAATAGTAGAATATTTTGCCGACGATATTGAATTAGTGAAATCTGTCAGGTGTAACGAACCAAGAATGTTTGTGAAAAATATATCCAAGGAACCGGCTATTGAAATAATTTGGCATCATACTGAAACCGAAGCTTCTAATTTCTCTTTGGGTGCATCAGAATTACAAATTTTGACCAAAAAGTATTAAAACGGAAATTAATCAAATACCTACATACGTTGAATACAATAACTTAAACATTAATGAATAGAAAAAATATATCCCAAAAAATTTATATTTTCTTATTAGTCTTCTTGTCTGCAACGAATCGAGCAGTGACATAAAAGATTGTCAGATACTTAATATTTGTCAAGATATCATTTTTACGTGTTCAAATGGAAAAGAAATATACTCCAAAGCATATTGGTCTAGGAATATTAGTTCACCAGGAGACACGATCAAAGAAACTCGGTGAAGCAATACACGCTTGCGGTCAACCATAAATTAGACTGATACTCTAAGAGTACGAAATATCATTGCCCAAGAAGAAATAAAACTCTATCTGGAGAATGACCAAGTCACAATTCCAAGACAATTGGTGCCTAATAGATTCGTCCAGTTTGCTGCGGAAAATATAGATATATTAGAAGAAACTTTAGATAAAGCACCGACATTTCACGGAACTCAAATGGCCGTTCTTCAGAGAGGCTCAATCAATGAAATTGCAGCAGAAGGCTTTGAACTTTTGCCATATAAAATAGATCTCGCCTTTAATAACGACTTTCATTCTGTAGAAAAAATATATTTTAATAAATTAAAAAAACAGTGCAACTTGAAGAACACCAGGCTGATATAATTGAAAAAGATGAAAATCTCAGCTACCACATAAAATATCAAAATATTGCTTGGAGCATGGGTAGGATGAACGACTCCGAAAAAGAAGAAATGGTACTTCCGCAGTGGTCAGGATTCAACAAATTAATTTTTCAAAACAATTTACCTACAACTACATATGGATATTTACATTTGTTGCCACATGTTTCCTCAGAATATGACACTGTTTGGACTGTGATAAAAAATGTAATAAAATTGCTGAGAAACTGAGTAATATGCATACAGTCATTACCTTTGATCAAGCAATTGATTATAAGGCGAAAGAGCTGCAGTGTCATAAACCAGAAGAAACAAAAAATGTAATTATTCGTCTAGGTGGATTTCATATTACCATGAACTTTCTCAAATAATTGGGCAGTACATGGCAAACTCAGGCCTTGCTGATGTATGGTTAGAAAGTGGTCTCTATGGTCAGTCCACCGTTTATGAGATTTTAGCAGGCAAAAAATATAATAAAGCAACACGAGCCCATAAAATAACGTACGAAAGTCATATGAGAATATTAATTCCCTTTTTTAACACATGGCTTATCGAGTGCAAAAGTTCCTCTGTACACACGTTTAATCTAATTTATCTTTATTCTTCGGAAATCCGCAATCATATAAAGAAGAAAGAGGACGCATTACCAAGTTTTCTTAAAACATCACATCTGACGAAGGAATTATTTAAAGAATTTCCCCAATTTATTGAGACACAAACAGCTACATTTAAATACTGGTATACTTACTTAGAATTAGTTGAAATTTTACTAGCATTTCAATATGCCTAAAGAAATGGAAAGTGGGAAATGCATTTAAATAGTTTTAGAAAAATGCTTCCATGGTTTTTTGCTTTCGATCATACTAACTATGCTAGATGGGAAACCATATACCCTTTAGATATGTACAAACTTTTCGATGCAGCGCCAGATGTTTTTGATGAGTTTATGAATGGAATTTCTTTGTTAAACGACTTGATGGAAATTTTAATCAACTTTCAGTAGATCAGGCATTGGAACATATCAACAAGAACTCAAAAGATGCAGGAGGAATAGTAGGATTAACCAAAAATAGTACTAAACTGGATGAGTGGTTCTTGAGCTATAATGTTGTTGGCATGATGTTAGACGAATTTCGTTCATCTTTAAATATTGTTAATAACTTATCCAATCAAAACGTAGAATGTGGTACAAAACGACTGAAAGTTGATGAAGATTCCGTGCAGAACTTTAAAAGTGAATCTTCAAGATTCAATGTTTTTTCCAATAACGAAGATCGACTTCTTGTTATTTCAACCAATGAAATTGCTCCTGCGACTGTTCAAACTTCTTTACTTACCGCTCTGGTAAGACTGGAGAAGAAGCTCTAAGGAAATATCTTGACGTTGTTGGTACTCCTAATTTTTATAAGCCTTTAAGAAAAAATAATCTACAAACATTTGAACACCCCGTAGTTAAAGTAGCTCCGACTGAAAACAAAAAAACTTTTTATAAAAGTCAAGAATTTTTGCAGAAAATATTAGCGGCCAAAGAAATGGGAAGAAATATTAAATATGAAGATATCTTTAAACACGAATTGACAGCTTACCCAATGTCTCTTGCACCTAATGGAGTTATATCTACCCCTGCAAATAAATCTGCTCTGAGAAATATTTTACAAATATTTACTGTTTGTTGTAACAACTTGCCATTGGGAAATTATAAATATTTGAACATATTTGATGGGATGGCATTAGTACAGGGCTTTGGCAAACCCGTCAACGTAAAATCGTTCGGAGATTATGCAAATATTTTAAAATCAATTGTATTCAGAAATACCTACAATGCTGAGAAAATAGATTTATTTCTGGATAATTATAGAAACCTTTCAATAAAAAATTGCACGCGACAGAAAAGAGGACTGAAGGAAACTATAGAACGAGCTATTGATAGTCCAGATACATTATTACCGCAACAGTGGCATATGTTTATCTATTCAGTTTTCAATAAACAACAGCTCGCCAACTTTTTGAGTAATCAGCTGTATGAAAATTCTTTAAATTTAAAAGTTAAGTTTGTCACTAGCGGAGGAATCCTCGACGTATTGCAATATAAAGCAAATTATAATTTAAATAACGACTTATTAGTCGCGTCGCACGAGGAGGGTGATACAAGAATGATACATATATTGTCGGCAAAAATGGAAGGGTTTACAAGATGTATAGTGGACTGCAAAGATACAGATGTTTTGGTATTATTGGCTTACTTTAGTTACTTTAGAGATATATTGACTCCGGAAGTTTGGATGAAAGTTGAAACTAAAGAACACGAACGATTTATTGCAATTCATGAATTGAAAATGAATAGTTCAATGACGAAGTGTCTACCAGCTTTTCATGCATTGACAGGCTGTGATACAACTAGTCAGTTTGTTGGACTGGGTAAAAGAACATGCTGGAAAGTATTTTTGTCTCATTATAATATTCTTGCTAGAGTCGGCGTTGAACAAAAATATGGCTGAACAGTACAATACCCAGGTCTTCATTACCGAATATATTGAATTGCGGCTGGAATGTTGAGAATGGAAAAGTAGTAGCTGTATTCACAACTGAAGCTATATTACCAGAGGATACTTCTGTTCTGAACACCTGCAGTTGTGTAAAAGGTATACATATTAAATTACAGATTGCGGTGGTACCATTAACACATTTTATTTCAGGGTGTACAGGACTGCTATGTTCCTGTAAAAAAAAGAATTAATTGCATTGGCTTCTGCAAATGTATGGGCCAATTAACATGTGCCAATATAGAAATGATAAAAATGCACGCCGCACATTTTCCTCTGAAGAGATTTTATCTGATATTGAAACAGTTTCTGATTCTGAATAATTAGCTGTAGGTACACTTCTGTGCAGTAAAATTAAGCACACACGGCTTTGTTGCATTTATTAATAGCGTTTTTTCTTCGAAAGGTCTTACTTTTCGTCTTTTAATAAAGGTGTTATTTTCAAGTTATGGTGTTTTATCATGTATTGAAACTGCTGCTAGACAATTAAAATACACCAGAATTATACAAACTAGAATATTGTGAAAAATAGTTATAAGACGTGTGCTTAATTTTATTGCACAGAAGTGTACATAAAAGTTCTTATGGTAATAATTAATTATTTATTACTAGTAATTAGGTATTCGTCTGTTACAGGTGGAAGTTTCCACCATTTTATAATATTAAACAAGATGTTAAGTTATATCTCTACTAAACTGTAAGCGAACAAAAAATAATGTTTTCTTCTTGTTTAAATACTATGTTATGTGTTATTATTATTTTTGATGTTGTTACCTGAATACCTATTCAATAAATGTATTGTGTATTTACAATAAAATATTATTCTTGAAAAAAGATTTATTTATAATGCCGTATAAATTGCGCAAAAAAGTACATTAATAGACGACCTTATATGCTCATCGAGGCATACACAAGAATACATTTTCAATAAAAAATCTCAAATATTCAATACATCTCCGTTGGCAATATTATTCTACATAACGCGGAATCCAAAACGCTGCAACGGGACGAATATCGACCTTATAATATGCGCGTCGAAGCATAGAGTCGTTTTTCGACTGCCCCAGCCACGGTAATGTAAACCTTCCTCGCATCCCCACGGACGACCGCTTATTTATTAAGGAGTTCCATAAGAAACCATTGCGTATGGTAATTTTGAAATTACGAAATGTATATTTCTGATTAAAATATTGACATAAGTCTTGAGCACATTCATGCCCAGGTGCCGTAAATATAAAAAATGCAAAAAAAAATTTCGCAAATTTTTCAAAAACCATCCAGCGGCCCCTGCCCAAGGCGATTTTTGGACGACCTCGCGATTTTGCATTCCTAAGGAATGGGAAATGATTTAAAGTGGGTCGTAAATTTTAGCAACAAAGTGCAAACGATAATCTTTCCTTGAAGGCTTTTGCGGGATAGTAAACTCTACTATATAAGCGGTGCCCCCAATTCGAGGAGGCCAAGCACACAATCATGTAAAGACGATGCAGCTGGATGTGAAATTTAGTGTTAGTTGAAATCCAGCTATAGAATGAACAATTCACTATTCTCACTGTTGGTGGTTTTGATATGTGCCTTCAACTTAACGAATTTTACTGTTATTCGTTACGATGTTGGCGGCACTTTTAATTACACATTTGATGGCTTAGGAAATTACCATTACAAGTGAGTATAACTCAAACTAAATTATTTTTAATCTAACTACAAAACTGAATATTGGACGGAAGTTTACGAGAAGTTCAGATTGAACACAGCAGGTTTTGAACATAACTAAATGACACTGCACTAATGGTAAAGTTAAATCAATATAAATTAATTTGACAATTTAACTGGTGTCATTGTCAACCAATGACATTCTTCAATTTAAAAATAAACTACCAATCGAACGATTATTTTAGTGACAATATTTCGAGAAGCTTTATTTCAGCGACAATTTTTTTTTGTAACTATTTTGTAATAAAAAATAGTTTGGATTTTAGTTTTAAGAAAGGATACAATTCAAAGACCAAATTTATAATTTTAGTGTTAGGCGTATTTTTATTGACAATTTTTAATAATTTAAAAGTTAAATTGTCAAGACGAATAGGACTCTAGGTCAAAGTATTGCCGACAATTTTTGCTCTTCAGATTGTCTAGTTTCTGTTGCTTTAGAAAATACCTATCTGAATTGCAACAATTATTGTTGGCAATATTTTGACCTCTCGTCCTATTATTACTGAAAATATAAACGAATAGCTATAAATCATTTCAGAATCGACTTGCCTCATCTAACAAAAGAAGAAGAAAGATCTGTAGACACATCTAAGGCGGGTGAAGATAGTTACATAGTTCGTGGGGAATACTCTTTCAGTTCAGGGGGACATATCTACCTAGTGTCTTATTTCGCTGATGCTAATGGCTATAGAGCTCGTAGTAAAGACGTTGAAAGGTAAGTGAATTGCGATACCTAGAAACTAACAGTTCTAGATAAAAAGTTTCAGTAATATTATAAAAATTAATGGAATTGTTTAATTATTAACAATGCGTAGCAAATATGTCATAAATATATATTATTGAGACATATCTCACAGAACGACTTTTGTTAATTTAGATTTTGAACTGCGAAGCAAAGGTTGAATGATATTTTTAAATATGTACTAGGGATGTTCCGAAAATACAAAAATTCGTATTCGTGAATACAAATACCGAATACAAATACTCATGAATATTCGCGAATACGAATACATGACCTTGAGTGAATAATATCAACATCAACATCGTTTTTGTACGCGGTGCAAATTTTAGAAATAGTATGGAAAATAGTTTTGTTTTTTATTTAATGTTGTAGAATGGTTAATATTTAAAAAAAATGTTTTATTTAATGTATGAATACCTGTTTTATATTTTTATTAAAATTCTTATCTATATTTCTATAATTTTAATGTCAAATACTCGTATAATATTCGTGTTAATTTTGGCGAATACGATTACGAATACAAATATTGAAAATATAGCGAATACGAATAGGAATACGAGTATTCGGAACATCCTTAATATGTACTCTTTAACGTTATAACTGCACTGAAACAAAATTAAGCGTAAATCAAACGAATAAGTTCGTTGTATAGGTGAAATACTTCATTGAAATTGGTCCAACGAACGAATTTATCAAATCAACGTTTGTTAGAATGAATATTGTACATTAACTAATGTAAAAGTGTTTTTTAAAGAAATGAATACAAATTCAATTCAATAATGAACCTCACCATTATTTAGCCAACAACTGTACACAACATTTCTTTATATTAATGAAAGAAATCGTTGTCGTAGTAAAATGTAAGTCAATAAACGGAAGTTATTGATAACATGAACAATATTTTTTTCAGTGTGCATTAACTCTGTGATATGTACCTATCACATTAACTTAGTCAAGAACATTGAATCAAACACAAAAGTGATTTTGAACTAATACAATTTCTAGCTCGTATGATATGCATTTGTATTGTATCTTCTTTAAATAATTTAAAAAGCTCATTGTAGGCAAATCCTTAAAATGGTAACATTATTTATACAGTGTGGTCCATTACGTGTGCAACAAAGGGGACAATTTTTTATTAGTTGTACACCCGAAATTTAAATACCTCCAAAAGTTAGTGCATGTTCTATAAGCATATCAGATGCCCTTAGAATGGCTTCAAGTCAAACAGCATACAGGGCCGGACAAAAATATGAAATTCGTTCAAGAATAAAGTTACCTTATTTAAAAAAATATAACAAAATTTTATTGAGAAAAGTTGTTTAGAATAAACATATATTCCCAAATACAAAGTCACGGCCTCCTATTCAAATTTTTATTCTTTTTTGGAAAATTTTGTATTACCCCCGTATGATACATATTTTTATTATTCTGATTTTATATGTATTTAAAGTAGCCACAACCACATCACTTTTAATTAACTTTTAGCAACTTGAAGCATATTTGTAAAATATACTTGAATTTATATTTTTTTAGGTAACCCTTCACTTCATGTTTGTTGCAACGATATTTAACAGAACTTTAGAATTTCGCAAATATTCTTTTTAACAAGGCAAATGTTTTACTAATAATAATTTACATATGAAAAAACTCACAATTAAAGCCTACAATTCTATTTCAAATTCTTATCAAAATACGGGGCTAATACAAAATTTTCAAAAAAAAAAAAAATTCGAATAGGAGACCCTGACTTTGTATTTGAGCATAACTTTTGATTCTAAACAACTTTTTTCAATAAAATTTTGCCTTATTTTTGGAAATAAGGTAACTTTATTTTTGAACAAATTTCATATTTTTTGTCCTACACTGTATGCTATTTGACTTGGAGTCATTCTAAATGCATCTAATATGGTTACTGAACATGAACTAACTTGTGGCAGTATTTAAATTTTGGTTGTAAAACTAATAAAAAAATGTCTCATTTGTTGCACACTTAATGGACCAAACTGTATATACATAATGGTATGTCAACAAAACGTTTATTAAGAAATTGTAATGGTATTATGCCCACGGCTCGACTCTGCTAGCAGTGCAACTTGATGAACAATTCAGTAAGCACAGAGTTGGGGTGTTTTATGTGGCTGCAATGATAAGCTTAACATTCAAACAATGAATGCATTGGTAAAGAGATATCAGTAATAGTAAAGTAATTAAAGGAAAGCAAGAGGCAAAGCTGGTTTCTCACAGGGGTCGAAGTTGACTTTCAAAAATTAAACAATAGGTTTGTGCAGAATGAATAGCCGAACGGAAAGAAAGTAATAGACACAAACAGGTTTGCTATGTGCATGTAAAAGAGGCGTACATTTCAATTAAGCTAGTCAGTGAAATTTGTGAGGAATCGTAGAAGGTAAACAAAGCTGGAATACAATAACAATACATTGCAAAAGAACAATTTTGAAAAGCAGGCAGCAGGACGTGAAAAAGGAATTTGAAAAGCAAGCAGCAGGACATGGAAGAAGCAAATAAGAAGTAATGAATTCTATAAATAATCAGCGCATTAAACGTTAGTGAAAATCAGAGCAATTAATAAAACGTGTATGTATGTGGCGCAAAAAAACAATTTAGTTTAAGAAAAAGACAATATTTTAGTTGGTAAGAAATTTTAAAATGTAAAATTATGTACTCAAACTTATTTCTATTATGTACTACAATTTATCAAAACTTATTTCCGTTAACATTGTAACTATAGCAACGAGATTTGTTTTTGTTTTAAATAACTGAAAACAAAAAGAACAAAAGAATAATTATTAAGCTTGACATTGTGAAATTTGTGCTTCACTTCAATTAAAGTTTTTACATAATAAATAAGCATTTTGAAACCTGAAAAGTATATTATTGTGTTGTGCATGTGTCAAAGTTTATGTGGGAATGTTTATGGAGGTTTCCGCAACATAAAAATAAAATTTTCTCCGAGAGCATCTTCGACGACTTCGGCAGCAGTTCAGTTCGGGATTCCGATAGTCAATTCCGGCCAAGAAAAGGGTCCAGAGCCACTGCTACACATCGGGCAGGACTGCAGGAGTGCAACCGCCAGCATCAACACCAGTGAAAGCCGTTCCAGAGGCAGATACCAACTGAGGTCATCTCCGAACATTGCGGTAGCTACCACCGATTAGTAAAGGTAATAAATTTGCCTAAAATAACAGAGTTAGCCTGCGAAATTCGAGGGGCATACAAGATTAGGCCTTACTGAAGAGTATAAAAGCTTGTTCAGCGCTCCACCGAAGGTGCAGTTCGAAGAATACGCAAGGCATCCCTAATTTGGGGCTATGCGAAGGTATCGAAGCGTCCAGTTAAAACAATTGCAAAATTTAAGACGGCGTCCATCTGACGTCACGAACTAATTACCTGTTTGAAACAAAAGATGTTATTTGCCCCCAAAGCGCTAAGATTTGAATAAATACCTTACGAATGTTCATAATTTCGCTCATTTTAACGTAAATACCGCTGACTGCACGACATAAACCATTTTGTGGGATTTTTGACAGATTGGTAAACATTTAACTACCGCGTATTTGAACTAATTCCGGTGTACAGTACCGTATCAGACAAATTCTAAATTATAACCTACTAGGAACTCACCCTGGGATTAAAGAGTTATTGTTCTACTGAGCTAGCGTGTTTTTTAAAACTAATTGCAGCTAAATAAAATATTGAAAAGGGCATACAACCATTTATTTTGTGCAGTAAATTAGTATGGGTCACATTCTAACCAGCCTAATAATAAAATGACAGGCAAGGTTCAAACACAATAATAATATTAAACAGAGGATTGTGCATTTTGGATTTTGCTCTTATATAACAATTAAATTAATCAATAAGATAGCAAATTATATAGGTCCGCTACGTGAAGCCTTTACAATATATTCTTAAATATATGTTTTTCCTGTGTTTAGCGGATAACCTTATTATACCGTGTATAGGGTTTTCCATTTCCGATGGAATTACATCTAAATCTCCCTTATTATTAGAGGCAGGAAAATAGTTGCACATTATGTACATTTTGAAAGCCTAACGACGTAGAAAACAGAAATCGAATATCTCGTTTGCTTTCTCGGCGTCATAGTTCATATCTTTTTTCCAAATATCAAATAACATACTCGTAGTAGATCGGAAACCAACAGCGATATTTAAATTTTGCTTTCACTGTCGTATTCTATCAAAAAGTTGATCTCACAATGTGAAAACGGGTTTCCATTGTCCTAATAATAAGACAGATCCCACTTCAACCCATCGAAAATGGGGCACCCAGTACAGCAATATCGAGGAAAATAGAAATGTTCCTAAAGTTTTACTGCAAAAACCCTGGAGGTGTGTCATTTCCATTTAATTACAACAGAAATTCTTTCAAAAAGACGACCTTTTTGAAGGCTTCCTACTATACAGTGCGTTTTTTTAACGGTGACCATAAGGATTTACATAGTAAAACTTATACCTTCCGTTAACTTTTGTTTCTCTAAGGACTTAGAGCAAATTTTGATTTTGAGTAATTAATAACACCATTTTTTACAAAATAGTCGTTACTAGAATAACATGTGCATAAAAATTTAATTATTATTAGCTTTGAAACGGGAAATTAGTAAGAGGCAAAAATGGTTCTGGTAGGCGATATTCAACATGTTGTGGGGTTCGCAATTTACCGCCAGTGTTGATACACGTCGTGCGCCTTCAACGTTTTGAACATAATTGTAGGTAATCTTAAGTAAATATTTTTTTATTATTTCGATAGTTTTGAGTGTTGCTGTTTAAATAAAAAACTTAGTTAAACGTTTTTATAAATTATTTAAATAATTGACACAATTTAGGTAATACAATAAAACTTAACAAAACCCAAACAATTTTACACGTAAATCCCTATGACCACCGTTAGGAAAAACGCACTGTATAATTTTTAACATACGTAGAATATTGTACAATATTTTATTTAAATATTGTATTATTTTCAAACACTTTAGTGCAACTTTATATTATTTTAGTTATCATGGGTCTAAGCCGCCATTGCCGCCGACGACGAGGCGAGTGCCGCCGCCGACGACCCCGACGAGGCGAGTGTCGCCGCCAACGCAGGGGTATCTACCGCTACCGCCGCCGCCAGTGTCGCCGCCACCAGTGTCGCCGCCGCCAGTGGCGCCCCCTGCCGTTCTGCCGCCGCCCGAAATTCCCGTAGCCACAGTACAACTACAGGTTTTGTTAGGTACTAGGTCAGGCTGAAAGCCGATATTTTAATTGTTAAGGCTTGCAGATGTTTTAAATTGTAAAATACAGTATAATAATGTTTTGTATATTTTAATAATTATTGAGTTACTGCAGTAAACACCACTACATGAACATTTCTGTGTTTAGAACTACATCCATTATGAAACTTCTGCATTTGTGTTACAATGTTATACCAAACTAAATAAAGAAGAGTGCGTTTTTCCACCGATTTGTATTGCTACCGATTTGAATTTGGATCTGACTTGAATCAACTACCGACATAAACTACTATTGATTTGGTTTACTACCGAGACGGATTACAACCGATGTGAATTAAGATCCGACTGAAACTAGCACCGACTTGGTTTACTTCCGACTTTTAAAGCTTGTAACAAATATATGATATGTCACCGAACTAAAATACCACCGACTTGGTGTACCAACCGCCTTATATTACTACAGCTGTGGATTTACATCCAGCAGGAACTTACCAACATAAACGATCGCCGGTGTGGACTTCTACAGCGAGTTTACTTCTGGCCGTTTCCGACAGTAGTTGCTGCAACACATCTTATGCGAGCGACCGCAAACTTGTATACCTTCCGATATTAATAATAATTTGGCAGCAACTACAGTATCTTTCTGAAGTAATTGGTACCACTAGCTGTTGAAAGATTCCATATTTCGTCAGTAAATTGTTTATACTATAATAAAACGTCAGTATTATGTTTTAACTCGTACATAGATTTAAATTCTTTCACAAAAGAATAATTATGCGATCTTGTTTGATTAGCGTGTGGCGTATTTTGGCCAGTAAGCATATTTTACTAAAATTCTGTAAATATTAGAACGTTATATGTTATACAGGGTGTATTAAAAATGGTGCATAATCTTCAGGGAGAGCAATTCTTTGATTAATTTAAAAAATTAAGTCGAAAATCTTAATATTAAAATGTTGAATTGGTCTTCATGAGCCCTCGCGAGCGGTATATAGATAAAAATGTGATTTTTTCAGGTAAAGTACCTTTTGTGTTTCAAATATGTGAAAGTATCATCAAGCAAAGTTGTTCACAATGTAAAATTATGGTCGCATGCAAAATTTAAGAAATATTGGCTTACCTTTATGAAACCGTGTGTACTAGATGAAGTACTTTTGTGGTAACATGGTTTCATAAATGTAGCCCGATATTTTTGAAATTTTACATGGGACCACAATTTTACATTTTGAATAATTTTCCTTGATAACATTTTGACGTATTTAGAACAACATAGGTACTTTATCGGAGAAAAATGTATTTCTTATTTACCGTTCGTGATGGCTTATGAAGACCAATCCAACATTTTAGTATTAATATTTTCGATTCAGAATTAATCAAAGAAACGCTCCACCTGAAGATTATGCGTCATTTTTAACACACCCTGTATAGCACAAGTGACTGCATTTAATTTGGCACTACCCACAAAATAACTCAACATATTGTGGTTTTCTTTGTGAGTTGGTTTGATATGCACCGTGTTTAGCTTCTCACTTTCACACCTCTGTATCTTTCTTATTTATTTTGTGATCACTTTAAGATTTTGGTCGATTTACCTACCGGTTAATAGTAATTTATTATACAAGACGATAAAGTTAAATTTTATCGATGAGTGAATCGTTTAGTCGAGACGTTAATGATTCAAGAGTGGATAGAAATTACTTTATCGTCGCGTATAATACAATATTTTTTTCTATAGCAAGAACTTTAACAATTTCAAAAGAAAATAAGGACAGTCAATCACATTTCAAAATGTCAGTAGCTAGATTGGGTTGCTACGATAATACGAAGCTGTCATATTTAATTTAAACAAAAGTTAAAAAACTAAATTACTTTATCTATCCTTGATGTTAAAGTTCTACTTTATCTACCCTTGCTTTTAAAGTAACGCTTGACCTTTTGTTTTGAGTTGATAAACGCACACTTTAACATGTGCTATAGAAAAAATCGGGAGTGTGCTCCCCTAGACTTTCTGGCAAATACCTTGAAGCAAACTGGTACTTTACTTGAATGGATACCGCTACCTGTTTAGGTAAAATGCCACTTCCGGTTAACCGATCATGCTGAAATGTAATATCTGGTAGTTTTTCTACATAAGAAATGTACGTACAAAATCAAATTTTGAATAATGACTATGTACATAATTTCAAGGGTCTAGCTTATTTCGTTTTTAAGTTATCGTGTTCACACACACACACACACACACACACACACATACACACACACAGACATAATTCGAAAAATGGTTTTTTCGGACTCTAGGAGGTCTAAAACGTCAAGATTCGTCAAAATCTCGAAGTCGATTTTTTGACGATTACAATACTTTCTCTATACTACCGTATGCGAGAAAGTAAAAAACAATTATTTCCATAATTTTTAAATAATTTTACTACAAAGCAGTAGCCTACTGAGACAGAAAATATTTGCAAAACTTTTAAAGCTATAGTAGTACTTAGGCTTAGTTTTATCGAAAAAAGTTAGTTAAAAAAATTGTTCAGAACTAGAAAAATAGTCAAAATGTACATTTTAATCCAAATAAGTGCATTTATCTTTGACCGAGTAAACACACCGCTTCTACTTTTTCATCAGTGGTTAGGCATATCCCAGGCATTATTTAAATTTGTAGAATGTTAAATTAACAGATCATAAACTTAATTGACAGTTCGTATAGGTAATTGATGTTCATGCAGTTTTTGTTTCCCAGAGCACCTCTTATTAAGACAACGGATTTTTAATTATTTACATAATATTATTGTAATTTACTTATGAACAATACAACAATTTTGAATAAAATATGGATTTCGACGGTTTTGTAATTCTGAGCAACGTTTACAGTAGTAAAATTATTTAAAAAATGTAAAAGTAATCCTAAAAGGCCAAAATTGAAAATCTATCAGAAGATATATACGAAATATTCAAAGGTGGTATGGTAAAAAGTTGAACATGATATGATCCGGAGACACGCGAGAGCCTCCATTATCATATGTAATTATGGTACGCCCTCGTCGCGCAATAAAGATCAGTACGCGGCATTAATTACTAGATCGCAAACCAAAGACGCAGTTTTCACAGCTGCATAACAGAAGCCGTTTCAACGACAAAGATTGCAAGGGTCTCCAGCAAGACTGCCCGGGGCGTAACCCTCATAAACTCATCAAAGTAAAGATGACAACTCGACAAAGGAAGTGCTCCGGACAACAACCCGCCCGCGAATGCAGGGAAAGCCGTCGCATTAATTAAAAGAGCCACTATTTAGGTGTTGTTTTTTTATAAGGTCAGGAGAAACATAAGCCCCGCGAGTATGAAATAATGCAAATCAATCCGCCGCTCTCAACAAAAGAAAAAAGTCTCTAAGTACACAAATTGGCGAAATAACAACGCAATAAAACAGTAAAAGCTTTCGAAGGTTGCAACGACCAGCAAAATATGCAGTTTTGGAAATAGGAACAAAGTGCACCAATAAAACACCGGCGCCTAATAGTCTGGAGTAGCTCCGGGTTTCAAACTCGCGTTCAATCGAGAAACATTTAAAAAACCACGTCGCGATGGTTAATTAAGCAAGAAACAAAAGCCAACCTAGGATTCGGAAAAGCAATCGCAACGCCCGCCGGGCAAGCTGAAAGAAAAGAAAAAAAGGAGCCGCGGCGCTCTCCCGAAACGGGGATAAATATTAGAGCAACAGAAAGCAATAGAATAAAAACGCAATTTGGTTACTATATGAGCAAACTAGGGCAAGCTTGTACTTATTGGAAAGAGCGAAAAAACAATCTAACCGATGCCAGTACGAGTGATCAATTCCGACCGCTAATAACTCCGCAAACGCCGCGGCGTATAAGAGATCAGCGTCAAAACCGCGCTGCTTTTGTTTTAGAAATAATTTGAAAATCTTAACTTTGTTAATATCCGAGCAAAACATATCGAGTAAAGGCTCAAAATTCAAGTTAGGAGATCGGACCCCAAATTAGATTCACATCGAATTTGCATGCGCCTCACCGCCGATCAACCAATAGCAATCGAGGACCCAGAAAACAAAGTCAGCAAGCCCTTTATAAACCCCGGAATTTTTGAGGAACGCATCCAGTGTCCAGCAGCCATAATCGGAACCAGTCCACTCCAAAATCAATCAAACTTAGTCCCCAGTGGTGCTCACCGAGCTCTTGGAACTTAGGGAAATTTGCACCAGTGAAACCAATTGCACTTAGTCTCCAGTGGTGGTCACCGAGCTCTTGGAATTATCGAAATTGAACCAGTACCAATTGAACTTAGTCTCCAGTGGTGTTCGCCGAGCTCTTGAAACTTAGCAAAATTGCATAAGCGAAACCAACTGAACTTAGTCTCCAGTGGTGGTCACCGAGCACTCGGAACTTAGTAGAATTTGCATAACTTGCGACTTCATCTTCAGCCTGATCCAGCGGCCCGACGCCCCTAACTCCCTCAACCTCCGCCGCCATTGCCTGCCGAGTCAACCGCCCTCTAGCGACGTCCCAGATCCCGGCCAGCAGCCCTGCCGCCCCCTGGCCAGGCCCCAGCCAGTAGAACCAGCGGAGCCACCCCCGAAAGCTGTCACCGCCTCCATGGAGTAAGGACGCCCCGCCCGCTCCACGAGACGCCGCCTCCAGCCTTCGCATACTCCAGGAAACCTTTCAGCGCCTGTTCGGCTCCTCTCCCACCCTCGACCCCGAGTCTCTATTAATCCTAGAGGCTCGCCGGTGTCTGCAGGTTCGGCCGTCCCCAGCAATGCCCCTCGCCGCCGCCTTCCGGACGGACGCCGCATACTACCACTGGAGGGACCCGCGGCTAAACAAGTAGCTTCGCGACTGTCACCGGCCCGCATTCCGCGCAGCCACCGCCAGCACTGCCGTCGCCCGTGGCTTCAGTCCAGGCGCCCTACCCCCAGCCATCCGGCCCGACGAACCAGCGAGGCCGAGTGCCGAACTCCTAACTCCGCCGCCCCTGGCTCATGCGCCCCTCCCCACTAAAGGGAGAACACCGGGCCATCAACCGAAGACACCGCGCCGAAAGATTCTACAAACCTTACTTGCCTATATAGCCTTACATGTACATATTAGAAAAATAAACATCTGTAAATATAATTTTGTTCTCTCTCTCTCGCGCTTTGGTCTGACCCCGTCTACCGGGGAGAGCGCCATTGGCCGACTGAGTTGCCAGGGCACTATCAACAACAGTCGCCATTAGCAGGTGTTAACCCTCGCCCGCCCTTCAACGAGGCCACGGGATCGAGACGTGTTAAACACACTGATTCTGACATGCTGATTTGATTATGCTTCTAATTTAAATTTTTACGTACGTCTACAGTTTCTTGATAACTATATTTATTCACGCCAGTTTAAACGCGACCAACAGACAAGTACCTACTTTAAAAATTTGTCGGCTGGGGATAAGTACATTCCGCAATGGAGTACAATTGCATTAACAGTGTACTAAGCCGTTTGTCGGGCTTCAAATTTTCAGTAATAATAACACGCGATTACTGTGAATTATCAAAAATACTATTGATTTCTCACGAAACCGGTAGCTTAGAAAAAACACGAGCTGAAGGCGAGTGGTGTTTCTACAAAGCAACTCGTTGAGTGTGTAAGCAAAAGTATTTGATAATTCTTAAAGTGGTCGAGTGATTATTCGATTAGATTATACCATGAATATTAATAAGGGACTTACACTAATAGTAGATTATATTATAAGTGAGAGAAATGCATCATTATTTGCGAGTGAGAATTTTGAATCGCGAGTGCCCCAGCACGAGCGATACAATTTCTCACGAGCTTATAATGGCATTTCGCTCACGTGTGATATACGACGTTTTATCTTACAGTAGCAATTCTTGTGCCTAAATAGTTTGCGCAGTCAGAATATGTCGCGAAATAAATTTATAATTAGTCGCCTATGATTTGTGATATACGTTTGACAGTACTGAAGTGTATTGGCAGTACTGAAGTGTATTGTCAGTCTATGTCAAATTCGAGGTTCGTAGGTTAGGTTTTGTTTGTCATTTGACACAGACTGACGCAAAACTTAACCTGAAAATTACGAATTAGACATAGCTTGACAGTGCTACCAACAATGCAGTAGTATAAATAATGAAAACTCACTTGTGAATAAAACTTCATTTTAGTCACTGAAAACAGTTGTATAATGTATGGTAATAGGCGCTACTGTAAGATAAAAATGTTTTTAATGCGTATCCCAGAAAACTTGTTGAAAATGGGATGACATTGACAGCTGACAGCTTAAAGTTGAAAACATCAAGACAATAACACCACGGTGTTTTCACTTATTAATACATGGCCTAAATAGGGATTTTGTGCATTATTAATGGTACTAGCTGAAACCCGCGACATATGCCGCATTTAAAATGCATAACGAATTTAATAACATTTGTTGCACTAAAGAAAGTTTTAAAAGCACGCTAGAGAATGGCAATAAGGAAAAGTTCCAAAAAATATATTTTCAAATGGAAAGTTTCTGGAAAGGAAACGCTCGCCTCTAGAAAGCGTTTTATGGACATTTTTGGATAGCCTTCGGGCAACTTTCTTTCATATTGGATACAGCCAATACTGCTGAATTGAATAGTGTCTTATTTTTGCTGTTCAGTATTAAATGGTAATTATTGTTACAATGTTGTAAATCCGCAGTTAGTGCAAATGTCACTGGGCCCTTTCCGAAAACTAAATTCCTGAAATTTGGTGATCTCTAAATGCACCATATTTAACAAAACTAGAATTTTCTGGAAATAGGGACCATGAACCTATTTGCTTTTGGAATATACAGGAAATATTATAATGTTTTATTGTTATGATGGGGAATTTGCATTAGTATTTAACCCTAGAACGCATAGGTGGCGTCATATGAGACACCACCTATTTAACTATCTAGTTTTTAGTGAATTGCTGTTATGTTACCATATTCATATTTTCAGTACCTCTCCAGAGGATTATTGTTAATATATCCCCTTCATTTTTAATTTCCAAAAATTGTTACAAGCTTTCTAATTAATTTTTTAGTTACTTGGTGTCGCATATGACGCCATCTATGCAATCACGTAACAAGTTTTCTCGGTAGGTGTTGCACGGTAACAACTTGCCATCTGTCCGTTCACGTACATAATTATCATATTAACGTAATGCGAAGTGGAATTTGTTAAAATAGCTATTACTACTGTCTTTATAGGATTGCCAGTCAGCTATTGTACGTGAGCCGCCGAACAGATAGAGTGGAGCAGGCAGCCAAAATAACATATTACAAAGGTCACTCGATAATATTTTAACTATAATTACTAAAAGGAACAGAGTTGGCGACCCTTATAATTAGAACTAATTTCAATTGACATTAAATAACTTTTTGAGGTTATGATACAAATATCGAGAGATAAAAAAAAAATGATCCCCTGCGGGCCGTGGAAATTCAAACGTATGAATGATATGTTGTTGGCACTGTAAGTCTATGTCAAATTCGAGATTAGCAGGTTAGGTTTTGCGTCAGTTTTGACACAGACAGTGTCACTAACAATACACTTCAGTACTGCCAACTGATTTAGGGTATCCAGGGCCTGCTACAATTGAGTTTTAAAAAAATCACACTGTAGGTATTTGTCACTGTTTAACGTAGATAATAGTACCTGATCAGTTCCTTAGATTTAACAATTAATTTATTCATATTCATAAATAAATATTTTAAAATTTTAACTTCCGTTTTGCGCTTTAATATGCATCTATGCAGTAAAAATTAACTTCCAGATATTAAAAAAAGCGTATAGTAAATTTAAAGTGCCTCATTAAACAAAAAAGGTGTGGTGACGTATACGACACCACATATGAGTTAATGTAACTTTCCTAGATGTATGCGTTCTAGGGTTAAGTGTCTACTTCTTATCCCAAAAAGTCAGGTAGGCGCGTACTGCGTGTGCGCTGTGCGTAGTCGAATGCAGACATTTAAAATATGAGAATTATTTGCGCCACCGAAATATTTTTAAGCTGCCTGCAATCTGTGCTTCTTTTTAGGTTTAAGCCATTGAGGATTTTAGCATTGCGTTATAATGTGACGATGGAACGTTTAACACCACGATACTAATAAATATTTGCCTGAAATCTGCTACAATTTCGCTGCTGTGGAAATGTTCTAAAGTTTGTCCTATTTTTAAAAATGATACCCGAACAGAGCAATTTTCATTATCTGTAATTTTAGTAAAATTTTTGAAATACTTTTGGAAAAAAAAATAATGCCATGTGAATAATTTCATTTTTCCTCAACAACATGGTTTTATGAAAGGTCGCTCAACTGTAACAAATCTTTCTGTTACTGAGCATATAGCAGAAAATATTGACAACAAAATGCAGACTGATGTTATTTATACAGACCTTACAATAGCATTTGACAGACTTGACCATGGCATATTATTACAAAAGCTCGGTGCTTTTGGAATCTCCAATAGTCTCATTAATTTATTCAGGTCATACCTTAATAATTGAACTCAATATGTTCAGCTAAATGGGTTCAAATCTGGAAAATACCTTGCCACATCGGTAATCCCTCAAGGATCCAACCTGGGACCACTATTATTCAATATATTTATGAATGATATTGGTGATGTAATAGACATGAACTATTTGTTATATGCTGACAACTTGAAAATATATAGTTCAATTAATAATGTTGCAGACTGTGAGAGACTTTCATTAAATCTAGATCATGTAGTTGAATGGTGTAGAAGAAATAATTTAAATCTAAATTGTGCTAAATGTAAGGTGACGTCATACTCTCACTAAAGACAGATCCAATTATTTTTTAATATTGTATTGATAACTATTCACTTGACAGGCCTAAAACATTTATTGATCTAGGAGTTACATTTGACCCTAACCTCTCCTTTAATATTCATCTTCATAACATTATAAATTCAGCCAATCATATGTATGGACTTATAGTTCGAATCAGCCAGGATTATAAAGATATTATGACCTTAAAATGTCTTTATTATGCTTTTGTAAGATCAAAGTTGGAATATGCCTCGGTCATCTGGAGTCCACACTATCAAGTTCACATTGATCGAATAGAAGCCATGCAGAGACGTTTCTTAAAATGACTAAGTTATAGAATTGATGGAGTGTACCCTCCCATCGGCATATCTCATGATGAGTTCCTATCTAGGATAGTTTTTCAAGTCTTGATGTAAGACGAAAATATTACTCGGTTGTTACGCTCCATAAAATTATTAATAGTAAAATTGACAGCCCTGAATTGCTTAAAAAAATCACCTTAATGTGCCTCGAATAGCTTCGAGATACGCCGACTCATTTTACCTAAGTACACCTCGTACCAATATTTTAAAAAATTCACCTATATATGCCATGTGTAATAATTATAATAACATTAGCCATTATATAGAAATCTATAACTGTATCTTGCAGAAAATCAAAACTTACTGTTTAGAGTAATCGCTGTTCTGTTACACCTTCTCATTATTATTTGTGTAGTAAATTTTAAATGATTTATCTCGTAAATGTATTATATATCTTAAATAGTCGGTTTTTTCATAATTTTCTTTCTCTTTAATGGAGCATGTGCTTGAAATAGATTTAACAAACAGTTATTTAACATGTTGATTTTTTCGTCTATCGTCGTTGTAAAATGTATTTGTTGCAAAGACAAACGATGCAAGTCATGATAAAAATGTGCTTTGTTTAAATATTTGTAGTCTCTAAATGTTATAAATTTATTTGGTTTTACTGGCTTAGAGATGTTTAAAGTACAAAGTACTATATTATGGTCCGAAAAAGTACAATCAATAATATCCGTGCGAATAACCTTGCTAGGATCATTTATAAGTATTAAATCTAATAAATTTAAGTTCCTGGTTGGTTCATTTACGACTTGTGATATTGAATAATTTTTAATCATATGAAAAAATAATGCGTTTGTATGGAAGTGACGTTAAACAAATTAATATTGAAGCACCGAGACAACAAACAATATCGTTATCAGGTATAATAAAGGACAAAGATTCATCTATGTAATTTATAAAAGTCCTATAACTCATTTGTGGTGGCCTGTATACTGCACCTACTTTTATTTTATATGTTTTAATTGTAAAGGATATCAACAACTGTTCAATTGAATTATTTACATCACAGACTGTAAAATTTATACAACTTTTAATATAAGTAGCCACTCCTCCTCCTCTAGTATTCCGATCTTTTCTTATTAATGTAAACTCATTTGCAGTATTAGATAACCATGTTTCTGATAAAGAGAAAATTGTAAAGTCATATTCATTAATTATATGTCTAACATTATCTATTTTTGGCAGCAGAAAGCGTACATTCAAATGAGATACCCTAAAGAAGTCATTATTTTCATTCATAATTATAAGAAAGCAAATATATACAAAAAATGTGCAAAATGTAACAAAAAAATTAAAAAAGGTGTGTAAAGAAAGAGCCTCGAGTTCAAACGTCGATATGCGGTGTTGTATTATGAACCATTTAATAAAGAAGAAATATCACTGCTTTGTAGAGATTCGTAAGGGTAGAAAAACAATTAATAAACACAATTATTAAGAACTTTCAATATATTCGACGTACCTGTGATACATCGGACGTCAGTTCTATACTAAAGCCAAATATCGAATGCCCATATAAATTCGCAGAGCGTTGCCAGATGTTCAGTTATAAATTATGGTAGCAGCAACATCAATTTTATGATATTTGGAAACAAATTATGGTATAGTCAAACTATATTTTCAGGGAGTATTTTTATTACCTATTAGAAGTATCATAGAAATATCCTTGAACACAAGATATCCACATTAATTTGTTTAATCACTTTATACAAATGAATTAAACTATAAACATTATTATTGATCCGACAATTAGGTTCGAGGATAGTTTAAATCAACCAGAATTGGTTCATCAGGAAAAAGTTGCTATATATGAACCAACGGTTGATTTCTATAAAGAAAAATTTTCAATAACCGAGATTAAAGTTATAGGGCTACTTTTTGGGGCGAGGGGAACTTTAACTAAAAAATATATAGAATTTAGGAAAAAATTTAAATTGCCGAAATCACTAGATTCTAATATTGTATTAACCATTTTAAAATCTTCAGTGTATATTCTTCGTAATCATTTGTTTAATGTTAGCTTTTAATTATTGTGTTCTTATTTGTTGAAATTTTATTACTGTGTTATGTTGGCAAACTGAATGTCAGTCAGTGTATTCTTTGTTGAATAAATATATATATATTTTTATTGAAAAAACTGGGTAAGAGTTACTTTCATTTAGCTAAATTAAATGAAGCATTAACATAATAAATTGCTAATAGTAATACATATACCTTTAATTAATATCGTAAAGCACAAATAATTCTACATTTATACTATCCATGACTTCAGAGCATTCTTAAAAGCAAATAAGAAATTAGTTGGCAGTCAAGCAAAATCATTATTTTATTTTTTTTAATAATATATTTGATGTTATGTTTTTTCAGTACTATTTCTTTAGAGGGTTGAAATTCATAACAGCAACCATATTTTTTATGTCTTCGATATTTATTATTTTTAGCGACAGTTTATTTCTAATTTCAGTATCTAATATATCGTTATGCTAAAGTCCCCCTCTTTATATTTAGTTGTTAAGTTTTTTATGAAAGAAATTAAATAGTATTTAAGCTTTTTGAGAACTCTTTCAGGGTGGTCCGCCAATCTAGTTACTTGATAGTTGCTATTTTATTTTTTATATGAACTGAAATTAATTAATGACACTTGCTGTTAACTACAATTTTAAATCGTGTTCAATGACACTTTCTATTCAAGATGACAAAATAAAATCCTTTACAATGTTATCTGACTCAATAATGTTTATGATAAGTATTTAATTATGTTTTAATAAACCTTTCTAATTGTCTCTTATTTCAGATTACTTCAATTCAACTTATTATGCACCCACCTGGATTCCTTGCTTTGTAAACCAACTCAAAATTACCTTGGTATGATTATGTCCTGCTATCTAAACTCCTTCACACCTCAGCCACAATGCACTGGTCACTAACAAACCGCCTCCAACCTGCAACACCCCAAGATGCTGGCAGATACCTGTTCCTCTTCTAACCCCTGTACAACTGTCACTCCTACAACGTCCCGCTGTCCAACTTCTCCATGGTAAGCATACTTCCACATATGATTGTAAAATAACCTTGTACTTCCTTAGATCCTCCTACAACCACACACGTCGTCAGCATCCAGCAGAAATCTCAATCTCGAACAGCTCCCTCGTCAAAGCAAGTCAACTGGTCCCTGTCAATTGGTCCTTGTCCAAATGGTCCTTACTTCCCCAAGCGAAGTCCACGAAAACTCCACCAACTTGCAATCCTCTACTTAATGTAAATATTTATGACTTGTAATACAAAATCCATTCAATTATATCCAATTCCTATTCTTCTTGCTTCTTGTAATTGTTATTATGTAGTTATACTATATTTAAAATTCTCTTGCATTATTCTCATTTTATACTCGTAATATTTTAATTAATTCCACCTTGTAGATTTATATTATCAACCCTTTTATATAACCAGCACACAAATTAAATAAGTAGGGCCAAATTTCTAATTTATTTTTACCAAACTATCCAAATTACACGTTGTTTTTCAATCTGTTATTTCTCAATAATCAAACAAATTTTTATTTCTATGCTAAACTACCATTATTTCTGCCGGCTACACAATATATTAATCTGAATGTTACCCACTTCATAATTTCTTACAATAGGATTTTATCTTGTCATATGCATTATTAACTTGTATTTAGTATTATCTCCTTTTACCACCATCAAATAGTACTCAAATGCTATAACTTTCTTTTTAAATTTTCTTTCAATCTTTAATTCCATCCATATCTTTCAATTAAATAAGCAGTTATATTTAAAATTTTCTAAATTTGATTAATTCAATCTAATGACTGTATTTAACTTTTCCTTTAACATTTATCTAAATAAATAGACGTATTTAAGGTAGTATATAGACCCCTATATACCATAGCAATATATATCTGTCCGTATGCAGGTTTATTACCGACATCAAGGTACAACGGACCAACTCTGTGGTATATTTGACCATGTATTTTGAAACAGTATGGACCATTTCCATGAGGAGCAACTATATTTGCACTCATTGATGCCATAGCCAAACTGCTGTTGTAATTCCTAACGTACTTGAGAAAATTGTTTGAGCGAGAATCAGTTCCATTCAAAAGATGTTCCAGTTGTATAGGATACAAAATGTAAGGCCCCGCAATGCTTGCACTTTACGTCCATGAAATCAAGTGTATCTTCTGCCAGATTCTGCAATAGCTCTCCCTCTCTCTCGTTTTCAGTTTTCCGACTGGTTTGTAACAGTTCTCCACATTCGTCGATCTTGTGTCATTTCTTTCAGTTCCTTGTAGGTACTTGCTTTTACATCACTCATTATTTGTTTGATGTATTTTAGCCGTGGTCGTCCTCTCTGGTTCTTTCCTTCTACTTGTCCTTCTATTATTGTGTTTAGCATGCTTTTATTTCGTAGGATGTGGCCTATGAGTTGACATCTTCTTTTTTTTTATTGTGTTGATCATTTTTGTTTCTTCTCCTATTCTTCTGAGGACTTCTTCATTCGTTATTCTTTCCATCCAGCTGATTTTGAGCATTCTTCTGTAGCACCACATTTCCAGTGCTTCTAGGTGTATCCTTTCTGGTACTCCAAAAATCCAGCTTTCACGTCCATACAGTGCAACGCTCCATACAAATGTCTGTAGAAGTGTTTTTCTTGTCTTTAGAGAGATGTTTCTTAATGTTATTAAGTTCCTTTATTGAGAAACGCTTTCTTTGCTTGTTGGATACGACTTCTTATTTCTTTCTTACATCTTCCATCTCTACTTATCTTGCTGCCTAAATATGTGAATTCGTCTACTTCTTGTAGTTCTTCATTGCCTATCTTGAAGTGCGTTTGTGTTCTATGTGTTGATCTGGTACATACCATAACTTTTGTCTTTTTCTTGTTTAGTTTCAGATTATACTTATTGTTAAGTATATTATTCAATGTGATTAGATCTTAGTGTAGTTCGCTTCCATCGTTTGAGAGTATTACAATGTCATCAGCAAATCCAATTGTTTCTATGTGAGTTCTGTGGATTTTGATTCCTTCTTTGTTTTCTGAGATCAAAGTGTCTATGGCTTTTTGTATGTATAGGTTAAACAGTAGAGATGACAGTGTGCATCCTTGCCTCACTCCCTTTTTTATTGCTATTTCCCTCTCCTCTTCGTTGATTCTTATGCAATAGCTCGCAATCTTCAAAATGTCGCTGTAATAAAAGAAACAAATTGTTGCATTAAATAATTATTGTTGCTGTAGTTCATTGTTGATCAGCATACCTGAAAATCAGTCGGCTGTGAAGGATTTACATCCATGAAAACAAGTGTATCTTCTGGCAGATCCTGCAATAGCTCACGGTTTTGTGTATTTCTTACGTAATCTTCAAAGTGTTGTGGGTGCCGTTGTACGCACGTGAGTATTCAGTCCCCTGGTGGCCCCACGGCAGATATCTATAGAAATCGAAAAGCATACTTTAGCATCAACATCATTGTGATAGCGATTTAAAGTTGTTGCATATTATTACTCGGTGGCCAGGATCAGTGCACGATAGCACCATATTTTTATGACTCATCTCTTCCTATTGAGTTTCGTATAGGTAGATATAATAATAATAATAATAATAAAGTGTCTTTATTCGGCGAAAGTTCAGCCGAAAGGCTGCTCTTCTACTTAACCTTACAGTTACATACATAGATATCACTTGCATATATACAGTGTGTAGAATTGGTTCACGCACTATAGGGATTTCCATGTTAAATTCTTAATGTTCAAATATGGGCTCCCCAAATGATTTTAGAGAAAAAGTGTAAATATGTTTCTTGTAGAGAAAAAAATACTGTATACTACCATATCATTACTTATTTGTTTACTTTTCATACAAGGGTTAAAATTAAGGAAATTAAAACTACTATTTTAGCAAAAATAGGTAGTGCCTTGGAATCGTTGAAACAAAAAACAATTGTTAGTTAGCTGTCATGTTAGCGTCTTGATAATAAATGTAGAAGTGTTTTAAGTAATTCTGAGATAATATCATGTATTCGTTGAATGAAAAGATCCTAATGGTGAAATGGTACTATTCTGGTAATAGTGCACGTGCAGTGAGTGATATGTTTGCTGCAGAATATCCGAATCGACCAATTCCAAGCCACACTACTGTTGACAGAATGATCCGCAAATTTGAAGCAACTGGTACTGTAAATAATAAGTGTAAATGTAATGAAAACGCCTTGCAAAATGTAAGACATCAAGAAAATGCAAACGCTGTCGACATATTACTTTCAGTAACTGAAAATCCTAATGTAAGTGTACGTCAAATGGGAGAAAATATTGGGATACACTACACTACAGTGCACAAAATTTTGAAAAAGCACCAGTACCGTTCCTATAAATATCAGTGCCACCAAGAGTTGCTTCCGAATGATATGGAGAGAAGGGCTGAGTTTTGCTACACCATTATGGAAAAAGCAAACGAAGATAGAAATTTTTTAAGGAATGTCTGTTTTACAGATGAGTGCACGTTTACGGTTAACAATGAACCAAACGTGCAAAACTGTAGAATTTGGGCTACACAAAATCCTCATAATTATTTAGCAACGAGAACCCAATATCCTCAAAAATTAAATGTTTGGGCCGGTATCTTAGGGCATCATATTATTGGACCCTTTTTCCTTGATGGAAATTTAACGTCTGAACGTTTTTTACAAGTATTATCCGAAGAAATAACACCAGCTATAAATGAGGTTGCACCGGAAAATGAAGAGGTTTGGTTTCAAATGGATGGATGTCCTGCACATAACAGTCGTGTCGTCCGGGAATATTTAAATCAAAGCTTCAATGGCAAAGTTATTGGTAGAGGATACGAAATTTGTTGGCCTGCTCGGAGTCCTGACATTTCTCCTAATGATTTCTATTTATGGGGAAATTTTAAATCAAAGATTTACAGTGGTAACCGTTTTGAAGATTTGCAACAATTGAAAACTAGTATTCAAGATCACTGCGCAAGAATTTCGCCAAATCAGTTGGCAAATGTCAGACGAGAATTTTATGATAGACTGGGTTATTGTTTAACAGTGGCTGGAGGCTTATTTGAACATTTATTATAGTAATTGTTTTTTTTGTGTTAATTCGTTAAATAAAATTTACTTGTTCTATTGCAGATTATTATTCTCATTATTTTAAATTTTCAATGTGCAAGAAAAACGAGATTCAGCTTGTTAAAATGACAGTGGCCTTGTTTCAACAGTTTATCAAAGCATCGCTGGTTTTTGTTAAGGTGACAGTTTAAGTTTCTCTGTTTTGTAAGAAAGGAAAATAAATTTTCGGCACTAGAATGCATTGTCTAAACGCAAAATTACTTAAAACACTTCTACATTTATTATCAAGACGCTAACATGACAGCTAACTAACAATTGTTTTTTGTTTCAACGATTCCAAGGCACTACCTATTTTTGCTAAAATAGTAGTTTCAATTTCCTTAATTTTAACCCTTGTATGAAAAGTAAAAAAATAAGTAATGATATGGTAGTATACAGTATTTTTTTCTCTACAAGAAACATATTTACACTTTTTCTCTAAAATCATTTGGGGAGCCAATATTTGAACATTAAGAATTTAACATGGAAATCCCTATGGTGCGTGAACCAATTCTACACCCTGTATATGTACTTATTTAATATGTAAATTTGATGTAATACAAAAAAGTATATTGTTTAATATTTTTAAAATTAGGAATTAAACTATTGCTCTTGTAAAATATGTCTGGAAACAACAGCTTTCAAACTTTTAGTAGATAATATTTTATATTCAGATTTGAGCTTGTTATAGACCGTAGGCGCTGTATAACTGAAACATCTTTTAAAAATTAATGTTCTATGTTTTGGAATTGAAAAACTTAATTTATTCCTAGTATTTAAATTATGAATTGTCACGTTAGTTATTAATCGGCGAAATAGATATGTTGGTGTACCAGATTTTGACACATTATGTATCAAACAGGCAATGTGTAATTGTCTGCGGTTGTCTATGTTTAACCATTTTAGCTCCTTAATTACATGGGATACGTGCTCTCTTCTCATATTACAAACAAATCGCACACATGAATTCTGCACTTTTTGAATACGCCGACGGGTATCCTGATCCAGACAGGGACCGTAGACCACATCGCAATAATTAAATAATAATAATATCAAGAATTCAGACAACATTATTTTAAGATTTTTATTTAACAATCCGCGGCTTATATACAGATTTCTAAGTACCGAATATGCTTTTCTAGTTAAAAGTACTAATGTATTCCTTAAATCCTAATGATTCATCAAGTATGAGCCCTGAGTTTTTAAACTGAGATTTTAACGGTAACGTGACGTCCTTAATTTTTATATTAATATTAGTTTTTAAGTATTCAAGATTAGGATTCTTGGAAAATAGCATCACACCTGATTTTAGTGGATTAATTTTAAGATTATGTTTTTCTGAAATGTCTACCAAGTTTTGTAAGTCATTGTTGATTTTATTAATCGTGTTGTATAAATCATTATAAGAACTTGAAATGTATAATTGCGTATCGTCAGCGTAAGCATGAGTTTTACTATGGTTTAAAAATAAACTAAAATCTGCAGTATATAATACATATAAAAGTGGCCCAAGAACTGAACCCTGAGGCACGCCCTTGTTTAGAATTAGGTCGTCAGATAATTTATCATTTATTAGTACTTGTTGATGCCTGTTATTCAAGTAATTCTGAAAAAATGTCAAAGATGTTCGGTCTAAATTATAGTATTTTAATTTGCTGTTCATAATATCAAAATTAAGGTTGTCAAAGGCTTTACTGTAGTCAAGTAACACTAGGATTGTAAATTTTCTTTGATCTAATGCCGTTATAATATCGTCGGTTATATTTAATAGAGCAGTTGCAGTACTATGTCCCTGTCTGTATCCCGACTGTGTAACGGGCATTAATTCATGTGCTGACAAGTAAGCTGTAATCTGAGAAGATACAATTTTTTCTGCCACTTTTGTTAACACGGGCAAAATGCTTATTGACCGTAGGTCGCTAAGGCTCTGTGGATTTTTTACTTTAGGTAATGGATGAACAAGTGCATTTTTCGAAATATTAGGAAATGTTCCCGATGTTAACGAAAAATTAATAATGTGCCTGATAAAATCGGTTAAATGAGGTACACATGCCATCGCTTCCCACTGCAGTTGATTTTAAGCTGTTTATTATTTTATTAATATCTTTATTTCCAACTGTTTTGAACTTGAATTTGTCTTTATTAATAACGTTAGGATGCACAGATTTATTATAAAACTGTGCAGCCTCACTGCAATTTATTTGTAAAACATTAGACGAAGCTACAAAGTGATTATTAATTTCATTCGGATTTTATAGTTCAACGTGTAACTCAGTATGATTAGTAGTCTTAATATTTAACATTTGTAAGGATTTCCACAGATCCTTAGACGCCGTACTACTCTCAACATATTTGAAGATAAGCCTTTTTCTCCCGTCTAATAGCAGCTGTAGTATAATTTCCTAATTCCTTATAAGCTATCCAATCCGCTTGTTGTTTCGTCGTCTTAAATTTCTGATAACGCCTATCTCGTTCTTTCATCATAATTTTTATAGTATCAGTTAACCAAGGAGCTTATGGCTTAAGAAATCGCACCGTTTTAAATGGTGCATGTTTATTAAAGCAAATACAATATTTTCATTAAAAAAATCTACTTTTTCATCAATATCGGAGAGTTCAAATATGTTAGTCCATCTAACGAAAAGTATTCATAATCAAAATTTGAAAAATCACGAAACGTAAAAAGTTTTTCTACTAATTTAAATTTTGGTAAATTTAAGTTACACGCTATTAACCTGTGATCTGTTACACCATGCATATCATCTACGTCCACTTTTGAAATTAAATCAGAATCATTAATCAATAAAACGTCTATTAATGTAGCACTTGTATTAGTAATTCTTGTGGGTTCATTTATCAATTGCTGCAGTCCAAATGCACTAATGATATCTACAAAATGCACACTCTGCGCAGATCCGGTATTTAATAAATTTATATTGATATCACTAGTACACATAACTACGTCAGCTAAGAGTGTGATACAAGAAAGAGAATTTTCAAAGTAAATATAAAAATTATTTATATTAGAATGAGGAGGCCTATAAATAACTCCAATCCCTATAGTATTACCAGCGTATTTAAATGTTAACCAAAGTTGCTCCAAGCATACGTCAAAGGGAAAAAGTTGCGAAGACAAAATGTTAAAAGAAATGTTATTTTTTACATATAAAGCTACACCTTTAATTAAATTAAACGTTATGCACTTAAAATAACATAATAATTATAAACAGATAACGTAATTTAGTTTTATTTATTTATACATATATAAAATGAATCATTTTCCCTTAAACAGAAAAGCGAACTGAATTTAATGCGCTCAATACGGAACGCATTTAAAATCAAAATTTGAAATTAAATAGAATTTCTAATACTCTACATGCTTGCAATAAACAATCTCTTTAAGAATAAATTAAAATCCATTTATAATAGTTACTGCAGCAGTAAGTATTAATTTTTTGATATTATTTAGGTCTAACATCGTAGAAATTCTAATTAATCTCTTATCAACTTTTATCATTATGGAACCATCGTGTAATCACACATTTCCCAAACCAAATTCTTTTATGCTTAAATTAAGTAGTTCCAGACGAATTTGTGTCAAGTCCTACCGAACCACAAAACCCGAACCTTTCAGAACTTTTTTGCACGAAAACACTCGATACCGCACACTATAACTTTGAAATTTGATTATGATTGGCCGTATTTTCCCTTTTTGTATTTTGCCAATGCGATGACATCGGTCTATATCAGCTGCGTTCTAAACTATCTCCATTTTTAGCTAGAAAGTTTAAAGCTACCTGGGTTGTGTCTTCACCGATAACTTCATTGATGCCAAAAAATCGAAGGTTGTGTCGTCTTGTATATTGTTCGAGTTTATCTTGCGTTGCACTCATGGTTTCAATAGTTTGATTCTGCTCGTGAATAATATTTCTTAAACCATCTTTTTCGCCTTTCATAACTTCGTATTGTTTTTCAACTTCGGCGGTAATAGCTTTAGTTAAATTCTTGACTAAAGTATCTAAGAAATTTTGCGATGTACATATACCTTGAATTACCGTTTTAATGTTTAGCTCCGATTCTTCGTTTTTCTTACTTCTGGAACCCATTTTTATCACAGCAACCACACAATTTAAGACAGTTATAGTAAGTGGAAAATTTCGTGGAATAGTAAGGAATAAGCAAATTGGCTGCAGGCACACGCCTTCCTCTGCTTGCTGCACTTCTACTCGCCACGACTCATACCACTCGACTCAAACGGTTTCGTATTAGGCGATAGTGGATATCCATTTAAACCTTATCTGTTGACTCCGCTAGCGACCCTGCTGGCGAAGAAGCTTATAACAGATCTCATATTATCACTCGAAATACAGCAGAGATTTTTTGGAGTTCTTAAGCGAAGATTTCCCTGCTTAAAAATGGCTTACGACTGAAATTGAACACTACTCTGAAGGTGATTGTGGCTTGTGGGGTGTTGCACAATATCTGTAAAGAACAAAATGATAACATTGAAGAGTATTTTGACGAAATTGAAGATGCTGAAGAAACTAATAATTTTATTTTCCACGAGGTCAATCATAATAATGAAAATTATGCAGTGCGAAACGCATTGATTGCCTCTGTTTTTGCCAGATAAAATTTCCACCCAAATCTTAGGTTATGTCACACAAGAGCACCTAAGTAACAACACACAATAACAATTGTTCTAATTAAAATGGAAAATATAATAACGAATACTCACTTTTCTACAACAGAAATGATGGTTTCCTTTTCCCGCTGTGTGAAATTCACCCGCTTTTTTATTATTTCACTCATCTTCGTAAACTAAAAGCCAGCCATAGATAATGTAACCCCACGGGGAGCTGTCAACACGACGATTTTATCCTTGTTGCCAGATTTACACTGTAGGAAATAAATAAGGTTGACGCCGGATTTTGTCTACCAATTCCGCTTTGCCTGGCTGATCTGCTAATTTATTTTTGAGAGTTTCGTTTAATAAATGAGGATGAAAATGTACCAAAAATATTAAACATGTACTTTTGTACAAACGGTTTCAAAATGTACCAGATTCGTAGAATTGTACCAGGTCTGGCAAGGCTGCTGTGCAACCGCCAATATCAAGACCACGCCCATTGTAGCTACTGCACATAGGCTGCGAGTGGAAATGTTGTGACTTTGGGAATGTTCTGGTTTATTATAGAGGTATGATAGTCAAGGGTAATACCACAAGTAGTGAATATATTTCTGACAAATATTTTGCCGTTTCCATGTAAATTATTGCGTTTAAATTTCACGAAACAAAATCAGTTCAAAAATATGATTTTGTTGAGTGAAATTTGCAAAAAGTAATTTCTATGGAAATGGCAAAATATTTAAAAAAAATATATCCACCTCGAGTGGTATTTGGAACGACTATTTAACAATATTAATACATAACGATTAACTTTATTGAAAAATAATCCAACAATTAATATTCATCCTCAATTAAATTCAGCGGAATACTTCCAAAACACAACATTTTAAAATTTATAACGCAAGCCAAACTTTGTTCATACAGTTTGTTGGTGTTTAGTTTTATGTAACCGAGCGATATCACTAAGGACAGAACATCGTTGCTAAGCGATATTTCGCAACAAGGCGATTTAGTTTTTGAGTACGTACATTGTTTTGTGAATATTTTGCATGGTGCTCAATATTCAGTGATATACTGCTGTTATTGGTTGAAAAAAGCAAATGTCTGCAATATGATTGGCTTATATGTTATAGTGTTGAATAGTCAATATAATACAAATAAACTTCTGGCATTTTGAAAGTACCTATAGCAACCAGACAACTACAAGGAAAAGGTGTTGGTCAGTAGCGTGCGGCGGCCAGTTTACCTCCTGCTGATGGCTTGAGATCCCGAAAAAGGTATGGGTCGCTTGCGCGCCGTGGTCAGAAAAGCTTTGCCGACAATGGCTGAAAGTTTCTGGGAAGGGTTGAGGATTTAAAGATTATAGAATTTATATTTCCTAATAATATCTAAAAAAGATGCGCCAAAGGCCAACTTTGTCACATTTACCCCCCACATTTCTGATCATATTTCAACTATAAATATGCACGAAAAATCGGAGTTTCACTTATACCCTCGTCAGTTGTTACGGTGTTACTGCCTTTTCAAAATGGAAACAACGCTAAGTGAGCGCGGAAAAAAGTTAATAATTATGCAGATGTACGAAAAAAAAACTGTACGCTTCGATATCTGTCCACAAATCCGAAGAATTTTTGTTAAAAAGAAACGATCATCATAATCATCTTAGCATCGAAAATTTAGAAGTGCTTTTTCTAATTATTTTTTATTCTGTCGTAATATGACTGTTATGATAATTCCTGCAACCTTTGTGTGGCGTCACATAATTCATGGTGTTTAATGGGCATTTCGCCAGAAGGAACAATATGTTCTCGTTAACAATGAACTAACCATTAAAAATAAAAATGAATGAGAAAAACCTAGCTTTTCATCTCCAGTAAAAAGCTACCTAGGTTTTTCTTGTTCATTTTTGGCTTTAATTGTTAATTCGCTGATAACCAGGGCAGATTGTTTCTCGAAACGGTAATCTGCAGGGTGGCGACATAGGTACCGATTAAAGAGCATGAATGACTGTTATTTTTGAAATAACGAATACCCCCAACTGTTACGGATCATCATATAATTTTGTGTTTTTATCTTTTTACATAAATAATCATTTATTTTTCACATTACAAAAATTACAAAATGACGTGAAGAAAAAGACAGCGGAAGACATATCGCAGCGGCCATCGAAAATTATAAATATGGACATCAAGGAAGGGGCTGCCGGGATGGACATCACCATCAATGAATGACCTTACAAATATTAGGAAAAGCATTTATAGGTCAAGAAGAAATTTTTTACCGCCCTTGCCACGCTCATTGATCGATATTCACGACGCCCTTGAGTCTTTCTGTTGCAAAACTGATCAAGGAGGAAACTTTTTATTAGTAAACAGTAGAAGTTTAAATACTATTTTGTTTTCCTGAAGAACAAATTTAAATTATTCTCGCCCGACAATTTATGTGGATGGTATGTTCGACTTTTATCCAAAATTTTTTACACAACTGTTTACAATCCACACGATAGAGAACGGAAAATATATTCCGTTAGTATTTATTTTACTTCCAAACAAACATTCTCACACTCACTTTGAAGATTTTCGATTACTGCCTACGTGATTACTGCTCTAGTGTAGGTATGCATTTAAAACCAGAAAAAGTTGTTTACGATTACGAAAAGGCAATACATGTAGGAATTGTGAATATTTGGCCGGCAGTTAAAATTGTAAGATGTAGGTTTTAGAAAAATCCAAAATTTAGGTTTGATGCAAGAACATAAGGACCATAATTCTGAAGCTGGTCAATGGTTACTATGGAAACGTGTTTTGTTGATAATCTTTACACCGATATTCCACAAAATGAAAACGTTATTAAATACGCCGATTATTTACTGGATAATTATATATCTGAGGATTCCATTTTTCAACTAAAAATATGGGCATCTTGTAGTAGCACTACACAACGCACTGCAAATGCTTGTGAATCTTTCCACAGACAATTTAATTCCAATTTTTATGTTTCACTCCCTGATATATTGCAATGATTTGAGTGTGTTATTATAATAATTATATTATATTATGAAAATAAATCAAGGATCACTACAAACTAAATATTTGCCTATTTTCACTTTAATCAAATTTAACTGAGTGACCGTATTTTATAGGTTCGTTGTTTACTTCAAGTTTAAAAACAGTAGTTTGCCCTTTTATTTATAATACACTAATTTGATGTAAATTGTGCTAGCTCAAAGATTTCGCACATAAACTCTAATCTCCCACAGGTCGGAGGTTCTTTTTTGTCCTTTTGCAATAAGAAAATGTACGCCACTGAGCGCGTAGTTCATATGCGACGCTGTTCGCTTTTGCCTAACATGACATAAAATTTATTTTTACAAAATCAGTTTCAAATGCGGGTCGCCTGGTGTTTTACTGTGATTAAAAGCAATTCAAATGAGCGAACTAACAGGTAAGATTTAAATCTGGCGCTTTATTTAAGCGTCTCTCTAGCTTTTGTTTTTAATTTTAGGTAAAATTGTCCACTGCATAAAATTGAGAATTTCCTAACCCCACTTCTACTGGAGTTTGTATTAGAATGAATTATTTGCGGATCTCATGAATTCTACTTGGAAAACACTTCGCAGCAAAGCTATTAGGTCCCTCGGTGCGTTTCTCAGTTGTAATAAATCAAATGGCTTCACACTAACCTTTTATGCTTTGTCTTAGGTGCGAGCCGATGGGCTGCCGATTGAAGAAAATGCCCAGACCTTCTCTCGCAGTAATAGGATGGACGTGTGATGCTGCGGTGATGCCCGTGGCCCTCGGCTGAAACGGCAGAAACTCCTATACAGGCTCTGGAACCCCTGGTGTAGCACAAACTGGTCTCCGAAGGCTGCGTCCTCAGGATCGGCGTGCGGCCGCAGGACAAATTATTTTAGGGAACGGATTTTGCCTTCTTCACTTGTACATGAACACTAACTTGTCAGGAGCACTTTGGTAAATTTATATGCTTGTAAATTAATATTTAATAAGTAAAATTTATAATTAAACACAAGCCATAAATTGAATGTTCAGCATCAAACTTTATTCATTTGTTCTCTCCAATTTTTAATTTACAAACAGGATATTGACTTTAGTCAAATTATGTTATTAACAATTATTAATCTTAAATCTAATACATGTTTACAATTAAATCAATTTATAAAAATTGTCTTTGTATTTTTAAACGCGTTTCACACTTTAACAGGCCTTTTTTGTACACTGAGTACACACTGATCACTGCTTCCTTTTGTGTCCATATCCTCATTAGCTACTTGAAGATCAATGTAATGTCCATTTTCACTCGTACTTGCTGATCAAAAACACTGCTCATAATCCAGCCAAATTTTCCAATTTTATTTACCCATTTTTATATTGTAATTCTCTTTTATACCTGATTTTTGTGCTCATTGCACTTTCTTTGATAAGCTTTCTGTTTGAATACCTCTTTTTTTAACTCGCTCAAAGAAATTATTTACTTTTTATTATTACTTTAAATATTGCTATACACGCATTTAAATCTGACTTCTGTAAGAATATTTCAATTGCATATTTTAAATAATGCCATAGTCTTATTAAATAGCTTTAAGACCTGCAACCCTAGGACAGTCAAGTTTCATTTGATTCTAGCCTTATTTACTTTATTCTAATGACAAATAATGGATTGTTTGAGGCTTTCGCGGTTACTCGAATTATTCCCCTTAGCATAGAATTTCGGCTTAGACCGCGTAGTATTTGTATATGAACACCCAGCATTTTCTGGCTTAATGTGCCTTGCACCTTGTGAAGTCGAGCAAAAACCCGCTCGATGGCCATGCTCTTTGGTGGCTCGTGTTGTTTGAGTATCTTGAGAACGAGGATACTTAGGCAGATTTGGCCGTTTTGCTGTTTGTGCATCCATATTCACTAACGTTTCGCAAGACCTTGCAGCTGCATCATCAGAGTGAAAGTCGCACTAAGAACCTAAGGTCGGTGTGGAGCTATTTATAGTCCTCTGTGGAGGCGCGCGGAGTGGCGTAACGCTGGTTGGTCATCCGAGTGCAACGTAATCCGTGGGGCGTGGCCGTATGACGCACAGTGGTTGTAATGCTTTAGATCGTGTATCACAGGGGTCCACGTTTTACTAAGTTTAAAGCCATCTTCCCTGTTGATATTATTAGGATGTTTTTCTATTTCTATGGCTTCACGTATCACTCGCGGGAAGTAATGAGGTATTCTGGCAAGTACTCTGGCATGCTCAAATTCTAAAGTGTGCCCATTTGTAAATGTATGCTCAGCTACGGCTGATTATGTGATGCGTTTGTGTTTGCAATCGCCTTTATGTTCTTGGAGTCTTAGATCAACGGAACGACCAGTTTGTCCAATGTAACTCGAGCCGCAAGAACAAGGAATGCGATATACGCCAGCGGTTTTTAAACTTGGAATCTTGTCTTTTACCGATCTGAAGCCGTTGCCCAAAGTTTCCTTGCTCGTGGACACAAATAATATCAACAGGAAAGATGGCTTTAAACTTAGTAAAACGTGGACCCCTGTGATACACGATCTAAAGCATTACAACCACTGTGCGTCATACGGCCACGCCCCACGGATTACGTTGCACTCGGATGACCAACCAGCGTTACGCCACTCCGCGCGCCTGGCACAGAGGACTATAAATAGCTCCACACCGACCTTAGGTTCTTAGTGCGACTTTCACTCTGATGATGCAAGCTGCAAGGTCTTGCGAAACGTTAGTGAATATGGATGCACAAACAGCAAAACGGCCAAATCTGCCTAAGTATCCTCGTTCTCAAGATACTCAAACAACACGAGCCACCAAAGAGCATGGCCATCGAGCGGGTTTTTGCTCGACTTCACAAGGTGCAAGGCACATTAAGCCAGAAAATGCTGGGTTGACGTATACAAATACTACGCGGTCTAAGCCGAAATTCTATGCTAAGGAGGACAAATAATGGCTCAATTTGTCCATTTCATTTTAAACTGACACATTAGGTACAATTATACAGATTTGTGAATCATAACGACTCTGTGCTTCCATGACTTGGTATTCAACTTATTCTTATGCTATTAGAGTTGTTTTTTAAGGGCTAAATACCATCTCAATATATATATACAGTGTGTCCCATAAAGTTCCCTACAAATGGGAAACTTTTTTATTATTGGTTTCTCAGAAAATTTTATTCTTTATAAAATTCTCTGCTTGGCTTCAAAACCTGAAATCAAAAACCAAATGACCGAAGTATTGCGTAGTATACAGGGGAGGGTCAAAAACATACATTCCTCTTAAGAGTAAGGTACCCTTATTTTTAAAAATACAAAAAAGTTTTATAAAAATTAATTGTTTAGAATGAAAAGTTATGCTCAGATTCAAAAGCATGGCCTTCTATTCGAAAAATTAATATTTTTTAATTTTTTTTTGAATATTGCCTCTCTTTATTTAAGAACAGTACAACTGTGCTAACGTTTCTTTAAATTAAGTCCTATACAGTCACTTTTCAGGAATATTTAAAGAATTAAAACGAATTGGAAGAATATACAATAATTTTAATTTTTTTATTCAATCGTTAGCTGCATGCCTGTAGAGTAGCTATTTAGCACATTAATTTTTTTTGTGAAAATGGTTTTCTTGCATTAAAATGAATCAGGTAATAATCATTTGCAAACGTTTAAACCCTTACGTAATTTAAAACGCTTCAGATTTTCCTTCAAATTATTTATTGAATGCTGGCACATAACAAAATATGAAAAAAACTACTATAGCCATGGGAAACAAATTTGTAAGACAAACGTTTAAACCCTTATACATATAATTCAAAACGCTACAGATAATCCTTCAAACTATGGAACAACAACTAGATGTTTTGAAGGATGTAAAAGTAAACGTTACAACAGGATATAAATAAACATATTTTCATATTACACTATGAAATAAAACTAAAATAACACACAATTTGTTATTGAAATATTTAAAAACACTTTTAACACACTAGAAATTAACTGATAACATAAGATAATAGCTTATTGAACAGCTGCTTCAATATATCCTTCCAATCTCTCCATGCAAACTAAAGTTCTTTTTGAAAAAATTTTTAAAACATTTTTTATTTGACTAGAGGTAATTGAATGGACTGCTTCTGTGATCACTCTTTCTAAATGGTCAATATCCTGAAATGGTCTTTTTTGATATACCTTTTGTTTTAAGTAGCCCCACAAAAAGAAATCCAATGGAGTAAGATCCGGAAATCTCGCTGGCCAAGAATTTTCAAAATACCGTCCTATAACTCTCCCGTTAAAAATATTATGTAGGTATTCTCGTACATTTCTTGTGCTATGACACGGTGCTTCATCATGTTGATACCACATTTCGGACCTTTCGACGATGGTTCGTTCATGTAGAAATTCAAAAATTTGGTGTTGTAAGAAATCCAAATACCTTTCAGAGTTCATGGTTTGTCTAAAGAAAAATGGTCCTAATATTCTGTTCTTATACATCCCGCACCAGACATTTGTTTTGAAGGAATACTGGTCACGAGATTGGGTCGTAAAGTTGGGATTAGTATGACTCCGCCACCGGCAGTTTTGAGAGCTAGCTACTCCATTCGATGTAAATGTCGCTTCATCGGTAAACAGAATTTTTCTCGCAAAAAGCGAATTATCTTCAAGCTCTCCTTGAAACCATCTACAAAATTCAAACCTTTGATCAAAATCTGCCTGGTTTAAGGTGTGAATAAATTTTGGTTTATATGGCCAGAATCGATTTGATTTAAGAATTCTACCAATTGTATTCTTACTTATGTTATTGGGCAATATATCCGACCTTTTTCGTAAGGAATCCTTGGGATTTTCAACAGCAGACAGTATCACATTGTTAACTGTATCCTCTGTGGTGACTGACGGTTCATGAGGTGTCTTGAACTGATTGGTAACACATCCTGTGGTTTTGAATTTACTTAGTACATTCCGAATTGTAGTAAAATGTACGTTTTTTTCTGGGGGTCTATTATTAAAAATAACTGCGGCTTCCCTATATGTTTTGTAATTTTCACCGACAATCAATGTTAATTCTATTTTATCTTGAAGAGTTAGCTTTACAGGCATTATAACGTTTTAGACGCTTACTTCAACGAAGACAACTCAATCTGACATTCTATTTCTGACATTCGTTTGTTGTCTTACAAATTTGTTTTTCATGGCTATAGTAGTTTTTTTCATATTTTGTTATGTGCCAGCATTCAATAAATAATTTGAAGGAAAATCTGAAGCGTTTTGAATTACGTAAGGGTTTAAACGTTTGCAAATGATTATTACCTGATTCATTTTAATGCAAGAAAACCATTTTTACAAAAAAAATTAATGTGCTAAATAGCTACTCTACAGGCATGCAGCTAACGATTGAATAAAAAAATTAAAATTATTGTATATTCTTCCAATTCGTTTTAATACTTTAAATATTTCTGAAAAGTGACTGTATAGAACTTAATTTAAAGAAACATTAGCACAGTTGTACTGTTCTTAAATAAAGAGAGGCAATATTCAAAAAAATTTTAAAAATATTAATTTTTCGAAAAGAAGGCCATGCTTTTGAATCTGAGCATAACTTTTCATTCTAAACAATTAATTGTTATAAAACTTTTTTGTATTTTTAAAAATAAGGGTACTTTACTCCTAAGAGGAATTTATGTTTTTGACCCTTCCCTGTATACTACGCAATATTTCGGTCATTTGGTTCTTGATTTTAGGTTTTGAAGCCATGCAGAGCATTTTATAGAGAATAAAATTTTCTGAGAAACCAATAATAAAAAAGTTTCCTATTTGTAGGGAACTTTATGGGACACACTGTACATATATAGATCTTTTGATGTATTGAAGGATGCACAATTAAATACATACATGAAGTTAAATAGCATTAACTTGCCCGCAGCTTGCAAAATCATACAGTATAAGAGACGGTATGAGTATGTCAGTAATTTAATTTTTCGGAGACTTAATGGAAATGAACTACATTTCATTATTAGGTACAAATCGTAAAGAAATAGTATATTACTTCACAAGGGATGTAGGTAAGAGTTACACTACCGAGGACTGTTTGATGCCTGAGTAAGCGAAGCGAACAAGGGATCAAGGTGCGAGGTAGTGTAAATCTTCTTACATTCTGTGTAAAGTACATATTTTTTTTCACTACCAATATTTCCTTATGTAAAGTAAATGGAAATACCTAGCATAAAATTATGACATTTTCTAAATTATAGTAGCCTTATAGCTATGTGACATTTTGTTTGACAGTTATAAACGCACTGTGAATAATTCTTGAAAAAAATGCGTGAATACGATTACAAGTGCTGTTTTGTGAGCTCTGTGATTGTATTCTGATTAAAAATGGATAATAGTACCTACTAACGATATTGGTTTTCTTCGTGTTAACTAAGTGGCAGACATGACATCCTATCAGTTGTAATACATGCGGGATGTAAGTAATTCACTTCTCTAGGGAAGTAAGTAGGTACATTGTCATGGAAATCGTAACAATGTTTGTAAATGTTTTTTACATCCCTCAAATCTGACAGTGTAAGGATCACTTACAAAAAAGGTAGTGAAAAAAGTATCTCTTTTCTTTTAGCAATCATTTTTTATAGCAACAAAAAATTTTTAATTTTTTAATGGAATAATTATTAAACGTACAACTATTAACGTTAGAGAAACTTATACTTCTACACTGTTGTAACTGTAAATCATTAAATGAAAGTGAAGCACTTGATGAAACCTTCTGATTAACTCCTCCATTTGATGTAGAAAATGATGAATGGCTACATGCAGAAGCCAACTGTAATTCAGTAGGTTCTAGGACAAAATCTGATGGATTCTGGCATCCACTGTCTGACGATGATGGCTGACTAAATTCATTTTCGAAGTCGTCATTTTATTGTTAATGCTTTCTTCTATATATCCTTCTGGAGTCGGATTTGATAGCCATCCTTCATGACTTTTGAGTCTCCTGATGTTCGCTCTACCCTCAGCAAGAAAAGTAGTTGACGTTCGACGTAGACAGTGTCCAGTGTAACTTTTCAACATGGCGTATGTTGACCACATAGTGGAAGATTTTAGTCTTTCAGCCTGTAATCAAATATAAATATAAAACTTGAAAATTTATAAATGTATTCAGGAAAACTAACCTTTTTATGAAAAAAGCAAGCACAACTTCTTCGTCGATATCCCTTACATTCTTTGAAGATCTCCAAGAATCATACCTATATAATAATCCAGAACACTACATGCCCTGTTACACTCGCAAAAGTACCATGGTTGCATTGTACGTTTCTATTTTCGGGGGTTTGTCAACAAACGTACCATTACTTTTACTAGCGATATTATCACAGAAAACAATTACTTATTATGCCCATTGCTTTATTATGCCCATTGTTTGTGTTTTTTAAAACTACGCACACAACTTCAAACAGAAGTCCATTTTGTTTAATAATAAAGATAATTAATATCTGGTTACTGAACGCTACCAAGAGCCGCAGCAAAAACACCAAGCGCCACGTTTTAACATAGTTTAGAAGGCGTGTCTCCGATGTTTACGTTACATAACCTTTAAATTATTTCTTGTTTATCGTTTTAAAAACAAGCACTGTATTTGTCACAGTCAACAGGTAAACCTACTATTCTAGCAGAAGAAGTTAGTTAAACCTTATATTTTGCAGCAAAGGTAAGGACTGGTTACAGGCAAGAATTCAACGGCTGCTGTAATTTTGCGGAAATGCTACTGCGGCTGCAGATGAGTACCAACGACGTTATCCAAATGGTCGTATTCTAACTCCGAAAACTTTTACTGCAACTTTTCATGCTCTCCGAGAAACTAGATGTTTTCCGAGCGTTAGCATTTAGTGCGCAGTCCCAGTGTTAGTACGCGACGGTTGTCCACACGTTTAAGGATTTCTGCGGTTGTCCACTTAAATGAACATTACCCTGGGCGCTGAATTGGCGAGGTGGGCCTCACAATTGGCCGGCCAGATCTCCAGATCTAAATTCTCTAGATTACAACATATGGTGTTGGGTGAAGGAGTTGGTGTACGAAAAGAAAGTAGAAACATGCGAGGCTTTAATTCAGCGAATTTTGAACGCTGCAGCACAAATAAGACAGCCATGCTAAGGTAATGAATGGAACGCGTGGTATTCACAGGCGTGCGGCTAAATGCATTAAAGTAGGAGGTGGGATTTTTGAACATCGATAACTACGTTCTTTTAAATTATTAGCCTGCAGCACGGTGTAAGAGATATAGGTAAGTCGACTCCAAATGATTTTGAAGATTCTGATGTCTAATTTTTGTCCTATAATATTGTTTCTTTTCAGATGAGTGGTGGCATTATTAAGGTTGCACATTTAAATATTCCGTCGCTACTAGATGGCTTTAATGAATTTAAGGATCTTGTACAGTCCTTGGATTGTGATATAAATAGTAGTATTGAACAGAATTGCCTGGAGGCTGATCAGGTTTCCGTTGCTTTGCGCTGGTTCTATCCTTTAAGCACATAAATGAGACTGCATTTATGTTTTAAACCAATGTAGTCAATGGTACTTAAAAGGGCCGACAGTAAACTACCCTGGGAGACGCAGCCTCAAGTCCCAATGATATTATGGCTTGGTATCAGGGTGGTGTTCCAAAAAACAATAGGGCACAAGCAGGTGTCGCTATCGCAATACAAAAAAAAATAAAGAACTACGTAAAAACGTGGGAAGAAATAGATGAGAGGCTAATGAAATTAGAAATAAACATATGGGGACATGAAATCATTATTATAGCAGTATACGCCCCCACAGAAGATTCAACCATTGAAATAAAAGATGCGTTCGAACATAAGTTGAATGACGTACTAAGTGACATAGGCAGGAGAAAGGAGATAATTTTATTAGGCGACTTTAATGCCAGAACTGGGAGGAAACCAAATGATCAAATGGTCGGTAATTATGGAGAAGAAACAATAAACAACAATGGATCCCGACTTATAGAAATATGCCAGACATATGATCTCAAAACATTAAACGGACATTACCAACATCGGGAAATCCATAAATTTACATGGACCCAACCAACAAGAAAGCTTAAATCTATTATTGATTACATAATTGTAAAACAGACCACACATCTGAAGATACACGATGTAAGAGTATACCGAGGGGCCGAATGCGGCACCGATCATTATTTATTAAAGACGACAATGTACCTTTTACATAAAGGAATTAATAACCGTAAAGAATCGAATATAGTGGAAAATGAAATAAGGGAATGCACCAAAAAAAAATACAACGTAAACTCTCTCAATATAGAATTGACAAATTTCCTATATAAATTAAGACTTGCGTCGAAGCTGTCAGATAATCTTACTGGTACAGCAGAACAAGAGTATGGAAAATTAAAAAAATCTATCCATGAAGCCGCATTTGAAGCCTTAGGAGAAGATACACAACAACAAAGAAGAAGCAAAGAAGAATGTTGGTGGAACGAAGAACTGGAAAACTTGGTAACCGAAAAAAAGAACCTATACAATAAGTGGCTAACAACAAATGACCCCCAAAATAAAAGATTATACCAACAAAAAAGAAGAGAAGTAAAACAATAAGTCCAGGACGCCAAAAACCAGGAATGGAAAAAAACATGCAACAGAGTGGAGCAACACATAGGAGGTACCAAAACAAAAGAAGCCTGGAGTGTTATTAAGAACCTGAGAAAAGACCAAAAAGGGAGAAATATCAACATGATAAGCATGAACCAATGGCAACAATACTTTATTAAGATATTGCAAGAGGATAGGAGAGAATACGAACAAACAGAACAAGAAAAAGAAGAACCACGGTGCCACGTCGAGGAAATAAGTACAAGAGAAGTACAACAGACTAGTCGAGAAATGAAAAATGGGAGAGCCCCGGGTCCAGGAGGTATCCCCGTTGAGCTTATAAAACACGCAACTACAAGAACATTTGAAATACTCGCTTATATATTCAACAGGTGCTTCTTACAACATGACGAACTTACACAAGATTGGAAGGTAGGATACCTAACACATATACACAAAAAGGGATCACGAAACGATTGTGCAAAATATCGAGGAATCAGCGTATTAGCCACAATGGGGAGTCTGTACGGACGTATAATCAGAAAAAGAATAGAACATGAAATACCAATTGGGGAAGAGCAGAGTGGATTTACAGCGGGACGATCATGTAATGACATCTTCTCAATAAAACAAGTAACAGAAAAAAGGAAATTAAAAAATCTCGAGACACATCTAATATTTATAGATTTAGAAAAGGCGTTTGACACCGTCCCAGTACAAAAACTCTTCGAAATCCTCGAAAAATCCAACATTAATAAACAGTACATATTTACCATTAAGGAGATATACAAAAATCAAACAAACGCAATTAAAATATCAAATAAATTATCCGCACCGTTTAAGACCACTAAAGGATTACGACAGGGATGCTGTTTGTCACCCACACTTTTTAAAATATATTTAGAAAGTACTCTAAATAATTTGAAAAGAAAATGTCGATACATGGGTATCCCTATAGATGACAGCTATATGTATTCCTTATTATTTGCAGACGATCAAGTAATCATGGCAGGAGATGCACATGACATCAAATATATGATGAGAAAACTGGCCGACGCCTATGAAGCCAATGTTCTTAAGATAAACTATAAGAAGACCAAATACTTAGTAATTGGAGGAAAATCAAGAGACCTGCAGATACAAGGACATACTATATCCAAGTGCGAAGAGTATAAATATTTGGGAAGTACAATATCGTCAGAAGGTAACTCACAAAGAGAAACTACAAGTAGAATTGGACAGGCTAGACAAGCAACACAAAAACTAAACTCCTTACTATGGTCCAACAATTTACAAAAACGCACGAAAGCCAGAATATACAATAGCATTGTACAAAGCATACTGATATATGGTTCGGAAACATGGGAAATATCTAAGAGAGACAGACAAAGGATTAATGCGGTTGAAATGGACTTTTTACGACGTGCATGCAGAGTGTCCAAGATGGACCATATTAGAAACACTGAAATAAGGGAAAGAATGGACAAGAATCAAACAACGATCGATGAAATAGAAAAGAGACGACTTATATGGTATGGCCATGTACAAAGAATGGACCCCCAAAGATGGCCAAAAAAAATTATAGATTGGAACCCACCGGGAAAAAGAAAGAGAGGCAGACCCCCAGACACGTGGAACAAACAAGTGAAACAAGACATGATTAACAGAAACCTTTACGAAGAAGATTGGACAAACAAAAAACAGTGGCGTTTGGGATGCGAGAGACGGCCGGAGCTGTAGAATAAACTCGCTTGATATATATATATATATATATATATATATATATATTCATCTAAATCGAGTAGCGACCTCACGAAAAATGTTGTCTATAGCACCCGCATTTCAGCTCATATATAATAACCTTCATACCGACAGGGTTCCTGGGATGTTGTCCAAACTAAGTGCATTATTGGTTGCATAATATAGAAAATATTTTAATAGTAATAACTAATACTGGTAACTTTACAATTATTGGTTTTCATGGAATCAAAAAACAATGTACTTATAAGTTTCAAAAATATTTTGATAGCATCTCCAATTTATTCATTTTCAGGTTTGACACTTTCGTGATTGTTATTTATTGACAATAATTTTGGGTAAAATTCATTAACAGGTTTTAAGACAACCTCTAGGAATTAGCGGATTGGAATTCCTATTTATTGGTTATCTACTTTACTAGGTAGTCAAGTCGATAATGACCATTTCACAATCAAGCCCTTTTCTTTCTACTTTCGTTTTAATACTTTCTAAATCATCAAAGAATGGACTGTATATTTTAATGGCAAATTTTTCTTTAAAATTGTTTATTATAAATGTTTTATCATTATGTAATAGAAAAGGGTTAATTATTATATAATATATTTATATTATACAAAAGCTATTAAACAAACTATAGATACATTTCTAACAAGATGGCAATTGTGTTTTCGGTCATCACTTTTATTTCAAATATCGGTTACCACTTTTATTTAAAATATCAGTTATTAACTTCAAATATATTGCAAAAATCATATCACTCGCCGTGAAGTTGTTAATACTATTACTGGCATTCTAAATATTTTTAATTCAAAATACAATACATTGTTTCATTTTTTATTAGACACTGCAATACAGCCTAAAAGTCTATTAAAATTTTACATGTATCAAACATTCTCAACCTTAAATGCTTAGTTTTGAATATAAATAAAAATGCTATACTGTGTAACAAAGAGACTAGAGACATGCCCATACCTCCATTATTTATGTACCTATATCGGTGAATTTTGTAAAAGGATATTGGAGGTTAATTTTAAATTGACAGACAGATTACAATCCAAATCAATTCTAGTTTTAGCGGAAGTACTTTGATATATCATGTATATTTTGATTTTTGGAATCTCAATTTATACATACACAACAGTATTGCTAAATTTACTTTTCCAAAAGGAAACAATCTTATTTTTATCGTAGAAGGCTACGCCTGAGGAAAATCCGTTCTAATCGATTGTAAAAACTTGGAAAATTAAAATTTGCGCAATGTGTTTCTAAAAAAGTTAATTTTGTTAATAACATTTGAAAAGGGCTATTTTACTATTAAGAGGCATATACGGATCTAATAATTTGAATTATGCATCATAGATTTTCCTGATTATGGCCTCATAGGAAAAAAAATAAAATTGGAAAAAAAAATCCTTTGGTAAAAATGTAAATTTTCCTATATCGTATATAATTTATGTGGTAGATTTCGAAAAACATGAATATAGAAGACTCATTTTAAAACGTCCAAGTTAATGGCATTTCTGGTGTAACCTGCTAGTCGACTATTTTGATGACTGTGAATTCAAAATTATGTCCAATATCTTTTTTCAAAATTTAATTAAAATTAGTACCTATATAAATAAAGGCGATATAAGCATAGTCGTAGTCTCATTGTCGCCCAGTGTACAGTGTGTCCCAGGATTGATGCTACAAGAGGTGAGATGGACTAAAAATTTTTGAATTTTATTTTAAGATTGCGGGATTAGGTCCTGCTTGGTCTGAAGAGAATTTTAATAACATTTTCAGTTTTTAAAAAAACAAGTCGGTCTTGACGGTGAAGCGAAAACTATTTTCTGTTCAGGTAAACTACCCTTTTTGTTAATGATACCGCAAAATTTTACTTAGAAAAGTTGTTCAGAATGATAAATTATGGCCTTATACAAAATTTCAAGAAGATCTACGTACTCAAACTGTAATTTAAATAATTGTATTTCTTAAAAATGATGGTTTAATCTAAGTAGGTAGATCTTCCTGAAAATTTGTATAGGGCCATAATTTATCATTCTGAATAACTTTTCTTGGTAAAATTTTGCCGTAGCATAACATAAAGGGTGGTTTACCTGAAAAGAAAATAGTTTTTGCTTCACTGGCAAGGCAGACTTGTTTTTTCAAAAACTGAAAATATTCTTAAAATTCTCTTCAGGCCAAACAGGACCTAATCCTACAATCTTAAATAAAATTCAAAATGTTTAGTTCATCTCACCTCTTGTAACATCAATGCTGGGACACACTGTATATTAAACTCAACATTATTTTTTTCTTAAATTAAGAGACTAAATTTTGAATATAAAAAACCAAATATATAGCAAAACGTTACTTTTTAATTAACTATCATCTTAAAAATTAACACTTCTTAAAAATAATGCCTACTTCTAAAAGAAAAAGCCAAACTTAAATTAGTAGCTGCTACTATAAGATCGTTTTTTTATTTCGTGTTGCAGAAAACTTTTTGTAGTAGCCACAGTTCGGTTTACTAGCTCAGGGTAGGTGTCAATAGCCGACTGAATTTGGTGACCTGGTGGGTAAATACCTCGATCGATGTAGTCATTAAATAATGATTGTAGTATTAGTTTTTGTGGAGTGCGCCACTTTATCCTTGGAATTGCGTTTCCTAAAACGATTTATGAATAACGGCCAGCAATCACTTAAATCCATTGTAAATACCTGCTTTGCCTTTTATCGCTTCTAGATTTCGCACCATGTTTGGTTGGTGACCTATTAAAAAGATACATTAAAAATGTGTTTTAAAATTATTACAAGTTATATTTACAGTTCATTTCGATGTCATCCTCGTCTTCACTGCTATTTTCCAAGTCGATTGACTTAACTGTGGGATCATCACTGTTGTTTGCAGCAATAGGATCGTCGGGTAAAATTTCTCTCTGCTTTGGCGAATGCTTCTTTCGATTTCGTTTTGGTCTAATAGGTGTTGTTTGTATTATATGCAGGTTTCTAGTGTAAACTGCTTCGTTTTCACTGTCTGTACTTGATTTTACTTTAGCAGTTGCTCTAGCGTGTTTACTCTTTGGATTTTTCTTAGTTTCTATCATTTTTCTCTTGATCTCTAATTTCCTATATCCATTACATTCATCTCGATCTGGAATTACAAAAGTTATAAAACAATAACACTTTTTAGAGAAACATTACCAGAAGTGCTTGATGCATTCTCACAACCAATGTCTTGGTCGAGAATTTTATACATCATAAGATCTTTTGTTATGACCTGTTGACGATAAAAGCCTTTATGGATGTTTCCATGATGACCCATAAAATCATGAACCATTTCCTGTTGAGCATCTTGCAAATTTAGAGTAGATACTTTAGTTGCCAGATGTTTTCTTAATAAGGTAGTTCTAACATGAAGTGGATTACGCAACTTCGCTATAGGGGTATACTTTCTCATCAAAAAACATGTTTCCAATGTTTTGTGTCTTATTCCACTTAACTTTCCGGGCAATCCAAATAGATAAGGGTTGTCATCAGCAACCTTTGCATTTGCTCTATGTTCATAAATATAGTCGAGGAAAAGTTTCAAATTTTGTGGGATAAATGCACAAATTGTTCTGTCCAATTTACCCCTCATTACAAGTTTATAAGTGATTTGTGCCTTTTCTTTATCACCTTTGTCTAGTATTTCAAGTTCTTCTGGAATAGCACTATTTGCTAAAGGGTGCATATTTAAAAAGTCTTCAACTAGAATTCTATGCGATTCACCACTACGTTTTCGATTATAAACTACAATATATAGCAAAGTAAGTTCTGCTAGTTGTCTCCATAAAACATGTGAAAACGGACCAACTAACAAATTTTGGTGAATCTTCTGAGCCCTCTCTAAAAGAAAACATTTAAACTTTGTTATGTCATCAGACAAGGGTAAGTTTCCTTGTTTTTTAATTTTATTTTGCCTACTACGCGCAACCAGGTCCCGATGAGCAGGTTTATTAATGCGGCTTGCGGATTCAGTTTCTAACAATTTTAAGAATTTATTAACATTCTTTCTTCTTTTATCGTTACCTTCTTTGATGTAAGTACTCTCCAAAATCCTGGCACACATTTTAAGGCATTGCACCATCTCTAAAGCTAATTTGGGTTTGATAAAAGCACTGGTTGTACTACTTAGTTCACCCAACTTGTAAACACTCTGAATGGCAGATTCAAAATATTGTGGACGAAATAAATATTCTAACTTTTTAATTTCCGAGCACTCTTGTTTGACGATCATAAGGAACCGCCCAAGAAATCGTAATCGTTGACGTATGATGTACTCCTGATGAGCTGTATATTTCGGCGTAAGATAGTTTCCGAATAAAAGGATTAATCGGTCATTTTTTATAGTATCAAATATTTTGTCATTGCGCATAGGTGGCATAATTTTATATTTCAAGATTTTATTTGCAATTGGGTGAATATCAGCAGTTAGCAGACGAGCATCTCTTGTAACAGACCTAATAGTTCCTTTCTGAATTGGTACTTTTGAGCAAATTTGGTAATGTTTTGACAGATGTCTGTATGAAAGAAAAGCTTTACATGATGGGCAAGGCAAAAAGTATTGTTTGGGATTCTCAGGATTGCCATAAATATGTCGACGTCTGACTAGTATTAATTTTTCTGGATTCTCAATATTGTATTTAAAATTTCCTTCATTTCTTAATTTGCTTAAGAGCTCAGCCCGCTTACGACTTCCTTTTTCTAACTTTAAAAATTTTAAAACTTCTTTCTCATCTTGATGACATAATTCAAAATGTCTTGCAATATTAGTTTTAGTTTCTTTGCAAAAAATGCAGAACTCTCTTTTCTTGCTGTAACTATATTTTTTTGACCTGGAAGATTTAGTCTTCTCAGCACCTGAAGATTTGCATATTATTTCGCGTACATAACATTAACATTTATAATTTTACCTTGCTTTATCTCTTCGAAAATGCCTTTCATATTATTGTCAAAATATATTTTATTTATACTTTGAGAACGTTCCACACTCTTTTCTTTTGGATTTAACATTTTTCTTACTTCATCCTCATGTTGATGAACCCTTTTATAATGTTAAATGAGATTAGTTTTGACATTCATGCACATTTCTTTGGTGCTATTAGTTGGGTTTTGCAGGGACGTTGATGAAACAATATTTCTGTAGTTATCTAAAAATACAGAAAATGGTTTTTTATTCACCAATAAAGCTGCAGAGTATTACCTCCATCTTCGTTGGAAACCTTTTGTGGGGATACGTTTTGGTTTCGGACGTAGCTCTTCAAACATTTATTTTCATTTTGCGTTCCAACAGTTTTTGAAGTGCGTCTTATCTTAGGGCTATTCTGAAACTCCTGTGTATTCACTGAACGGGAATTCAAACAATCATCCTCTTGAGTACCTATTAAAAATATATAACAATATTTTGCGTTATTAAAATAAATATATTACATTCATTTCCGTTTTCAACACTAATTGGGAAAGTGTTTGGGCTAGAGTGTTCATTCAAATTTGAACTGCAGATACCATTATATTCCAAAATATCAGCATCTGCTGTAACATTGTTTTTTTCAGACAGTTTCAGTTGACTATCACTAAATAGTATTTGCGACCAATCTTCGCATACATTACTTTTCCAATGAGATGGTGATCCATAGCTACAATCAGGGTCACCACTTAATTCTGTTTCCTCTATAACAGAGGAACTTTCTGAAAGTGGAGCACTCTCAGCAGTGCCAATTAGTTTATGGATATTTGTTTCCTCACTGGAAGCACCTATAAATTTCGATCAAAATCAAATTAATACAATGCACTATCGATTGTTTTAATACATATTATGTGTAACTTCTATGTTATTGTAGGCATAGTATTTATTATTTTTGTTTCTTAATATCTTGCCAATCTCTCAAGATAAGAGAACTTCAGAACAAAGAAAACTGTTGCATTTAATACCAAAAAAATGTATTCTTCCTGTGGTTTCGATTTATGTTTTAAATTTGATTTTTATTTACAAACTTATATTAACTATCATGGCAGACAAAAAAGAAATCAAGTTACAATATTCAAAGTATGTAACTTGGAATCAGGACCCATTTTACTAGGTAAGTTTTTTAAACTGTTACAAGGCGATACCTGTAAAACGGTTTGTAACATTTTTATAAAATTTTGGTGAGTTAATAGGGAGATGGGGGGACATATTTAAACATATTTTTGACATTTACTCCCTTACCCTGTATTGAGAGGCGGAGGGCAACTGAAATTTTAAATAGGATGACGTAGGTAGCTGTTTATAAAATGCGAATCTACGTAAAAAACTACGTACTTTTTTTTATTTATCATATCAACGTGCACATTAAAATTCACGCCCGTGTTTAAATGAGCAATAAACCGAAATAATCGTAAAAGCGTTAAAATTCTCAACTGACCTAAGTAAAAATTACACATTTCCATGGAAACGAATAATAATTTTGAGATAAGTGAACATCATGTAATAGTAAGATTTATTTATTTTTTAAATTCAATCAAAATTTAGTTTGCCATAATTCCGTTACTGATAAAGAAAATCGAAATTTTTTTGTACACATACGTAGTTCTTTAGATTCCAATTTTCTAAACAAAAGTATCATCCTACTTTAACATGTTATTCTTCAGAAAAAATCGCCGCCATTTTAAAATAAGAAACAACAGAAAATAAACTAATAAGGATAATTTTATTTGTCAATTGTCACACATTAAAACGTTTTAAAAAGTAAGATAAAATAAAGTTGCTACGTTGCGTTAGATTATGTAGCTTTTTCAAGCATTTAAATTTTTTAAATTTTTTTCAATATTACAATTGACATTTACAAACATTTGGTTATCCTCATTAGGTTAGTTGTAACACATTGACATTTATTTTATTGCATTTTTACAAATTTCAAAAATCATAGCTCGTATTCCCTGTTAATATTTTTCAACTACATTTATGGAAAATATTAATATAACTTTATGTTATCTTACTTTTAAAAGTTTTTAATGTGTGACAATAAAATTATCTCTATTAGATAATTTTTGTTTTGTTTTTATTTATAAATGGCTGCTATCTTTCTGAAAAATAATAATTGTAGTATATTAAACAGCCGTAATAATAATTCATATAATCCTATTTAAAATTCCAAAGTGACCCCCCCCCTCCTCAAAATAGAGAAAGTTAGTAAATGTCAAAAATATGTTTAAATATGTCCCCCCGATTTTTTATTAGGTACCTCTCCAAGATATCATGAAAATATTTTAAACCGCCTTTAAGATATCGCATTGTAAACACTTTAAAAAAACTTACCATTAGAGTAATGTTTATGACATTAATTTAATACATAATAAAAATATTTAATTCACCTGGGTAATGTAAATACACGAGTTTTTTGGGTTGCTGCTATTAAAAATACCTCGCTGTCTAAAATAAGGACGATACGTTTGAAGATAATATATAATATATTTGTTGTTTAAAAATGTACTGCCAAATCGACTTCTAATTAAAACTACCCAAGGAAAGTTCTAATTCAAGCTTTTCTGATTTGTATAAATGTTCAAAATTCGTGTTCATTTTTAATCTTCAACGTATATTACTTAAGATGGCAACATCGAATTTTTTTGTAGACAAAATAATTACACTTATTAAAGTTCATATATTTTTTTGGTAACCCTACTAGAAGAAAACAATTATTTGAAAAAGTTAAAAAAACACATTCCAAACCCTTAAATACCGACTTCCAGCTAATGTCCTTAAACGTCTTTCTTGATCAAAAGTATAAACCCTCCTCCCTTACTGGTTCAAATGCCAAATAATTTTAATTCATTACTTACAAATGTTGAATACAAAATGAAAATAACATATTACCACAAAAGAATATAATATGGAAAAAATGAATAAAATGAGAATTATTAAAAAATACTAAACATAAAATACCTACCTTTAGGTTCTACTTCACTATCGCTTTCTGCCTTTAATTTGAGTGAAATATTTTGGCATGTAAGCAGTAACGCATCGGACATTCTTGATAATTTCACTTGGCAATTGGTGAACTTTGCTAGATGTGAGTATTCCTCATCCCCACTGCCAGAAATTGATAAATTGTTTGGAGAATTGAATTTCCTTTCTGATCTTCTCACTGGCACATCTTCCAAGTACAGCCGTTTTCGAACTGTTTATTAAATTAAAATTATTATTGTCAACCAATTAACATAAACGTATATGTTACTGAACATAGTTATACAGGGTGTTTCATTGCGAAGTGTACATACGTTAGCCGCAGACAGAAAACAGTTAGGCGATTCCAAAGAACATACATTGAATGTTCGTAACTGAGGTACAGCGTGTTTTAATTAATTTTAGTTATTTCTTTCTTAACTCGTAATTTACGAACCACCCAGTCGATTTTTCTCATATTTCGCATAACGTTTTTTAAGGTATCCAAGCTATTAAGGTATTTACAAGAAAAAAATTCAGGTCCGGATTAGGAAAAAATTGACAAATTCTTCCAGCCTCAAAATAACCCACTGTATATATATTTTTTTAAATTGCAAAACTGAATTTAATGACGTATTTGTTGTTTTCCCGCAGATAGTCATTACTAAAATTTGAAGTTCAAAATTTCAGTTCATCAGAATTTGGTGACCCATAATGTAATTCGAGGGATTTTTATTAATTTTATGACGTCATCGTTTTCCTCTAACCAAATAAAATATCTAATTACAGGTCCGTATTTAGGATAACAGGTAACGTGCATTTAAAATCTTATAAACGCTTTGAATAAAAATATTTTAAGATTACCTAGTTGATACAGTTATAACGAATAAAAGGACAATGCAAAAATTAAGTAATTACCCCCCTAGTCTATTGTAAATGAACTGGTTTCCGTACCACCGTGACGTAGATTACACGGCCGGCTTTTTTCACCCGGTATATTATTACATTTTTGAATTCAGCTTAAAATTCTAGAGAAAATTTATCTCTTCAACTAACGCTCTATTTTGTACCGTTTTTGCAGAATTTGTAATTTTTGACAAATGCTTAAAAATTTTAAATCAAATTTTTGGCTAATTATAAGATCACTGTAAAAGGAAGTTCTGTGCGTGTATCACACCAGATTTTTATTAGTTATAAATGTACCAATTAGTTAATCTTAAAATATGTTTATACAGGGCGTTTACAAAATGTTAAATGCATCTTACCTGCTATCCTAAATACGGACCTGTAGTTAGATAATTTAATTGGTTAGAGGAGAGCGATGACAGTATAAATTCTAAAAACTACAAAATTAGTAGATTAGATCGTATAATCTTAATTAAAACGTCGGATTACATTTTGGGACACCAAAATTCTGATACAATGAAGCTTTGAACTTCTAATTTTAGTAGTAAAATTACCTGCGGGAAAACTACCAATAAGTCATCGAATTCAGTTTTTCGTGCTCTTTCCAAATATCTAAAGCAATTAAAAAAAAATCCTTTATACAGGGCATTGTTTTGAGGCCGGAAGAATTTGTCCTTTTTTTCCTAATCCGGACATAATTTTTTTTCTTGTAAATATCCTAATCGCTTGGATACCTTACTGGAAGTTTCTCTGCCAAATATAAGAAAAATTTGCTAGGTGCATTATAAATTACGAGTCAAGAAAGAAATGACAAAAATTTATAGCACTCTGTATCTTAGTTAGGATGAATGCGAGACTCATTAAATATAGGCTTTTTGGAATCGCGTAACTGTTCTCTGTCTGCGGTTAACGTATGTACACTTCGTAATGAAACACCCTGTAGAGTACTAAAGGTGATATCATTTTAGAGAGAATCACATAAACGTGTATGATTATGCACAAAAACAAAATATATCAAAAATAAAAAAACATATATTTGTCCTTTTTAGGACACCCTACACTACATAATATTAATGTAATTTGAACGATTCTTAAAACCACATAGCGGGAAGTAAAAATGCTGCAAAAGCAAATGGAAAAATATAGGTCACCTTCCTTAATATTTACGGACGAAATAAAATTTACCAGATCTGTGAGACATCGTAATGATGGTAAAATTTCACTTTTCACTAGATTTAATGGCGTACAGCTTCCTGGCACACACTATAAATGATATCTGGAATAAATTCGACATTCGATTGTGCAAATGCACTCCCATTGAACTACCGGCTTGCAAAAATTATGCATGCTCAGCCGCCTGGGCACGAAATGGTTCACAACACACCCAAATAAGTATTGGGTTTCTGGTGACGCAAAGCTGATAAAGCCAGCATCGGGCGCGAGAGAATTATTACAATTTGTAAATAATTTGCTGTAAACCAATAGCATATTGCAATGAAAACATAACTAAAACATTAAAAATCATAGTGGGCTATGTTATCAAAGCAAGTTCCCCAGAATTGCAAAAATTGTCGAAATTCCATATTTTATTCGAAAAAAAGTCCTTTATCTACTTCCACCTTCTACCTTAAATGAGAACAGTCTTACGTAAGACTGTAGTGTAATGCCTAAGAAGTGTTTCTTAAATTTGCTTATAATCAAAAACGTGTTTTTTGAGTTAATTTGAACGTTTCTACTTAAAATACAAGAATTCTATTTAAACAATTCTAAAATTATGCTGTACTGAAATTAAATGAAACATTAACAATAATTCGAAAATAGGCTTACGTAAGACTGTAATGCCCATACACTTTTTGTTTCTTAAATTGTAATTAATTTAAATAATAATATAAGTGTCGCCCAAATCAACATGTTTTTAAAGTCGATCCATTCGCTTCCCAATAAACTTAGTTTTATTGTCGATTGAATTTTGCTGTAACATTTGGTATTGTATAGACAGATCCATGATAACAAAATTTACGCCTATTTGACAAATTGTAATAGAATTTAATATATCTACGGGTCTTAAAAAATATTTTACATCATACAAATGTTGACAATAAGTTTGTTACTTTCATCGGTAGTGATGAGATGTAGAAAAATTGATTATCATTATTTGAAAAAAAGAGCCACTAACAACAACTGATTGATAAGCGATGTGATTCAAGTGCTATTTGATGGTATAGAATACTTGTTGCGAAAGTTGAAGCATAGATAATAATTTAAAAAAATAATAAAAGAATTTCCTCTATACCGTTGTTCATTATTCTGCACGTGTGTGTATTAGAAATTCTAGGGAACTCATTTATCGAGAAACAAATATATTTCGTGAAATCAGTGAAATTACTATACCTATTTATCATTAGTGGAGAATAAAAGTTTATAATAGTGTATCTGAATTTATTAACGGCTTATTTTTTACAAAATAGCAATATGCATCAATGTATCACGAACAAAAGAAAAAAGACAATAAAAGTACATCGAAAATATCAACCATGCATACATAGTATTAAAACATCATTAAATCTACTTTACATACGTGTTTGAACGTTTACATACTTACTTAAGAAAATGAAAGAATTGAAAGTTCAACAACTAATGAAAATCAAATTTCCCACAAAATTAAACACAGGAAAAGAGGTGCCCATACAAAAAACTGCAAATTATTACCGTCCTGATACAGTATTTTAGGTTTTTTCAAAAATATGTGAGTACGGTTTTCTAGTTAAATTATCTAATAAAAATAAATGAATCTTTTTTATTCACAGAATTAGCAATAACAATTGTCTGGGAAAGGTTGCTTTTTGTTTACCACATGCCAAGAATATTCCGCCTGATCGCTATAGGGAGTGCAATAATATGTAAACACCTGACATTTGGCTATCAGTAAAAAATTAAACAGTAATAAACAATTAAAATGACACAGTAAATGTATTTAAATACATAGCTATTTACCGTATAAGGTACTAATGACAAATTTTATTTACGAAAAAATAGCGAAATAATTGTTTTCGGTGGATAAAATTGCTTTATTTCCGTGTGTTATAAAAAGTTTTTTTCAATTCTGGTATCAAAATTTTCATTTTCATAGCAACGAAAATAAAAAAAAAATAGAATTTTAATACAGGTTTTTTTACTTCATGTTGTCAATAGCAGTGAGAATGGAGTGTTGCTGTAAGCAATCATCCTTTTAATTAAATTGTTGTGAGTTATGTACGAAATCTCCACATTGTTTCTTCTGGAAACTCAGTTTGGAGGTCAAGCGGTACCGGCGTCAGCCGAATTCATGAGTGTTATCTGAAACCGGGATATTATTAATTCTTTGCATTTTGTTATCGTTGTTATATTTTATACAACACCTCACGAGATGAAATGCCAATCATTGGCACACATAGTGTGTGATGTTTGAATTGTCGCAAGTAGGCTGCCGTTTTAATATAGCTACTTTCTTAAACGGTCCTAACCTGTTGCTTTCCATTTAGTTTTCACTTTTGTAATAAAATTATTTCTTGATTTTCTCAAGCTGTTAAAATACAATTCTGTACTGTTGTTAAGTCTATTATTGTTCTTCGCAATTGTACTTGTACGTCACCGATTATTTAGAGCACAAAATGCCACCTTAGCAAGAAAAAATTACCAGTTCTACTGATGAAGATAACGATTGAACAGTCATAGTGTCGTCTTCAGTGAATGAATCTCTTGAAATCTTCTCCATGCAATTTACGATACACTAAACATTTTGAATAACTACTTTCAGGGCCGTAACTAGGTATAGGCCAAGTAGGCCCCCGCCTACAGGCGCAAGCAGCAAGGGGCGCCAAAATGGCACTGAAAAAAAATAATTTCTTTCGTACTATAATATATGAAAACAAATAAAATTCATTTGTAATATTAACGATTTTAGTCTAAATAATGCAAATTGCGCCTAATCTGGTCAATACGTAGTGTATGCCTTGCAAAGGGAATGTTATATGTCTACCAGATTGTAGCGGCGTTTGTGATTATAATTCCCAACTATACCAATCAAAGCATTAAAATTATTAGCTTTTTAGCCCACCGCATTGCTCGCCTTATTCTAACTATATTTTTCGGCATTGTTAAAACTGACTGTAATACAGCAGTTGGGACAAATTAACTGAAATTTTAAACAACTGTTGGAACGGCTTCAGTGATTGCACATATTACATATACATTCACTGCTTTGGGCTCATCGCTGGTACAGTCGCCCATTGCAACAATCAGCAGAACATCACAGACCGATTTCGGAAGTTTATTTGTTGCACTACTATTAGCATTTTTCGCTACAATCACTTGCCCGCTAGAATTTCTCCAATTTAAGACATTTATGTGACCGTACACGATGGCAGCTTTTATTAAAAGAAGATTATGGAAATCGGCCTGATGCAAGGCTCATACTAGGTGCCGACAAAAAAGAATCGCGTTGTAAATATATTGATTACTACAAGACAGTGTGGCTGCGAGTACAGAACCTTATTCTACGTTCTTATAGTACTACGCACAATAATATGTAATTATTTGTTCATATTGTGTTATTATAACATATTGACATGTCTTTACTAGCTTTTGAGCGCACCACATAAGCGGTCTTATTCTAATTAAAATAATTTTTTCATTTTGAAAATTGAGTTGTACATAAAAAAGTTACCAAAAAAACTTTTTCAACGTCTTTAATAAAGAAAACGCGCTGCAAAAAAAAAACAATGCTATGGTTGAAGAGGCTTCAAAATGATCTACAAAATAAGTAAAAGTAGCTTAATGATGTTAATAACACTGAAACACTTAATAATGCGAATTGTATGAATTTGAAAAGCTAAAAAAACATTGAAGCCAGTGGGATTCGAACTCGCGTTCACTGATAAATACATATGTTTATCGTTGCATTATAAATAACGCAGTGGCGTTCCGATTTTGGGTAAAATGCGCCCGATCGGTGCCGATGAAATGGTGACGCAGACACGCAGGTACACCACATGTTTATGTATATAGGGATCTGTAAAATGTTCTACTGACTACATAATAATTTATACTTTTTACTTCCTTCGTCTTTTAGACGTCTAAAAGACGGAGGAAGTATGTATTGTAATCGCGAAAAAATCACTTTTCAATATTTCTTCAGATCTTCGCGTTTCAGGGTCTTTAGATGACGAAAAACCGGTTTTCTCAATTTCATTTGTCCGCTTGTCTGTCTGCCTGTTGCCGGTATAACTCAAAAACTAATTGTCGGAGGAAGATGATACTTTGCATGCAGATCATATGCTTTCCTGGCATGAAACCGAGAAGAATTCGGTAAAATATATACAGGGTGAGCACCTTAAAAATAAAATTTTTTTTATTTTTGCTTTAACTCGGGAACTATTACTTAAATGAAAGTAATATGTTGCATATAGCTCAGCCCCTATCATAGCCCCTATGTTGGGTCCAAAATATTTCCTTTTTCTTCAAGGATAAAAACCTGAGCTATGTGCAAAATATTACTTTTATCATAAAAGTAATAATTTTCACATAGATCAGGCTTTACACTTGACGAAAATGGGACCCACCAGTTAGAGGGTAAATTTAAAGAGTCAAAAAGGGCAAAGAATAAGTGCGTTCAGTTTAATATAGCCGCACATCGCACAGATCCTAGAGATCCTGGATGGTCCTGTGGAACAGGCCGGTGGAACCGAAATCGCATTCGCAAGCACTGTAGTTCGAATCCCACCACCCGTAATGTTTTATTTTATTTTAAAATTGATATAATTCACCTTAGCAAGTGTTTTATTTTATTGTTTCAATATTATTAGGAACGTTAAGATATTTGTACCCTAGTTTCCTTTGATTTTTAAAATTGTTTAGTGTTATAACGTCCACTAGATAGGAAAGTTCTTAGTAAAGCTCTTTACAGCTTTTTTTTTTATTAGAATTGTGTTTTATAATCTTGTTTTCTGTTCTTATTTAATTTTGGTTGGATTTTGTTATTTTAACATTTAGTTGTTTATTTTTGAATGCCTACCTGTTTGTTTTGAATACATTACATCCTATATCTTGAGTATTTTTTTGTTACATATATCGTTAGTGTACTGAAGGGCGCAAAAATGTACGCTTGCCTACAATAAAAGTTTGCCTAGTTACGGCCCTGACTACTTTCACGGTTTTTAAACATGCAGCTCAACGTTTGGTGCTTAAACCTTTCATATGAAGCATTCGATCATTTAGGTCAGGGGTAGCCAAACTACGGCCCGCGGGCCATATCCGGCCCGCCGTTTGTTTTTAATCCGGCCCACGGGTTAATTCATGAAAAAATGTAAAATAAATCAAATTAAGCGCTGTAACCACTGACATATATATAAATGAACTGACTGAAGTAATAGAAATTTTTATAAATGAAAAATAAACTGCCCACAACCACCATTATCTTACAATGAATGGCTATAGAAATTAACATGTGCTACAGACATCATGGGATATCTTAAGGAATTTAACTTAAAATTACAGGGAAAAACTGTGCTCATATGTGAACTGTATTCTATCGTACAGTCATATCGCCAAAAATTTAGTACATTGTTTGAAACACAAATCACATTAACCAAGTTTGACCAATTTCCATGCTGTAAAAGTTTCTAATATTAGCGAAATCCTCATTCCCAAAAAAAAATCGCGGCGGATATATCTTCTGAACTTAAACTACAGTTACAACAGCGTTTTTCGGATCTTGATGCAAGTGCAAAAGACATTTCCATATTTCAAACTCCATTTGGCTGTACAATTGAGGGGCTTCCGTCAGACCTTCAATTGGAAGTGATTGAACTGCAAAATGATGATATGCTAAAAATGATGTTTAAAGAAATGGATCTAACCCAATTCTATAAATATCTTTCGGAAGATAAATACGCTCAATTAAAATTATATGCTCGGGATTTTATATCTTTATTTAGGAGTACTTACCAATGTGAAAGGACATTTTCGAAAATAAAGGATGTAAAATCGCAATACAGATCATTATTAACAGATGACCATTTGCAAACAACTTTAATGATAGAATGTACTAATTTCGAACTCCAGTATCATGAAATATTATCTCAGAAAAAAACAATTACATTAGTACAAAATGTAACCAGTTATATAATAGGTTTATTAATAGATGGAAATATTTTATTCGTTTTTTTTGTGTTAGCATGTATAGTATATTAAATATTATGTAAAAATATCACTTCCTAATACAAAAAATTAACCTGTTTTCTTGCTCTATGAGTAGAATTGCCCATGTAAATGTCTTCGAGTTTGCTACCTGGCCCTCCGAGCCTACAAATTTTACGTTTTGGCCCTTTCCAAAAAAAGTTTGCCGACCCCTGATTTAGGTTATCATCATTCTTGCCATCTGACAGATTGTCCTCTGTCTGATAATAGTTAGACTAAAAAAATACTTTTCTTTGATTCTTCGAAAAGCTGAATACCAAAACTCGTGGAATTACATACTGGGCTTTTATTTCATTTTCAAACCATAATCTTGTTTTTCTACCCCTATACTTTAATTGATTTATATATATTTCCTACCTGTACTTTAATGATATCCATTAAGATTCACATTTTTCATTAAGATACAAGTTTATAACCAATATTCGGTTAATATCAAATAGTGCCATGACCATCTGACAGATCTAAAATTGATCAATTTTAACATTTGATAGTCACTGTTTACCTAGTAAATTCCTAAAATTTGTAATTGTTGCAAATAAAATCGGTAAAAATGAGTGATAATGAGAGTGAAATTGAGAATTTAACCCCACCAGAAATTGTGGAACAGGCCACAAATGTCGCAAACAATTTATTACCCGTAAAATTAGCAAAGGCAAACAAGAAATTATATTCTCAGTTTATGGATTGGAGGGACAAAAATAAGGCTAGCAGCTTTTCAGAAAACGTCTTAATTGTTTATTTTGATGAGTCATCAAAAAAGAAAAAATCCCCAAGTTTATGGACATATTATTAAATTTTGAAATCTACATTATCTATTAAACAAAAAGTGGACATAACCAAATATCCCAAATTGCACGCCTTATTGAAAAGAAAATCTGAAGGCTATAAACCAAAAAAATCAAAAACGTTTTCTACAAATGACATAAAGCAATTTATTGGAGAAGCCCCAGATGTTAAATATTTATTGTCCAAGGTCAGTAAATCTTAGTTTGCAATCAAATGTACATGAAAAACTGTTTTTTTTTCATAGGTGGCATGTATCTTTGGTATTATGGGAGCTTGTAGAAGGAATGAGCTACACAAATTGGAATTTAGAGATGTAAATGATTATACATCAACCCTTTTAATCACAATTAAAGATACAAAAACTAAAACAACACGAAAATCCACAGTAACGGGAAAGTATTATGAAATATGCAAGTACATGAATCTTCGTCCAAACAATTGTACAACCCCATCTTTTTATCAATTACGTAAACGGAAAATGCACAGTACGAAACGTAGGAATAAACAAATTTGGAAACATGGGAAAAGAAATTGCTACTTATTTAAATCTTCCAGATCCCAATTTATATACCGGACACTGCTTTCGCCGCAGTTATGCCACAATATTGGTTGATGCTGGTGGTGACATCACGTCACTAAAACGTCACGGAGGATGGAAATCCACAACAGTGGCCCTAAACTACATTGACGAATCAATTCAAAATAAAGTCAGCGTAGCCAATCAAATTATGAATTCAATTGAATATAACCAAACCAACAATGCAATAAACATTACTAGTCTATCAACATCAACAATGGCATTCACCAATATTGTCACAAAACTACCAGAAGCGCCGCAGTTGCATTTTAATAACTGTACCATCACAAATATAACTGTAAATCAAAAATAATTCTAAAATTTCCTTTTTTTTTGTTAAACCTTGATTTTGTGACATTTTTGTGTTTTGTTTATAATAAAAGTTTTTCCGTAATATTTGCTTAGTTACAACTCATAATTTCATTATAATTTTAAAAATGTTTGATAATAAAGTGCTTATTTTTCACTATTACGACTAGTCGTAGAAAAAAAAGTGTATGCAACTCTCATTTAATGGCTATTAAGACACTCATATTCATTACGACACTCGCCTACGGCTCGTGTCGTAATTCTCATACTCGTGTCTTAATAGCTATCATTAAATGCTCGTTGCATAATATACTATTATTAGCCCTCAATAGCGGGCGTAAAATGGCTTTTAAGGCCCTAGGGTCTATAAAGTTACTAAGCAGTACAAGAAGCACCAACAATGTGGTATAGCAACACCAACAATCTGCATATAAACCATTTCCCACCAAAATTTCACACCGCCAGCACAACGATGACGCAGTAGTTTGTAGTCAAAATACTGAATCCTTAAATTTGGTCCATTTTGAGCACCAAATTAAATAAAACGTTTTATGTACCACGTGTCTATTCAAGATTATAGCTCTCGGGAAATTGAAAGCTCCCCGCTTCGCGTCGCCATTTAAACATTTCCTCATTCTATAATCTATTGATTACGCTCTTAATTCTAAAATAACTATTATTTGAAATCGGCATTAAAGTACCTCGAAATCGTCATTAAAATACGAGAATTCGGCAGTAAAGTAATCCATTGTTTTACGACTTTTTTGTAGGTGGCGAGGTGACAGATAAACGTCAACCGACGTTAACATAACCTACAAATGTTGGTAAAAATGTTGTAATTTCACGATTTCTCGATTTCAAATAAAACATAATGTACTCCTCGGCACTGAAGTTTCTTTTTATTCCTCATGTGGTTTATTTGCCTAAATCCACATTCGTGATAAAAAGCTAAACTTCAGTGCCTTGGTGTATAAACGAAATTTTTGCAGATTTTGTAACGAGTTATGACTTTTTCCGACTCTTCTAATTAGTAAAGAAAAGAGAAAGCTTTTCAACATATAATAATTAGCATTGTTTATTTTACAGCAGTGCATTTTTACGGAATTGTAAAGCAAAGAAAATTATTTATAGCTGATGTTCAAATAGACCCCCCTCCTGAGCTAAACAGTAGGTACCCTAAACGATTGTAAAAACTATTTCTAACATTTGCTAACATGTTAGGGGTAACAGCCTGAAATAAATCTTCAATTTTCACACGTAATTCGTCAAGATTAGTAGCTCTGTCTTCCTCAAACCCATACATTTTGGATTTTATGTATGCTCATAAGAAAGTATCATTTAGCGACAAATCAGGAGACCTAGCTGGACACAAGAAGGTACCGCGTCCACTTATCAATCGATTTGGAAAGGTGTTTGTTAAGTATTCCTGGACTAACACAGAGTTATGCGCTGGATAGCCATCTTGCTGAAACCACACGTTGTCAAATTCTGGTCCTGCTGCCCGCCTGATTGCTGGAACGATTTGATGTTGTAATAGATGAAGATATTTAGCACTTGTGAGAGTGCCGTCGATAAAAAATGGACCAATCGTGTGTTCTGCTAACATACCACCCCTAACTTTTAATTTCTGGGGATAATGGGTTCGAAACTCAAAATGTTTATGCAGATTTTCTCGAGATCAGTAGCGAACTATGAATGGGTTATGTCTGCCATGTAGTGGAAATGTAGACTCGTCACTAAACAAAATACCTACGTCTAATAAAGTTTTCATCGTTATTTGCCTTTTCTAATACATTTTCACAAAACTCCATGCATCTAATATTGTCTTTGTCAAAGATTTCATGTGTTTTTAGTTCTTTGTAACTTCGGTATCAGTTTCTTTTCAAAACTCTTATTACAGTTCTATCACTCACATCTACGTCTTCCGCAATTTTTCTAGTCGACACAGTTGGAGTATCATTGACGAAAGCTAAAATCGTGATGTCCCTTAATTCTCTTCCTTCAGACTCGATAGTTTCTTTTTTGTGACAGTTAGGAGAAACACAACCTTGAATTTCAAAATTTCTAATAATGCGTTTGAGAGTTGTTAGTGAAGAAGCAGGCCTGTTTTGATACGTAGTTTCAAATAAATCTTTAACTTCGTGAAATGTATTTCCACTATAAAACCATTTAACAACTTGAACTTTTTCGTTTACTTCATAATAGTATATTATTATATGAGCGATTATGACAGTTATTATTCACGAAGATGACATTTGAGTCACGAGCCAAAGGCGAGTGGCACAAGTTATCTGAGGGAATAATGACCATAATCGCGAATGTAATACGATGCTTTATCTACTCCTATGCAATAGGAGTTTTGTGTTGATACTTCCGAATTATGACATTTGTGTCAACTGTTAACTGCAAAAGTGAATTATGAATCATAATTAACGGCCATTATACAATAGGAGTAGATAAATATTCATTTTTGAATGTTGTGAATGAATCAAATCAATACAAATTAGGGAACTACGCTGTGGTCATAATTATGACTATTAAACAAAAAACTATACGTCAACTTTTGAAACCAAGCATATTCGATTTTTAAACTTTTTAAATACAATTACGGCCACATGTAAAGTCCCCTTGCTTTTGCTATGGTCCTAGTGACCTGCCGCAATCTGTATATTAATCTATATTATACAGGATTCTCTCCTAACCATACAAATATGGTTTTTGGAAATCATATTTATCAAATTAATAAGAAGGCGGTTAGCATATCTCAATACCTATTATCCATTATTTCTGAGAGTATGTAAAACACAGCAACTGAGAATTAATTGAATTGCCAACATCTTTTTCAATTATTAGCAGCGAGGTACCTGATACTCCGAATGCTTACTGCGATTTGTCGTTGCATTTTCTCTCAAATTTAAAGAATTATATAAATTTTCATCAGGATTCTCGTCTTAGTCAAATAATTATTAACTCTATCCTAGTAAATACCCGTCGCTTTCGCTAATCACCTCTAGTAACTATACATATAGAATAAACGACAATTTCCATATCAGAAATATTTTTAACAATATTTTTAATCATGTTTTACACAGCAGAAAAAACTACACAATTCGTTGAATCGTCGAATCTCTGGTCGCTGCGACATGCATATTGCGTATGTAGCTCACCCGAACGGTGGCCTTTGAAATGATGCGTTGCAGGCTTATTACTTTGTCTAAATTCGTTAACTACATTGACATTGCTGTAGATGTAGATATAAACCTCTTCGGTGCAAAAGTACGTAAATTGAATAAAAAATTACAGCAATACATAAAAAGTCAGCCGAATCTAAAAAGACTGCTGCTATTCAAGTGATAACCTCTTACATTGCCCACATATTGTCATTTGGCTGCTTAGTAAAGCATTGAAAGTTAGGTCTTGGTAATCCTTTTGTTGTAGAGATTAAAATTAGTGTCATTTCTAAAAATTAGAACTGCGAACCCCATCTCTACTATTTTCTAAATATTGCTACGTTGAAAAACACGCAAAAAGTCACTTCAATTATTTTCATAAATAATGTTCAATTGAGTGTTTTACTTCTTCCTCTAATTTATGGAAAAGTGTTGTGAAATAGATATATATGCATTAAAGGAGATATGAGTATGTTTTTCCCTGTCAGAAAGTTAACCGAAGGTAAAATACATAAATATCTCCAGTGGAGCATACAATATTTTATTTACTAGCATATTAGCATTAATTGTATAAAATTTTAAAATTTCCTAACTACATTTAAAATAAGAAATGGTCGAAGAATTAATAATCTATAATAATACAGTTTAGTTACCAAAGGTTATGCTAGTAGTTTTAATGTTCCAACTTTAATATGCTTGAGCCAAACACATAAGTCTGCTTACATAACTCGTGCTACGCACTCGTTTGTAATTACACACTCGTATATTAATGATGCACTTATCCCACTTATATAGTAAATAACTATTACAAGGATTTTGCTTCAACTAAGGTATAAGTAATAAATAAGTTTTTATTTGATCTGGTTGTAGGTGTTGGAAAAATAATATGTGAAACAATCAGAATACGTATTTTTTGAGTTCATTTAAATATTTCTACTTAAAATGTAAAAATGTTATTTTACATTTTTTAATATTACACAGTAATAAAACTAAATGGAGTATTAAACCAAATACGTAAAGAGTCGTAGGTAACACTGTAACGCCCAAGAACGAATCTCTGTGTTTCTAGGATTATATTATTATGTTCTGTTTAGTATCTATTAAATATTTGATGAATCTATTTAAAATACCGATGGCTCTTCATTCTACTCTAAAGCTAACATAGCAGTATAGTTTAATTTTTGTGAGGTCTAAACTGTTATTATGCAGGCTTGTGAGCCTGTAAAACATGTTAAACGTGGAGATTCGTATGCGTGTAAAACTGGTTTTTGCCTCATCCCGCACTACGGATTTTTACAAGTACTCGTATTTTAAATTTACTCACAATCAGAAAACCTGTTTTTTGAGTTTGTTTAAAAACTTCTACTTAAAATTTAAACATTCTCTTCAAAAATCCTAATATGCTGTAATGGACTAAATGAAAAATTAACAAAAATATTAAGCCAGTCTAATTTAAAATTGCAATGCTCAAGAACGCATCTGTGTTTCTGGAATTGTATGTACTATTAAGTTTTGTTTAGTATCTATTAGACGTTTGATAAATCTATTTAAAATACCGATGGCTCATCATTCTACTCTAAAGCTAGATTAAAAATTTCAACGTTTACCGCGCATAACAGCATATTTTTAATTTTTGTGAGGTCAAAACTGTTATTATACACGCTTGTGAGCCTGCAACAGATGTTAAACGTGGGCATTGGAATATGTGTAATAATGATTTTGGCCTCATCCTGTGCTACAAAACCTCTTTAAAGTATTTTAAATCTGCTTACAATCAAAAAACGTTTTTTAAAGTTCATTTAAAGATTTCTACGTAAAATGTGGAAATTTGATTTTAAAATTTTTAATATTACGCAGTAACAGAACTTAATGAAGAATTAACAAAAATACGTAAAGAGTACGTAAGATTGTAATGCCCAAGGACGAATCTCTGTGTTTTTAGGATTATATTATTACGTTCTGTTTAGGATAAATAAAATACCGATAGCTCATCACTCTAGACTGAAGCTAGATAACAAATCAAAGTATACCGCATAACAGTATATTTAAATTTTTGTGAGGTAAAAACTGTTGTTATGCAGGCTTGTGAGCCTGTAATAGATGTTAAACGTGGGGATTATGATGTGTGTAAAACTGGTTTTGGCCTCGTTCCGCACTACGAATCTTTTAAAAGTATTCGTATTGTACATTTGCTCACAATCAGAAAACGTGTTTTAGAGTTCATTTCGAGACTTTTACTTAAAATGTAAAATTTCGTTTAAAAAATTCTAATATTATGCTGTAAGAGACTAAATGAAAAATTAACAAAGCTACGATATCCGTCTAATTTAACACTGTAATTCTCAAGAACGCATCTATGTGTTTCTGAGATTATACTATTAAGTTTTGTTTAGTATCTATTAAGTGTTTGATAAAACTATTAAAAATGCCTATGGCTCATTATTCTACTCTAAAGCTAGATAAAAAAATTCAACGTATACCGCATAGCAGCATATTTTAAATTTTTGTGAGGTCAAAACTGTTATTATACACGCTTGTGAGGCTGCAACATATGTTAAACATGAGCATTATGATGTATGTAAAACATGTTTTGACCTCGTCGTGCAAGTGAAACTTAGTACTTCAAAGATCAATATCGAATTATTCTAATTTGGGACTAGCTCAAAATACTCTCAGTATGTCTAATAATAGTATATTATGGGACAAGTAGTTGAAATAAAATTTCAACGTTGAAAGTGGCGAAGCGAGTTGAAAAAAGTAACTCGAGACGTTGAAATTTTATCAGCCACGAGTTGTATATACTATTTTTTCTACGAATTTTTAAACATTTAAAAAAATTAATGCACTTTAGAAAAAATTAAACATAAAGTGACATTTCTCTTGTTAACAATTGAATGTCAAACTGTTTGAAATCCCGGTAGTCGTCAAACATTTCAATCTCTAGTGGTTGAAATGCGATTTCAAACATCGGATCCATGTCAAAATGACCGATTTCAATGTCATGAGTAGAAAAAAAATGTTTTTGTAATTGAGCGAGCCATAAACTGTTGTTGCAAAAGCGTATACAGCTTTCTAATATTGTTTTTTAAATATTAGCGTATAATAATTCAAACTTTTGGATTAAAAGAAGGCGCTTTACATAGTGCTTGCTTTGTTCGATTTTTGTGGGATTAAAAGAAATTAACACAAAAACCAGTCTCTCGATATTCCCATATTGTTGTTAGACTATTGTAATTAAATTAATTAATGTATATTTTGAAACCTCTATTTCAAATTTTGCTGATAAATTTACGATATTCACAAAACAGCTGCGCCCCCTACGCATAGATTTAGAAATTAATGATGTTAAATTATGTGTTATCAGTAGATAAGTGTCTGTACCAAATATGAATATTGTCGGGCCAAGCGTTCTGGATTTATAAATAAAAATGTATGTCTTTAATATAACTTTTCAGGGGCTGCAAGTCCGTAGGGGTGCAACTTTGCATATAGGTGTTTTGCGTTTTTCACCCTATTTTGATCTCTAGATTGACTGGTATCATTTATACTTCTTCATTTAGAAACACCCTGTATATGTATAATCTTTGCTTGGAGATAGTTTAGAAATTATACTTTACATAAATAGCTGTTTTCAAATTTTTACGAATCGCTGGAAAGCGCTTAAGCGTATGATTTTAAAGGGAATGATTCTATAAGATAATCTTCTTCTTCTACGTAAGAAATTGCTATCAGACTGAAATCAAGTTATTTGCCGTATGTAACATTTATATTAGTACGTATGACGTATTTTCCTATTTGCAACTAAATGCGAAGATAGTTGTGTAGATTATGCAACACCTAATACGCGCCAACTCCTATAAAATATTAAGGGTACAAACCACTTTGATGATAATTGGTGTTAACCACTTTTTACAGATGGCACTAAATGCAGGAGGCTGAAAACAGGTTTAGACATGCTGACGCTTTTAGCCTCGTGAGTCCGAAAACGCTTATTTGAGGTCAAAGTAGGTATTGTACAATGCCATTTGAGGTCAAAACTCGCGTTACATATATATATATATATATATATATATATATATATATATATATATATATATATATACCTGGTTTCCCACATACGACGATTTTCTAGTGTATGTAACCGGTCTAACGGCGAGTTTTCGGACTTGCGACGACGTCGTCGGAAGTCTTACACATGTAAGGGTACGTACAACGACTCGATGAACGCGCCCACTACCGGCATGCGCCAACGCCGTTTCTTAAGAACTACGTGGTCGATTTTTGTGCGAAGTTAGCCTCGGTTGCCTATACTACAGCTCCGAAAATATCAAAATTCGTTGAAGGTTGCCTATACTCAAGCTGGGAAAATTTCAAAATTCGTTGAGGGTTGCCTATTACCTGTTATTTATATGGTGAATTTCGCTCGCTCTGGCTGCAACATAATCTGTTTTGTGAAGATAATCTCGTAGCAAGACGTCATCGGCGCAGTCAGCCGAATTCGCTATTAATAAAAACGTTTTAAGAATTAATTACAAGTTCTGTCCTCTGATGTCTTTAATATTTAACCATTTTATTACCTTAAACATTACATTTATTTGTATTTACCGAGGTCGTAGTGGCATTATTTCAGTAGAATAGAATTTTTAAACAAATAGGAAAGGTTTGTGCGGTTATGGGATCACCTATTACCTTCTAATAATCTCTTTATTTGGTTTTTAGGTGTTCTAAAAATTATTGTAAACTACTTGATTTGGAAGTTGGGAATATTTATTATTAAAGATAATCTTCAAAATACTCGATTACTTGGTCTAAACATTATTAAAATGCTTTTCGTTGTATTTCAGGTTCGTACAGTAGAAAATTAATTATACAGCAGATAAACTATATTCAAAGTAGTGTAAAAGCCAAATCCAGGGATGAAAATATTACGAACTACATTAACGAAAGTATACAGTGTGTTTGTAGATCGCTAGACAGCTCGTAACTTTGTTAATAATAGAGATATCGAAAAGAACTTTCTTCTGTTTTAAATGCCAGTATACAACCTAAAAATTGACGTTAACCAATTTAAGCCATAGCCTCCTATTTTTACGTGGTGATACACAACTTTGGTTTTTTAAATGGAATACCCTGTATATTTTTAGATATTTGAAATCAGCACTAAAAGTGCTTTATAATAGCATTCTTAAATTTAAATTTAGGAACTTATTATTTTTCAAAATAAAAAAAAAATTTTAGTCAAAGTAGGCCATGAATTACGCAAAATCAATAGCAATCCAACAAGAAATGCAACACAAACTCCAATTGACTCTAAAAATTCCTCATGACCGAATTATAGCACCAAACGTACTAAAACAATTGATAACTATGTTTTTTAAATGGAACAATATGAGTTGTTAAAGCAAAGAGCGTTGTATGACCGATTATATGTAATTTAGCAAAGAGCGTTGTATGACCGATAATATGTAATTTAGCAAAGAGCGTCATATGTGCCATTGCCTATATAGCACAAAGACGTGCTGCGCAGCAAAACAAAGATCGTTGTATGACCTATAATATGTAATTTTGCCTTCCCAAGAGCGTCATATGTGCTGTAGTACATATTCAATATATCTATAATAGGCCATGCGGCGAACCGATTCGTGCTGCGCAGCAAAAAAAGTAGTCGAGACAATGATTACGTTATTAGCTGACCCGGCAAACGCTGTTCTGCCTAAAAATAATATTGGTCTGTGACCGCCACTATAGAGTTTTAATTTTATGTTATGTCTACCGTCTTTGACTTAAAAATAAATGCCATTTTCGCAATCAACGTCCCAAAAAACATCAATAACGACACCCATAACGATTTTTAGGCTTATTTACCCCATTGCATCCTCTAAGAGGTTGCTTTTCAGAAAATCACGAAATACGTGTTTGATTATTTGTTTTTAGGAGTACTCGTACTAAGTATCATGTCGAAACGTCTATTTAATATTATTTTTCCGTACAAAATTGGAACCCGCATTTTAAAGTCAATATTAAGTATATCGATTCCTTTAGATTTACTTTTAATCGAGTTTATAATTCCGACAATATCCGCAATATTAACACTGAGTTCATTTAGTTTGTGGTTTTTATAAAAATCTAATACATTATTGTTATCATTGTTGACGTTTGGTACATTATTTATGAAAAAATTATTAATGAATCGGGTGTACTTAAATGTTCTGGTATGGTATTGTTGCTTTTAATATTGTTCACACACAAAGATTTAATTTCCCTCCATATGGATTTAGTATCATAGCCATCAAATACAAAGTTAAAATACGCTTTTTTCTCCTTTGTAGCTAAAGTCACAGAATTTCGTATCGATTTGCAATATTTCCAATGCGCTAATGATTTGGAATGTTTATACCTATTATATGCCTTATTTTTTAAGTTTATTAGAAGCTTGATAGTCTCTGTTATCCGTGGCTTGCATTTATGGGTAATTTTAACTAATTTTGAACCAGAATTTGCAGAAATCACTGGAAATTGTGAAAGCATATTTTCTTGGAAAATCGGGACATTTCGGGAAAGAGTTTCGTTGCGGGACAACTAGTTCCAAATCGGTAAAATCACGAAGGTATAATTAAACCAATTAATAATATAATATTAATATAAAGAAAACTAATACCTACGACTTGGTACAAAGAAATACGATATAAAATAACACGGCGACCTTGGGACTTTTGTGCAAGAACGGAATGCCATCCGACGTGACGTATATATAAACAGTGACCCAACAACAGGATGCAAATTCCGCTGCATTTGCTGGTCTATCTTTAATTTCTTTGTGTGTGTTAAGCCTTAATTTTAAATGTAAAATTGTTAGTAGCACACATTTTCCAATATGAAAAGACCACTTGTCGTTAGACTTCAAAACATTTATATTCTTAGATGTTTACTTAATATCGCAAATTACAGGCTCTTAGAGAAAGATATTTCTTTATATTTGGCAGGTTTTAAAAAATATATATCATTATCAGGGGAAGCTAAAGCTGTTAATATAACTAATACGTCTATATTCTCTGAGACTATAACTAAACCTGTCTCTATCCAATCGAATATCAGGTGCAGTTTTCGTCTTGAGCCATCGGGATTTATTCGATGTTTCTGATGATCGACAAAAACAATTGCTTTTTTTCGTAATTACGTACAATAAAATTAATATAACTAGTTAAAATTGCACCATACTGTTGAACAAGTTGCCATTTGTTTTTATGTAATAACATTCCTCCTTCGGTCACAACTAGCAAATCGTTTAATTCAGTAATATATTTTGGTAATTGTACAAAGAGGTCGTAGAAAATACATTTTTAGGCGTTCGAATTTATATGTTATAGTTAAATGTATTTAATCTATTTAACTTTTAGTTAATATAATGTTTATTAAATAATAATAATATTCGTACAGAATAAAAATTAACCTCTTAATGCTATATTTATAATAAGCGTGTCCAAAACCCCTAGATATGAGGCAACGCGCGAAATTCAAAAATGCAGCTATTTTGCCACCTTAAAGACGTTATTTTCCATTTTTGATAAATTTTAACACAAAATTTGAGATCAGCGACCCAAAAAAACCCTGTATGCGAAATAAAAACCGAATGAATGTTATCAAGTGTCAGGCAATTGTTTAAATAAATAAAAGAGTAATTTTTTTAATTAAGACTGTATTAAAAAACACTTACTTGTTAATAACAATTGAAAAAATAAAAAGCACACCTTCTCACCCGTGGGGAACTTTTCTATAAACATTTCCGAAATTAAAAAAAATATATCAAAATCGGTTTTGAGTCAACGAAGTTAGAACTTTTTTTCCTTAGTAAATGGACTACAGTGCAATACGGTTGCTTATATAAAATGAGAAAATATATGTGACGGGATTTGATACGCCTCAAAACACTTTTGGTTTAATTTATTTGAAGTGACATTACGTTTTTGCTTAACTTGCTGCTGGAGGCCAATCTAAAAAAATATTACGCGATATTATTTTAATACCCATGTATGATGCCACAAAATTATTTGTCCCATTTTCTAATTTCGAAAAACGCACCCAGTGAATTATATATAATTCACCTAGCTTTAAATTTAAAATATGGTAACATATCGAAGTTAACTTTGGTAATAAACGCCCAATCTTCGTGGAATTTTAAACAGCTGTAACCAAAAAGGCCCCGAACAACTTAAAACCGTTTGGAAACATTAAAAGTCACCCCCCGGATAGAAAAAAAATATTAAGTTTTACGTCTAACGACCGTAAATACACATTTTGGTAAATATCTTGACTCCAGCGCCACCTACCGGGTTCATTTTTTGTATAGACATTTCTCTCTAAGTAACCAACGTACATTCCGAATATGAGCTAAATCGGACCGTAAATAAACTATTTGGTAAATATCTTGACTCCAGCGCCACCTACCGGGTTCATTTTTTGTATAGACATTTCTCTCTAAGTAACCAACGTACATTCCGAATATGAGCTAAATCGGAACGTAAATACACATTTTGGTAAATATCTTGACTCCAGCGCCACCTACCTGGTTCATTTTTTGTATATACATTTCTCTCTACGTAACCAACGTACATTCCGAATATGAGCTAAATCGGACCGTAAATACACATTTTGGTAAATATCTTGACTACAGCGCCACCTACCGGGTTTATTTTGTGTATAAACATTTCTCTTCACGTAACCAACGTACTTTCCAAATATGAGCCAAATCGAATCGTAAATTTGAAATACACATTTTCGTAAATATCTTGACTCCAGCGCCACCTACCGGGTTTATTTTTTGTATAAACATTTCTGTCTACGTAACCAACGTATATTCCGAATATGAGCTAAATCTGACCGTAAATACACATTTTGGTAAATATCTTGACTACAGCGCCACCTACCGGGTTTATTTTGTGTATAAACATTTCTCTCCACGTAACCAACGTACATTCCAAATATGAGCTAAATCGGACCATAAATACAATTTATCGAAATATCTCGACGACATGCTTGAGCAGTGCGTACTCGAACGGTTTCCAGTCTTTCTTCCCGTTGCTCATCGGTATCTGAAACTCGTATGCCCTTTGCTTTTGTATTTGAAGTGTAGATCGACCAATCGCTTGTCGTTTGGGTGGCATAATTGCTATATACGAGGATAAATTTAGTATTCCTTTTTGTATGCTAGTGTACGAAAAAATATTGTACGATGATCGACAAAAACAACAATTGCTTTTTTTCATAATTACCTACAATAAAATTAATATAACTATTTAAAATTGCACCATACTGTTGAACAAGTTGCCATTTGTTTTTATGTAATAACATTCCTCCATCGGTCACAACTAGCAAATCGTTTAATTCAGTAATATATTTTGGTAATTGTACAAAGAGGTCGTAGAAAATACATTTTTAGGCGTTCGAATTTATATGTTATAGTTAAATGTATTTAATCCATTTAACTTTTAGTTAATATAATGTTTATTAAATAATAATAATATTCGTACAGAATAAAAATTAACCTCTTAATGCTATATTTATAATAAGCGTGTCCAAAACCCCTAGATATGAGGCAACGCGCAAAATTCAAAAATGAAGCTATTTTGCCACCTTAAAGACGTTATTTTCCATTTTTGATAAATTTTAACACAAAATTTGAGATCAGCGACCCAAAAAAACCCTGTATACGAAATAAAAACCGAATGAATGTTATCAAGTGTCAGGCAATTGTTTAAATAAATAAAAGAGTAATTTTTTTAATTAAGACTGTATTAAAAAACACTTACTTGTTAATAACAATTGAAAAAATAAAAAGCACACCTTCTCACCCGTGGGGAACTTTTCTATAAACTTTTCCGAAATTAAAAAAAATATATCAAAATCGGTTTTGAGTCAACGAAGTTAGAACTTTTTTTCCTTAGTAAATGGACTACAGTGCAATACGGTTGCTTATATAAAATGAGAAAATATATGTGACGGGATTTGATACGCCTCAAAACACTTTTGGTTTAATTTATTTGAAGTGACATTACGTTTTTGCTTAACTTGCTGCTGGAGGCCAATCTAAAAAAATATTACGCGATATTATTTTAATACCCATGTATGATGCCACAAAATTATTTGTCCCATTTTCTAATTTCGAAAAACGCAACCAGTGAATTATATATAATTCACATAGCTTTAAATTTAAAATATGGTAACATATCGAAGTTAACTTTGGTAATAAACGCCCAATCTTCGTGGAATTTTAAACAGCTGTAACCAAAAAGGCCCCGAACAACTTAAAACCGTTTGGAAACATTAAAAGTCACCCCCCGGATAGAAAAAAAATATTAAGTTTTACGTCTAACGACCGTAAATACACATTTTGGTAAATATCTTGACTCCAGCGCCACCTACCGGGTTCATTTTTTGTATAGACATTTCTCTCTAAGTAACCAACGTACATTCCGAATATGAGCTAAATCGGACCGTAAATACACTATTTGGTAAATATCTTGACTCCAGCGCCACCTACCGGGTTCATTTTTTGTATAGACATTTCTCTCTAAGTAACCAACGTACATTCCGAATATGAGCTAAATCGGAACGTAAATACACATTTTGGTAAATATCTTGACTCCAGCGCCACCTACCTGGTTCATTTTTTGTATATACATTTCTCTCTACGTAACCAACGTACATTCCGAATATGAGCTAAATCTGACCGTAAATACACATTTTGGTAAATATCTTGACTCCAGCGCCACCTACCGGGTTTATTTTGTGTATAAACATTTCTCTTCACGTAACCAACGTACTTTCCGAATATGAGCCAAATCGAATCGTAAATTTGAAATACGCATTTTCGTAAATATCTTGACTCCAGCTCCACCTACCGGGTTCATTTTTTGTATAGACATTTCTCTCTAAGTAACCAACGTACATTCCGAATATGAGCTAAATCGGAACGTAAATACACATTTTGGTAAATATCTTGACTCCAGCGCCACCTACCTGGTTCATTTTTTGTATATACATTTCTCTCTACGTAACCAACGTACATTCCGAATATGAGCTAAATCTGACCGTAAATACACATTTTGGTAAATATCTTGACTCCAGCGCCACCTACCGGGTTTATTTTGTCTATAAACATTTCTCTTCACGTAACCAACGTACTTTCCGAATATGAGCCAAATCGAATCGTAAATTTGAAATACACATTTTCGTAAATATCTTGACTCCAGCTCCACCTACCGGGTTCATTTTTTGTATAGACATTTCTCTCTAAGTAACCAACGTACATTCCGAATATGAGCTAAATCGGAAAGTAAATACACATTTTGGTAAATATCTTGACTCCAGCGCCACCTACCGGGTTCATTTTTTGTATAGACATTTCTCTCTAAGTAACCAACGTACATTCCGAATATGAGCTAAATCGGAACGTAAATACACATTTTGGTTAATATCTTGACTCCAGCGCCACCTACCTGGTTCATTTTTTGTATATACATTTCTCTCTACGTAACCAACGTACATTCCGAATATGAGCTAAATCTGACCGTAAATACACATTTTGGTAAATATCTTGACTCCAGCGCCACCTACCGGGTTTATTTTGTGTATAAACATTTCTCTTCACGTAACCAACGTACTTTCCGAATATGAGCCAAATCGAATCGTAAATTTGAAATACACATTTTCGTAAATATCTTGACTCCAGCGCCACCTACCTGGTTCATTTTTTGTATATACATTTCTCTCTACGTAACCAACGTACATTCCGAATATGAGCTAAATCTGACTGTAAATACACATTTTGGTAAATATCTTGACTCCAGCGCCACCTACCGGGTTTATTTTGTGTATAAACATTTCTCTTCACGTAACCAACGTACTTTCCGAATATGAGCCAAATCGAATCGTAAATTTGAAATACACATTTTCGTAAATATCTTGACTCCAGCTCCACCTACCGGGTTCATTTTTTGTATAAACATTTTTCTCTACGTAACCAACGTATATTCCGAATATGAGCTAAATCTGACCGTAAATACACATTTTCGTAAATATCTTGACTCCAGCGCCACCTACCGGGTTTATTTTTTGTATAAACATTTCTCTTCACGTAACCAACGTACTTTCCGAATATGAGCCAAATCGAATCGTAAATTTGAAATGCACATTTTCGTAAGTATCTTGACTCCAGCGCCACCTACCGGGTTCATTTTTTGTATAAACATTTCTCTCTACGTAACCAACGTATATTCCGAATATGAGAAATCGGACCGTAAATACAATTTATCGAAATATCTCGACGACACGCTTGAGCAGTGCGTACTCGAATAGTTTCCAGTTTTTCTTCCCGGTTCATCGGTATCTGAAACTCGTATGCCCTTTGCTTTTGTGTTTGAAGTGTAGATCGACCAATCGCTTGTCGTTTGGGTGGCATAATTGATTTGACAGCGAAAGTAATGCTTTGTGACGACTATTGCAAATTCACTTGGAAAAAGCAAAGAAAGTGTATTTCCTAATTTCAAAAAACCCACCTAGTGAATTATATATAATTCACCTGGCTTTAAAATTAAGATATTTTAACTTGCGCACGAAAATGTGTTTAGTTTTTTCCTTTAATTATTGTAATAATAACCTAAACCTATTAAAACGCGGACGAAAAATCTAAATATTAATATTTTTCTTCTGAGATTAAAACTACGCAATTTTTGGTGTCTGTACAAAAAGTTCAAAATTTGGTACAATTTAAACTTGTAAATTGGTACAATTTTTTGAGGACCTCTGGCAAACGCTGTTCTGTCCAAAAATAATTCGTCTCTGAAACCCCGTTCCACCACTATAAGGTAGAGTTTTAATTTTATGTCATGTTCACCGCCTTGGACTTAAAAATAAATGCCATTTTCGCAATCAGCGTCCCAAAATACCTCAATAACGACACCCATAACGATTTTTAGGCTTATTGACCCCATTTCACCCCCTAAGGGGTTGATTTTTGTTAAATCACGAAATACGGGTTTGCTTATTTGTTTTTATGAGTACTCCAACGAAGTTTCAAGTCGAAACGTCTATTTAATATTATTTTTCCTTACAAAATTGGAACCCTCATTTTACCCATTTATAGGGTGGCCAGAACATCTCTTTTAAAGAGAACATGTTCTCTTTTTTAATACGGATCTTTTTTTATCTTTTTTTCTAATAAAATGTTCTCTTTTGTTCTCTTATTTAGTGTGAGAAGAGTTTTGCTCCATTTTGACTGTTTTCGGTTTTAAATCTTCTTATATAAAATGTTATTTTCAATTTTCTCTTATTTTTGTGAAATATGTTTTTTTTATAATTTTATTATTTTGTCATTTTATGAATCTGATTTGTTAATTCTTCAGTTGATATTTGAGGATAGTCCAATTAAATATGCTTAATATGAGTATACTATAAAACATAAGCTTTTATATGCATATTTTATGACGTAATGTAATAAATACAATTTTTATGGGTGGTACAGTTCATTTGTGGAGCAGTATATTTTATATATTTTACGAGTTTTCCACTCCCATTTTTCTCTTCGAAAAGCCCTTCAAAAACGAAAACATTCGAAATCCCATACAAAAATACCATAGAAAATCATCTTTTTGATATTTCGAATTTTCCGACTTTTCCGGTGGACTTCCCCAAAATTTTCTTTCATACAAACCTTGTTCTGGCAATTAGAAACACAACAACAAAAATGAGCCAAATCTGTCACGCCTTCCTCCAGTCATGATGTAACATACATGCGACGATTGATTTTATCATAAATACGCTCATAACTCAAAACAGAAGACAATCTAAAAGTTATAATTTCAATAAAATATGTCTTATTTAAAATAAAAATTGACGTGTCCAAGGATTTCTTTCAAAAACATTTGATAAAAGTTCTATTTGGATAGTTCCAGACTTTACACAAGCACGGTATATTATATGTAAAGCGACTTTTAAGACAAATTTTCCATTACATGTCAATCCAAAGTAAGGTCCGGCAACCATGCTGCTGACAGCTGTCTATTCCTAGAATTTTAAATGGCAACGTCGCATTTCGTTTCCAACGTATTTGCACTGGGCATTGTTTTGTCTTGTGGGTGTAATCAGGCTATGGTCACTGGAATACGCAGACTCGTACAGATTGTTAGTAATGCGTGGCAGAAGGTAGGATTGTCTGACAAAGGTAGCATATTCTCTCTCTGGCAATTTATGCGATTGGAGGGGTATGGGAGTCCCCGACAGCCTGACGCCAACCGTTACGACAGCTAATAAAATTGCCAGTTGTGGATTGCAATTCTGTTAAAAACATCTGTGCAAAATGCATTCCATCCTTTGTGTGCTCCAAAGAGGTTTGCCCAGTTTTGCTCATTCTTTGTGCTTAGAAACAAGGCTGCAGGTAGTTGATACTCGTGTGCTCCTTAAATTTGTGATAAAACTCTTGAAAACTTGAAATTGTTTAAAATGAGTGGTTTGAGAAAAAGGAAATGCTGCGTACCCGGCTGTAGCAATAAAGAAACACCAAGGTACTCACTTCCCAGCGAAAAACGTGTGCGTGTCGTTTGGCTGCAACGTATAGGAAACCTGAAATTAAGCAATATAGAAGGTAAACGCATTTTAGGTTCCTATGTTGTATGCCAAACACATTTTTCGGAGATGTGCATTGATAGCAATGGGAAACTGCCAACTATAAATTTGCCAGGTAAGATATCTACTGTGTTCAAAAGTTCTGAAGTGTAACTCTTAAAAACTGTTTAGGGTTTCATGAAACTTCAACAGAAGAAAACTCCTTTTGTTACCCTTTACAGGAGAAATATGAAACTCCTGAAAAAGTGAAGGGTATGTTATCAATTCTCAGTATGTATGCATTCTGCTGATTAGTATATATTTGTAATTTATAGGGATACTAGCTCAGTTCGAAGCTTCTATACCATCTACATCAAGGGGGAATAGTGAGGAGCTAACCATCGTAAGGGAGGATGTGCCACGGCAATATCCATCTGTCAGACGACAGCTGTCTGACGTGTCTACAGAACCTGGCACAAGTGGTAAATAATAGTTATTTACTATAAAGTGGGATAAGAGCATCATTAATATACGTGTGTGTAAGTTACAGACGAGTGCGTAGCACGAGTTATGTAAGCACACAAGTATATTAATGATATGATGCATTCTCACACATAAATTTTAATTTTTTTATCTACAACTGCCCAAAATTGAGAAAAGTGCATTAAGAGAATGTCAGATCTGTCATTTTCAAAAATATTTTAGTAGAAAAATGTCATTCATTAACACTATTTCAGTTAGGTAATCAAATTTGAGTTACGTAATAAGTTTCATTACGTAATGCAAATGGATCTGATTTCATTATCTAACTGAGTTAGATAATGGCGTAACTAACTCAAATGAATTTGATAATAGGTTTTTATCCAAGCAGATGTAGAACGACAGCAGCCTAACACAGAAAGTTGACAATTTCAAACACTAGCACGATATTATATCGTACTAGTCATATCGTAACGGCACAAAGTTATTCAAAACATGGCCTGCTTAATTGTGTGACAAACGTCACTTTGACGTTTGTCACACAATTCAGCAGACCGTGATTCAAATCATCGAGACGCTTTTGCCAATTGTACCAATAATAATATAACAATCAATTTTGCAAAACCAAATAAAAACAATTCTTAAAAATTGAATTTCCTTTGAGTGGTTGTCTAAAAAATAGTGTTCATAACTCGCCCGAAAGTGCAAATATCTGTGCTCGTGTTTTAGATCCACTCGGGCTTCGCTTCGCTACGCCCTCGTTTGTGTAATCAACACTCGCACGATATTTGCTACTTTCGACGCTTGTAATGAAAATAACTATTTTATAATGGTTTTGATATCTAGGCATCGGAGATGTAATACTGCATACAGTAAGGGAAATGTCACCCAGCAGACCCTCGCTCCAATACTCCGTTTATCGTAAAAGGAAGTAAAACCCGTCTACAAAACTTAACAGTGTGTTATTTACTGAATGGTTAGTTGTACGTAAAAAACCTGTAGAATATTTTTTGTAGAGAATTTCCTAGCCTTCACTTTTTGTAATAACTAAAACAGTCATACGACCCATAGAAAGCGAGATATTTGCGAAAAACTTATTTCGGAAACGGAGCTGTCGGAGGTACCTTTCCGAACGCAGCAATTATTTCTAATGGTGTATGCAAAATTTCAGTTCACTTGGATTTTTTCGGCAGATGCTGCGGTTTTCCGTCTAATGTAACTGGACTATGGGTTAAAGTCACAGATATTAACAATAACTGGCACAATGCTAGGGCAGTACTAGATTCTGCATCCCACGCTAATTTCATTACCGAAGATTTGGCAAATAAATTGCAATTAAAAAGACAAACGGTTGCTACTACAGTAGTTGGACTAAATTCTAAAGCTTCGCAGTGTAATTCCAGTAGTAACATTCAGATAGCATCATTACACAGTAATTTTAATATAAATATGAACTCTTTAGTTATTTTAAAAATTACTGAAAATTTACCTCTCGTGTCGTTTGATCGATCAAATTTCAACGTACTCAAAAACATCGGATTAGCTGATACTACTTTTAATAAATTCTTGCCAGGAGACATGTTAATCGGCGATGGTCATTTCTATGAACTATTGTGTATCGGGCAAATTAGCCTGGGCAAGAATCTGCCAGTTTTACAGAAAACCCTACTGGGTTGGATAATTTCTGGAATGTATCAAACGAAAGAGGTCTACGGCAGTAGCTTAATTTGTTCACATTTAACCACGATGCTTGGGCATTTTGAAAAACGTAAAATTTGACGTATTGACTTTTCTCTATAATTTATTCAGTTAATTCTTCAATCAAAGATCGTTCGTGCAAAACACTTGTCTAACCAGATTTGGTTTTTTTTATTTGCTATGATTGCTAGAAAGCAATTAAACTCGGTTAAACCCTTAGGAAAAGAACCCTCAACGTTAAGCGTTCATGTCTTTACGTCAATTTCTTCTTGTTTAATTTAAGTAATCAATTGTTTATAAAATTGTAATCTTTCCAACAAGAGTTGAGCACTCGTGATTCTACGGTGGAAAAATACATATTAATATTTTATATAACATTGACGTATTTCTAAGTTTGATCATTGAATGAAAAATCCTGAAACATACTACGTATTATTGAGAAAAAGTAACTTACTGGAGTATCTTCTAGTATATATCGAATTGTCGATTTAAAAATTCATAGGGTTACTACATTAAAGTAAAATGCTGTACAATCTTGCAATAAAATATTTAAAGTGATTCAATCAAAAAAGTTAAGCGGCAAAAAGTTATACTTAGTTTTTGAAAATTAGGGGGAATTTCTGCCAGTCTATTCCCGTTGTTTGTTAGTTTTTTATTTCAATAAAGAAAAGTGATGCTTATACAGTATCCGGTCAAAATTGTTTTTTTGGAACACTACACAGGGTGATTTATAAGGTTGGGCACAAGCTTCGACAGATGATTTCTAACACTATTTTTAGTTGGGATCAACCGATAATCGGTATCGGCCATATTGGCTGAATTAGGTATATATCGGTATCAACCAAAACACCTGTATCAGTCGATCCCTAATGTTTAGTAAAAAACTGTATATGAACCCATTAAGAAGTTGACACTGGAGAAAAAACATTTCTAGTGTGAACTTTAGTAGCCATATCTTCTTAACGAAACAATTTTACAAGATAGGTTGTGTACAAGTTTTACTTACAATATTATCAGCAATTATTTAATTTTTTTTTTAATTACCGCTAAAATTGTTTTTTAAATTAGTTACTAAATAAACAAATTTGCACGTAAGTCGTGTAATTGTCCAACAAATAAGCCTGCGCCGATCGGATAGACACTTCATCTTCTCTAACCTAAAAGTAAAATATAGTTGACCCAGTTTTAAAGGCAGCAATTTGTTCTTTCATAGCCATACTAGATAAGATTAATTTTTGATCATATATCAACACAGACTGCTACGTCTACGTAGTATTTGCAAAATTCTTTAAATTTTTATTTATTGATATCGAACTGAAGCTGTATATTTAACGTTTTCTTTTTGCAGGTCATCAAGTTCGTCAAGAAGTTTTAAAATCTCTTCGGACAAAGAGACATGGACCATCAACCAGTAAGTTGCAGTTGAATCCCTATGTAGTTTGAAATAGAGTTTCTGTTCCGAAGGGTTCCAGCGTTTCAAGTAAATCGTCATTTTTCCATCCCAATGTGTCACACCGAAAGAAACAAAAAATAAAGGGTAAGAGCCACATACGTGTTCATTTCTTCGTACTTGTTAACCTACTAATAAATTGTACATTCGCTAATGGAATATCTTTCTTTAGCCCGCCGTAGTCGATACGTGTCGCCAAAAACACCAGAAAATAACCTTTGATGATTGGACAGAAGAACAACAGAACGCAACGACGGAGTACTTTCAAATTGTATTCGAGCTAATTTGAGGAATCACATCGATTATGGAAATTTAAAACCAGATGTATGTACTATAATTTAATTATTTTATTATCTTATTAATAACGTTTCTAATCAATAGTAATATAACAAGGGCTAGACATACTACTGATACTTTTGCACACGCGAAGGGTCGAGTGCTGGTTGCAATGGAAACTGTCCCGAGGGCAGTTTTCTAAGGGAAACTAACACGATGACTCTTGGCACGGGCAAAATTATATGTGAGTGTGTCGCCTGCGTTTATATTTTGAAGATTATTACACACAGCTGTCGCATGACAAATATACAATGAGAACCATGCATTTTTTTAAAATCGACCGATCTCGAACTGATTTCCTGATGAGCTCCTTAGTGCTAATTATCGACCCCGTAGATGGTGTGATAATTAGAAATAGAAATGCAAGTAACAAGCAATTTGAGTTTTTTGGCATTATTAGATCAATTTTAAATCATAATTCGTATACGCGTTTTGTGTAATAATCTTCAAAATATAACCGCGGGTGACACACTTGCATATAATTTTGCCCGTGCCAAGAATCATCTTGCTGGGTGCCCTTAGAAAACTGCCCTCGGGACAATTTTCATTGCAACCAGCACTCGACCCTTGGCGTATGCAAAATTATCGGTAAGTATGTCTCGCCCTTGTTATATTAATTACTATGTATTATTACACCTACTGCCGGTCTTATAAAAACCACTAATCTGACATTAACTTTAATTCGCTGTTAAAAGAAACAAAAGCGCATCAAAACGTCAGTGCTTATGACATTTTATTCATTAGTAAACAAATTTTGATGCGCTTTTGTTTATTTTAACAGCGAATTAAAGTTAACGTCAGATTAGTGGCCTTTATAAGACCGGCTGCTAATGCCTATACAAATTATGATTTAAAATTGATCTAATAATGCCAAAAAACTCAAATTGCTTGTTTCTTGCATTTCTATTTCAAATTATGACACCATCTACGGGGTCGATAATTAGCACTAGGAAGTTTAACGGTTTCCCTAGGCAGCTTATCAGGTAATCAGTTTGGGATTGGTCGATTTAAAAAAAATGCATGGTTCTGATTGGATGATATCTATCATGTGACAGTTGTGTGTAATAATAGTAATCTACTTAATGCTCTGGACCTCTTGAGAAGTAGTATCACCGCGTAGTGAAATTTACTGCAAAACGTGCTTTTTAGACATTTGAACGTATTTAAAAATTAAACTAGAAATTTCGAATTTTTGGATGCAGAATTTTTTAATGACTAAATGTGTTCCAATAGGTATCCATTAAAAATTATGTCATCTAGCATGGCTATGAAATAGTTCCTAATTTATGAATGCAACAACGTTATACTATACTATGTCAAGTTTAACATTTGATTTTTAAGTGACTTATAGTTTCATTCAGAAATTAGGAACTATTCCATAGCCATAACTACTTACTTAAATACTTATGTTATTAACAGCTTTAAACATTTGTAGGTTCGACTGATAACGGTACTTTGCACTCCGAAGTCTTTAATGGCATTAAAAACCCCTTTTAGAGATGCCATACGACTGCGAAAAGTGCCATCGTTCCCGGAGATACGAGAAGCCAACTTGCAGTACCCCTCTTTGCAGTGTGAAACCTCGACTGTTATAAAAACGGCCGTGTGCAACATCATACGAAACAACAAGCGTTCGTAATCCACATGGTCATTATTATTTGAAAGTTGTTTTATTTTGGTTTACCGATATTGCTATTTTTAAATTATTGCATTATTTGTGGTTTATTATCTGTTAGTTACTAAATCATGTTTTTATGTTTGTAAACTGATTTTTTCTACAACCGTGTCTAAAGTAGATACTTTGAACACGTTAGTTAGTTTGTAACGTGTCAATTTTTAAAACGCAGTGCATAAAAAATTCTTTACAAACCTTGGAGCGTAAAAGTAAGATGTATTTTGGGTTACGTATGATAAAAAAAGTGAAATGTTCGGTTGTAGAAGAAATCTAGTATGCAATAGTGTGTAAAAGGTCTTTTTTGCATAGTGATCGTTAAAGTCGTTTTTTTTTAACGAAAAATCGTATTGAAAGTTCCACTTTTTTTAATGCAAAAATCGTGAAAAAAAGTACGCTTTTTTTACTATTTTATTGAAATGTCAATGTGACGGTTGTCAATTCCGAAGTCCTTTTCGACTAAATTTCGACCAAGAGATCACTATCCAAAAAAACTACGTGTACAGGGTGTTTTTTTTTCGTTGATATTATAGTGTACATACTAAAGGTTAAGAGATACAAAAAAAGTAGTATACGTGTCTCGTCCTCTTTTTTAGTGGTTAGTTTAATGGCGTAATCAGAACTACGCTAACTAGATTTGTTTAGGAAATACAGGGTGATTCTCAAAATCTGCTGTTTTTTGTAATCTCTTGTAACTTCTTAATTAGCGGAGTTACAAAAAAAATTGTAAATACAAAAAACATGCGAGTTTTTACGTAGATCCAGCGGCGTACTTAAAAAAATTATAAGGGTTTTGATTTTTGAGACATTTAGAAAATTATCATTTTTTAATAAGATCTGTATCTGGATAGCTCATAAAATTACATTTCTTTTTACCATTGCAACGATATATAATGCTTAATATTTTATTTTATTGTAAATAGCGAAAATACCAAAAAACCCAAAACAATTAAGATTTTTTTTAGTGGTCCATAGATTGAGTCACCATTATTTTTGTTTTAGAATGACATTTCAACGTTTTTGTTTTAATGACAGTTAATACTAGTTTTATAATATTCTAAAATCGTAAGCAAGAATATCTTAAAATCAAAATTTTGCATAATTATGATTTGGAAAAAAAAGAATATTTGTCCCATATTAATTATGAATTAGAAAAAATTGGAGTTTTATACCACATCTACAAAAATCTTTTTTCGCTTGTTGACACTTTCCTATTTCGAAAAAAACGTTGAAATGTCATTACCAAAAACAATTACGATTCAATCCATGGCCAACTAAAAAGATCGTATTATTTTGGGTTTTTTTGGTATTTTCGCTATTTAGGATAAAATAGAATAATAAGTATTATATATCGTTGCAATGGTAAAAAACAATGTAATTTTATGAGCTACCCAGATATAGGGTGTCCCATTAAAAAAATGATAATTTTCAAAATATCTCAAAAATACCCACCCTTATAATTTTTTCAAGTACACCGTTGGATTCTACATAAAACGTTGCATGTTTTTTATATTTACAATTTTTTTTGTAACTCCGCTAATTACGAAGTTACAAGAGATTACAAAATACAGCCTGTATTTCCTAAACAAATCTAGTTAGCGTAGTTCTGATTATGCCATTAACCTAACCACTAAAAAAGAGGACACGACATGTATACTAGTTTTTTTGTATTTCTTACCCTTTAGTATGTACCCTATAATATCAACGAAAAAAAAACAACCTGTACAACACGTTTTGAAAGTCCTCACTCGCGTTTTAATTCTACTCCATTCGTGCCGAAAGAGTAGCTTTACGCGCTTGTATCATAAATTACTACTATAGAACTTCAATTCTACTTGCCTGCTAATCTAATGAAGGTATTATGTTTTTTAAGATATTTTTTAGAAATTGTCAACTGGTAACTAACTATTGCTTTTGGTTTTTTGGCTGACCATTATTTTTACCAAATGCTTTTCTGTTATTTAACAAAAAGTTTTCAACACGATTAGCAGTTTTGTTATTTTTTTAAATTGCTATTTTCTTATTGTATCACTTTTAAAATATGATTTTGTTAGATTTTAGTTTGGATAATTAAAAATGCATGTGTGTACTTTTTACCATTTAAATTATATGGTTTCTTCACTGTATTTTAATATTTCCATTGTAAACATTGCCAAAGGTGTTCCATGTAATATTTTAGATTATAAGTAAAAATACGTTGAAGTGTACTTTTGTTATATTTTGTATTTGAATGTAAATAGGAAATGGCTTACTAAATAAAATATAAAAATGGATTTACTTGTTTCATTATATCTAGATATTTATTAATACGATGTGCTGATATTGGTTTTTTTCTGAATAATTGGTATATTATGCTACTCGAGAGATTTCAATAGTATTTGTTATTTGTTTAATAATTAAGGGGTTAGAGCACTTTGAAATTGTGAGAAGTGCATCTAGTTGAAGGGAATACTCAAATTTATTAGAATAAAAAGGATACAACTGATTTTTATATAAAATCTGGAACATTTTAATCATCTAATACTTGGGAGCTTTAAAATTACTTAACTTTAAGCAATGGTAATTATTGTTGGCGAATTTGTTATTAATTCAATGGTGAAACTGTGATTAGAAGCTGTAAAAGTTTTATGAATAATGCAGGGTCCACGAACTAGTGAGACCTACTTAAAATAGGTTGGTGGACCCTGTACAAGTTGATAAACACGTTTCTGCAATAATAATTTGTCTAACATTACCTATGCATCATTAATTTTAAACCTTAAATTAACAAAAATTGCCAAAAAACGAATTTTGTGACAACATACATATTGTGACATATATTAAACAAAGGGGGGAGTGGAGACTAAATTAATTCATTCATTCATGTAGTTCTGCACTTCACATAACAAATTTTATAATATTTAACACCTGTTAGTTATGTATAAACAATTTGTAGTAACATTTTCCACATATTTCATGAATAAACTTAAAACTAAGATTTTCAATGCTTTTAATACTACATCCCGCCATTATTTTTGGCTCGGTTCATGCAAGTTAAACAACTGTTTTACCGACAGCTCACAACTACCATTTATTATGTCTATTAGCCCATACAACGATTTTATTTCCCGCTAAAACTCGCATCGTCGTATGTGGGAAACGATGAATATATATATATATATATATATATATGCAAAACGTCAAACTCGCCTCCGAAAGCATACGTCGAAACGAAGAACTGGCCTCATTTTTGGAGGCCAGTACGAAAAATCGGAGGCGACTAGGTATCCCCATGTATAAGTGTTCCATTCAACAGATGGTGCAACAAGCATCGATTTAACAGATTTTTTGGTGGAGGTGAGTTTGACAGTACACATATTCAGTTATACACTTCAGTTGGTAGAGGTTATTCTAGATGGCGCGACCATGTAATACACATATACACCTAACAAGGTGCGCCAGTAGTACTCGCCTCTATCTATGAAACATACTGTTACGCCTCAGAGACTTGGCAAACGCGCACGGGGGCTTATCGCTAGTAATGGATTTAAGTAAATACAATCCAACCACCTGCCACTGGACATTTAATACAGGATCCGTCAACGATGCGGGGTGGGAAATATCTCTAAAACTAGGAGATTTACATTAAAATAGCTTCTATAAAAGTTGAAGGTACGAAAGTGTTGCATATTACTAAAATATTTCTGATTATACAGGGTGGCTCAAAAAGTGTGGCAAACCAAAGTTATTACTCTATATTTAGGAAGCTTAAGAGCTTTGCATTGAAATACCAATAGTTTTAATATAAATTTGTATGGGTCTAACATGAACTGTTTTGGAGATGTTACCGATTTTATGCACAAAATGCTAAACTTCAGGCAGCTGCTGTAGATACTGAAATAAAAAATAAAACATTACGTTTTTTGTGAATTGCCTTTCGAGTGTAAAATGGTGATTCTGGGCATTCATACTATACAAGGTGTCTGCAAATTTAATGATTTCAAAGGTTTTTAAAGGAAACGCACTACACATTTTAGTATTTTTGAAATGCCCCTTTAAAGAGATTTCCTTTGATATCTTACTGGATAACTCTGAATTCAACTGTTTTCCAACTATGCGAGTGTGAGTATAAGAAAACAATGTAAGGCCCCTAAAATGCTTTATTTAAAGGAATCACAAACTAAGTTTAGAAAATAAAAATCCAGTCATTGCTGACACAAAAACCCGAGAAATGCTGGAATCAATTAAATCTGAAAACTAGTTGAATTTAGGGGTGCTAAATAAGCTATTAGGCGAAAGTTTATTGAAAGAGTTTTTAAGAAATACAGAGATACACAGCGTGCTTCATTTACTAAGGCAAAATCATTAAATTTGCAAATTAAGAGCACTTTGTATAGTTTTAATACCCATGGAAGATGGTATTGGGTATACAGTGACCCCCAAAAGGTCGGCATCATATGAGAAAAAAATTATTTTAGATTTTTCAAAAAAACTTTACACGTCAATAAGTTGTGCTTGTCTAAAAACCTATTTAGCCCCTATCATATATACCGAGTGACGTTTACTTATTTAGAAAATTCCGTTTTTCGAAATTGTCAAAATCTAAAAAGTGCTATTTTTCGGAAATTAAGTAATATTGCAATGAGATTGTTTTAGAGTGTGTTAGTTTTGATTAACTGAACAATCTCAAGTCCAGAAAACACCTATTTTTCTTTAACTTTAGCTTTAGATTTTTCAATTTTTCAATATTTTTCAGTTTCGCATACCATGACCTAATATTGAAATTAAAATTTTTTATGTAACGACTTTCAAGATTTATAATTGTAAAAAATAATATAAAATGTTAATTGCTCCTTTAGATTTTGTATTATTTACGGAAAACTGATATGTTCGCATAATTTTTACGTTTTTGATCCAATGTGCTTTTTAGGAGAAATATTTTTGAATAATTATTAATATCTATTTAAATGGCTTCTAAAAACTCGAACCTTGTTAGCGAATTACTGGTATAAAATACAAAAATCCTGTAAACGGTCTTTTACAGTTGTCTGAATGAGAATCATTTTTAGAACATGTAAAGTGTATAAAGAAAAATCTTCTCATTTAGACAACTGTAAAGGAATATTTACAGGATTCATTAAAAGGGTTAGATTAGAGTTTTTATCGAAGAAGCCATTTAAATAGATATTAATTATCATTTAAAAATACTTCTCCTAAAAAGCGCATTGCATCAAAAACTTAAAAATTATGCGAACATATCACTTTTCGGTAAATAATAAAAAAATCTAAAGGAGTAATTAACATTTTATATTATTTTTTACAAATATAGCCTAAATCGTTAGTCTTCACATAAAAAATGTCAATTTTAAAATTAAGTTTTGGTATGTCTTCTTCTTCTTCCTCTTAATCCGCGGCCGGGGTAGGTGGCTAGCCTAACCCCTTGAATTAAGGAAGAATGCCCTCGCAGGGGTCACGAACATCAAAGGTGTTCGTATGATGGCCGGAGAGCGTACGAGGTTATCAATGCCCGGGTGTGGAGCTTGAACCCACTACACTGCTGGCGCCACGCAAGCACCAGCCGGCCACAAGCTGTTGGTATGTGAAATTTTGAAAAATATTTAAAAAACTGAAAAATTAAAGTTTAGCTGAAGTTAAAGAAAAATGTGTGTTTTTTGGACTTGAGATTGTTCAGTTAGCTAAAACTAACACTCTAAAGAAATCTCATTGAAAACTTACTTAATTTCCGAAAAATAGCACTTTTTAGATTTTGACAATTTCAAAATACGCCATTTTTTAAATAAGTTAAAATCACTCGGTATGTATGATAGGGGCTAAATAGGTTTTTGGACAAGCACAAATTATTGTCGTAAAACGTTCTTTTCAAAAATAAAAAATAAAATACTTTCCCATATGATGCCAACTTTTTGACGGCCACTGTATAATTTTGATGTGTTCGTTTGTTTTTTTCAAAATCTGATTTCATTTGATAATACTCGTAGAATCAATTTATTCAGAATTTTTCGTTTTTTCTTGTTCATTATTTCTTGTATCTACATTACGGGATTTGTATTGTCTAAATCTGGTTCTTTGTTCTGTTCGGTGGTTTTTGTTATCCCTTGAATTAAAGCATCCTAATTTTTAGTTTTTACTTGCCTCGTCTAAAAGACGAAGAACGTTTGTAATCGATAAAAAATTACCCTTTGAGATTTCTTCAGGTCTTCACTTCCAGGGTCCCTAGATATCAAAGAAACGCTTTTTTCAATTCCGTCTTTTGCCGGTATAACTCGAAAACTATTTTTTGGAGGAAGACGATACTTTGCATGCATATTATATGTCTACCTGGCATGAAACCGAGAAAATTTCGGAGAAATATATACAGGGTGAGCAAATAAGAAAAATTAAATTCTTTCTATTTTTGCTTTAACTCAAGACTTATTACTTAAATGAAAGTAATAATTTGCACATATCTCAGGTTATTGCACTTGAAGAAAAAAGGCATATTTGGACACAACATATAGGTACAGAGTGGGCACTAAAAAAATTTTTGCTTATTTTGCTTTAACTTAGACTCAGATAAAATCAGTAATTTGCACATAGCTCAGGCTTTACACTTGACGAAAATGGAACCCAAGAGATACAAGATAAACATCGTAAGAGTAAAAAGGGACAGCAAAAAGTGTGTTCTGTTTAATACAGCCATGCACTACACAGATCCGAGAGATCCTTTACGGATCAGTGGAAGAAACGCCTGGAACTGAAATCGCATTTGCAGGTGATGTAGTTCGAATCCCATCACCGGTAATGTTATTTGCAAGTTGATGTAATTCGCATTAGCAAATGTTTCCTTTTATTGTTTCAGTATTATTAGAAACGTGAAGAAGCTTTTACCCCATATTTTGATAACGTTCTCTTTCATTGAATTGTTTCCTGTTACTTCTAACAGCCCCCTAAAGTTAAGCATTTTTTTGCATAAAATCGTTAATATCTCCAGAACCGCTGGCGGTAGACCCATACAAATTTATATTAAAATTATTAGCATTTCAATTTAAAACTCCTTGTAAGCTACCTAAATATCGAGCCTTCTATTTAAAAAAAGTAAGTTTAGGTCACCACTCTTTTTGACCTACCATTTATAATCATGTGATCTGCACCGCTTTCGTACCTCGTACAATTTTTATATATTTGACTCAGATGCCCAATTTGTTTAAATGCCAAAATGAATTTGGTCAATACTGTAACTGAGCAAATTAATTCGGCAATGGGACGACTTTAGGTCTGAGTATTCCTTTTTGGCAAGTGAGCGAATTCAGCATCTGACAGTACCTATATATATGAACTTTATGTCACGCTGGTAGTTTTAGAAATATCTTTGTTGCCGGCCCCTGTATAGTAGCCCATGCTTCGATTACCAAAATTCAGTGTTGTTAATTCTGTGAGCGTACGCCGTTACCGTTAATTTTTCAGTCTTCGTATTATGCAGCTTGTTCTGGTATCCATATTTTTCACTAAAAGATAATCAACACCATTGATCGCATGCCGTGCCCAGACGAAGTTGGCTAATATAATAGATTTTCGAAATATGACAATTCAGTTTTAAAAAATGATTGTGGCAGTTTTGTTGGTTGTTTTTTCTAAGAATTGTAACTCATTAATTCTTAACTCAAATATTATATTGCAAGATTTCAGTAACTACAGGGCAACTGATTTTATTAAGCTATTTGTAGTAATATAGCTATGTTAGGTAACCACAAGAATTTATTAACACACGCAGAATGCCATCCGCGCGATGTTTAGATACGTTATCACGTTCGCCGTGCCCAAATCCGAAAACAAAACGACGCGCTACTTTTATTCCCTCGGCAAAAGGTGCAACAGAACGGCAACGTTGCTGGAGGTGAGTATGTCGATTGTGTAACACGGCGATATACAATGGGAGGCCACATTGTAGCAGTGTAGTCGGAGCTGTGTTGCTATTTTGTGTGCACCATTTTTTTGTATATTTCAAATATCAAAATTCCTTACCCCTCTCTTGATGCTTCTGTTACGAAAACCTTATTTAAGAGATTGAAGAGGAATACACATGGAAAAACATGTTCCTTGACATGGAGGCGTGGGTGTCTGTCATATGTTCGGAGGCAAGTAAGATAGCCGTGCACATATATATATATATATATATATATATATATATATATAGTGTAAATTTAAAAACTCTTCACAGCTCGTGTGGTTACAAAATAGTTTGATATGTTGACTGGGAGCGGAAGAACATCCAACCCTCAGTACTGGGCACAATATTCAGAGCTTTATTGGTTAGGAAATTAAAACCACATTGTATTCTGTCGCAGACGTTTCGGAATTTTTTATTTTATTCCATTTTCAATGCCTAAAGAAGAATTTACAATAGTACAAAGGTGATCTAACAAGCAGTTTATGAACTTACCGCAAAATACTAGTGTACAACCTTAAAGCTGTTAACATGTGTAACACTAGTATTTTGCGGTAAGTTCATAAATTGCTTGTTAGATCACCTTTGTACTATTGTAAATTCTTCTTTAGGCATTGAAAATGGAATAAAATAAAAAATTCCGAAACGTCTGCGACAGAATACAATGTGGTTTTAATTTCCTAACCAATAAAGCTCTGAATATTGTGCCCAGTACTGAGGGTTGGATGTTCTTCCGCTCCCAGTCAACATATCAAACTATATATATATATATATATTGGTGAAGGGTACTTTGTGACCTCTGAAGTAGATACTAAAGGTATTTTGTCACCTCATATATAACGTTGTCGCTTCCGATTTCGGAGGTGACAACGTCTTGCCTTGTTTTAAGTGGTTTTGGCAATTTCATGACGTCTACTGTTCATATACAAACATTTTGTCGGAGGTAGAAAGGGTGCCCCCATACTCCTAAAAAATAATTTTAGTTCAGCTATAGACCGCTGGCGCTGGCGTTGCACTTCATCGTCCAATGAACAATACGTTGTCACCTCCGCCGTATAAACACAAGGTTTGAACTCCAAAGTGCACCTTACTACTTCCACAAATTTGCAACGTCGATTGCGAATGATTGTGCGTTCGAATCAAACTCTTTGCTTTGGTCCGATGAAAGCGCACTCGTAGTCGCGACACGTGGAAGCGGGGTTTTGTGGTGATAACAGTGTTTTGGCGCCATGATGAAGAGTTTGCAGTGTGTTATTTAGCTTGATCGATGTGTATGGCGACTTATGACCGCGTTTATTCAGCCATGATGCGAAGCACACGTATAATGAACCTTTGCAAAAAAGCGGAACACGCAAGTATGCTCAGTTCAAATATTTCAGACGAAAAATCACTCTCTGACCACAATTATATAACCTTTGAACTGTCTCAACGGGAAGTAAGCCAAAGAGTTTACTACAACCCAAGAAAGACAGACTGGGACCTATATAAACAAAAACTACAAGAGAAGATAGAACACCTAAAGTTCAGATCTCCCAATAAAGTAGTTTTAGACTCAAATTCTGACCGGTTAAAAGAGGCCATGATTGACTCCTTTCAGAGTAGCTGTCCTCTAATAGACCCAAGTCAGCAAAGAACAAAAAAACACACAAATTGGTGAAATAAAAACCTAGAAAAGACCAGACAAGAAGTCAGACGAATGTTTAACAGGTCTAAAGCCACAAATAACTGGGAGAACTATCACAAGGCTCTCACAGACTATGGCAAAAAGATCAAGGCAGCTAAGATAGCAGCCTGGAAAAGGTTTTGCCAGGAGGTTGAGACCACACGATCCACAGCTAGACTCCACAAAATCATGTCTAAGCAAGCCATGAACCCAGTAGGCACTCTTAAAAAAGAAAGCGGAGAATACACTACAACGGAAGAGAAGACTTTATTATCTCTTTTGATAAAAACTCACCTACCCGGAGCAGTGGAACAACCTACTCTGGCTGAACCCAATCATACCCCTAGAAGGGAAGATTGGGAAACAGCTAAGAGAATAGTCAGCAAAGAAAGGATTAGATGGGCAACTAGCCTCTTCAGTCCTTTCAAATCTGCTGGAAATAACGGCATACAACCCGTAATGCTGCAGAAAGGGATAGATATACTGCTGAACCCACTCAAAGACAAGTCTTGCCTTAGGCTACATTCCCCAAGACTGGAGAGTGACTAAAGTAGTATTTATCCCTAAGCCTGGTAAGAGCAGCTATACAGAAGCTAAATCTTACAGACCTATCAGCCTAACGTCATTCCTCCTTAAAACGTTGGAAAGATTAGTAGACAGATACTGGAGGGAGGAAGCCCTAACTTCACTCCCGATTCACAAATATCAACATGCTTATCAAACAGGGAAGTCATGTGAAACCTAACTAGTGGGGAAAATTGAGAGAACCTTGGAGTACAAGGAGTATGCAGTCGGAGCATTTCTAGACATAGAAGGTGCCTTCGACAACACCTCCTACCACTCTATTGAAAGAGCAATGACAAACCATCAGATCGATAACACCACGATAAGGTGGACTATGGCAATGCTCAACACTAGAGTTGTAAAAGTCAAGTTATTTGACAAGGAAAAGACAGTGCAGGCGACAAGGGGATGTCCACAGAAAGGCGTTCTCTCTCCACTGCTGTGGTGCCTCACAGTTGATGAACTGCTGATCCAACTCAATAACAAAGGCTACTACACTCAAGGATACGCTGATGACACTGTCATACTGATTCAGGGTAAATACCAAAGAACCGTAGACAATGTAATGAAATCAGCACTAAAGATAACCGAAGAGTGGTGTCTAGAGAATAATCTTAGAATTAATCCCAGCAAAGCCACTCTCGTCGCTTTCACTCGTAGAAAGAACATCACAAACAGAATGAACATAAAACTGCTTGAGACAAATGTCAACTGGGAGAACGAGGTTAAATACTTAGGTCTAACCATCGATTCCAAACTAACTTGGAACTCCCACTTAGACAAAACAATCACCAGGTGCATACAAACATTAGTTATTGGAAAAAGAGCCATAGGTAGTACGTGGGGGCTCAAACCGGAACTGACCCTCTGGCTGTACAAAACCATGGTTCGACCAATAATTTCATATGGAATAATCGCCTGGTGGTCCAAAATAAAACAAGCAACTGCGATTCACAAAATCAGCAGAATACAATATCTAGCTAATCGGTGCATCACTGGAGCCTTTAAAGGCACTTCAGGACAAGCACTGAATGCTATTCTAAATCTCCCACCTCTGCACATCTTCTTGGAAGGTGAAGCCAAAATGGCAGCCTATAGATTACAAAGTACTGGTCACTGGATGACCACAGCTAATAATCTAGGACATGGCAAGATCATGTCACACATCAACAACCCAATATTAGAAATGGGTTCTGATCTTATAATCAAAGCCTATGACTTTGAAAAGAACTTTAATGTACACACAAGTTGGAATCCGGACCAACTACCAACTCCAACAAATAAGAACATAATTTTTTAATAATTAATAAAGTTTGATGGGGGTACATGCTCCGGTGTGTACAGTACCAATCCTTGAACCAACGAAAAAGTCAGTCTAGGAAAGTTTTGTAACATCTTTCAGGCTGAAGTACAAGCTATTAACGTATGCGCAAACATCGGCATAGAAAAGAAGCTGCTCAATCGAGACATACACATTCTCTCAGACAGTCAGGCAGCACTGAAAGCGCTAAACGCTTTCAGTACTTCATCGAGACTGGTCAAGGAATGCAAATTCAAACTTCAAACCTTAAGCCAGGGAAATACAGTCAAATTATGCTGGATTCCAGGTCACCAAGGTATTGAAGGAAACGAAAAGGCGGACAAGCTCGCAAAAGAAGCAGCCCGTAATGCAATGACCGGTCCAGAACCTGGTCTAAGCATTCAGAAAAACCAAGCCAGCTCAGCCATTAATGAATGGGTCAATACCGCACACCAACTAAGGTGGAGAAACTACAATCAAGCAACACACTGCAAAAGATTGCTAAAAACTCCGAATCCACAAACCACCAAAACCCTGTTGAAACTGAACAGAACTCGAATCAAGCAAGTAGTCAGTCTACTAACAGGCACTGGAGCATTCAGAGAATTTATGCACAGGATCAATATCTATAGAGATGAACCTGTTTGCAGACTATGCCAAGAGGATGATGAAACAGCCTATCATATCCTCTTTGAATGCCCAGCATTAGAGCGTAAAAGACACCAACTTGATTGGAGCCTTAACTCTATTAACAACCGCAAGCTAGTAGGGAACATTGCAAGTCTAGTAAAAGATACGGATGTCGGCCTGCTAACTTGAAAACTCCCGACAGTACAAAAAGCCCAAAGGGCTGACGTGCGCATGCCAGCAAAAGGCAGTTGTGGAACCTAAATCTAAACTAAAATTTAATCTACCTGATACTGTTACAAATACCACATGATACAAGAGCAGTGACTAAAGCTTTAGCTTCTGCTCTGACTTTAGTCAGAACATAAATCTCCAAATTCAAGTCGCGTAAATTTCCAAAATAGGCATTTTCGAGATTTTAAAAAAATATTCGCTTGTAAACGAGATCTTGTTATACAGTGTGTCCCAGGATAAGTGAAAGAAGAGGTGTAAATGAAAAAAAAATAGTTGAAATTTGATGTTTTAGGGGCCAGGCCTGCTGGATTAGAAACTATTTTTTTAAATTTTCATTTTTGAAAGATCAAGTAGGAATTGACATGAGCGAAAAATTTATTTCCTGCGTAGGTAATAGTAATTTACGTTACGAGACCGGAAAGTAGTGTTTTGCAGGTCGAACCAAGTAGCCTACGGCTCGCTCTGGAAACTTGGGGAGACCTGCAAAACACTTTCCGGTCGTGTATCGTACAATATTTTTTTACGACATCCGAGTCCATACTTTCAAACTTGCGAATTCACTTTCAAAAACTCAAAAAAATTATGACATTAATATATTATTTGACTTATCCAAACAATAACACAAACTTGTTTCCATAGTAACGCAAACATCAGGGACCGGCAAAAGCTTTTACCGGTCCCTGATGCCCGTTTTCAGATCTTGACCGGCAAAACGTTACTTTCTGTCGAAAAAATTCTCCAGAAAGTGCATATTTTCTGGTCGGTCGTAAAAAAAGTGCATTTTCAGTAAAAGATATCTAAAAATGTTATTTGAATAAGCTGTTCAGAATTAAATGAGGTCGTTTACCAAATATCAAATCAATCGGACTACGTTGATGTTTTTCTATTTTTGCTCTAATTGCGTTTCATTTTTCAGTAACAGATACCGAAACCTTTTACTAGATACAACTGTTCAGAATTAAAAATGATGCTTGTATACCATATCCTAATTCAATCGATTTATCATGTTTCATATAGTGAAATAATAAATTAAATCAAGTAGGTTTGTCATGAAACAAAAATACTTATAATATGCCGATTGATTCATAATTTGGTATACGAATATGATTTTTAATTCTGAACAGTTTTATCTTGTAAAAGGATTTGCTATTTTTGTTACGGAAAACTGACTTTATCCATTGAGAAAAAACGCAGCAAAAATGGAAAAACATAAGTTGGCCGATTTATTTGAAATTTAGAACACGGTAATCACTTGTAATTTTGAATAACTTTTTAAAATAAAATTTATCGATTAGATCTATCGAAAATGCACTTTACCTACGCAGGAAATAAATTTATCGCTCATGTCAACACCTACTTCATTTTTCAAAAATGAAAATATGTCAGAAAGTATTTTCTAATCAATTAGGCCTGCATCTTAAAACATCAAATTTGAACTCGATTTTTTTTTCATTGACACCTTTTTTTCACTTATGCTCGGACACTATTATCCAAAAAAGTCACCAACTGGTAGAGAAAGCAACGCGGGGAAGATTCTGTAATACAAACATATTATTCTGTACATACGACGCATCGAAAGATAATATGCTTCTACTCTAAAATGCCAAATATAAAATCACAGATAATAAAAGCCATATGTGACCTCCGAAAATGCGGCAACGTCGCTGGAGGTACCAACGCTCTGGCAGTCTCCTCTTTCTGTATATATAATGGAGGTGGTTTCACACCTTCTACGTGCCAGTATATGACACTTTTTAAAATGAAGAAATCGTTTTCCCTCTTTTGAAATTCTGTACCCTGACATCCCCCTTATTACAAATATATAATTTTTTTTAGAATAACTGGTAAAGGAAACCCGGAGGTCAGGTCGCCACTTTCGTTTGCCGGAGGGGACAGCTTAACACGCATCGATATATATATATATGTATATATATATATATATATATATATAGACCTGGTTTCCCACATACGACAATTTTCTAGTGTATGTAACCGGTCTAACGGCGAGTTTTCGGACTTGCGACGACGTCGTCGGAAGTCTTACACATGTAAGGGTACGTACAACGACTCGATGAACGCGCCCACTACCGGCATGCGCCAACGCCGTTTCTTAAGAACTACGTGGTCGATTTTTGTGCGAAGTTAGCCTCGGTTGCCTATACTACAGCTCCGAAAATATCAAAATTCGTTGAAGGTTGCCTATACTCAAGCTGGGAAAATTTCAAAATTCGTTGAGGGTTGCCTATTACCTGTTATATATATGGTGAATTTCGCTCGCTCTGGCTGCAACATAATCTGTTTTGTGAAGATAATCTCGTAGGCAAGACGTCATCGGTGCAGTCAGCCGAATTCGCTATTAATAAAAACGTTTTAAGAATTAATTACAAGTTCTGTCCTCTGATGTCTTTAATATTTAACCATTTTATTACCTTAAACATTACATTTATTTGTATTTACCGAGGTCGTAGTGGCATTATTTCAGTAGAATAGAATTTTTAAACAAATAGGAAAGGTTTGTGCGGTTATGGGATCACCTATTACCTTCTAATAATCTCTTTATTTGGTTTTTAGGTGATCTAAAAATTATTGTAAACTACTTGATTTGGAAGTTGGGAATATTTATTATTAAAGATAATCTTCAAAATACTCGATTACTTGGTCTAAACATTATTAAAATGCTTTTCGTTGTATTTCAGGTTCGTACAGTAGAAAATTAATTATACAGCAGATAAACTATATTCAAAGTAGTGTAAAAGCCAAATCCAGGGATGAAAATATTACGAACTACATTAACGAAAGTATACAGTGTGTTTGTAGATCGCTAGACAGCTCGTAACTTTGTTAATAATAGAGATATCGAAAAGAACTTTCTTCTGTTTTAAATGCCAGTATACAACCTAAAAATTGACGTTAACCAATTTAAGCCATAGCCTCCTATTTTTACGTGGTGATACACAACTTTGGTTTTTTAAATGGAATACCCTGTATATTTTTAGATATTTGAAATCAGCACTAAAAGTGCTTTATAATAGCATTCTTAAATTTAAATTTAGGAACTTATTATTTTTCAAAATAAAAAAAAAATTTTAGTCAAAGTAGGCCATGAATTACGCAAAATCAATAGCAATCCAACAAGAAATGCAACACAAACTCCAATTGACTCTAAAAATTCCTCATGACCGAATTATAGCACCAAACGTACTAAAACAATTGATAACTATGTTTTTTAAATGGAACAATATGAGTTGTTAAAGCAAAGAGCGTTGTATGACCGATTATATGTAATTTAGCAAAGAGCGTTGTATGACCGATAATATGTAATTTAGCAAAGAGCGTCATATGTGCCATTGCCTATATAGCACAAAGACGTGCTGCGCAGCAAAACAAAGATCGTTGTATGACCTATAATATGTAATTTTGCCTTCCCAAGAGCGTCATATGTGCTGTAGTACATATTCAATATATCTATAATAGGCCATGCGGCGAACCGATTCGTGCTGCGCAGCAAAAAAAGTAGTCGAGACAATGATTACGTTATTAGCTGACCCGGCAAACGCTGTTCTGCCTAAAAATAATATTGGTCTGTGACCGCCACTATAGAGTTTTAATTTTATGTTATGTCTACCGTCTTTGACTTAAAAATAAATGCCATTTTCGCAATCAACGTCCCAAAAAACATCAATAACGACACCCATAACGATTTTTAGGCTTATTTACCCCATTGCATCCTCTAAGAGGTTGCTTTTCAGAAAATCACGAAATACGTGTTTGATTATTTGTTTTTAGGAGTACTCGTACTAAGTATCATGTCGAAACGTCTATTTAATATTATTTTTCCGTACAAAATTGGAACCCGCATTTTAAAGTCAATATTAAGTATATCGATTCCTTTAGATTTACTTTTAATCGAGTTTATAATTCCGACAATATCCGCAATATTAACACTGAGTTCATTTAGTTTGTGGTTTTTATAAAAATCTAATACATTATTGTTATCATTGTTGACGTTTGGTACATTATTTATGAAAAAATTATTAATGAATCGGGTGTACTTAAATGTTCTGGTATGGTATTGTTGCTTTTAATATTGTTCACACACAAAGATTTAATTTCCCTCCATATGGATTTAGTATCATAGCCATCAAATACAAAGTTAAAATACGCTTTTTTCTCCTTTGTAGCTAAAGTCACAGAATTTCGTATCGATTTGCAATATTTCCAATGCGCTAATGATTTGGAATGTTTATACCTATAATATGCCTTATTCTTTAAGTTTATTAGAAGCTTGATAGTCTCTGTTATCCGTGGCTTGCATTTATGGGTAATTTTAACTAATTTTGAACCAGAATTTGCAGAAATCACTGGAAATTGTGAAAGCATATTTTCTTGGAAAATCGGGACATTTCGGGAAAGCATTTCGTTGCGGGACAACTAGTTCCAAATCGGTAAAATCACGAAGGTATAATTAAACCAATTAATAATATAATATTAATATAAAGAAAACTAATACCTACGACTTGGTACAAAGAAATACGATATAAAATAACACGGCGACCTTGGGACTTTTGTGCAAGAACGGAATGCCATCCGACGTGACGTATATATAAACAGTGACCCAACAACAGGATGCAAATTCCGCTGCATTTGCTGGTCTATCTTTAATTTCTTTGTGTGTGTTAAGCCTTAATTTTAAATGTAAAATTGTTAGTAGCACACATTTTCCAATATGAAAAGACCACTTGTCGTTAGACTTCAAAACATTTATATTCTTAGATGTTTACTTAATATCGCAAATTACAGGCTCTTAGAGAAAGATATTTCTTTATATTTGGCAGGTTTTAAAAAATATATATCATTATCAGGGGAAGCTAAAGCTGTTAATATAACTAATACGTCTATATTCTCTGAGACTATAACTAAACCTGTCTCTATCCAATCGAATATCAGGTGCAGTTTTCGTCTTGAGCCATCGGGATTTATTCGATGTTTCTGATGATCGACAAAAACAATTGCTTTTTTTCGTAATTACGTACAATAAAATTAATATAACTAGTTAAAATTGCACCATACTGTTGAACAAGTTGCCATTTGTTTTTATGTAATAACATTCCTCCTTCGGTCACAACTAGCAAATCGTTTAATTCAGTAATATATTTTGGTAATTGTACAAAGAGGTCGTAGAAAATACATTTTTAGGCGTTCGAATTTATATGTTATAGTTAAATGTATTTAATCTATTTAACTTTTAGTTAATATAACAATTTTAGAATTTTATTAGTATATAATGTTTATTAAATAATAATAATAATCGTACAGAATAAAAATTAACCTCTTAATGCTATATTTATAATAAGCGTGTCCAAAACCCCTAGATATGAGGCAACGCGCGAAATTCAAAAATGCAGCTATTTTGCCACTTTAAAGACGTTATTTTCCATTTTTGATAAATTTTAACACAAAATTTGAGATCAGCGACCCAAAAAAACCCTGTATGCGAAATAAAAACCGAATGAATGTTATCAAGTGTCAGGCAATTGTTTAAATAAATAAAAGAGTAATTTTTTTAATTAAGACTGTATTAAAAAACACTTACTTGTTAATAACAATTGAAAAAATAAAAAGCACACCTTCTCACCCGTGGGGAACTTTTCTATAAACATTTCCGAAATTAAAAAAAATATATCAAAATCGGTTTTGAGTCAACGAAGTTAGAACTTTTTTTCCTTAGTAAATGGACTACAGTGCAATACGGTTGCTTATATAAAATGAGAAAATATATGTGACGGGATTTGATACGCCTCAAAACACTTTTGGTTTAATTTATTTGAAGTGACATTACGTTTTTGCTTAACTTGCTGCTGGAGGCCAATCTAAAAAAATATTACGCGATATTATTTTAATACCCATGTATGATGCCACAAAATTATTTGTCCCATTTTCTAATTTCGAAAAACGCACCCAGTGAATTATACAGAATTCACCTAGCTTTAAATTTAAAATATGGTAACATAACGAAGTTAACTTTGGTAATAAACGCCCAATCTTCGTGGAATTTTAAACAGCTGTAACCAAAAAGGCCCCGAACAACTTAAAACCGTTTGGAAACATTAAAAGTCACCCCCCGGATAGAAAAAAAATATTAAGTTTTACGTCTAACGACCGTAAATACACATTTTGGTAAATATCTTGATTCCAGCGCCACCTACCGGGTTCATATTTTGTATAGACATTTCTTTCGAAGTAACCAACGTACATTCCAAATATGAGCTAAATCGGACCATAAATACAATTTATCGAAATATCTCGACGACATGCTTGAGCAGTGCGTACTCGAACGGTTTCCAGTCTTTCTTCCCGTTGCTCATCGGTATCTGAAACTCGTATGCCCTTTTCTTTTGTGTTTGAAGTGTAGATCGACCAATCGCTTGTCGTTTGGTTGGCATAATTGATTTGACAGCGAAAGTAATGCTTTGTGACGATTATTGCAAATTCACTTGGAAAAAGCAAAGAAAATGTATTTCCTAATTTCAAAAAACCCACCTAGTGAATTATATATAATTCACCTAGCTTTAAAATTAAAATATTTTAACTTGCGCACGAAAATGTGTTAAGTTTTTTCCTTTAATTATTGTAATAATAATCTAAACCTATTAAAACGCGGATGAAAAATATAAATATTAATATTTTTCTTCTGAGATTAAAACTACGCAATTTTTGGTGTCTATACAAAAAGTTCAAAATCTGGTACAATTTAAACTTGTAATTTGGTACAATTTTTTGAGGATCTCTGGCAACACTGGGCAAACGCCGTTTTGCCCAAAAATAATTCGTCTCTGAAACCCCGTTCCACCACTATAGAGTAGAGTTTTAATTTTGTCATGTTCACCTCCTTGGGCTTAAAAATAAATGCCATTTTCGCAATCAACGTCCCAAAGTACCTCAATAACGACACCCATAACGATTTTTAGGCTTATTGACCCCATTTCACCCCCTAAGGGGTTGATTTTCGGAAAATCACGAATTTCGTGTTTGGTTATTTTTTTTATGAGTACTCCTACGAAGTTTCAAGTCGAAACGTCTATTTAATATTATTTTTCCTTACAAAATTGGAACCCTCATTTTACCCGTTTAGGGCTTGAATTTCGAAATATCCTTCCTTATTCCTTGTATGCATCATAGCTGTGACCATAGGCGTAACTAGCGGGGGGGCCAGGGGGGCCAGGTCCTCCACAAAGTGCCGTCTGGCCCACCCCAGAAAAATAGAAATTAAATAAATTTTATCGGTTTCAGGATATTAAGCCTTTGTTTACATATACAAAAGTAGGCAGGTAACTTGGTCATAACTTATCTGTAGGGTTAAAGAATATTACCCTACATGGCAACCATAACCATATAGCAACCGATAAACTATTGAACAAATCACGGATGTTATGAATCATAACTGCCTTAGAAGTTTTAAAATCCTCGCTCTACGAGCTCGGAATTCAAAACATCTGCGGCAGTTATGATACTCATAACATTCCTAGATATGTTAATAGCTATAAAAATCTGCTTTTATTATTAACCCGTTTAATTAATTTAATTAAAGTAAGGGTTTGGTTTTATCGACCCCCACGCTAATAATTACTTTGAAAATACTGTTTTCGTTTGAATATATTTTTTTTTAGTTAATTGTGTTCCATTTTTGTTAGTTTCTCTTAAGTTTTCTATAAATAAAGGACCAACTTATCTGCACAGAAAAATACAATTGCAATTATTTCATATGCTGGTAAGTAAATGAGTCGAAAACTTGAGTGCATCGCTAACTACTTCCTGGGCACATACAGCTAGCTACCTATATTATAGGCTCATCCAGTTCAGACTTATGGTGACTTGCTATTTGGATGTTTGCCTTGCCTAAAGAGTTGAGTTTGTAGTTTGAAGTGTACGATCCAGAATTTTATGTTTAATAGTGTTATATGTAAGCAAAGAAATGGCGTGGTGCTTGAATTTCCACAGTTGCTAGCCCAAGACAGAACAAAGATAAATCACAATAGCAATTAAGAGGATATTGATGTTTTCAAGAAAGTATTTGCTTCGACGATACTGAGAAAAAATAAAAAGTGTGACTCAAAAACGTGTAAATGGAAACCTAGTGTTGTTTCCCAAAAAAATCTGTTTCTCCTGGAATAATATTTTTTACCGCCAAACTCATTGAGCTGCAAGAAGTAATCTATACATTTTTTATGTTGTTTATGAACCGAGAAATAATTTATATCAATATATCCTCAGACATGTAGTATTACGAGGGTAGCAACCATAATTCCTGCAAACCAATAGATCAAGTGCACCATGGAAACCAAACTTGCCATGAAACAAATGTTCGTTGTTTTCTAGTGTAACAGTTCAAATTTAGTTTTGATAATTGCAACAGTAATTACACAGTTAATTTTGAAATAAGCGTTGTGCATCAAGAATGAATTTAACGAGAGAGAATTTTAGAGGCATGATTTACTATGACTTTAAAAGTTTCCTATCTCCGAAAGAAAGTTTTGGATAACTTCGTGCTGCTTGGTGACCAAGCGCCTTCGCATCAGAGGACTGTTTATTACTGCTTTAATGAATTTAAACTTGAACGAGATTCACTCAGCGACGATTTTTGCGAAGGAAGACCAATTTATGTAGTTACCGATACCAACATAAACGCTGTGCCAAGAATGTTTCAGTAGGACAATTGAGTCACATATAGAATTATTAAAAGCATCTTGGACATTGGCATGACTGCAATAAACTAGATTTTACATAATCATTTGGATGTAAGAAAAGTCTGTTGTGGGTGGATACCACACAGTTTAACAGAAACACAACAACAGCATGTGGATTGGTATAAGAAATATGATGAAGGTAGATCTAAAGTAGTTTATAGGTTTATACCATAACTGGTGACGATAACCGTATATATACATTTGAACCCGAATCTAAGCGGCAGTCTGCACAATGGATGTTTCCAACAGATCCTAATCCAGTTAAAATGAAGCGATCTCGAAAAGTTGGTAAGCAAACGATTGCTTGCTTCTTTTCAAAGTCACAACTGTCGTGCTTGAAAATAGACGTACGGTTACCGCAGAATGGTACACAACAGAATGGCTGCCAGACGTTATTAAAAAAGCTCGTTTATGGCGCCCAAGGAGTGAAATCGTTCTGTACCATGACAATGCTTTTAGTCATACCGCACATCAAACCAAATAATGTTTAGAGACTTTCGGATTAAAATTGCTAAGGTATCCCCCATACAGTTCGACCTAGCACCTTCCGATTACTTTCTATCCTCCCTTAAAAGATAAAATGCATGATGTACGATTTGGAACTCCCAAAGATGCTGTGGAAAGCTTCAACAACCTTGTTTCTCAAGTGACTCAAAAAGAGCTGAATATATATTTTGAAAATTGGTTTTACCGAATGCGTAAATGTTTCGAGTTTAAGGGCGAATATTTTGAGAAACAATAATAAAAACAAATGTTGGCTACAAAAGTTTTATTTGAAATGAGCAGTGAAGTACGCCGATATCGTCATTAAAATACGAGAAATCGGCAGTGAAGTAATCCATTGTTTTACGACTTTTTTGTAGGTGGCGAGGCGACAGATAAACGTCAAACGACCGAAACTAACCTACAAAAGTTGTTTAAATGTTGTAATTTCACGATTTCTCGATTTCAAAAATAAAACATAGTGTACACCTCAGTACTGAAATTCATTTTTATCCCTCATGTGGTTTATTTGCCTTGGCCCTACGGGCTTCGGCAACTATATCCACATTCGTGAGAAAAAATTAAACTTCAGTGCATTGGTATACAAACTACTATTGTTTTATTAGATTGCAGAAATTTATGGGGTTACCCTCGTATAAGAGCGTCAAAGAACAGGCAAATAAGTGTATGCGAAAATGTTATGTATGTACGCAAATTCATGTCTTCATAGGTATTGACGATGGTTGGCTGGGGGGCCTGGCCCTCCCCAGCTAAAAATCCTAGTTACGCCAATGGCTGTGACATACCCGGCGTTGCCAGGGCATAATATTACGTAAAACTATGCGTGTATGTTTTGAAACATGACTTTTCCATCGTTTTATTTCGGTTTTTACATCCTTAAAAAAAATCGATTTTTCCTAATTTTCCGAGTTTTCCACTCCCATTTTTTTCTTCGAAAAGCCATTCAAAAACGAAAACATTCGAAATCCCATACAAAAATACCATAGAAAATCATCTTTTTGATTTTCCGAATTTTCCGACTTTCCCGGTGGATTTCCCCAAAATTTTCTTTAATACAAACCTTGTCCTGACAATTAGAAACACAACAACAAAAATGAGCCAAATCTGTCACGCCTTCCTCCAGTGATGAGTAACATACATGCGGCGATTGATTTTATCATAAAAATTTAGGATTTCCATTTAAAAACATTCGCTAACGTCATAACTCAAAACAGAAGACAATCTAAAGGTTATAATTTCAGTAAAATATGTCTTATTTAAAATAAAAATTGACGTGTTCAAAGATTTCTTTCAAAAACATTTGATAAAAGTTCGATTGCTGTTGACAGCCGGTTATTCCTGGAATTTTAAATGGCAACGTTGCTCTTCCCTTCAACGTATTTCCAATGTGCAACTTTGCAATTTTTTCGCTGAGGCCGTTACGCACGTGATATTAGCTCAACTGCTAAACTATTGGGCAATGCGCATGTTCGTCTTATGTCTTGCTGTAAAACGAGGTGCGAGGTGCGTTAACCCCGCGGAGTTACATTATATATGGCAGTTATCCGTTAAACTATGTTAGTAGTTCTAAAAGTGTTATATTTAATAAAAAGTTAAAATCTAGCTTCAAGTTTATTTAGTGCCTTTAAAACCAAAGGACCACAGATTACGTAAAGGATAAGTAATTCCATTCCCTCGTTTGCCAGCCATTTTGGATGAAAGTCGATCGTTGTCCTTGAGTGTTCGCCGACCTCACGACTTTTTTATTAGGTGTGTCGTATCAACGGACAGAAAGGTAGGTTTTTTGAAATCTTTAATTCAATTTCAGTATGCTCGAAAACTTTTATCCTCTAGAGGGCTGTGTAATTATTTTGTCAAAAAAATGTTTTGGCAGTCGTAAAGTCACATTGGCATTTTATGTCTATCAGTTTAAGGTTATATTAGGAATGTGTTCAGTATTAAACATCATGTAAAAGGTAAGTGATTCTGTCAAAATTGTATAGGTTTTTTATTATTAAGTACCTTTATTCATCACTGCCAACATACATTAAATTTTAAAAAAATCCACAGCCCTCTAGAGGTTAAAAGTTTTCGATCATATGGTATTTACAATGTCCTGCATTTGTAGAGCCCGCTGTGCAACGCTACGACAAAATCACAGAGCTAAAATTATGCTCTATACACATACAGCAGTAAACAATAACCTGTAGCTAGTTCTTCTGCTTTTGCAACTGCAGGAGCTATGCTTTCGTGTTTAACAAATAACGTACAGCATGTCTTATTATCGACGGCCTGGTAGTCCAGTTACATTAGGATCCGCCTGCCGAAAAAATCCAAGTGGATTTTTTCGGCAGATGCTGCGGTTTTCCGTCTAATGTAACTGGACTATGGGTTAAAGTCACAGATATTAACAATAACTGGCACAATGCTAGGGCAGTACTAGATTCTGCATCCCACGCTAATTTCATTACCGAAGATTTGGCAAATAAATTGCAATTAAAAAGACAAACGGTTGCTACTACAGTAGTTGGACTAAATTCTAAAGCTTCGCAGTGTAATTCCAGTAGTAACATTCAGATAGCATCATTACACAGTAATTTTAATATAAATATGAACTCTTTAGTTATTTTAAAAATTACTGAAAATTTACCTCTCGTGTCGTTTGATCGATCAAATTTCAACGTACTCAAAAACATCGGATTAGCTGATACTACTTTTAATAAATTCTTGCCCGTAGACATGTTAATCGGCGATGGTCATTTCTATGAACTATTGTGTATCGGCCAAATTAGCCTGGGCAAGAATCTGCCAGTTTTACAGAAAACCCTACTGGGTTGGATAATTTCTGGAATGTATCAAACGAAAGAGGTCTACGGCAGTAGCTTAATTTGTTCACATTTAACCACGATGCTTGGGCATTTTGAAAAACGTAAAAGTTGACGTATTGACTTTTCTCTATAATTTATTCAGTTAATTCTTCAATCAAAGATCGTTCGTGCAAAACACTTGTCTAACCAGATTTGTTTTTTTTTATTTGCTATGATTGCTAGAAAGCAATTAAACTCGGTTAAACCCTTAGGAAAAGAACCCTCAACGTTAAGCGTTCATGTCTTTACGTCAATTTCTTCTTGTTTAATTTAAGTAATCAATTGTTTATAAAATTGTAATCTTTCCAACAAGAGTTGAGCACTCGTGATTCTACGGTTGAAAAATACATATTAATATTTTATATAACATTGACGTATTTCTAAGTTTGATCATTGAATGAAAAATCCTGAAACATACTACGTATTATTGAGAAAAAGTAACTTACTGGAGTATCTTCTAGTATATATCGAATTGTCGATTTAAAAATTCATAGGGTTACTACATTAAAGTAAAATGCTGTACAATCTTGCAATAAAATATTTAAAGTGATTCAATCAAAAAAGTTAAACGGCAAAAAGTTATACTTAGTTTTTGAAAATTAGGGGGAATTTCTGCCAGTCTATTCCCGTTGTTTGTTAGTTTTTTATTTCAATAAAGAAAAGTGATGCTTATACAGTATCCGGTCAAAATTGTTTTTTTGGAACACTACACAGGGTGATTTATAAGGTTGGGCACAAGCTTCGACAGATGATTTCTAACACTATTTTTAGTTGGGATCAACCGATAATCGGTATCGGCCATATTGGCTGAATTAGGTATATATCGGTATCGACCAAAACACCTGTATCAGTCGATCCCTAATGTTTAGTAAAAAACTGTATATGAACCCATTAAGAAGTTGACACTGGAGAAAAAACATTTCTAGTGTGAACTTTAGTAGCCATATCTTCTTAACGAAACAATTTTACAAGATAGGTTGTGTACAAGTTTTACTTACAATATTATCAACAATTATTTAAATTTTTTTTTAATTACCGCTAAAATTGTTTTTTAAATTAGTTACTAAATAAACAAATTTGCACGTAAGTCGTGTAATTGTCCAACAAATAAGCCTGCGCCGATCGGATAGACACTTCATCTTCTCTAACCTAAAAGTAAAATATAGTTGACCCAGTTTTAAAGGCAGCAATTTGTTCTTTCATAGCCATACTAGATAAGATTAATTTTTGATCATATATCAACACAGACTGCTACGTCTACGTAGTATTTGCAAAATTCTTTAAATTTTTATTTATTGATATCGAACTGAAGCTGTATATTTAACGTTTTCTTTTTGCAGGTCATCAAGTTCGTCAAGAAGTTTTAAAATCTCTTCGGACAAAGAGACATGGACCATCAACCAGTAAGGTGCAGTTGAATCCCTATGTAGTTTGAAATAGAGTTTCTGTTCCGAAGGGTTCCAGGGTTTCAAGTAAATCGTCATTTTTCCATCCCAATGTGTCACACCGAAAGAAACAAAAAATAAAGGGTAAGAGCCACATACGTGTTCATTTCTTCGTACTTGTTAACCTACTAATAAATTGTACATTCGCTAATGGAATATCTTTCTTTAGCCCGCCGTAGTCGATACGTGTCGCCAAAAACACCAGAAAATAACCTTTGATGATTGGACAGAAGACCTTTGATGATTGGACAGAAGAACAAGAGAACGCAACGACGGAGTACTTTCAAATTGTATTCGAGCTAATTTGAGGAATCACATCGATTATGGAAATTTAAAACCAGATGTATGTACTATAATTTAATTATTTTATTATCTTATTAATAACGTTTCTAATCAATAGTAATATAACAAGGGCTAGACATACTACCGATACTTTTGCACACGCGAAGGGTCGAGTGCTGGTTGCAATGGAAATTGTCCCGAGGGCAGTTTTCTAAGGGCACCCAGCACGATGACTCTTGGCACGGGCAAAATTATATGTAAGTGTGTCGCCTGCGTTTATATTTTGAAGATTATTACACACAGCTGTCGCATGACAAATATACAATGAGAACCATGCATTTTTTTAAAATCGACCGATCTCGAACTGATTTCCTGATGAGCTCCTTAGTGCTAATTATCGACCCCGTAGATGGTGTGATAATTAGAAATAGAAATGCAAGTAACAAGCAATTTGAGTTTTTTGGCATTATTAGATCAATTTTAAATCATAATTCGTATACGCGTTTTGTGTAATAATCTTCAAAATATAACCGCGAGTGACACACTTGCATATAATTTTGCCCGTGCCAAGAATCATCGTGCTGGGTGCCCTTAGAAAACTGCCCTCGGGACAATTTTCATTGCAACCAGCACTCGACCCTTGGCGTATGCAAAATTATCGGTAAGTATGTCTCGCCCTTGTTATATTAATTACTATGTATTATTACACCTACTGCCGGTCTTATAAAAACCACTAATCTGACATTAACTTTAATTCGCTGTTAAAAGAAACAAAAGCGCATCAAAACGTCAGTGCTTATGACATTTTATTCATTAGTAAACAAATTTTGATGCGCTTTTGTTTATTTTAACAGCGAATTAAAGTTAACGTCAGATTAGTGGCCTTTATAAGACCGGCTGCTAATGCCTATACAAATTATGATTTAAAATTGATCTAATAATGCCAAAAAACTCAAATTGCTTGTTTCTTGCATTTCTATTTCAAATTATGACACCATCTACGGGGTCGATAATTAGCACTAGGAAGTTTAACGGTTTCCCTAGGCAGCTTATCAGGTAATCAGTTTGGGATTGGTCGATTTAAAAAAATGCATGGTTCTGATTGGATGATATCTATCATGTGACAGTTGTGTGTAATAATAGTAATCTACTTAATGCTCTGGACCTCTTGAGAAGTAGTATCACCGCGTAGTGAAATTTACTGCAAAACGTGCTTTTTAGACATTTGAACGTATTTAAAAATTAAACTAGAAATTTCGAATTTTTGGATGCAGAATTTTTTAATGACTAAATGTGTTCCAATAGGTATCCATTAAAAATTATGTCATCTAGCATGGCTATGAAATAGTTCCTAATTTATGAATGCAACAACGTTATACTATACTATGTCAAGTTTAACATTTTATTTTTAAGTGACTTATAGTTTCATTCAGAAATTAGGAACTATTCCATAGCCATAACTACTTACTTAAATACTTATGTTATTAACAGCTTTAAACATTTGTAGGTTCGACTGATAACTGTACTTTGCACTCCGAAGTCTTGAATGGCATTAAAACCCCTTTTAGAGATGCCATACGACTGCGAAAAGTGCCATCGTTCCCGGAGATACGAGAAGCCAACTTGCAGTACCCCTCTTTGCAGTGTGAAACCTCGACTGTTATAAAAACGGCCGTGTGCAACATCATACGAAACAACAAGCGTTCGTAATCCACATGGTCATTATTATTTGAAAGTTGTTTTATTTTGGTTTGCCGATATTGCTATTTTTAAATTATTGCATTATTTGTGGTTTATTATCTGTTAGTTACTAAATCATGTTTTTATGTTTGTAAACTGATTTTTTCTACAACCGTGTCTAAAGTAGATACTTTGAACACGTTAGTTAGTTTGTAACGTGTCAATTTTTAAAACGCAGTGCATAAAAAATTCTTTACAAACCTTGGAGCGTAAAAGTAAGATGTATTTTGGGTTACGTATGATAAAAAAAGTGAAATGTTCGGTTGTAGAAGAAATCTAGTATGCAATAGTGTGTAAAAAGTCTTTTTTGCATAGTGATCGTTAAAGTCGTTTTTTTAACGAAAAATTGTATTGAAAGTTCCACTTTTTTTAATGCAAAAATCGTGAAAAAAAGTACGCTTTTTTTACTATTTTATTGAAATGTCAATTTGACGGTTGTCAATTCCGAAGTCCTTTTCGACTAAATTTCGACCAAGAGATCACTATCCAAAAAAACTACGTGTACAGGGTGTTTTTTTTTCGTTGATATTATAGTGTACATACTAAAGGTTAAGAGATACAAAAAAAGTAGTATACGTGTCTCGTCCTCTTTTTTAGTGGTTAGTTTAATGGCGTAATCAGAACTACGCTAACTAGATTTGTTTAGGAAATACAGGGTGATTCTCAAAATCTGCTGTTTTTTGTAATCTCTTGTAACTTCTTAATTAGCGGAGTTACAAAAAAAATTGTAAATACAAAAAACATGCGAGTTTTTACGTAGATTCAGCGGCGTACTTAAAAAAATTATAAGGGTTTTGATTTTTGAGACATTTAGAAAATTATAATTTTTTAATAAGATCTGTATCTGGATAGCTCATAAAATTACATTTCTTTTTACCATTGCAACGATATATAATGCTTAATATTTTATTTTATTGTAAATAGCGAAAATACCAAAAAACCCAAAACAATTAAGATTTTTTTTAGTGGTCCATAGATTGAGTCACCATTATTTTTGTTTTAGAATGACATTTCAACGTTTTTGTTTTAATGACAGTTAATACTAGTTTTATAATATTCTAAAATCGTAAGCAAGAATATCTTAAAATCAAAATTTTGCATAATTATGATTTGGAAAAAAAGAATATTTGTCCCATATTAATTATGAATTATAAAAAATTGGAGTTTTATACCACATCTACAAAAATCTTTTTTCGCTTGTTGACACTTTCCTATTTCGAAAAAAACGTTGAAATGTCATTACCAAAAACAATTACGATTCAATCCATGGCCAACTAAAAAAATCGTATTATTTTGGGTTTTTTTGGTATTTTCGCTATTTAGGATAAAATAGAATAATAAGTATTATATATCGTTGCAATGGTAAAAAACAATGTAATTTTATGAGCTACCCAGATATAGGGTGTCCCTTTAAAAAAATGATAATTTTCAAAATATCTCAAAAATACCCACCCTTATAATTTTTTCAAGTACACCGTTGGATTCTACGTAAAACATTGCATGTTTTTTATATTTGCAATTTTTTTGTAACTCCGCTAATTACGAAGTTACAAGAGATTACAAAATACAGCCTGTATTTCCTAAACAAATCTATTTAGCGTAGTTCTGATTATGCCATTAACCTAACCACTAAAAAAGAGGTCACGACATGTATACTAGTTTTTTTGTATTTCTTACCCTTTAGTATGTACCCTATAATATCAACGAAAAAAAACAACCTGTACAACACGTTTTGAAAGTCCTCACTCGCGTTTTAATTCTACTCCATTCGTGCCGAAAGAGTAGCTTTACGCGCTTGTATCATAAATTACTACTATAGAACTTCAATTCTACTTGCCTGCTAATCTAATGAAGGTATTATGTTTTTTAAGATATTTTTTAGAAATTGTCAACTGGTAACTAACTATTGCTTTTGGTTTTTTGGCTGACCATTATTTTTACCAAATGCTTTTCTGTTATTTAACAAAAAGTTGTCAACACGATTAGCAGTTTTGTTATTTTTTTAAATTGCTATTTTCTTATTGTATCACTTTTAAAATATGATTTTGTTAGATTTTAGTTTGGAGAATTAAAAATGCATGTGTGTACTTTTTACCATTTAAATTATATGGTTTCTTCACTGTATTTTAATATTTCCATTGTAAACATTGCCAAAGGTGTTCCATGTAATATTTTAGACTATAAGTAAAATACGTTGAAGTGTACTTTTGTTATATTTTGTATTTGAATGTAAATAGGAAATGGCTTACTAAATAAAATATAAAAATGGATTTACTTGTTTCATTATATCTAGATATTTATTAATACGATGTGCTGATATTGGTTTTTTTCTGAATAATTGGTATATTATGCTACTCGAGAGATTTCAATAGTATTTGTTATTTGTTTAATAATTAAGGGGTTAGAGCACTTTGAAATTGTGAGAAGTGCATCTAGTTGAAGGGAATACTCAAATTTATTAGAATAAAAAGGATACAACTGATTTTTATATAAAATCTGGAACATTTTAATCATCTAATACTTGGAGCTTTAAAATTACTTAACTTTAAGCAATGGTAATTATTGTTGGCGAATTTGATATTAATTCAATGGTGAAACTGTGATTAGAAGCTGTAAAAGTTTTATGAATAATGCAGGGTCCACGAACTAGTGAGACCTACTTAAAATAGGTTGGTGGACCCTGTACAAGTTGATAAACACGTTTCTTCAATAATAATTTGTCTAACATTACCTATGCATCATTAATTTTAAACCTTAAATTAACAAAAATTGCCAAAAAACGAATTTTGTGACAACATACATATTGTGACATATATTAAACAAAGGGGGGAGTGGAGACTAAATTAATTCATTCATTCATGTAGTTCTGCACTTCACATAACAAATTTTATAATATTTAACACCTGTTAGTTATGTATAAACAATTTGTAGTAACATTTTCCACATATTTCATGAATAAACTTAAAACTAAGATTTTCAATGCTTTTAATACTACATCCCGCCATTATTTTTGGCTCGGTTCATGCAAGTTAAACAACTGTTTTACCGACAGCTCACAACTACCATTTATTATGTCTATTAGCCCATACAACGATTTTATTTCCCGCTAAAACTCGCATCGTCGTATGTGGGAAACGATGAATATATATATATATGTATATATATATATATATATATACAAGGTTGTACATTCCATCACGGAATAGTAACAACCTCTTCATTGAGGCTTTATTATATGCAAGATATTGCTATGAACGGCTTTAAATTATCAAGGTTTTTTATTTTAGAAATAATAATTAGGGCAAATCACCACAATTCTCAGGGTATATTTTATTGTGCTAATTTTGCCTGTCAGCAATTTAGGCTGGTTAAAACTGAAATGTATTTGTTACTGTTCAAATTAAATGGTTAATTGCTTCCTTTTATATTTTATTGAACTGCAATCATTTTTAAACTAGCTCCGGCAAAACACAAAGCTGCTTTTCTCATGGGGTAGGTTCAGAATTTGAGTATATTCGAAATTATATTCGTTTTTTTAGGCTATTCGCCTCAAAGTAGTTCACATGCGCGATTGCAGTAGATATTATTCACAATATGACAGTTTGACGTTTGAACACTGAGATCAATTTATTGCCGATATAGTATAATTTCGTATTTTTACGGGCGAAATCGCCTAGCGTGTATGCAACATCCATGTCGAATTTAGCCGAACGGCAGTTTTCTGCTTAAATACAGTTTTCTATATCATCTACAATTATTCCGGCCGAGGGCATTACTTGACGTTAGATGGAGATGCAGTGGAGCGTCACTTAGTGTACCTGTATAATACTTTAGTAAGAGTAGGGCAAACACCGAAAAATATGGATCATTTTTTCATGGCTACCGAAAATGCCTATTTTGGAAATTTACGCGACTTGAATTTGGAGATTGATGTTCTGGCTAAAGTCAGAGCTGAAGCTAAAGCTTTAGAGTCACTGCTCATGTGGTGTTTGTAACAGTATCAGGTAGGTAAACGTAGGTGAGCATTTATAGTAGTTTGTAGTACTCAGTTTAACCCAACCCAACCCAGTACAGCCTAACCCACATATAGCCCAAGTTCAACCCAAGTCTAGCCTAAATGCAGCCCAGGTCCATCCCAAGTCCAGGTCTAACCCACACCATCTTTAGCTTAAACTGGTCCAGACCATTCTGTTCTTAAAAGAAGGTCAACCCATGAACTGGACTAGTTTGGACTTGCACTTGGGCTTTAGGTCGCATTTCTAGTTTGGTACGCTTCCGTGGCCGTTGTCTGTGATAACTCGCTTTTCGGGCTGTATGCCACCTTTTCATTGAAGATTGCTTGACGTTTCGACACTAACATCGGTGTATTCTTCAGAAGTTTCAGTTTTCCTTGCATTCTCCAAGAATTACGAAAATTCTTTTTATAAGAGTACTTACCTAAATTTGATTACTGGTATTTTTAAACATACTCATTGTAATATTGCTTCAGTATGGTTACATTTTAAAATTAAATAAACAAATTCAAATAATTTGTTTGCTTTTTAACAAAGGAAACATTTATTCTAAAATAAGATTCTACATAAAGTTCAATAACAAATTGTTATATTTATGAAAATCCAGGATGTCGATCCGAGCATTGTGCAACAATGCAGTAACAAAACAACACTTACCATAGATAATAAAGCACAGCTCTCGTCGCTAATATTTTCCCCGATAGTTTTTGCCGGTCCGGATCTTTTCTCCAGAAGTATATCTATCTTTTCTTTACCTACTTCATCTTCAGCAGAAATGCTGGACTCATTCAAAGGCGATGGTGCACGGTTACAAAACCACTTGACCGTTTTCTTGTTGCTCCAAAATCCGGATGTTTTCTGCGAAGCTTAAAACTGTTTTAAATTGAGGTTAGGACTGCCCGTCTGAAATATTTGAGCTGAGCGTACTTGTGTGTTCCGCTTTTTTGCAAAGGTTCATTATACGTGTGCTCCGCATCATGGCTGAATAAACGCGGTCATAAGTCGCCATACACACCGATGAAGCTAAATAACACACTGCAAACTCTTCATCAAGGCGCCAAAACACTGTTATCAACACAAAACCCCGCTTTCACGTGTCCCGACCACCAGTGCGCTTTCATCGGAATAAAGATATTGTTTGCTTCGAACGCACAATCATTCGCAATCGACGTTGCCAATTTGTGGAAGTAGTAAGGTGCCCTCTGGAGTTCAAAGCTTGTGTTTATACGGCGGAGGTGACAACGTATTGTTCATTGAACGATGAAGTGCAACGCCAGCGCCAGCGGTCTATAGCTGAACTAAAATTCTTTTTTAGGAGTATGGGGGCACCCTTTTTACCTCCGACAAAATTTTTGTTTATGAACAGTAGACGTCATGAAATTGCCACAACCACTTAAAACAAGGCAAGACGTTGTCACCTCCGAAATCGGAGGCGACAACGTTATATATGAGGTGACAAAATACCTTCAGTATTTACTTCAGAGGTCACAAAGTACCCTTCACCAATATATATATGCCTGTTAAGTTGTCACTTCCATTATCTAAACAGGGCGACCTAGCTTCCACATGAAAGATGCATGCTAGAAGCAATTTGAAACTATATATAGGTAGAGGGAAAGATGCACTAAGCAAATCGAAGGCTGGCACAAACTCAACTAGCGTCGGTGAAACAACCAGCTTTATTATTGTTCTCTCCTAAATTGAATTCTCCCGAAACACATATTTCAAGGGACATAACCCTTTAAACCTTTTTTATTTTAAAAACGTATCTGTATGTGCAGATTGAATATTATTAATAACAAAATTTGGGTTAATATACACAATAATTTCGTAGTACAGCAATATGAATGAAAAGAAAGTATATTTTAATTTTGGATCATCTAATCGTGATAGCACTGCTTTATGGAAACATTTACATATTCTCGGCCTTAGCAGAGAAAAACATACCGTTATTCCAGAAAATCTGTAGGATTTTAACATGATTAATGACTACTTTGTTAATGGTACTCCCACTGTTAATAATCATGCTCAGACAGTCCCGCTCGACATTTATAAAGAGACCGCTTAGAAAAATTTAGATTTTACCTTTTCTCAGGTTGGGACCAAAACTGTATTCCAAATTATGAATAAAATCAAACCAAATGCATTTGGTAATGATAATATTAATATAACTATGGTAAAGATGTGTTGGCCAGTTATAAATCCTTACGTCATGTCACCCATATTGTCAATTCGTGTATTATTAGTAATATTTTCTCCCAGTGTTGGAAACATGCAGTCGATATGACACTTCCTAAAAATAAGCAACCGACCAAAATTAATGACCACAGGTCCCATTAGCCTTATTCCGACGTTGTCCAAACTGTTTGAAAAAGTGATTCACTTTCAACTTAACAATTTCATTAATAATAATAATATTTTTTTGCCTCCGATGCAATCTGGTTTCCGATATGGCTATAGCTGTACTACTGCTTTGCTAAAAGTAATTGACAATATTTTAGGTGCCACTGACAAGGGTAAGGACACTACACTTGTGTTTTTAGATTATAGCAAGGTATTTGACACAGTGAATCACGGAATTCTTATCATCATTTTAAAATACTTGGGGGTTGGTCATGCTACTATCTCTTTAATCACAAGCTATCTTTATAATCGAACACATCTGTCAGTTTTGGCAATAATATTTCAAGTTCACTATCAGTGCGTCAAGGAGTTCCACAGGGATCAATTCTTGGTCTCTTGCTGTTTTCAATATATACATCTGTGTTTATGCAACATATTCAATTCTCATATCTATGCAGATGATACCATTCATTTACAACAGCAAATTGGAGGAATGCTGTTGATGAAATAAATTTGGTTTGCAGTATATCTATGATGTTTCCGTTAAACGCTCACTTAAGATTAACCCCGACAAATATGCCGCGTTACTGTTCAGTAATAAAAACATCTACCATAATTTAGTTAATATTGCTGACATTAATATTAATAATGTTAAAATTCCTTTTGCGTGTCGAAAGCCAAAAGTCGGGGTTTAACGCTAGACAATAATGCCGTTACAGAGATCAAATATCCAAATATATTCTTCAAAGTTACCAACATCTTAAAAAGCTCTGTCCTCGTAAGTCATATTTTAACTGCGAAACTAAAAAGAAATTGTGCGAAGCTTTTGTTCTATCGCAATTTAATTCACTCAGCATTAGACGCCATTACCGCCCATAGAATTCAAAAGATATTATGGTATAAAACTTTCGTTAAGGCCCTCACTGGACGTACGAAGCAAAACTCGCCCCTGTGTACCCTTTCCAGCCTGATCCTCTTCTAGATTTCTACTTGCCATTGCTTGTCTGATTGCTTCGTTCCAGGAGCGTCGTGGCCTTCCTCGTTTTCTTTTTCCTGGTGGTTGCCACTGGAATATCTTCTTGGGTAGTCTATTCTCTGGCATTCTTAGTAAATGTCCAAACCATTTTAGGCTCCGTTTCTCCACTCTCTCGATGATTGTTTCATTGGCTTCCATTCGGTTTCGGATTTCTATATTAGGGACGTGTTCCATTCTGGATACTCCGGCGCTCCTGCGCAGGTAATTCATTTCAACGGCTGTCAGTCTTCTTTTTATATCAGCACACTTACTCCACACTTCACAGCCGTAGGAGAGCACTGATTCAACCATTGTTTGTCCTATTCTTGTTTTGTTTTTTATGGATATGTTTTTATCCCACCAAAAGGATTTAAAGCTCCAATGATTTTCCCGCTTTGTTGGATTTTATTTTTTATTTCAAAAGTTCCTAATCCGTCTTTATTAATTTGCGCACCCAGATATTTGAATTGATCCACTTGTTTTACTTGTACGACATCATTTATCATTACCTCAAATTTGACTTCCGAATTGGCTACTAGGTACTCAGTTTTTTGTAGACTTACTTGCAATCCCCATTTTTTATATTCATTGTACAACATTTTTTTCATAAATTCAAGATCGTACGCGTCCTGTGCTAACACCACCTGGTCATTCGCAAAACTTACTGTAAAGAGTTGCTCGTTGTTTATAGGGATGCCCATTCCCATGCAATGCCTCTTCCAGTTCTGAAGAGTTACTTCTACATAGATATTAAACAATAGCGGAGACAGGCTGCAACCTTGTCTGAGTCCTTTATTCGTATGTAAGGAACTGGAGAGTTGTCTTCCAATTTTTACATATGATACATTATCTCCGTATAATTCTTTTATAATTTTGATCAGATGGGTATTAGTCTTCATGTGTTGCAGTGCTTCCCCAAGTTTACATCGCGGCACTGAATCGTACGCATTTTCCAAATCAATAAAGGCCATATGTACTTCTTCTCCTCTTGAAATTTTCTTTTCTATTACTTGCTGCAGTATAAATAAGTTATCCACACAAGATCGACCGGGGATAAATCCACTCTGCTCTTCGCCAACTCGTTTGCCAATGTCTGTTCTTAGCCTATTCTGTAGTATTCTCCCAAACAATCTACTAAACGTCCCGGTAACACTTAGACCTCTGTAGTTTTCCGGAACTTTCCTATTTCCTTTCTTAAATACTGACACAATATACGATGTTTTCCATTGTTTGGGGATTTGGTTCTTCTTCCAACAGGCCTCCATCAAATGTGCCGTTCTTTCCCACAGTATTTCTCCTCCATACTTAAGCAACTCTACGGAGACTCCCCCTGGACCAGGAGATCGTCCATTTTTCATTCGCATCACATTAGTTTTAACCTCTTCCGTGGTAATTTCCACTCTGTCATTATTGTTCTCTTCCTGGTCTAGTTCCATACTTTCTAAATATTCTGGTCGCGTCTCTGTCAACAGGTCTTTGTAATACTTCTTCCATTTATCTATCTTAATAAGGTTATTGACCATGTCGTTATTGTTTATTTTCATCGTTTTTATGCTTTTCCATACTTTAGTAGATCTTGCACCGCCAATTAAACATTCGATTTGATTACATTTTTGTTCCCAAAATTTGTTCTTTTTCGCTTTTATCCTTTTTCTGACTTCTCTGTTCTTATTTTTGTATTCTTCTCTATTTTCATTTGTTCTACTATTTATCCATTTGTGGTATAGTTTGTTTTTTTCTGATATCAATGCTTGTATGTCTTCAGTAAACCATGGCGTTTGTTGCCTTTTTTTGGTTTTTCATTTTCTCCCAATGATTCCATTGCTGCTTTATGTATGGCCCTCATTATGGACTGGTTTTCATCATCAATATTATCGACTACTGCTACTTTCCTTAGTTCTTCTTGTAATCGATTCTTATACAATTCTCTAATACTTTCTTGATGTAGCAGATATAATTTGTACTGTTTTTCTGTAGTGCGTGTAGTTATTCTGTTATTCATCACACGTTGTTTTCTTACACGTCAATTTTTTGTAAGGCCATACTAGCCTGGCCATTAGTAGATAATGATCCGAGCCACAGTTGGCGCTTCTTTTAACGCAACAATCATATATTTTAATTTTGAGTTTTGTTTGACAATGAAATAGTCGATAATTGACTTTTGTTGTAGTGACGGCCTTTCCCAGGTATACTTGTGTATGTTTTTGTGGTCGAAATAAGTATTTACCATTCTGAGGTTATTTTGTTTGCAACATTCTATGAGCATATCACCAGATTCGTTTCTAACCATTTCTCCATACTGGCCTAGTACTTCATCATCTACCCGGGATCCAACCCTTGCATTAAGGTCTCCAGCAATTATGAGATCTTTATTCCCTTTAACTTTTTCTATGGTCTCGGAAAATTCCTGGTAGAATTCCTCTTTGTCTACTAAATTATAATCGTCTGTCGGTCCGTATATTCCAATTATATTTGTCTCATGTCCATATACCGATATGGTTAATAGTATTATTCTTTCTGAAACACAGTTATAGTTCTTTATGTATTTTTTGAGTGGTTTTTTACCAGTACCGACACTCCTGCTTTAGCTCGCTGTGATTTGTTTACTCCAGACCAAAAATGTAAATAACTTCCCACATCTTCGCTACCTTGTCCTTTTTTCTTAGTTTCAGACATAATGACTATGTCAATATTTATTCTTTCTAATTCATTTAGTATTTCAGGCATTTTATTTGTTACACTCTGCACATTTTATGTGCCAAGTCTCATTGTCCGTTTTCTCGCTATTCGTTGTCTCAATCTATTCCAATCCGGCTTTTTCCGAGACTTTCTTTCGGTTTCAAGAGCTAATATCTAAAGTTTTTTCCGAGTGATGGGCTACTAACCCAACGCCCCAACCCCCACCCTGGAAGACCGGTCCAGTTTTTGTTTCACGGTGGGTATTTTATTTTCCCACTACCCTCCGACACTGCTAGATTGCAGTGCCGGCGAGCTTTCCCCAATTCCCATGGGAACGCACCCGATGGAGGTAACTGGAAAATCCCCACACGAAAACAAAAATTCATATGCATAGAAATAAACACAGATAAATAAAGCACATGAAGTAAATTTAAATATTCGGTGTACTAAAATAAGTATATGGGTTAGTAAACGTGTAACATTATTTCTTTCTAAATTAACAAAGGCAAAACGTCATTTTAAATTGTCCTTTCACTTGACATTAAGGTTCTACAATCTAAAACGCTTCGTAATGTCTAAACAAACAAAGAAGCCAAGGTGATAACACAAAGCGCAAATTAACATGATGGACCAAATATATGTTTCGTTACACTCAACACTCTTGGATAAGCAGCACTGGAAAAAGTAATTGGTTCACAATACCTTTTTCGATGTAGTACTCTAGCAACCGCAAAATTCAATGAAGACAGGAGAGAAGTAACTCGCCTAGGAGTTGGCTGCGATGGGGTGGCCGACAGCATAACCGGAGCAGTGGTGTATTCGAATCCTTACTACGAAGATTTGGGACTGGGTCGTAACGACAAACGACAAATATCCACCTTTTATATATTGCTATGGATTGATAAGCTCCACTTTGAGTTTGCTATTTAATTGATATGGTTTTAAAAATTTTATGTAAGACTTAAACTGATTAAAATAAAATTGGTGTTTTGTATTTTTATTTAATCGACTTAAATAAAATCGTATTATGCCCTTTTCGTATTTTATTATCGCAACGCTAGCTCGGTAGAACAAATTGACTCTATTTCCAGGGGTGAATTCCTAATAAATGGTAAATGTTACTTAATCTGGTGAGCCACTGTGCACCCGAATTAGTTCCAAATACGCAGTCGCTAATGTATGCAACGCTGTCAAAACTACAAAATGGTTCGTATTGTGCGGCAAGAGTTGTTAACATTAAAAATCCAAGTTTGTGAACATTCGGAGAGGTATTTATTTAAATCGTAGCGCTCTGGCGGTTATTATTCTCATTTGTTTCATGCATTAAATTGTATGTGACGTCAGAAGGAACGCCGACCAATTTTTTCAATCGTTTTATTTCCGCCTAACCTCACACTTGGAAAAATGCTTCTAATTTGAATTGCACCTTCGCTGGATGCCAGGATATGCTTGTATCTTGATAAGCAAGGTTTGGTCTCGCATGCACACAAGATTTTAATGCTCACACTAATATTTTTAGGTAAAACAGTATCTTAAGATTTGCTGTGTTCGCTTCAATGTTCGGAAAGGAGCCCCAGTTGATATCTTCTTCTGGAACGGTTTCGCTCGGTGTTTTTGCTGCTGGTTGGTGTCCTGCACTCTTGCCTGATGTGTCGCAGTAGAAATCCCTAGTCCTGGACCCTATTTTCGGCTGGAATTCAACTTCGGACTCTTGAAGTGGATCGCTACCGCAGACCTCGGAGATGCTCTCGATGAAATTAATTTTATTGTCGCGGAAATTGCCACAAACATTCTCATATGAACTTCAATACTTGGTGACCACAATGAAATACTTTTTAGCTCGAAATATTATGATTTATTGTATAAAAACTTTCGTTGAAAAAGAGCACAAAACTACATGTCAATCTTAAAATTTATTTAATTGTTATCTGATGAAGTCCGTTATAAACAAATGCTAATCTATTACTATACAAACGGAAATTAGCCATGTTAAAATCAAATACATTTTGAAATAAATTTACTTACAAATTATTAAATTTAAAACTTTCTTATATCTAAAATATTGTCCACATTTTTAATTGTTAAAATGTTTCTTTGCGCCGCAACACGTTTTATTATTTGGTTTGTTAGCGTAATTGCACTGATCATTTTAAAGAGTTGGCTTTCTTCATAAATGATTTCGATGTCCATCTGTCTGCTTTTAACTCGCTTTTTTTCCTGTCTTGTTGTTTGCTTTTCCCTTGCTTTATCATGTCTTGTCTGCTTCTCACAATTGCTATTTTCTGTCTTTATGCCTGCCTTCTTAATTGCTCGTTGCAACATTATTATTTTTCTGGCTTCTTATACCTTTTTAGATTGCTCACAAATTGACCTACTTAGCTATATTGAAATCTATGCTTCATTGACCTGCACATAGCAAACCTTTTTGTGATTATTCATTTCTTTTGGTTTGGCTATGCATTCTGCCCAAACCTAATATTTAATTAATTTGAGCTTCGACTTCGACCCTGTGAAAAGCAAGCTTTGCCCTTTGCGTTGCTTACTCAATCCATTTATTAATACTGGCATCTCTTTTACACTGCATTTACTAAATGAAATTTAAGCTTAGTATTGCAGTTACATAAAACACTCCAACTCTGTGCTTATTAACTTGTTTCTTAAACTGTACCGCAAGCAGAGTCAGGTCATGGGCCTACGGCCATTACAATATATCCAGCGCGTTTTTGAAGCTTTACCGGCTGCTTAATTTTTGGGGTCAATAACTATTACTACTATAAACACATGGCACTTGCCCGCAATCGGTGGCAGACAACTTTTCCAAGTTTCAAAGTTTTAGTCATTTTGATTGTAGTGAATAGTTTGTAATAACCCACTTTGTTTCTAGTTAATAAGTTCCTTCGAAGAAAACAAAGTTTTATTTCAATTTCATGTATATAATCGCGCACACGATGCTGCTGACTAGTGAGACAAACGTCACGTTGACGGAATTGTGTTACAAACCTCAAAGTGACGAATATGTCAGATGAGTAAACATGGCGGACGTGGCGGTACTCTCCTATATACACTGCCTCTCGGTTTCACCAGGGCCAGTGTATATAGGAGAGTACCGCCATTCTTTGTTTCGTGAAAATGCCGCCATCGTCGCCATGCTTACTCCCATCGGCAATAACTGATTGAGTTATGTCTAAAATTTTACTTGAAATTGGCAAGACTGTAAGTCTATGTCAAATTTCAGGTTAGCGGGTTATGTTTTCCGCCCGTTTGTGTCAAAACGGACGCAAAACCTAACCTGCTAACCTCGAATTTGACATAGACTTGCAGTCTTTCCAATTTTAAGTAAACTTTTGAATTTCCAACAAACGTCACATTGACGTTGACACAAAACGGTATGACAGCGCGCGTGTGTGGTTAGTGTGCGGCAGGTGCGTGACGTCACTCGCATGACAACGGCGCTGAACTTCAGTGATACGCACGCGTAAACAAAGGTTTTTAAAGAAAATTCACAGATACACTGGGAATTATGTATTTTGTTCTGCTGCTATAGAACTGGCAGAGTATCAAAAAATTGTTTTTATCTACTAGCAACATGATATTGTACATTTTTGTCATAGAAACAAAATATGAAAAGCTACTCATAACTCCCAAGGGACTTGTCAAATTATTTCTCTCTCAAACTCATGGTAACAAAGCAACTACAATTAACGTCTTAGCAACCCTACAATGAGGCAATCCTTGATGTTACTTACATATTCTAATTTTAAATGTCATTATGACATTTTGAAATTTCATACTATTTTACGAATATGCTAGTAGACAAATATTGTATGCACCACGAGAGATATTCATGTTCTTTACTTTCGGTTGACTTACAGACCTCGGGCCAGAGCCCTCGGTCTTTAACACATGTCAACCTCAGGGAAAAAACATAATCATATCTCCCTTAATGCATAAATATCTATTACGGTCACCTGTAAAAGAGACTATTAAAAGCTCACTGTCAATGCTAAAAGTTAGCGATTCACACATTTTTTCCCTAGTAACCATTTTAACATCGCAACCACGTAAACAATGACTTACTTAATGAAATAATCACGTGACTTCATTTTACTTTACGCACCGCCATGGCTACCTGATTATTATTGAAATTCCTCATTCTTCTGTCAAAAATTATTGACACTTACATCACGGCGAGTCCATCCAAACTGGCTCTCTTTACGCACAAAATACATAAATATCTATTATCTACTTTGATGTCACAATATGGTTATTATGACACCGAAAACAGTGCTACAATGGAGTCCATTATAACACTGTTTTTGGAAACTGTTAGCTTTATAAAATTGGTGACATTTGCTTTCACATGGTCATAAAACAACGAACGTCAGATGTCGAATAATTAACCACAATCTCTGAACTGGATTTATTAAATTTATTATAATCAAAAAATATAACTCAAACTGAAGGTAATTTTTAACGAATTAATCAAACACAATTCTTGTTCTAGGTAAGGCACTATTTGAACATCACTCGAACCAAAAAGATTGCACGAAGTTTAAACTAATTCAAATATCAGAGCAGCAAAACTGATACCTTGACCAATAGATGGTGGCTGTCAAATGTCACTTGACAATCTTTACACTCAAAAATCCCTAGATTGCAATTCAATATTTTTAATATCCGAAATTTAAAGTTTCTATAAAATCAGCAACTCAAAGTCGATAAAATAGTACATTATACTCGTTTAATAAGAGGCATTGTAGCACTTGTTCCATTGGAGCACTCCTCGCTGCGCTCGTCGTGCGCCAAACCCACGCGCGCTACAATGGGCTCTCTTATGAAACTCGTTTAATAACATACTAATTTGATCATAGAAACCTATAAATCTATTGTAAATAATCTATGTACATAATACAGTACCAGTACCACAAATTGGCATTGCTAACGAGAAAAGTAAACCTTAACAAACACAAATTCACTTATAAGTAAATTAAGACACTATAAGTACAGTATAATTTTTTAATATTGGTCAATTTAGAATTTTTGTGATTTAGAAAAATAACATTGCAAAAAGTACTTATTGTAAAACTTGAAGAGCTTAAAAATACCTGCAATTTGGCTTATTATAAATTAAAGTGCGACTAAAATTACGACTTGTAGAGCGGACCAAAGTCAAGCCGGCACGTAATTTTGATTTCATATATCGTACTATTACATATTTAAATGACACAATAAACGTCATTACGTTAATAGAATCATTATATTTCATAGAAAATCTTAGTGGACAACTTGAAATTCAACTTTCCTGGACCCCCAACATTCTAAAAAAGTCTGTAAAAGACTTTACCCAGAACTTCCCCCATCGACATTGTGACACTAAATAATTTTAAAAATGAAATTAAGTTAGGAGTAAAAATATCTTCACGTTTCTAATAAATTAAATAAATTTTCAAATGAAAAAGTCTATTACTAGAAGGATTTGAACCTCGGCGCTTGCGACTGCGAACAAAGCGCTTTGGCCAATTTCTAACAGCGCTATGGAGCCCTGTTAATATCGTTCCGTTTTAGTAGGCTTATTAAGCTTCACGCCGGGCATGTCTTAGTTTCGTGTGCGAGATGCGTTTCAGCTAACTCAGGCAATGGAAAATTAATTATGTTTTTTACATCAATAAGCCAATGCAGATAATTCTTTCACTAAAAATTCATGGATTCTTTCTGACACATTTCATACGCTGGATGTATACACTTATTTGTAATCGTTTCCAAAATACGTCGATGCTAAGGTTTATCCCGCAAATTCCCCGTACGCTTTATTTAAACAATTTCTGTAGCAGTTGTCAAAAGTAATTTTGAGAGTAATTTAATATCATCTGAATGTAGAAAGAATAAGCTTTCCACTAGTTTAAGAATCATGAAGAAATATTCCAAACTAAACTCGCGAAAAGTTTGGCGCATTATGCGGCTCCCGGCCGCATATACGTAATCTGCAGACGCATAAGGTATAACCCATCACATCGTTTTTTCCGAAGTCGTACGGCCAATCAAAACAGAAGTAACCTGCAGACGTGTTGAATTATAATGCGTCTGCACTTTACGCAAGCACCGTGACCACTATTATTTCTTATTTATTGTATCTTGCTTTGATAAATACAGACTATTATTATTAGTATTGTGTTTTTTTCTTGAAATGTTCGGTTTATTCCAATTAAACGAAAGATATTTGGTCAGATGTAATTAGATTCTATTATTTAATTTTAATATAAGAATTGTCTCACGTTACTGCACGTTTGTAATATGACTGCTTTTCGGCCAAATTTCGAGCTACCAGCGATCACTATGCAAAAAAATAATGTGTACAACACGTATGAAAACAACTTTTTTAACTAATTTGCTTGATAAACTCGAGTTTCGTCCTCGTTAATAAAGCTGCAAATTCATGAAAAAAGTATGACTTTCATAATTAGTTGTACAATATACTATTGTATACTATTGTACAACTATCATTAAAAATCAGCAAGATCATTTTTACGGACTAAATGTAACTTTGTTAGTTTTGACATTCGATTCGAATACAGATAGCCTTACTAGAATTTTTTCAAAATACCGACCTGTCGAACAACTGAAAGTTATTGATTTTCCTTAGTTATCTGACAAATATTGGTTTACTAAGTATTTTTAACGTGTTAAAAGTGTTTACCTTTAAAGTGTTTTCTCATAATATTTAATTTTGACATATAATAAGTGTAGTTACCTGGAATAAAAATGTCATTTTTATTGACAGTTGCACAAAAAGTAATTTTTTTACGAAAGTGGTAGTTTTACGTAGGTAAAAATAACTTTATGTTAGACTGCGCTATAAAATAGTGCTTTATTAGATAGTTTAGCGTTTATAAAGTAGCTCTTTATTTCACACTACAGATGAAAGTGCGCGTTGCTACGGAAATGAATAAATAATCAATTGTTTGCTCGCAAGAATGGTGGCAGTTTTGTTTATTACAACCACATTAAGTATGTGATGAATGTAAATCGCCTATAACTGTTCAACATCTACTAGAAGATTGCAGAAAATATGAAAGGAACAGACAAACAGCTAAGTTACCAATCACCATTCAAGATATCCTTGATGACAATCCTCAGACTATAAACCAAGTGTGTGAATTTATTAAAGAATCCAAACTTTTAGTATAAATGTTTAAATATTAACTTTTAGGGTGTCATATAACCTCGTAGTTGGTACACCTAAACCAATAAATTAAAAAAAAATAATAATAAGCCAAAAACGGCCAGATCCTAAATCCATTTGTAGTTTTTGCAATACATAATGTAAATTTAATTTTTTTTATATTTGTAGAAAAATAACATTTGCTTCTTGCGATAACATTTTTCGTTCGTAAAATTACCATGACGTGGACAATTCTTCATCCCCCTAAAAACAAAACTATACTTTTATCTTTTGATAAAAAATATACTATTTACGTATATTAATGTTTTAATGTGGTTATTATAACACCGAAAACAGTGTTAATGGAGTCTATCAAAGCACTGTTTTTGTATTGTTATTTTTATATGAAAAACATTGAAACGGTCTACTTTGTTTCAGACAACTGACAGATTACCATATTTATGAAATGTCAAAATTATTTTTTTTTTATTATTTTTGTTGAAAGTATGTGAAATTAGTGTATTATCCTCGTTTAATAAACCCACTCGTGCTACAATAGGCCATCTTATTAAACTAGTATAATAATTAAATGTACTTCTACGACAGTGCAAAAAGTACTCACTTTCTGCACTCTCATGTAAAAATCATACTGTTACTGGTTAAAACTGACAAGTTTTTTTACAAATGTCAAATTAAAAGATTAAATTTGTTATAGAATGCGAAACCGTCGCAAGAAAAATAGTATGTAACACACGTGTGGGATGGCCATCGGAAAATGTATGTGAATACATAACATGTAGTCATTCAAAAACAACTACAGTTCCCATTGAAATCACTTGCAAAATTTGTATGTGCCGCTTTATTTCTTATTGTTTTCAAACAAGCCTAAGCTGTCGATACTTACAAATGACAATTTTGTCTAGTTCGAGAACAATAAAGACAAATAAAAAGTACATGCTTATGGCAGGCGATTTAACGAGGCGAAGTCGAGTTGGACTACATAATAAGTGCCATAATCACACTTTTTTACTTGTTACATACAATATTTTGTTTACGACACAACAGAAGTATAAACATTTAGTTCGTTAAAACTTTTTCTGTCACAGTGTATTAGACATTCTAAGTTATGTTGACATACAAATTTACGATAAACCCTGCGATCTATGATTTTAATGCACGTTACCTTGGACTAACTTTGAACATTGATGTTTAAAATAATTCACTTAGGACACTGGTTCAATAAATAGCTATTTTTGTATGTACAACGCAATAGTATACTGTACAACTAGTTAAAGTCATACTGTTCTTCACGAATTTGCAAATGAGTAAAAAAGTTGCTTTCATATGTGTTGCTCACGTTATTTTTTGCATAGTGATCCCTTGTAACTCGAAATTTGGTCGAAAAGTACTTTAAAATTTACAACTGCCAAATTGACAATTCACAATTTCAATAAAATAGTTAAAAAAATGTTACTTTCTTTACGTTTTTTGTTTAAAAAAGTGATACTTTCTTCACGATTTTTCGTTAAAAAAAGAACGAGTTACAAATAAAATGTTTGCGAAAATTGAATTAATATTAAGCAAAATTGAAATAAAATTGATAGAACTGTGAACATGAATTTATTTGATAGATTATGAATATTAATTATAAAATTTATGTCATTTTAACGTTTGAACTCTATGTACTTACATATAGTAATTAATTAACTTTAGTGTAATAGAGGGTTAAAATTAACTGCTTAAGTTAAAATATTAAATTGGTAAATATCCTGATCCATTTTTTCACTAAATTAATTCAAACGCCGCTGGACGCGTTTTAGAACGTTAAAGTAGTTTGCGTCCTGTTGTGTGTGTGTGTGTTGTTTGTACGAAAATGAATCACTTCACCCATTGAAAATAAAATGTAAATGTCACCTTTTTACTTCCTTACAATAATTCGAAATTGAGTTTTCAACAAATCTTCATGTTTTAGAGTCCCCTGAACAAAAAAGAAACATGTTTTTGTTCATTGGTCTGTCTTCCTGGGTGTGTGTCTGTGTGCGAACAGAATATCTCAAAAACGAAAAGAGGTATAACGTTGAAACTTTATATATAAGTTTTGTGTAGTATCTAGATGCGACAGCAAGCTTTTAAAGAAAATTGCATAACCGGAAGTATGGTGTTTACTCTTGCGATTTTTCAGTTTTTCTTCGATTTAAAAAAAAACTTCAACGATTTTTTCAAACGTTACATATTTATTACATTTTTAATGTGTATTGATGTGAGGTAGGTGATTTTCCAGTTGAACACCTCTAAAATGGGTTTTTTTTGTTTTTTTTTTCTTTTTTTATTAATTTCTATTTTAAATAGAACACCCGCTATATTATTGCATTTTTCATTCAGCTTAAAATTTTATAGAAAATTTGTCTCTCTTCAACTAACGTTCTAGTTTGTATGGTTTCTGTAGAAGTTGTAATTTTTGAAATTTTTTTGACAAATGCTTAAAAAATTAAATTTATGGCTAATTATAAAATCACTGTAAAAGGAAGTTGTGTGCGTGTATCACACCAAATCTTTTTAACTGTTTTCGAAAAATTACATTTTGTAAGCGCTAAATTTGGTTGGATACAGTTTGTATATCTACCGGCATTTTTGCGGTCTGTAAACTTTCGTTGCTTAAAATATAAACATGCGAAGCGAACCTCAACTTTCTCTTTGGTAGTTAGATTTAATCAAACAGTTGTGTCGTTAACAAATTTGTACTCCTAGTCTTCTGGGAGCATACTTTCCATATTTAAAAAAATTTAGAATGTACTTTTAATAAGATATAGCAAGTCAAAGCAAAACCACTGAGTAAACTGCAGACGTCTAATGCCCCTCTGTGTCTGCACTTTACTTAAACTTTCATTGGCTCCATATTAATCAATTACCGATTGTAGCCGAACCGTTGTCATAATACCTTATGCGTCTGCAGACTACGTATATGCCTCCCGGCCGCAATGCCTGCCGGCTTCTCCAATTACTCCTAATTTGTGTCCTGTTTTTTTGTATTGTAAAAAAATTATTCCGTATCTATTCGCTTCCATTTTTGGTAAGAATAAAGCCTGCACTATGTTCAAATTATTACTTGTATCTATTACTAAGTTTAATAAAAAATAAACAAAAGTTTACTTTTTCAAGGTGCTCACTCTGTATTATTTGTATCAAATTGTACCGGTTTCATTCCAGGTATATATATAATGTGTATGCAAAATATCGTCTTCCTCCGACAAATACTTTTTGAGTTATACCGCCAACAGACAGACAGACAAACAGACAGACAGACAGACAGACAGACGGAATTGGGAAAACCTCTTTTTCGTCATCTAGGAATCCTGAAACATGAAGATCTGGAGAAATCTCGGAAGGTGATTTTTTTGCGATTACAATACTTCCTTCGTCTTTTAGACGAGGGAAGTAAAAGGAATTTAAAATTACAGTTCTTAAAAATTTTGACTATTAAACATTGTTCAAAGTACACTTGCAATTCGAGCCTCAACTTCATATATGACTTTTGTAGGCTATAACAAATTATTTTATGTTTCCTGAATTGTAAAAATGTCGAGAACTACGATTTACAAAAAAATTTGTATTAAAATTGCGAAAACTTAGCTTCACTTCTATACACAAAAGCGATAAAGTTTATCATTCATCATCATCAGCATTAGGGATTAAACCTTTTGGTTTGTTCCGATCTTATAGATTAAAGCTGGTCTTTCTAGCGTCTTTTTGGTCATCCGTGATTTCTTTATCGGCCTGTAGGATGGTAATAAAGCAGTTGTTTCGGTATATGGGAGTCATGCACCCTATAGAGATGTTCCTGCCAATTGGTACTGTATTGTTTTATTTTTTTATTCAGATTGAAGATACCTAATTTTTGTCTAATTTTCTCGTTGTATTTATGGTCCAATATCATCTTCCTTGGGCTTTTAGTACTCGTTCAATTTTCACATTGGTATAGTAGTACGAGAAAAGCCATAACCTTATAAAACTTAAGGCGTGTTTCTCCCCTTGTGTTTTTTAGATATATTTTTATTGTTCCACACATGTAGTTGAATTTCGCTATTATGCTGTTGATGGCTCTTTGTTCTCCATATCTAATTTTGCATCCTAGATAACTGAAGCAATTGAGTTGTGCGATTGGCGTGTCATCAATAAATAATTTTCGCTCAAAAGTTATATTGGCCTTTAAAAGCTATCACTTTAGTCTTTGGAGTAGAGATTTCTAAATTATATATTTTTGATGTTTTGTTTCGTTTATGAGAAGAACGGACGCCTTCGAAATGTTTTGCTGGTGTAGAATGTTACAGATCGCATGGACTGCGCATAGAATCAAGCGTCGGTTTTAGAGGAAACAAAGCCAAACAAACGTCTCTCAAACATCGGTTGCACTAAGGTACTTCAATTCTTGGGCCATATATCCAGTAGAACTGACAACCTAGAGAAGATGATTGTTTAAGGAAAATCACATTGCAAAAGACGGAGAGACAGATCATCTAAACAATGGCTTGATATAGCGCGGGTAGTATTAGACGAACCACCTTCAGTTTCCATGGGTTGAAATGCAGCACGCGTAATGGACGGCAACACATCAATCATGATGTAATGATGAGAGAAAAAGATAGTTTATGTATTGCTACATTATCATTCCAAATAGCTAAAGTCATTAGAAAATGTTTAGAATATGCAATCATATGATGTTATGTACCGCATAATTCATGAAGTATATTTATTCTAATAATGTAATGACATTTTTATATTGCAGAATACATAATATAACATGTTATATCCTACAAAAGTCACATATGAATTTGAGGCTCGTGTTGTAAGTGTACGTAGTACTTTGAACAATGTTTAATAATAAAAACTCTTAAGAACCAAAAGTTTAAACTCCTTATTTAGGATGTTGGAGCTCCAGGAAAGTAGAATTGCAGGTTATCCACTAAGATTTTCTATCAAATATAATGGTTCTAATAATGTAATGAAGTTTATTATGTAATTTATGTAATAGTATGATACGCGAAATTAAAATTACGCGCCGACTTGACGACTTTGGTCTGCTCTAAAAGTCGTAATTCTAGTCGCATTTTAATTTATAATAGGTCAAATTGCAGATATTTTCAAACTCTTTTATAACTAATTTTTCGCTAATTAGATCGAAAAACGAAATACAAGCGAAGAATCGCGAAAAAAAATATTGACCCGTTGACTCTTTTATTTCGCGTTCGATATCTCGACTAATATCACTCGCACGTGAAAAAGTAATTGAATATAAATTGTAGAGCACAAAAAACTCTAAATAAAAGGTTCACTTTTTGTTCACTCAGCGTTCACCGGAACCAAATTATGGCAAAAAAATAAAACGCGCCTTTTTTTAAGATGGCGAAAATAGCACACAGGAAACTTGAAGTTAAGCTTTGCTGAACCCCCCCCCCCCCCCCCCCCCCCAACACCCCAAAAAAGGAATTTCAAATTTCGGTTCACTTTCAAGCATAAATGACATAGTGACTGGATTAAATTTTCTCTGACAGTTTTTGAAACTTCTCTCGCAGCCGGATGTAGGTGCGATTTCTGCTCAGTAACAAAAGCACTTCAAATGGTACCTTGGAGGTTCCCATTTTAGACGCCGTTCTTTCTGCAAGTGTTTGTAAAATCTTTGTTTCTTGTGATAAAGATTTCCCATGCATTGGAAAGAATTCTGTTTCTAGAACTAGAGCTGCATCGAATAATTCATCACAGGGATGTAATAACGATCCTCTGGAGATAAAATCAATCCAGTCAGGTGCATGTTTAGTGTTTCGTTGTGATTCAGAAGACGGAATTCCTAAAGTATGTTTAAATTTAAATTTTATAAGCCACATATGCAGCAATATATCGCAGTGCCTCCCTATTTATTTTCTCTTTTATTTCAAAAGATTCCATTATTTGCATTATTTCATCACCTAACATGTCTGCAGATAAATATTCTGGTTGTGGAAACGAACTGCACATAAGTGATTCCTCCTCGCATGGTACATCTGTCGATTCAACATTATCTGTTAAAACTTCTGTAGGAGATTGTTAGCCAAAATGTTTAATTAAAAAGGTTGTGTTGTTGTTCCTCTTGGTTCAAACGTCACATAATTGTTAACATATTATTTACGTTTCGCCATTTTAGGTGGCTTCTTCAGAATAGATGGAAATACATTTAAACAAGAAGGCTTCCAAAATGGTTTACATTAAAATTAATAATATTTGCAAGTGCAATAACAAAGCCACATTGCAAATAGGTAGCGTCTAAGTAGATAAAATAATGCGAAATTATACAACAATCATTAATTATTGAGGTTGAAGAGTAACGATTAATCAATAAATAAAGTTATAACATTTAAAGTTTATATCTACGACCATGTAAAAAGTGCCTACTTTCTACACCGATATTAGTGTAAAAAGTTAACTTTTAGTACACTAGTGTTATAAAAATTTTATTGCACGCTAATGTCCATAAGAAATCTATGATACACTAATTTTAGTGCAAAAAGTTAACTTTTATTACACTAGTGTTATAAAAATTTTATTGCACGTAAATTTAAAAAATACAAAATGAAATACATACTTTCGTAAAAGATTATGATCGTAGATAAAACGTTGTAAGACACTCTTGCAAAAAGGCTCTTTATTGCACTCATAGGTCATAGAATGCACGCTAACGCTCGCATTCTAATTTGACCTATTCGTGCAATAAAGAATGCCTTTTTGCACTTGTATCTTAAATAACTATTAAAACAAGTAAAAAGCAACTTGCTTTGATGAAGCAAGCTGCTAGATCTAGCTGGAAAATCTCCTATCTGACATCAATATACATAAAAGATTTAATAATAATGTAAAGTTTGGAAAAAAATCGTTGAGGCGTTTTTGAAAAAATCGAAAAAAAAAACTCTAGCTGTTAAGATGTATTCGACTTTATATGCAGTGTTTAGATAATGATACATCTCTATCAAATACCTATTTGACAGTAATATTCCTTTCTGAAAAGGAATAAGGTTCCTGTGGTTACCCATTCTCATTTTATTAATAAGGGCACTCATCTTTGCAATAAATTTGTTTGTTATTCAATATCAGTTCCGAATGCATTTCTTGACGGGCAGTTATAAAAATGTTTTGAACTGGAATTCAGTAAATCAAACCAGTCGTTAAAAAGTTGCACAGTTTCAGCAGCCTCCTGCCAGAAACAGTTTTTCGACATAAGGCCCTTTTCAAAACAGTAATTCATAGCCTTTGCTACAGAATTAGACAACAATAAATTGTGCAGCAAGACGGACAAGTTGACGCATTGCTCCTTGTACTTGAAGGTGACTTTGGGTTTATTTGGAAACCAATGTTAACTCAGACGTGGATATATGTAGGAGGCTTTGAAAATACATTAATAATATGGGCTTCTATGTTAAAACCATGGTCTATCAAGGGCTTTCTACTAAGCTTCAGTAGATGCAGCACATCGCCATAAACAAAAATTTTCAATTCACTATAGGTAGGATGACGGAGAAAGAAATTTTTATTGTGGCCAACATTTAAGGCGCTCCATAACTTTGTATTAGTAGTGCATATATCACTAACCATTTCGACTACTACAAATCTGCAGTTATAAAGTTCCCCAATAATTGTTTCCAAATTGGTTTTGTCAGAGGATGATCGAACTGATAATACACAGGTTGCTTCCAATTTGACACTAGACCTTTCACCATAACAGTCGACTAGTCTTGTGAGAGCTTGTTCCTTCTTCCTATCAATTTAGATTTTGTTGGAAATACGAATTTCGTCAAAAGACAAAATGCAGATTCGTTCAATTTTATTTAAATCGTGAGATTTTTTTCTCATCAAGTTAAAAACACCCTTCGGTAACCCTCGACTTACATCAAAATTTGTTACCCAATTTATCAATGTAAGTAGATAATGCCGGTAAAGAATAGTTATGAGCTCGCAAGTATCGATACGCTTTGGGATACACGCTTCTCAATGACACAGCGGAGGCGATGTCTTCTGGGATCCGAATTTGTGCTCCTTGTTCAGGACGAAGTAATTTTCTTACCTGACCTGCAGTGAAAACATTAGCCAAAAGATTTACGTACGTTTTCGCAGTGACGTTCTCTGCCTTATTTAATTGCTATTTCAGTTCAGAATGGTGCCTTTCCGGTTCTGATATTCTGTCGTTAAGGTTCACTATAACCTCTTGACCTGTACTGAAATGAATTTTACATTTTTAAAATACTTTCTTAAATTATTAGTCTATAAAAAAATTACCTTGGCGATTGACTTGCGACAATTGTATTGCATAACTGAACTGCGTATTCCTCAGGTGATTGTCTGTCAACATTCGTATGAATTGGTAACACTGGTAGCAGCGCTGCGCTTTTTTCTGAACAAATATCGTAAGTGTTTGTATCCTTTAAAATGTCATTAATTTAACGATGCCTTTGTCTCTTCAACAATCTATGTGACCTACTATCGCTGTTTTTGGGTGTACATTTTCCAGAAATATTAAAGGTAGAGACGGCATCTAGTTTTAGAACACTGGTACTTCTTGTATAATTAAAAAGCAGTTGTCGTTCTGGCCGTTCAGAGCAACTGGTTTCAAAACGAAACAAATATACGCTGGAAAATAAAAATATGCCACTAATTTTGAACCTACCTATACATCATTATTTTATTGATCATTTTAAAAGACCACATTCTCTTGTGAAATTATTAGTTAGTTAGGTACTACACACTTACCATTTTTTACACCGACCACGTCTTCTAGTTTACAAGCTACAAGCCATTATTTATTTATATCTTCGTTTTTAGCTTCCTTTGGTTTTTCTATAATAATTTCCGCACTTAGCAACTGCACAATTCGACATTATTATACAGAGTGTTCGGTAAAGAATGGACCAAACTTTAGATATAGTTAATTTTGACAAAAATCAGCTGATTTAACCCAACATACCTTAGTCCAAAAGTTAGTACTAACGGAGCTACAGGGTGTCAAAGTTGAAAAAAATAAATCACACTTTTTTAATATCTTTCGATCACTTCCAGTTAATTTCACGAAATTTCGAATCCGGGTTTTTTTGGCATGAGAAATTCAAATTTATCAAGGATTCGGTTATATCTTCTAGAGGGCGCCACAAGCGACCATTGGGACACTGTTAAACCGCTACAACTTTTTGTGCCATGGTGTATGACATTTTCGACTGGAAAAATCTTTTCCTTTATCTTTTTTGCTTAAAAAAGTTATATCTTATTGAACTCGCTAGAACCAACGGTTTACCATAAAAACGCATCCAAAGCTGATCATGAATGTAAATTATCCTAAAGTAAAGCGAGATTGTTGAGTAAATAATGGGCCATACCGCAACAGCGTAATAGTTAGACCATAATAAGTTGAATTACTTCAGCTTACCCTAGTACCAAAGTCGATTATAACAAAGATACAGGATGTCAAAGTATTTACTCAACAATCTGACTTTTCTTTAGGATAATTTACACGCATGATCAGTTTTAGATGCGTTTTTCTAGGAAAAGATTTTTCCAGTCGAAAATGACATACACCGTGGCACAAAAAAGTTGCAGCGGTTTAACAGTGTCCTAATGGTCGCTTGTGGCGCCCTGTAGAAGATACAACTGAATCGTTGATTAATTTGAATTTTTCGTGCCAGAAAACCCCCGGATACGAAATTTCGTGAAATTAGCTGGAACTGATCGAAAGATATAAAAAAAGTGTGATTTATTTTTTTCAACTTTGAAACCCTGTAGCTCCGTTAGTACTAACTTTTGAACTAAGGTAAGTTGGGTTAAATCAGCTTATTTTTGTCGAAATTAACTATACCTAAAGTTGGGCCCATTCTTTACTCAACACCCTGTATATACAATGTTACGATAAACTGTTATTGGAGTGGTTATTATTAAAATTTTACGATAAATTCATTAATAAGCTGTCATTGGATTCAACACAGGCACGGCATGCATGGGAACATGCATGGTATGAATGCTCTCTACCACATTTCTGCCATACGAGTAACATATATGCGCCCTGAACGACGAATTTCAGAGGGGAACCTGCTTTACAGTCTTGTCACAGGAATGAAACTTAGGCATATGATTAAGCAACAAAAAGTTTGTTGGGGCCACCCCGTAGGGTCGAGGCGAGGAGGTTTACAACTTGTAACACGCAGAAGCAGATAAAAATATCGATATTTGACGTCACAGAATCTTGCACTTTCCCACGCCCGCGCGCTGTATCTTTTAGCTTATTGAGGTTAAGTGCGTTGTTTAAATAGTTGTTAATTCTAATGTCTATCGCTTTGATTCAGCTCCAGCATTTATATTCTTAGTTTGTTTACAGCGATATAGCCAACTAAACATCTATAGTTAATTTTGTAATTATTGCGTCATCTACCCGTTTAACTAAAATATTTAATTTTTTTCAGTTATGGATGTCCTTTGCATGGTGACAATGGTGAGCACGAAAAAGAAGTATTCCTGCCTTCCTGGCTGCAAACAATTGGTACAGTACAGGTCAGTCTGTCTTAAGCATTTTCATAAATTGCTGTACTGCGTTCTTTAGCTTCAAAAGAATTAGAAGTAATCGTTAGGTACTCCTTTAAATGTGGTAGAAACTAATACAGCTTTATGTTCATGTTATGATCAGCCTTTGACATCTTCAAATGTATGTAGGTACGTACATGTTTTGACGTATCAGCTAATTTAATTCTTTTATAAAATAATGAAATAACAAGCAACACCAGCAATTTTTTGTAGTAGTTTAACAAGAGCGAGACATACTTACCGATAATTTTTCACACACCAAGGGTCAAGTGCGGGTTGCAATGAAAACTGTTCCGAGGGCAGTTTTCTAAGGGCAACCAGCACGATGACTCTTGCACCGGCAAAATTATATGTAAGTGTTGCCCGAGTTTATATTTTGTTGATGATATCAGTCATGTCACAGTTGTGTGTAATAATCAACGTTAGATTATTTATCAAAACTATTCGGGATTATTTATATGCATTTCTTTCTGTTACCGATTTTCAATTTCCTTTGGAGAATAACTTCAAGCAGTTCTACAAGTCACAAATAGACTTTGGAGAAACTGCCCTGAAGATGCCCACATTTGCGACGATATTAAGTAAGTGCACTACTTCGTTAATCATCAAATTTGTCAAGGAGAAGAATAAGCCGAATACCTCCATTACCCAAGAACATCGGAAGAAAATGGCTGCAAAGTAGGTTGTTATTTATTCATGACTAGTTATAGCCCGCGGCGCATGCCGCATTTAAAGTCACGCGCGGTAGTACAGTTCCATCAAAAAAACTCAAAGACCACGTGATCACTGCAACACATTTTGGAAAACTAAATATGGCAGCCATAGTGGTGTACTCTTTTAGGATACAGGAAGCTTATTTTCATGTAAAATGATAAAAAACCAATTTGATAAGCATTGCATAACTGTAATTAACAAATTTTGAGGAAAATTAAATACAATAAACGTGACTGACAGAATGTTAAGTAATATTACAATAATTATTGCAGAAAAATATATCGGAACAAAACAATTTAATACAAAATAATTCTCAAGGGTAATACCACAAACACTGGATATATTTTTGACAAATATTTTGCTGTTTTCATGTAAATTACTGCGTTTAAATTTCTATGGAAATGGCAAAATATTTAAAAAATATATATCCATTTTGACTGGTATTTGGGACGACTTCTTAACAATATTAATATATAACGACAAACTTTATTGAAAAATAATCTAACAATTAATATAATTATTCATTCTCAATTAAATTCAGCGAAATACTTCCAAAACACATTTTAACATTTTTTTCTACTCTTTTATTAGTAAATTGTTCATTTTATTAGTAAATTGCTCATTAAGCACTGTTTACTAGATTAATAAATTCGTTGTTACAAACAGTGTTACGTAATGACTAACACGTAATTTTTTTTACGTTACAGTTAACTTCTGTTGTTTGTACGAAGCGGTGTTGGGCTGTAACCGCAGCCGCCTAATTTTTAAGATGGTGGACAGTAATAATTTGACAGTTAATAAAACATTTCTTTTTCATTTAACGAAATGAGTGTGGTCGTAGAAAAAGTTTAGTACACAACTCGAGTTATAAAGCAATTACGCACTCCAGGAATTACTGCACTCACCGCTACGCGGTTCGTGCGCAACTTTTCTAGCCGTGCGCAATATGCCATTTACAACTCTTGTTATATAATATACTATAACGCAAGCCAATCTTTGTTTACACAGTTTGTTGGTGTTTAGTTTTACGTAACCTAGCAATATCACTAAGGACAAGACATCGTCGCTAAGCGATATTTACTTAGTTTTTGAGTAGGTACTTGTTTTGTGAATATTTTGCGTGGTGCCCAATATTCAATGATATGCTGTTGTTATTGGTTGAAAATAGCAAATGTCTGTAATATGATTGGCTTATATGTTAAGGCGTTGAATTCTCAAGGGTAATACCACAAGCAGTGGATATATTTTTGACAAATATTTTGTCGTTTCCATGTAAATTATTGCGTTTAAATTTCACGATACAAAATCACATCAAAAATATCACGAGCCGAAGGCGAGTGACATTTAAATGTGATTTTGTTGAGTGAAATTTGCAATAATTTCTATGGAAATGGCAAAATATTTAACAAATATATATCCACTTCGAGTGGTATTTAGGATGACTATTTAACAATATTAATACATAACGATTAACTTTATTGAAAAATAATCCAACAATTAATATAATTATTCATTCTCAATTAAATTCAGCGGAATACTTCCAAAACACAGCGTTTTAAAATTTTTAAAATAAGCCACACAGTTTGTTGGGGTTTAGTGTTACGTAACCTAGCGATATCACTAAGGACAGAACATCGTTGCTAAGCGATACTTCGCAACAAGGCTATTTATTTTTTGAGTACGTACATTGTTTTGTGAATATTTTGCATGGTGCCCAATATTCAGTGATATACTGCTGTTATTGGTTGAAAAAAGCAAATGTGATTGGGTTATATGTTATAGTGTTGAATAGTCATTGATATACCTGCATACATATTTGTAAAAACTTATAATAACTGCTCAAAATGACCACCATTATTTTCTAATCACAAATTAACTCGACTCCTCATGTTAATAAAGACTTTTCGTAAGTCATCTTCCGGTATGTTTCGTATTTCTTGTTGAATTGCTTCTTGCAGTTCGTCAAGATTACCTATAGGTCAATTCATTTGAAGTGATCCAATGATGGTTGCTTGACCATTTGTTATTTTTGATTTTTTTATATGTTATTCCCATATACATTGGCAGTTCAAATTAGCCCAGTCAATATAAACAAAAGAAGGCGGCTGCCTTACATCAAATCCGAGAGTTTTGACTTTTTACAGGGTCATTGGGTTCAAGGTCATGAATGATTCCTTGAGTTTTTGACTTTGGCGAGCCTCCGCTCGCGTCGCCATCTTGAAAAACTGACAGTCAAAACCGGTTTTTTTGCAATATCTCCTTTCCAGTTAATCTGTTAAGACTCCCGATTTTCGTTAAAAATCTATGTGTAATTCCGCATTCCGCTCCCGCATATTGCAGCATAATTTAAGCCATCGGGCATCTTTCGCAAATTCAATTACTGTTTGGCACATATGTAGGCCAGATCCCGACATCTGTCGCATAAAGTATCTTAATTAAGGCATTTGCTTCAATCTAGAGGCGAACGCTGTAACGCATGATCATAGCGTCAGAACCTTGCTATGTGACTTCGTAAATCGCTGGTAGATGGAGTCTACATGTAGTCCACTAGTTAGTAAAAGGCGAGGCCTTGAGGATCAGATTACCTCACCGGCGAGACGAGAGTGACATACGGGGGAACCCCCCGCGCCTTGTTGCGCGCTGTATTTTGGCGAATGCAAGTCAGCACTTCGAACAATAGGTCCTTTATGTACCCGAATGAGTTGCCGATTGATGGAAAGTTTTACGCATGACGTAATTATAAAACTAACGCCGCGTCCTGCGCGTTCCCTCCCAGAGTCGAATTTAAGCTTCGCTATCGCACGGATGTGCAAGTTAACTTAAGAACAAAGAACAACCCCTTTCGTTCTCAGGGGCGCGTTGTACTATAACGGCAAGAGGAGCTTCGTTATAATTACATTAAATTTAGAAATAAAACACATGTCTGTATGTGATGAAGTCAAAAGCCAAACTGTTTATTTATCTATTTGTAGCTAAGTAATGGTTGCTAAGGTTGCATGTACGCGTGCATGTATGTGCATACGCTGCATTACGTATGCGTGTATGCACGTGCATACGCTACATTACACCCCCCGCAAAAAGTAGTTTTTGCTTGCTACAGAGAAAAGCTATATATAATTTTGAAGAAATTATATTTAGCTACAAAAACTCTATAGATCTTTTCCACAATCCTTAAGGCTAATTACAATAGGTATGTATGTACAGTTCAAATATTATATATTTTATTAGCCTGTGGCGGCGCAGCGGCGGTGAAGCATGACCTGAAAAAAATCGAGAAAAAAAGGCGGCACAAGGCAAAAAAAAAAACAGAACCTGCAACAAACAAATATTAGACAAATAGTCGAAAAAATGTCAAAAGGTTGGCCAGGAAATGATTCAATTATCATAAATTGGTCATCATTCCCCGAGCTGAAGCGTTTTTGACAAAAAGGAAGCAGAAGCCAAACAAATTCCACACCAGTCACACACAAACACATGAATCGACGCCGGCCAGACTACCATCCGTATGCAGCGGGAGTTGGGCAACATATTATAAAGTTATCTCCAACCCCAAGCTACACCACGGACGCAGCCACCAACGTTCAAAACAGGCGCACACAGAGAACTTAGCTTCGGTATGACAGTGACAGGTCAGTAGCATGTTCCAGGAAATCCTGAAGGAAGGGGGTCAAAGGTATAGCTGGTTGCAGTTTCTTTGACGTGTCTTCAAGTAGGATGCGTCTGGGGTTGCTTGAATGAGATGTCTCTGCAAGGTTTGTTGTCTCGGGGGCTGCTGCTCGCGGCTTGTATTGGATCCATAACGAGGGAGTTCTTCAGATGGTTGTTAAGTTGTTTAAAATCGGGGTCACCAAGTTATAACGGCAAGAGGAGCTTCGTTATAATTACATTAAATTTAGAAATAAAACACATGTCTGTATGTGATGAAGTCAAAAGCCAAACTGTTTATTTATCTATTTGTAGCTAAGTAATGGTTGCTAAGGTTGCATGTACGCGTGCATGTATGTGCATACGCTGCATTACGTATGCGTGTATGCACGTGCATACGCTACAGTACCCTCGGACTTGTGGCAGTTATAAGTGCTTTTCGTCCCTTAAAGTTCCAAGTGCCGCTGTGTACTATCCTTCGCCCATGTTGGCGGATTTGCAATAGGAACGAACACAAAGCATCAATATACAGGGTGAGCAGTTGTGAGTTATCGTTTGGCTCCACCTTGCGACTTCTTCGAAGGATCTTGCCGCCACAATTCTCCGAGTAAGCTGGTCAACAGTCCCTACCTGTTCATCAACCCTTGCCGCATCTAAGCTGCTATCGCAACCCTTTTCTGTAAGCATCGCCAGAGCGTTGAATCTCCAGGTCGGAACCTCCGGCATCAGCACTTCAACAACACAGTTGCTTGGCGTCCTAGCGATGAATCAAGGTATTGTACTAGTAATTAAATAGAACTGTGAATTGCGTATTATACAGTGACGTGCGAAGTTTCGGAACTCTCAATCTATCGTATATGCTATTTGTGGGCCGCGTGCTAATTATCCGAGCCCTAGTTATTGTCAAGTAATGTAAATAGAAGCCTTCAGCATAAGTTTATGGAAGCCTGGCTCCGGGAATTGTAGAGAGCCTTGAGGCAAATTAAATCAGTGTATTCCGGGACCTAGGTAACCAATATTCTTAGCGGATGCGCCGCTTTTCTTGGCCTTCAGCCTTTATTGTGTTGCATTGTTTACTAACCCCAATTTGTAGCATTTGCTACCTGCACACTTGTCTTCGGGCCTGTAACTAGTAAGGTAATAGATTACCCACTTTTAATTTACGTCTTGTTTTTCATTTCAATTATTTGTGTATTATTGTGACTGACAAGAATTGAGTTTCTTGTTGCGTTGTGTATGTATTCCTTTGTACAGGGCCTGTAGGGTACACTAAGTCCTAATGCACCCTGAGTAAATAGTGGACTGTATAAAAACTTTTAAAGTACTTTATTTTACCAAAAATAGCAGTAAACTCCTTGCCGACATAAACAGGTCGTCCGCCATGTTAGCGTCACTTCCGGTCTCGTTCTTGCAGTGTCTATTGCGCGCACTCCGGCTAGACAGTTCTACCTTTTTCACAGAGATGTCGCACCTAGTAACTAAAAACTGCATTAACGACATAAATATCGCCGCATACGGAACATGCCGCCGGCCTTGGAATGCACTAGCATTTCAAAAAATAACAAATAACTGAATACGTATAACCAATATAAGTCTATAGTAGTATACATAACATAAAACAAAAATGTCAGATTAACCTTCAATGGTTTACAAATGAAAAAAAAAAAGAATATCGTCAAATTGGTAGCACACACAGATTGCGAACAGAACGTTTCACCACACTGCCGTTGCTGAGTTGCACAGTCACGACCCTGGTAATACTGTCCTTTCCTGCATGAAGCTCCTTTACACGAGCGGTAATCCAGTGAAACGGTGGTACCTTATCATCCTTGATAAGTACTAAGCTGCCACTGGTCAATAGCTCCGAAGAATTTTTGTGCCATTTGAGTTGGGCTTGTAGTTCTGTAATATATTCACTGCTCCAACGTCGCCAAAAATGTTGTACAATTTGTTGTAGTCGGTTGAAATGAGTAAGTCGGTTAGTTGGAATTTCAGTAAAATCGGGTTCAGGTAAGGAGGTTAAAGATCTTCCTATAAGGAAATGTGCAGGGGTCAATGGGATATGATCGTCAGGACTTGAGGATAAGGGACTGATTGGCCTTGAATTTACCACTGCTTCTATCTGATTTAGTACTGTAAAGAACTCTTCAAAGTGCAGAGAGTTTAAACCAATCACCCGTTTTATATGGTATTTTATGCTTTTTACACCTGCCTCCCAGAGGCCACCAAAATTAGGTGATTTAGCCGGTATGAATTTCCAATTGATACCCTCATTAGTTAAAAACGTTTCAATTGTACATGAATGCTCTATGTCTCAAAATTTCTGTGTTTGCGCCCACAAAACAGGTGCCATTGTCACTAAAAATACACTCGGGTTTTCCTCGAGCCATAAATCTTTTTAAACATGCTATAAATGCTTGACTTGTTAAATCAGTCACCAGGTACAAATGAACGGCTCTGGTGGACATACAAATGAAAATGCATATCCATGCCTTGGTTGTAACTGGCTTTCTTGTTTTTCGGTCTTTTAGCAAAAGAGGTCCGGCATAATCGCAACCTGTGTTTGCGAAGGAAAATGACTGACTCACCCGTTCAGGCGGTAGGTTTCTTATTGAAATTTCATAAAACTTAGGTTTTACCTTGAAACAGGTAACACATTTGTTAACTAGCAATCGACATAAATTATGACAACAAATTGGCCAATAATGCTCTCTTATAGAATACAAGAGTTGATGTGGCCCGAAATGTAATAGTCTTTTATGCTCGGAAATTAAAATTATTTCAGTAAGTGGGTGCTTATTATGTAATATAATTTGATGTTTCTTGTCGTAAGGAATAGGGGCTTCCAGTAAACGACCGCCTACTCTTATTAAACCATCGGACTGTAAAAAAGGCTTCAGCATTAAAGTACTGCTTGACTTGTCCACCTGACTGCCTGCCGCGAGGCACTTGAATTCGTGACTAAAAGATTGTAATTGAGCAATTTTTAATAAAGTTATCATAGCCGCGTCTAATTCTTTAGTACTCAATTGTCCTATTCGTTTAGAGTTAGGGTTCTTAATGTTAAAAATAAAACGATTGATATATGCAGCTACGCGTTTCAATTTACCTAAATTTGAAATTCTACAAAAAAGGTCAAAGTCTTGAAATACTGATAGATTTGTCACAATACGTTGTTCAGGAATAGACTCAGAATCAAGAACTGGAGTAGTAGACGGCCACTCTGAAATGTCATTTTCAAGCCATGTGGGCCCGTTCCACCACAACGTATTTGTCAACAGGTTGGCTGCTGATATACCACGTGAAATGCAATCCGCTGGATTTTCTTTAGAAGCAATATGATGCCAGTCTTGGCAATCAGTCAAGGTTTGTATAACACTAACCCTATTTGCGACGAACGTTTTCCATCTTTCAGGACTGCCGTTTATCCAATAATCCGTAATTAATGAATCTGTCCAGAAAAAACATTTTTCAAACTTCATTTTCAAGGAACTTTGTACACGCTTAGATAACTTTGCACCTAATGCCGCCGCGCACAGCTCTAATCTTGGTAATGTGACTTGTTTTATTGGGGCAACTTTACTCTTTGCACAAAGCAAGTTGCACGAAATTTTACCGTTTGCGATACTTCGAACATAGCAAGTTGCACCATAACCTTTTTCTGGCAAATAAAATCGTTGAATCGCGCCGTCCTTTGAATCACATAACTTATTTTTATCCTTATCAAAAGGTATTCTTACTACAAACCGCTCGGTAGTACTATCTCTTTCCGTGTTTTTTATAAAATGTGTTTCACAGAAACTGTCAATTTTCGGTATATCATCGCACTCTTCTATACGCCACAACTTCTCGAGACTTTCAACCTCAGTATCAACGCAGTGATGACATGAAATTGTTTTCAATGTGCTATTATTGTTATCAAAAGGATAATTTAATTCTCCGCCTAACACCCAGCCTAATTCAGTGTTTTGTATAACTAAGCCGCTTTGAAGTTTTACTTGGTTTTGTACTAACAAATCATAAAATAAACCAACTCCAAAAATAATATCAATGTCTGATTTTTTTTTAAAATTAGGATCTGCCAACACAATCCCCGTGGGTAAGTTTAAATTTTTAATATCAAAAGAGTAACTAGGCATTGGTTGCGTGACCTTCGGCAAAATCAAAAAGGATGCTTCCTTGGAATATTTAGAAATTCGTGAATTAAAGGTAAAAGTCGTTTTGTAATTAGCTAACAATGAATTATTGTTTCCAATACCAGAAATTGAATAATTAACACGTGTCTTATGAAAACCTAATTTATTTGCTAGCGATTCTGTAACAAAATTGCTTTGAGAGCCTGGGTCCAATAAAATTCTAGCCGAAACAGCGTTTCATTTTTTATCCATAATATCTACAATCGCTGTCGATAGTAAACAGTACGTAATAATTGTCGAATTATTCTTAGATGCTCCGCCGCCGGCCGTAAGCGCGTTTATTGTGGATATTGTATTATCATTTTTTGTGGACATGCCCGCGCCCTCCCCGCTTACTAGATCGTCGCTGTAAGTTAACGTTGAGTGCAGAGCCGGACTGTCGACTGTTTGCTTCTCAGCCGCCACAATTTCTGAGTCTTTATGTAACAATGTGTTATGCTTTTTATTGCATACTCTACAGGGTGTTTTTTCACACTGGTGCATAAAATGATTAGGATTAAAGCAATTTAGGCACAATTTAAGCCTTTTAACTTCTTTGTTTCGTTCACTAACATTTAAATTTGTAAATGCATTACATTTAAAAATAGAATGGTTCTGTTTACAGAAATAACACGTAAACCCTAAATTTGGACTACTCGTCAGTGACTGGAAAGTTTGAGTTTTAGTTTTAAAGTTGCTGCTTGTCAAAGCCTTAACGTTAATTTCAGATTTATTGGCCATATTGTTGGACTTTGAAAGTTCAAGTTTTTCAAGCATTTCACACTCTTCTTTAAGAAACAGTTTAATTTCGTCAAATGTGGGTAGTTCCCCTTTTATTTTAAAGCATTCCCAATCTCTTCTTGTCCTGTTGTCAAGTTTAGACACGATCAAATGTACTACAATCGCATCCCAGCTTTCTGTCGGTTGTCCCAAAATTTTAAGAGACCTTAAATTTTTACTAAAAACATCAAATAAGCTACGAAGTTGAATACTATTTTCTTTCGTCAACACAGGTGCACCAAATAATGCTTGAATATAATTAAAAATAATTAATCGCTTATTTTCATATCTTTCGGTCAATGTCAACAAGCCACTGGATAATTTTCAGCTGTAACTGAAATTGATTCAATCAACTGTGAGGCTTCGCCCTCGAGGCATGATTTCAAATAATAGAATTTTTGAACCTTATCTAAAGAGCCATTATTTTCAACCAGAGACGTATAAATGTCTCGAAATTCTAGCCACTTTTCTAAAACCCCTGAAAAATTAGGTAATTTCAAAACAGGCAATTTTGCACTCATTGTATATTGAGCTGGAGGCCCAAAATTACTAATGTTGCCATTAACTACGTCTGACGTCACAGAATTTATTTCATTCTGTTCAAATCTAATAATAAAAGCCGTAAATTTTGAAGCTAAATCAAAATAACATGTCTCGAAATTTTCTCTTTCTATTAACTCGCTATCCTTTTCGTCAACAGAAACCTGGTCATCTATATCTAAGTTATATTCTATCTCAGACTGTATTTTTGAAAACTCGTCAATGATTGGTTCTAACCTCTGCCATCTTAATTTTAATTTAAAAAAAGTGTCTTCGTCGAGACTATTTAAATTTAAAGAATCAAAAAAGATCTGCAGCCTTGTCAAACTGCCTTTAATTTGGCCTCTTTTAAACTTAAGTTGCCGTAACTCAGCCATTGTTTTAAATAACAAAAACAAACAGTTTCAATTCAAATACAACCAAACAATAAATTGGAATGGACTCACGGATTGTCTGAAATCTGCTGTTAGTGCGATCCTGCACTGGAACCTTGCCTGCTTGCGGTGAACGTCGTCACCCTCAGGAAACTGCGATATTGCCACACGGCTACGCCAAACTGCAGCGTCTTAGTAGTGCTGTCCTGCACTGGATTCTTGCTGCTGCGATGAACGTCGTCACCCTCAGGAGGCTGCGATGTTGCCAAACACCTACGCAAACCTGCCGCGTTATTCTTGCCTGTTGCGGTGAACGTCGTCAACCCCAGGAAGCTGCGATATTGCCAAACGGCTACGCCAAACTGCCGCGTCTTTTAGTGCTGTCCAGCACTGGGACTTGCTGCTGCGATGAACGTCGTCACCCTCAGGAAGCTGCGATATTGTCAAACGCCTACGCAAACTGTCGCGTCTTACTGCGGACACATAACTTTGTCACACAAAACACTAGTCAATCGGGCTCGTAGGACCAAAATGTAGGGTACACTAAGTCCTAATGCACCCTGAGTAAATAGTGGACTGTATAAAAACTTTTAAAGTACTTTATTTTACCAAAAATAACAGTAAACTCATTGCCGACATAAACAGGTCGTCCGCCATGTTAGCGTCCGGTCTCGTTCTTGCAGTGTCTATTGCTCGCACTCCGGCTAGACAGTTCTACTTTTTTCACAGAGATGTCGCACCTAGTAACTAAAAACTGCATTAACAACATAAATATCGCCGCATACGGAACAGGGCCTAAGCAACTGGAGAAAGGACACCCAAAAGGTAGGTGTAAAAGCCAGTACCGTGGGAGTACCCCTTGGAGTGCAACGCAACGCTACTGCGATTGGTTTTCGACTTTTGACCGGTCGTCAGTTAGTTATTAACCTTAACATCTTTCAAATGTCGTGGCGCCCCATAACCTTGTCTTAATAACCCGATATCGACACCCCGTCGTGGCATTTCGCCCCAAAACGCACCCTAAACCTGTAAACCCTCCCACGCGACTGAGTTCTGGCCGGACATTTGAGCTGTGGGGGTACGTGCAGGGGCGGACACTGCTACGAGCATCCCATGGGGTCTTAATGAGCAATTTATCGTGTAACAAATCCTACTACAAAAATGTAGGGTCTATGTTTAATAGTTTACGAACTGCAACAGTCTAAAGCGCAGACGATTTGCAAAATTTTTCCAAAACGCCCGTTTGCAGCCTAATGCTTTGAAATTATTAATCTATAACTACATACCGACTATTTTCCACTCGTTGCCGCACTACTAGAGGCAGACTACGTAGAATTTGGGTCAGGTAGTTGGGCTCATTTCAGGTAGTCCTGTCGAGATATATATAGCACATAAAATTGTGACCTTCCTGCGTCGAAGAATGCATATGCTGTATACTACTGTACTCGGTTTCAAGTTTACAGTATGACGAAGCAGTAGCAGAGAACATAATGTTCATCCATGCATTCAGCGGCTGCGACACAACATCGGCTATATTCAATAACGGCAAATCAAATTTTTAAATACCCTCGAAAAAAACCCGCACTTAATAGAAACCGTGTGAATATTTAAAAACACTGACGTAGATCCTGAGATCATTGCTACTGCCGGAGAACGATTTTTCATTTCCTTATACAACGGCGATAAAGCAAATGATACCCTGGACTCACTTCGTTACCATCGTTTTGCAAAATCTGTGACTGAAAGTAAATTCAATCTTGCTGCATTGCCTCCTACATGAGAAGCTGCTAGACTGCATTCATTCAGGACGTACTACCAAGTTCAGGTTTGGTGTGGCGTCGTAAAAGATCTACAGGAATGAGGTTGGCAGAGTAGCAAGATTGGACTTATTCCGATTCAAAATACAAAAGATCCTGCTCCTCAGGCTTCGCTGAAATTTATTTCGTGTAAATGCAAGACCAAATGCGGTGAAGCTTGTGGTTGTATGAAAGCAGGCCTCAAATGCTCTATTATCTGCGGTTATTGTAACGGACAAAGCTGCGAAACGTGCCACAGATTTTCTACGACTTAGAAGACGACGTGAGTGAACTAGGCATTGAAGACATTGAGTGTAACCAAAATGATGAACCAAACATTGACATACAACAACCTGGACCTTCCAAACAAAGCAGGTTACAATAACTTTTAACTACCGAACAAAACATGTGGATTAGGCCTACTGGGGATACCACGTTTAAAAAAAAACGCGCTGGTGACTCTACCTCAAAGTGACTGTAACCTAAAGTAGTGTGGAAATGAGTCGAATAGCAGTTGATTTGGGATCTAATGATTTCATATGCAATTATAGATTAATAATTTTCAAAGCGTTAGACTGGAAAAGGGCGTTTTGGAAAAATTCTGCAAATTGTCTGCGCTTTAGACTGTTGCAGTTCCTAAACTATTAAACCTGGAAAAAATGTTGTAGGGAATTTCCTCATCTACAATATTCATTTCGACATTTTTGTAGTAGGACCAACTCGAAAGGAGATATTGCAAAAAAACCAGTTTTGGCCATCATTTTTCCAAGATGGCGAAAGAAGCGGAGGCTCGCCAAGGTCAAAAACTCAGGGAATCATCCATGACTTTAAACCCAAAACCCTGTAAAAAATCAAAACTCCCGGATTTGATGTAGGGCAAAAATATCCATTGACTGGCCTAAATCAGGTTTTATTTTATTTTTATCCTAACCGGCTTATGCGCGGCGACCACTTTCGTTGAGTAATGCGTGCCAATTTTTGACTTTGGAGACATTAGCGTTAAATTAAATATCTTTAGACGGGATTGTGCTAAAACACTGTAACAAAAAACAAAAGTTATGAATTTTCTAAACCGTTCAAACAAGGCAAATATCAAAGTTAAAATTTTTTCTCCAACCACACGAATAAGACGCCATATTTTCGAATAATTGTGTATAAATAGTAAGTCATTTCGGGATGTTCACCAATTACCTTGGCAACTGTTCACTCTTCGATTCATATTCACACTAGTACAAAAATGGACGCAAGATAGGGTTTTGCATGGTAAATTTTAAATAAGAAACAAACGCTTCGTCAATATTCGGCAATCGCCGTCGTTGTTGTTTATTTTCCCCGTACAGTGATTGTTTATTTGCGCCACGACAGTTTTACAATATAACCTACAATGTTTTATTCTAAATAATAAGTCATATTACCGAATTTATGAGTAGTTGGAGAAAAAGTAGTATGTTTCATTCGCACAAAAAATGCGTTTTCGGGAAGCGTAAGACTCGCCGGACTTCGCTGCGCGTCGTCCGGCGATCTGCTTTACTTGTCCCGAAATCATGCATTTTTTGTACTAATGAAACAAATAACTATTACTGTGGTTTGCTATTATGTAGATGTATATTATGTACAAAAATTACATTTGTATACCAAGCCCCACCAGAGATATCAACCCTGAAACTTTCCAAAAATTAAAAAATTTCAATTTTCAAAAATTTATAAAAACAGAAGGAAACAATTATCAATGTTATTACTCTAGATATGGTGAGTGCTATATCATGCCTAATTGTAGTAAAAAATCAACTTTGATATTTCACTTGTTTAGGAACCAAAACATAATTCTAACTTTTTAAATTAATTAAGCGTACATTTCGTAAACCAACTATTGCATACGGAAATGCATAACAAAGCTGTCAGAATTGCTCGAATGACCCGATGAATAAACTGCAATTATGCGGAATTGCTATCACTGTTTGTTATAAAATTAAACATGCAAGTAAAAATACTAGTTGAACCGGGACAAATAGTGAACTTTTGTAATTTACGTCATAGTTTTATGTACATAAATAGGAACTTTCTAGTCAATAAATCTCCGTGGGAAATAATCACTCAAGGGATTTAGGCACTTTAGTCCCGTGTGATATACGCTATTTTTTTCACTTTTGGGAACATTATCATCAAACATTTAAAAAATTTGGAATCTATCAATTTGGAAACTGACAATTACAGTTTATTTTAAATACGAATGTTATCAAGAGTGATTTTTTAAAAACTGAGTCGCTGCAGGCCCCTGATAGCCTAAATCAGTTGGCTATGTCAAATTCGAGATTTGCAGGTTAAGTTTTGCGTCGGTGTGTGTTAAATGACAAACAAAACCTAACCTACTTACCTCGAATTTGAAATAGACTGACAATGCACTTCAGTACTGCCAACTGATTAATTTTAAATAAGAATGCTGTGTACATAAATTTACCATAGTTACGGTAAGATTGTTGCTTTAGTCCCTAGAGACTAAAGTAATTACTTTAGTCCCTAGGGATTAAACGAGCTACTTTAGTCCCGAAAGTGCAAAAATAAAATAAGACCTGTTTTAAACTGCCAACGTAGGTATATGGGAATAACATATAAAAAATTTAAAAAATAAAAATGAGTCAAACAACCAAAAATATATATATGGATCGACCCTTATGCAAATGGTTTTTGTATACAGCTTACAGATTCTAGATTGACGCGCGGTGAAAATCGGAACTAATGTTAAAATCTAGTAACTTCCAAGTTTTGTATTGGTAACACTTTTAAAATCTATCGTATTGACATTAAATTGTGAACCTTATTTAAGCTAAATGACACAATACATCAGAGGCGTACTCAACATTGTGGTATGGCGCATTTCAAACCAGAATAACAACACACACAAAAATTGCAAGAATAACAATAGCAATAAAATAATAGAATTCACAAAATTACCAGCAACAGTAATTTTCACACTTTAAAACACAAAGAATCTGTCATATGACGTTAGTCACTGGACAAACAAAATCCCTCTACTCAGCACTGTATTTCGACCACGACCATATCCCACCATGCGCTTGCTCATAGTCGTGCATGCATAGTATGGTCACTTAAAAATCAAATGTCAAGTTTGACTTTTAGGTATAAACGTAGTAGAATTCATAAATTAGGAATTATTTCACAGCCATACTAGATGAAAATAATTTTTGATCATACTTTATAATGCACTTTGATTTTTTATATTTACAGTCTAACGCCGCTCAATAAGCAAAGAAAACACCTAAAGAATTGCACAAAGTAAAAATTATATACAGTGCGTACCAAATGTATGGAACCGGCTTTGTTATTTCAAAACTATTCAAGCTAAATCGATAAAATTTAATATGCATGCTGTTTACAAAGCCTTCTATCATTTCCAAAGTTTTATTTTTTTAACTGACAAGGTCGGGAGCTGCATAGCCAACTTGATTTTTTTTTAAATAGGAAGGGGGGTCAAATCGCATACCGTTTGAAAGGTATTTTTAAGTAGAATTCAGCGACATGCGGTTACCATAGTTATCTCTAAAGATAACTTCGCTATTGTAAATTAAAGATTGGGAGTAGGTATTAACTGGTAGAACCGAAAATCCAGTTAGCATGAGGACCAATGAATTGTTTTATGGTGTTTAATGTAACATCAGATTGTCGATACCGTGTTTTAAGTTTATGAAGTTCATCTAGTACAAGAATCATTTATAAAGAAATTTATAAACAAATCGCGTACTTCTGCATGACTGCGTCTTCTATCACCGTATCCTATCCTCATCAAGATTTTTATACGTTCTTTTTCTGTAAGATGCTCTATAATTTAGCACTTGGGGCACAGTTTTAAGCTTTTGACCTTCGTTAAACAACATAAACTAACCATTGTTTTCAGCGCTCACTAAATCTTCAGTTATCCAGTTAATACCTACTCCCAATCTTTAATTTACAATAGCGAAGTTATCTTTAGAGATAACTATGGTAAGCGGCATGTCGCTGAATTCTACTTGAAAGGGGTACAGGTTATAGTATACAGAGATGTAACCAAACGCTGAAAATATCTAAACAAACCTAAACAAACGATAGAGGAACGATTCCCACCAAGAAATTGTCAATTTATTATTCTGGGTTTGGCTGCTGTGAAGTTGGACCGACCCGAATAGGGGTGCTGGTTATAGTATACAGAGGTGTACACAAACGCTTAAAATATCTAAACAAACCTAAACAAACGATTCCCACCAAGAAATTGTCAATTTATTATTTTGGGTTTTGCTGCCGTGAAGTTGGCCCGACCCAAATAGGGGTGCTCGTTATAGTATACAGAGGTGTAAACAAACGCTGAAAATATCTAAACAAACCTAAACAAACGATAGACAAACGATTCCCACCAAGAAATTGTCAATTTATCATTTTAGGTTTGGCTGCCGTGAAGTTGGCCCGACCCAAATAGGGGTGCTGGTTATAGTATACAGAGGTGTAAACAAACGCTAAAAATAGCTAAACAAACGTAAACAAACGATAAACAAACGATTCCCACCAAGAAATTGTCAATTTATCATTTTGGGTTTGGCTGCCGTGAAGTTGGCCCTACCCAAATAGGGGTGCTGGTTGTAGTATACAGAGATGTAAACAAACGCTGAAAATAGTTAAACAAACGTAAACAAACGATAAACAAACGATTCCCTTTGACGTATTACTAAATTTTTGTCTGGGTTTGGCCAACTTCACAGACATGAATACTTTTCCCTTCTTAGTTAGGTGTAGAATAGCTGGTATAATTAATTTGTTGTTTTTTCCAGTTTAAAATTTCTAGTTAAGCTAGGTTATGATAATTTAGTTGGTAATGGAAAGTGTAAGTTTTGACTAAGTGTCCAACAGCTGTAAAACATTATAATTAGAAACAATTTTATCATTAATAGTAAACTACTTACGAGTATGAAATCGTAACTCAATGAATTTTTATAGGAAAGCACAAAATTCATTGCATAAATTTGCATTATCACAAAATTATTCTAGAGGAACTGTGACCCTCTGGTTAAAATTTTTAAAAAAGGTTAGTGTTATTGGTGATTGCTCGTAATATATAATAAGCTCTACTTACTATTACAGTTTGATGTTTTACACATAGAAAAGAACGATTAAATCCCTCAAATTATAATTAAACAGTTCTGTGAATTGTAACACAATGTATTATTAAGCAGTATTAAGCTGTTAAAGGTAAATTAAAAACTCTAATTAATTTCTTCAATCCAATGTATTTATTTTTTAGAATGTGTCATAAATTAATAACTTATTACTACAAGTTTTTCGCCGACAACAGAATAAAAAAAGGCCAAAGAAGTGCAAATACTAATTTATTAAGTTCCAACTCCAATCGAAATTAAATTATCAATTGATAATTGTTTCAAGCACAACGACTTTGACCTACACAACCCAAAACTATGAAAATAATACCCCCCGTAAGTAAATCTTTGATATTTATTAAAACCTTAAAAGTAATCAATGTTTAATTGTTTCTGAAACGTTTTATACTGTTTAATAAGAGAAGTTCCTTTCATTTTTACATATTAATCCTTTCTTTATCATTAACAAAATTTATAAAAAAAATATCATAAAATTAACAACAGGTAATAAAATTTTTGAGGAAATTGTATCCTTTCACCTACCTATTTAAATATGTATGTTAATTTTGTGTTTTTCTTTTCCCAGATAGTTAATCATACTATTTCAACATTGTCCTATTTTATCAAAAACTTGTCTGAGGAAGCTAACGGTAGTTTAGCGAACCATTACATGTGTTTTTTACCTATTTTAAACAATAAATATTTTTAACGTGTCTTGACAAAAATGTTGTTAATATCACATTGTTAAACAAAAAAAAATTTCTGGCTGATATTTTCTCTTTAAATGTGGGGTGAATGAAGGAATTGCTGGTTGAATATGTGAACCTATCATAGGTAAATATAAATCACCAGTATTGTTTCATTAACCTAACATTAATATATAGAGAGATAGAGACATCCTTATAGGCTTGCGGCGACTCAAATACATACGATTTTGCACGATCATTTGCATGTCCGGAAGCTTTGTAGTGGTTGGATCTCTCACAATGTGAAGGAAGAACAAAAACAGGCACGTGTCAAGTGGTGCAAGGAAATGTTAAAAAAATTCGAAGGTGGTCGTTTAAATTCTGTAAATAACATCGTAACAGGTGATGAATCTTAGATACATTCATATGAGCCTGAAAATAAACAGCAATCGACTGTATGGGTGTTTCAAAATGAACCTAAACCAACAAAAGTGGTGCGTTCAAGAAGCGTTTCGAAAAGAATGGTTGCTTGTTTCTTCGGAAAAAAAGGGTCATGTTGAAACTGATGCATTAGAGGATCGCAGGACAGTTAATGCTGACTGGTATACTTCAGTTTGTTTGCCGGAAGTTATTGCTGAAATCAGAAGAAACAACGTAAACCGGCGAATCATTGTTCATCATGACAAAGCAAGCGCTCACACAACACGACAAACTGTCGAGTTTTTGACCAGTAACAGCATCCAATTAATGACTCATTGCCCATATTCGTCTGATTTAGCGCCCAATGGCTTCTTTTTATTCGGATACATCCAAAATAAAATGCGCGGCGAGCGTTTTTCATCGCCTGAAGAGGCCGTTGAAGCATTTAAATCACTTGTTTTGGTGGTACCTCGCTCAGAGTGGAAAAAGTGTTTTGCAGATTGGTTTCATCGGATGCAAAAGTGTCTAGATTTTAAATTGGAATATTTTGAGAAGCAATAAAGCGATTTACATTACGTACCTTGTGTTTTGTTTTACCTTTCTTCCGCAAACTTTAGCAGTGCCCCGGTATTGTATCTTGGAAAAAAATTGTGCCAATAATTCGCCTTCGTGACATAGCTGCCATACTCCAACTTTGAGCGGGTGCAAGCTGGTTTCAACATAAATGTGCAGTCTAACAGGTAATTACCATAAACCATTGTCAATATTCCCAATATTTAGAAAATATTGTGCGCTACTTGGGATGTCTTACGATTTTACAAATTGCGTAAAACATAATTATAGTAAGATGCGAAGATGCAATAAAGCTAGTCTATATTTAACCTTTGACACACGGCTCTGTATAAACTGGGCACTTTCTTAATCCTTAATCTTCTGGTATGTACTTTACCTGTAAAAGACTCATGAACTGGGCAATGCACTTTCTAGTCACCAGATATGAACCCTTGATTATGTGTCATTAACTAAGCGTTAATATTTAGGAGATACACACAGTTACAGGAATGGCATGAAAAGAACTGCAAATGCCTGTAAAGCGTTGTATTTCAAGTTGAATAGTAATTTTTATAAAGCGGACTCGTCTTTGTTTGTATTTATTAACGTCTTACTTGAATTTCAAATTAGTATATACATTAAGTTACAGAGTATTAACGAAATTGGTAGAACTAAAGATCTCGAAACAAGACGCCGGCGTTGGCACGAATTTTTAAAAACGAAAATTGGTCAGTTTAGTCAGTCTAGTGAAATAGGTAGGTTACATTACGTTAAATGTGTGGATTATTTTTACAACCAGTAAATAATACCTACATAGATATTATATAGTAACTAATCATTAAGTCGATATAGTTTTTTCCAGCGCACACACGACGACACCCGGTCGTTATCATAACCCCATGGTGTTTGTTATGAAAAATGCACAGTTCACAGTTATACAGTGGGCTAAATATGTCATTTTAACATAAAAACTACTGAATATATGTCATAATGACCTAATATAAAATAATCGAAGGAAAAGTAGATGGGAAAAACGCAATAGGACGCCCACGAATGAAATATATGACACAGATTATGATCGACCTACAATGTAATAGTTACACCGAATTAAAAAGACTAGCGGCAGATAGGAGAGCATGGAAAACCAGAGTGTTGAATCAAACCAATCAAAACGATTGACAACCAGAGAGAGAATGACCTAAAAATTACGGACAATCTACTGACTTGTCACAATGAAACTGTCATCTATTAAATTGCAAAAATGTGTATTTTTTGTGGTCGTGGAAAAAATAGCGTATATAACTCGCTCGAAAGTGTATCGTAAGCTCGTATTTTCGGCGTTTGTCAGTTGGACCACGAAAGCAAGTAGCCCGCATTTCGTATTGGTCAGTTGGACCACGAATGCCGGTGGAAGAGATTATGAGATTAAAAGATTACAGGAAGACTACAGTTTATTGTAAATTTTATTTCTTAAAATAAAGCTACAAACGATACATGTTATAGCAAACGATAGATGTTATAATTATTAAGAATTAGGTAGAAACTTAGAACTAACTGATTTCACAAAACTGAACCTTGACACCGTCTTCTGATTATATTGCACAATTTTATCATTAATATAATTTTGTTTTTTACAAGTTTCGTTCCTCATTTTTTTAATACCAACATTTGCACTTTTAATTTTTACATAAATTTCAGTCTGAAAATTTTACAAAACATTTGTAAATTGAAATATGTTTGGATGGCTGCTATAAAAACTCGCATTGAATCTCGAGTGAAAAGATTCACATGCGTTTGTTGTTCTGTATATGAAATTTGATTTGCAGGCCCATATTGTGGGTGGAAATATTGCGTTGTCGCTTATGTAATTATCATACAAATATCGTCGAAACTCTACAACTCTACTATCATTGGGCATTAAATAATACAATTCGGTATTGAAAAAATCTACTGCGTCTGTAGGTTCTAAAAGCTGCATTCCAAAATACACTTTTAAATGATTTCCAATAGCAGAATTTTTATTATTATACTCGGTTACCAAATTAAGATCCTAAATTTTACGATACCAGGCTTGACATAAATGAAATCTACAGCCAACAACTCTAACATTTGGCCACATTGTACGACATGCTTTATGTATTGAAAGTTCAAAATCAATTACGATTTCTGTAGGATTTAGTACTAATCCAACTTCATGACATTTTTGTTGAACAGTTTTAGAACAATTTAAATAAGTATTACATTTTTTATTTGTCAGTAGGGCAAAAACTAACGGTACATAGTGACAGTTCTTAAAACATTTGATAAAAAAACTTGCTTGAGAATTGAAAGGTACCGTCCATATAAATTGTATCTAGTGAACACAAGAAATGTAAATTGCTGTAGCAGGAAAACACAATGATTTCTTTAGCTTGATTTACACTTAACACAAAGGCTTCTAGTTTATTGGTTTTTAAATTAATATTTTGCACTGCACTATAAACATCTTCTTTTTTTTCGGTAGCGGAGGTATAATTCTTTGTCGAGCAATATATAGGTTTCTTCTGATGCAATCAACGTCGTTGGTTCCAATTTCAGCACTGGCTCCGTTTGTTTGTAATTCCAAGTGAATTAATTTGGACGGTTTTTCAGTAATGTCCTCTGCAGCCCTTCTTTTTATAGAATTGCTGAGTACTTGTCTTGCAATATTGTTATTCACATCATAATTGTGACATTCACTTTTCTCGATTATTTTGTTTTCATCCACCATATTGGTGTAAATTCTTGCTGCACATCTGCGGATGCAGCATCTCCAGCGTATTTTCCCACATTTGGAAACGTGAGCTTTCGAAAATTTATAATTGTTCACCACTAATAGTTTACAGCCCTTTTCACTAAACATCGACTGTGCGATTTCGTTTTCCATGTTTTCACAACTTTACTTTTCCACTGTTTAGCAGAAACTAGTAGACATTAAAAAATAATTTTTGTGTGTACTACCCACAAGCCCGCCCCTAAAGAAGAACTACCAATTACATCTTACATCCCACTATGCTAATTACAACTACTTATCCTAAAAGTGCATTAAAAGACCATTAACACGTTATCTTAATTCTTAATATTTTGGGTAGCAACGTGGTCAAACTGACAGGTCATGCTAATCCCCAGGTTTCATAATGATCGGATTACCTTTGGGTTCGTGGTCCAACTGACATACCCCCGTATTTTAAGTCCCTCGGCTCCGCTACGCTTCGCCTCGTTTATTAAATATACTCGCACGTAATACGCCACTTTCGCAGCTTGTTATGTAATATATTATTAAAGGCTTTGCTGAATGTTGATATGCTGTATTTGTAAGTGTTTGTACTAATACACATAAAATAATCCTGAGGTTATTTAAAGTGCCCACTTCAGTTTTAAACAAAATGTTTAATCCGTGGTCTAGCCCCCAGTTCAGGTGGTGCAATTAATTAAAGTTCAGGTAAGCGGTGCCCCCAATTTGAGGAGGTCCAGCACACAATCATATAAAAACGATGAAGATGGATGTAAAATTTAATGTTAGTTGAAACCCAGCTATAAAATGAACAATTCACTATTCGCACTGTTGGTGGTTATGATATGTGCGTTCAACTTAGCGAATTTTACTGTTATTCGTTACGATAATGGAGGCAGTTTCGATTACACGAATGATGGATTAGGAAATTACCATTAGAAGTGAGTATAACTGAAACTAAATAATTTTTAATCTAACTACAAAACTGAATATTGGACGCAAGTTGAGATTGAACACAGCAGTTTTTGAACATAACTAAATGAAACTGCAGTAGTGATAAAGTTAAATCAATATAAATTAAGTTGAAAATATAAAGGAATAGCTGTAAATTATTTCAGAATCGACTTGCCTGATCAAAAAAAAAGAAGAAGAAGGAACTGTAGACACATCTAAGGCGGGTGAAGATAGTTACATAGCTCGTGGAGAATACTCCTTCAGTTCAGGGGGAAAGATCTACAAAGTGTCCTATATCGCTGATGCTATAGAGCTCGTAGTGAAGACGTTGTAACGTAAGTGAATTACGATACGGAGAAACTAAAAGTACTAGATAAAAAGTTTCAGTAATATTTAAAAATTAATGGAATTGTTTAATTATTAACAATGCATAGTAAATATGTCATAAAAATCTATTATTGAGACATATCTCAAAGAACGACTTTTCTTCATTTAGATAAAATCAGTTGATATTAGTGTGACCTTGAACTGCGAAGCAAAGGTTGAATAATATTTTAAAATATGTACTCTTTAACGTTATAACTGCGCTAATTCTGCTATATGTATCACATTAACTTAATCAAGAATATTGAATGAAACACAAAAGTAATTTCAAACTAATGCAATTTGCAGCTCGTATGGTATGCATTTATATTGTACCTACTTTAAATAATTTAGAAATCTCTATGTAGGCAAATCTTTAAAAGTGTAACATTATTTATATATATATACGGGTATGTCAACAAAACGTTTATTAAGAAATATATTCTTAAATATATGCTTTCCCTGTGTTTAGTGGAGAACATCATTATAAAATGTATATGATTTTCCATTTCAGATGGAATTAAATCGAAATCTCCCTTATTATTAGAGGTAGGCAAATAGTTGCACATTATGTGGTAAATAGAAATCGAATATATCTCGTTTGCTTTCTCGGCGTCATAGTTCATATCTTTTTTCCAAATATCAAATAACATTCTCGTAGTAGCAGATCACACTTGAGCCCATCAAAAATGGGACAACCAGTACAGCAATATCGAGAAAAATTAAAAAGTTCCTAAAGTTTCACTACAAAATCCCTGGATCTGTGTCATTTCCATTTAATTACAACAGATATCCTTTCAAAAAGACGACCGTTTTAAAGAAATCTTCCAATACAATTTTTAACTTACGTAGAATATTTTCAATATTTTATTTAAATATTGTTTTATTTTCAAACACTTTAGTGCAACTTGTAATAATGACGTTATTTTAGTTATCATGGGCCTAAGCAGCAATTGTCCCCGACGACGAGGCGACCGCCGCCGAGGCCGACGACGCCCGAAATTCCTATAAACACACACGCTCCACGGATTCTTTTAGGTACGAGGCAAGGATGAAAATCTAAATAGTTAAGGCTTACAGATATTTTAAATTTAAATATTGTAAATAATGTAATTATTGCACGTGAATTGTAAAATACAGTATAATAACGTTTTGTATATTTTAATAGTTGTTGAGTTATTGCAGTAAACGCCACTATATGAACCTTTCTGTGTTTTCAACTACAGCCATTATGAAACTTTTGCATTTATATTACCATGTTACCAAACTAAATAAAGAATAGTGCGCTTTACCACCGATTTGTATTGATACCGATGTGAATTTGGATCCGACTTTAATCGACTACCGACATGAACTACTACTGACTTGGTTTACTACCGGGACGAATTACAAGCGATGTGAATTAAGATCCGACTGCAACTAGCACCGACTTGGTTTACTTCCGACTTTTAAAGTTTGTAACAAATATATGGTATGTCAACGAACTAAAATACCACCGACTTGGTGTACCAACCGACTTGTATTACCACCAATGTGGATTTACATTCGACAGGAACTACCAGCAACATGAACGATCGCCGATGTGGACAACTACCGCAAGTTTACTTCTGACCGTTTCGACAGTAGTTGCTGCAACACATCTTACTCGAGTGACAACGAACTTGCATACCTTCCGATATTAATAATTTGGCAGTAACTACAGTATCTTTCTGAAGTAATTGGTATCACTAGCGGTTGAAAGACTTCATATTTCGTCAGTAAATTGTTTATACTGTAATCAAATGTCAGTATTATGTTTTAACTCGTACATAGATTTGAAATTCTGTCAAAAAAGAATAATTATGTGATCTTGTTTGATAAGCGTATGGCGTATTTTCACCAGTAAGCATATTTTACTAAAATTTTGTAAATATTAGCACGTTATATGTCATACAGGGTGTATTAAAAATGGTGCATAACCTTCAGGTAGAGCGATTCTTTGATTAATTCTGAGTCGAAAATCTTAATAGTAAAATGTTGAATTGGTCTTCATGAGCCCTCACGAGCGGTAGACAGAAAACATGATTTTTTCAGGTAAAGTACCTTTTCTGTTTTAGATATGTGAAAGTATCGTCAAGAAAATTTGTTCAAAATATAAAATTATGGTCGCATGCAAAGAAAAGTTGGCTTACTTTTATGGAACCGTGTGTACTAGATTAAGTACTTTTATGGTAACATGGTTTCATAAAAGTAGCCCGATATTTCTGAAATTTTACATGGGACCACAATTTTACATTTTGAATAACTTTACTTCATGACATTTTGACGTTTTAAAACAAAAATGGTACTTTACCTGAGAAAAAAGATTTTTTTATCTACCGCTCGTGAGGGCTCATGAAGACCAATTCAACATTTTACTATTAAGATTTTCCACTCCGAATTAATCAAATAATCGCTCTACCTGAAGATTATGCGTAATTTTTAATACACCCTCTATCTGTGTTATACATTTACCTACTCGATAAAACAATTGTTTCCATGATTTTTAAAAAACTTTACTACAAAGCAGTAGCCTACTGCGACAGAAAATATCAGCAAAAATTTTAAAATTATAGTAGGCTTAGTTTTATCAAAAAGAGTTAGTTACAAAAGCTGTTCAGAACTAGAAGAATAGTAAAAATTTACATTTTAATCCAAATAAGTGCATTTATTTTTGTCCGAGTAAATACACCACTTCTACTTTTTCATCAGTGGCTAGGCGTATTCCAGGCATTATTTAAATTTGGAGAATGTTAAATTAACAGATCATAAACCTAATTGACAGTTCGTAAACTTAATTGACGTTGATACACTTTTTGTTTTCCAGGGCACTTCTTATTAAGACAATGGGTTTTTAATTATTTACATAATAATAGTATAAACTACATATGAACAATACAAAAATTTCGAATAAAATATGGATTTCGACTGTTTTTGTAATTCTGAGCAACGTTTGTTAGTAGTAAAATTATTTTTAAAATGTAAAAGTAATCCTTTTAGAGGCCAAAATGTCAAATTTGTCAGAAGATACCTATGTAAGAAATATTCAAGCGTGGTATGGTGAAAAGTGAAACACACTGCGTATTAAATTCTGATTTGATTATGCTTTTTATTTAGATATTTACTTACGTTCACAGTTTCTTGATAACTGCATTTATTCACATCAGTTTAAACGCGACCAACAAACAAGTACCTACTTTGAAAATTCGTCGGCTGGGGATAGGTAGGTACATCCAGCAATGGGGTACAATCAATGAACTGTATACCAGACGTATCTGGAAAGGCAACGGGCATTTTCTCCAATGCGTAGGCGCTGAAGCTCAATAGAGTGACAGAGTGCGAACGCTGTTGTAGTATTTCCATTCTTTTCATGTTTTGGTTGTAGTGCGGTAATTGCTAGCAAGTGGCTTATTTTATTGGCTTTTGAGCTTAAAATAAAACATAATGGTAAATTATTGTGTAGTCTATGGATGCAAACATGTACACAATAAAAATGAAAACATCGGTTATCACAGGGGAGTCGATATTATACGTGTCAATTTAAAAATTTTGTTTGAGATTACGTGCTTACACATTTTTACTGTAAATTTCGTGATTGAAAAATATTACATGTGCTTATTGTAAAGACATATTAGTTTTTCATAATTCAGCTGAACACGATCACACTTATAGAAGGTATGCAGATAGTTTCGAGCAGTTCAGTTACCTTGTAACTAGAGGTGGTGGGCTAATATTTTCATCCAACATTATTTTTTACATTCTTCAGAAAATGTTTTTGAAATGTACCTTAACAAAGATTTAGAGAAAAAAAATGTAAACGATGCCAGAGATTCGCACACACGAAAAATTATTGCAAAATGTAGCCCAGGTGTGGCAAATGTACTGGAAATCAGTGGACTGCTACTTCCGCAAAAAACAAAATCGAGAAACTAAAGTGTACCAATTGTCTATAGAGGTTGTCCGCACTTTATAAAAACGAACAAGGCATAGAATCTTATGCACCGGGAGACCCAACAAATAAATATATCGAATTCAAGCCCTATTGCTTCTACTTCTACCATTGAAGAACGACGTACACTACCCCCCAAGAAGTCGAGAAGAACCTATTGATAGGGCTAGCACTCCACAAAATTCCTCAAGTGACATATTAACAAATGTAGTTCGAACCTTAATTGACACCATTAAATCGTATATTGAAAAAATCTCGATTTTCTCACAACATCTCTTCTGCCATTATTATCTCAATATGGATAAAAAATAAGCTAATTATCAATAACATAACATGTGTCAATTGGAATGTCAATGCTATAAAATTACACCCCGTCCAGCGCATGGCATTTTTAGCCATAAATAACGTTGATGTAGCTTGTATTACCGGAACTCATCTTGTAGACTGTGAAAAACTGAAAATTCTAAGATATAGCATTTATAGAAACGACAGAATTGCACCAATTGGTTCAGGAGGAGTAACATTACTGGCTAAATCTAAAATTAAGCATCATTCTCTCCCAAATTTTTATCTAACTCATCTAGATGCGATTGCGGTAAAAGTAACGTTAAATGGCCTTAATATCAGACTTGTAGCAGCTTACAAACAACCAAACAAAAAATTACTACAGTATGATCTTCAACAAATTCTTCAATACTCTATTACTGGACGATCTTAATTGTAAGAATACAATATGGAGATGTCGTACGAATAACCTTGACGGCATTAAGCTATACAACTTCTCTACAGAATTGGCTCTACACGTTGGAGCTCCAGATGAATTCACTCACTATCCGTATCGGTCAGATCATCGACCAGACATTCTGGATATTATTGTTCATTCGAATTTTACGAAACCGATAATTCGGAAAATCATTGCTGATCTTAATTCAGACCATTGCTCCGTTTTAGTGACATTTAGTGGCACTCACAGCTACATCCAACCACTTCTTAGACTAACTGAAGAAATAATAGACTGGGACTTATTAAAAACTAATCTGGATTATTACACACAACTGTCACATGACTGATATCATCCAATGAGGACCATGCATTTTTTGAAAATTGACCAATCCCGAACTGATTACCTGATAAGCGCCCTACGGTTCCTTATCAAGCGATAAGCGCCCTAAGGATGATTATCGACCCCGTGAGTGGTGTCATAATTAGAAATAGAAATTCAAGAAACAAGCAATTTGAGTTTATTGGCATTATTAGATCAATTTTAAATCATAATAATCCGTATACGGGTTTTGTGTAATAATCTTCAAAATATAAACGCGGGCAACACACAAATAATTTTGCCCGTGCCAAGAGTCATCGTGCTGGTTGCCCTTAGAAAACTGCTCTCGGGCAAGCCCTCGGGACAGTTTTCATTGTACCGAACACTCGACCCTTAGCGTGTGCAAAATTATCGGTAAGTATGTGTCGCCCTTGTTATATTACTACAGACAACCACGTGAAGGCCCCATCAATTATCAACACCCACGAAGGTGTAGACAAAGAGATTTGTAATTTCAGTATAGACATGAAATTTAAGGTACGAGAGACTACTGCCTCTAAAATGTGAACCAAGAAAACCACTCAAATACTCACTCCAGGCTACATAGTTTATTTAATAAACCAAAGAAATATTACAGAAGAGAGTGGCAAAAATCAAGAGACCCGCGTCTGAAAACTAAATTGAACAAACTTGTCTATCAAGTCCATCTACGTATGAAAAATATATATCAGAACTTCAACCTGGAGATCCTACAATGTGGAGAGCCACATCCATTACATTATAATAACACATAGTGCATACTCATCACACTTAGAGCAAACGTTCATGATAAACATCGATGACCAGGCTTTTATCGACAATATAACCCAATTCATATGAAGCAACATGCCAACAGATACTCAAGTTATTAAACTCACATTTCCGTTGGAAATACAAACCTACATTAATCAACTGCTAATCAAAAACTCACCTGAACCGGACCTTATACCCAACATAGTCCTCAAAAATCTAACCACTAAACCATTAGCTTTTCTGGCCACTATATTCAATGGGTGTTTACGATTGGGTTACTTCCCAAACAGCTGGAAACAAGCCCATGTCCTACCAATAAATAAGCATGACAAGGATAAATCCAAACCAGAGAGCTACAGGCCAATTAGTTTACTAACACGCTGTCGAAGGTACTAAAAAAGGTGATACAAACTCGAGTCCATGTATTGTTGTTTACTCCACTCATTATCCAAATCACAATAATGACATGCACGGGAAAACTGAAGAACAGCTACCCTCCGTGATCTCAAATGGCGACTCCACCGCAGTCCGTTTCCAAATCACCTTGTATACCTCAGCACTAACCTCTGTCATCGATCAACTGTTTCACCACACCCATCTAGTTGTTTTTGGACCAACTACTATTTCTTTGCTCGTTGCTGTTTACCTTCTTGTTGCAATACCATTAGTTGTAATTCTTCTTCCATTAGTGGTTTTAATAACTTTTAAAAATTATATTTTGTTTAAAATTTCTTACTTTGACTTTCTTTACTTATTTATTTATATCACTTATACCCATTTATAATATTTAAATTAGAAAATCCATTTTAATAGGGTTTCGTTTTAAATTTTTGCTTGTTACAAAATTTACATGTAAATTTTTCAAAATTAAAAATTCGTTGTTATTTCTTAATTAAAATTTCACCATAGTAATATCTATTCATAATTTTTTTTAAAACTAACACTCCTGTATCAGCTTACATTATAATTTCAAAATATTTATTCATCTTATGCCTTTCACATTTATTTAAACTAACTTATAGAGTGTTCTAATTATTATCTAATTTCAATTATGAATTGCATAGGTACATAATGGACAAAAAAAACTGTACAACGTTTAAATACTTGTATTTCCGATTATAATTAGTCAATTCAAATGTTTCTGTTTTTGCAACAATACAACGTTTCAAATCGATTTTATTTCACTTTGATGAAGGCCATGCGAAAACAGAACTTTTTAATAACTTCTCATCGGGTCGCTTTAATGTGAAATTAACACAAAATTAGTAGGCAATGACTTTTGTTTCATGTGTTTGGTTGCTTGGTCAATGTCACTTTTTAGTTTTTATTGCTGATTAAGCCAAGTCTCGAAGAAAATTGTACCCTTAATTGAGTGTTGGAGTCAGCTGCCTTAGAGAATACCTTCAGCGATTGGGCAATGGCCAAGACGATTGCAAATGATTGTTGATAAAAATGGTGGGCATATTGAACCATATTTTTAAATAGCATATTTAATAGTTATTTTGATATTTTCTATTATTGTTGGATTTGCTAAAGTAAATAATAAATTTTTCCAAAACTGCCTTCATTTAACCACACAAAACTTTGAAATAGTTTACAGCTTTGTAGTTAAAGGTGCTTCATTTCAGTCTATAAAGATTGAGCTTTACATTTAAACATATACATGACTTACGAATGGTGTCTAACCAGTTGCACCCGGCCCACTTGCGCCCACTGCCATTTTCGACCCATTTGCGCCCCAGAAGAATGTCAACGGTAATTAAGGTCTCATTTGCCTCCAGGCTTGCATCTCAGTAGTCATCAGAACACCCGAACTTAGCCGACTGACTAGTGCAGCGGTCTTCTACCTGCAAATTAGTTATTACAAAAACACAAAATTTTACAATGTTTCCCTTAGCTGCCCTAACTTCTATGCGTTTCTGTAGGTAGGTACTTTAATGTTTGTGTTTGTTTGAGATTTACTTTAAAATTTTAGTAAGACTTTTTACACTGGTATCAAATTTATTGATTAATAATTCAGATTATTAGATTAGGGCATTTTATTAGCGTGTCAGTGACACCTAGTTTTTCAACATAATGTTATAGGAATTAAACAATATACTACGTAACTTTTTATACTCTTATTTTATATAGTTCTCCATCCACTCTTAGAAAATAAATGAAGGAGTTACTTAGTAGAGAATAGGGCGGATAGGTTAACAACTACATTTTTAATAGTTATTGTCAACTAAGGTCTTCCTATTTTAGCTGACCTTCGCCTGTGTTTCATTTAGTATAAAAAGAATCTATGGTTTATTTGGTAGAATAAAGACAATATTATTATTAAATACTCGATTATTGTTTATTGAATCTGGCAAAAATGACTAAAAGGTTTTAAGTTGCTATCATTCGTAACAGACAATACAGCGTCCCAAGAATGTGTGGTTCACTTTTTAATAAAAAAATATAACCAAAATTTAATCTATGCTTTTTTTTTATTTTGGCGCTACAGTTACTGGCCTTACAGTTTTGTAATTACTTCTAAAATCTGAGTCTAAGTTAGGATCCAAACGATTTTTGGTGAAAATTTTGTTGAAATCGGTAATTACAGTAGTTTTGTGTCAGTCTGCGGAACAAATTCCGAGCCACACGAAAACATTCTACACATACACTTATACAGTGTCAGCCAAAAAGTCGACATAATATAAAAAAAAAAAATTTAGGTTTGGCAAAAAAACTTTTTAAGTCAATAATTTATGCTTGTCTAAAAACCTATTTAGCCCCTATCATATATACCGAGTGATTTTTATTTATTTAGAAAATTGAGTTTTTCTAAATTGTCAAAATCCAAAAAGTGCTATTTCTCGGAAATTAAGTAAGATTTCAATAAGATTTTTGTAGAGTGTGTTATCTTTAGCTAACTGAACAATCTCAAGGCCAGAAAACACGTAAATTTTGTCACTTTAGCTAAAAATTAATTTTTCAATTTTTTAAATATTTTTCAAAATTTCACATAACAAGACTTAATATTAAAATTCAATTTTGTTTTGTGTAAAAATAATCCAAAAAATAACGCGTTTTTCTAAGTCCGCAGATCTTTCTGAAATTTTGTATAGAGCCACAATTTATTACTCTGGACAACTTTTCTTAATAAAATTTTGCTATATCATGAACAAAAAGGGTAGTTCACCTGAAAATAAAATAGTTTTCACTTCCCTGTGAAGGCCTACTTGTTTTTTCAAAAACTGAAAATATTCCTAAAATTCTTTTCAAACCAAGCAGGACCGAAACTTTTAGTCATTTTTGCCAGATTCAATAAACAATAATCTAGTATTTAATAATAATATTGTCTTTATTCTACCAAATAAACCATTGATGCTTTTTATACTAAATGAAACATAGGCGAAGGTCAGCTAAAATAGAAAGACCTTAGTTGACAAAAACTATGAAAAAAAGTTATAAATAGTACAACTTTTGTTAACCTATCAGCCCTATCCTCTACTAAGTAACTCCTTCATTTATTTTCTAAAAGTGGATGGAGAACTATATAAAATACGAGTATAAAAGGTTACTTAGTATATTGTTGAATTCCTATAACATTATGTTTAAAACCTAGGTGTCACTGACACGCTGATAAAATACGCTAATCTAATAATCTGAATTATTAATAAATAAATTTGATACCAGTGCAAAAACTTACTAAAATTTTAAAATAAATCTCAAATAAACACAAACATTAAAGTACCAACAGAAACGCATAGAAGTTAGGGCAGCTAAGGGAAAAATTGTTACATTTTGTGTTTTTGTAATAACTAATTTGCAGGTAGAAGACCGCTGCACTAGTCAGTCGGCTAAGTTCGGGTGTCCTGATGACTAATGAGATGCAAGCCTGGAGGCAAATGAGACCTTAATTACCGTTGACATTCTTCTGGGGCACAAATGGGTCGAAAATGGCGGTGGGCGCAAGTGGGCCTATATCTTATGAATATACCAGCCTACAAAATCTGTACCGCTTTTTATGGCCCACTGTGTATATATAATTTGACATTATTTTAATCCGAACGTATTTGGTTGCAAAATCTGGCTAAAGATTCATGAGCAGCGTTGACAGAAGGCTTATATCGGCAATCTTCTTAAAAATGCAATCTTCGTAACGAACTCCGCAACTACATGTTTTTATTTTCTCATTTAAATGGAATTTGTTGAAAAACCTGTTAAGTTATCCAAAACGGACATACCACAAATGAAGATCAGGACAGTAATCACATTAGCAAAACGTTTTTCTAAAATTTGATGGCTTGAACAGCATTGACAAAGCAGCTACACAGCTGGTGTTTGAGAAAATAAAGTAAACTTGGAAGCCGTTGCCTGGAAGTGATTTTGGATACCCTTAAAAATTATTCTTCACGCTTGGAACCTAATTAAGAATCTCGTCCCAGTAAAAACCGTGGAGAGGGTAGATTGTACTTTAGATTTTACAATTTTAGCTGTACATTGTTTTGTGAGTTATGAGGCACATTTTAATTTGAAGGAAAGTTAACTAATTAAAAACTATACCTGCAATGGATAAGATATTTCATAAATCTCGAATTTTTCTCCACCGACTGACCTTGACCTATTAGCGCTATTGATATTGATTGTGAATTGCCTAGCAGGTATATATTTACAGTCTTTAAATTAATGTTACTGTTATCAAAAATGGCAACAACATAAACCATCGTCGAAACCTATATTCTGGTGAGAAGCGTTGCATCAATTTCTAAAACCACAATTATGGAAGCAAAAGTGACAGATGCAAGAATTATACTTGAATTGTGTAGCAGCTATATTAACGGACACTAAGTATAAAGTTTAATGCAATAAGCCTAAATACTCATAACAATATAAAGGAAGAGTGTGCTAACATGAACATGACTATACATGAGGTAGCTAAAAAGGGTCTTTTCGAAATTCAAGGTAGAAGGAATAATCCTCAAAATTTGCAAAATGTTTACAATTTATACCAGACTGCGTACTTCGATAACTTATACAAGTTAGTAGACGCTTGTTATATTAAAATTCTACTTATTTTCTATTTATTAATTTTCCAAAAATGCAATCTCAACACGACAACAAAATATTGAAGAGGTAAATCATAGATTGGTTTATTTAAGATTTCCATTATGAATATAATTCATTCATTTATTTATAAAATCACTATACTACTTATATGATATGATATTCTGTGGCCCATTAGAAGACGGAATTGTTATCCTCTTCCACTCAATACACTCAGAAGTGCTTGGGGTGATAGAACATGTGGTGGCCTGTAAACCTGTTCCCTTTCTGGCTGCTCCTCTTCAGGATGAGCAGCGTTCCATGCCAAAGCTCTCTGGATGAGTTCCGGAATGGGAGGTGGTTGTGGAATGGAATCTCCCTGAGGCTGGAAGCCGTTTTCATCGGCTAAATAGACGAGGGAGATAGGTACGCCCTCAGGGGACGTATATTGGTAAGATCCTTGAGCTGCCAATGTTTCAGGGCCTTTTGGTTGTCCTTGCTCTTGGGCAGCAATTCCGTTTTCAGTTTCGTGGCTATAAAATGTTTAACGTGTGTTATAGATAATGCCTATGTAGATGTGTGGGGAGAAATAAGTTTACATTACTATATGTGGAAAAGATAGATAGGATTTCAACATTGTGCCAAACTGCGGAATTTAGTATTGATTTTCAGTTAGCAGCAAATAGAACTGGTTGACTTTCTAATCCTTATTTGTGATCTTTTTTTAACTATATTTGTTGTTAGAATATTTTCAGTTAGGTTTGGTTTCCTTTAGCACATTTTAGATAACTCTAACTAATACTAAATGCACACTGGCAAACCTCCATCTGTAGGATCCATCAGGGTTTACTCCTTCATTTTCGTATCTTAGAATGCGAGTTTCTTGCCCTGGTCCAGAATATGCTACCGCTATCAAAGCGAGAATAGTTGCGATTACCTGTTAATCAAAAAGTAAGAATTAATAGTTACAGAATATTCATTTGTAAAACTTCGACTGGTAAAATTCAGGAAGCGGCTGAAAAGATTTATGACACGCTTTCTCTATACTGTGATTTATATAAACCTTAATAAGGCAGTTCGGAAAAATAACAGTTCATCTCTCAACAAGCATTACCCGATTAAGAAGATTATCTCAATAATACTCACGCTTTTCAAGATTGTGATCTTTTTAGGTGGGCAAAGGAATTACATTATGAAATATTAAATATTTATAGATCTTATGCCCATAAATGCAATCAAGAGTAAATGCTCAAAATAATTTTTGTATTTTTAACTTAATATGTAATTAAATATTAAAGTCCTAACACGTCAACCAAAGCAATTGAGATATGCAGCTGGAAACTTTATGATAAATTATTGGTTTCTTTATAGCGTTGAATTTACTCTGAAACTTATAGCGTAGAGAAAAATCAAGTCAGTGTTTTTTGAATGGGTTATTTAGATATTTTTAATTGTTGTACAACTCAAATAATTAATGTTTCTGCAATACATTTACGAATCCTTTTAGTATTTGTGTTTTACATTTTAATTTTTATAATTTTTTAAATTACACATTAACATCTTCCAATATTTGCAAATATTCTGAGTAAATTAAGAGGAATTTGTTTTTTCCAATGGTATTGGTAATTATAAACACAGAAAAGAAATTTTTTATAAGTATTTATTCCTTTTTACAGATGAAATTTCTGGAAACACTCACTCTTCGTTTGTATGCAAATTTCCTGTAATTTACATTCGATTAGTAACACTAACTTTGTAATTAACATGGAATATTATGTTTCAGTGATTAATAAATTAATTAAAATGAGAACAGAAAACTTCGCCCAATATTTTAAAACATAAGTGAATATCTTTTAAAGATTCTTGGAGCACTGAAATGATTATTGTGAGCAGTAGTTACACCTCCTTGGCATTCGATTGCGTTTAGTGTAATATTGCTCAATTTATGAAACCATTACAGTACAGAAGAAAATATGGGGCATCACTTGTATTAGCAAAGCCATGTTGTGTTGAGGTGAGATGTCGCGATTGCATAAATATTCGCGTCAATGCGCTGATTGTGATTAATAATGCAAAACTTGACTTAGTAAATCACTGTTCAGTTCACGAAGCTACCTACCGGTTTCATGTTGTGATGATGTCTTGGGTATCACAAAACAGACTAACCCCAAGAGGGAAACTGTAATATTTCTACTAAGCAGGTGGCTTATCCCTACCAAGTGATCATAACATCTTTTCGTCTATTGGCACTGACTAAAGTCAGTATTGCACACATCGTTATGAACTTTTAGCTATGTCGAAATCTGTATTAGAAGCTGTATGCCGACCGCAGCTATATTGGTTTGTGAAAGATTATTGTATGAATTATTATTAATCGCTTGTATGTTTACTGAAAATTGTTCATCAATGTGACGCTGTCTCAATCTTACACTTTTTTGTGGGTGGTTCTCATGTTCTGCATATAAATTACACGCATAACGTGTAAGGTGTCGATATTGCTTCGTAATGGTGGAGGCGAACTAGGATGTTGCCCCCGAAAGTAGTCTTCTATTAGAATAAACTACAAGATTTGTGCAATGTCGTTAATATATTTCGACAACTTAACTAATTAATATGATCGGGTCAAATGTCATTTTTGAAATTTGTTATTCCACCCGCTAGTTTTGAATGTACTATTATTAGGCAATATTACTGCCTTTTGCGTGTTTGGGTATTCGAGAGCGGTAAATATACCAGATAAGTTAACCACCGTTTCACCGAAGAAAATTGTTATAAAAGTACTAAATTATTTTCTATTGTAGCAAAGTATATAGCACCTACACTAATAAAACAGACGTTATCCTAGCAGTAACGACATTTCAAAGTTGCTGCAGTAACCACTGGTTTCCTAGTGTCGCTTGCTGTACATGCTATTGGCAGTTGCACTAAGTATAATTTTTCTGGAGAATTAATTGAGCATCTACTTGTAATTCTAATTCCACGATGCTTTTTTATGTTATTTGAGTTTTTGGGTGTATTACAACAATTTCAACATATTTAATTTAAGTTCCAGCAACTAACTTTCTATTTTATATTACGTCAAGCTGAGGTTCTCGAATATAATAAATTGAAAATTTTAATTATTTTATATTTATAATAGTGATATTTAACGACACACTTTATTCTCAAACATTATGACACTACAGCTTAAATTTTATGATCTATGAGAAGAAGCAACTAGTTAAATATACCTGACACCACTAATAAATAATTGATGACCTCATACAAAGGTAAAAATCTGTGTGGAGGTAATCATTTTACAACGCCGTTGCTCAATAAGAAATCCGAATAATTTTTAATGGTTTATTGTTGCTATTACCAAGTGGAGTGTACGCATAAACAAGGGGCAAAATGATGTGGTTATAGTTTCAATGAAATACAAATGACCTATACGTAAAGTACATCAATAAACTGATACCATTATTTGGTATTAAGGTAGTTTTAGTCATTGTTAAAAAAAGTCAATTTTAAGTTAATTACAGTCTCAATTAATAAACTCATAAATCTGTATTTTTAGCTTTGGAGTAGAACAATTGGTGTAAAGTGTGTAGTCAACTGAAATTAATTTGTAACTAAATTGAAGTAAAGAAAATAGATGTTCCGAAAATGTTAAAGCTTTAGAAGCTATTAGAAAGTTTAACATTATACAAACATTTAAAAGGTATACATAAGTAGTAGGTAGCTTATATAAGCAATTTGAAATGTTGGATACAAGACGTATTTGAAATGCATTTTTAATGTTTTTTAGATTTATCTTATTAAAAGATTAAGTCTTATTTGTTTTCTATTATGTGAGGAGCATGGAAATACTGCTCGCAAAAAATGCAAATTCGGTGCTTCTAAGGAGCTTGCAACAAAAACATTTACCAAAATTAACAGTAAACTTTCAATAATTTCTGCTCCCTAGGCGTACAAGACTTGGCACATTATTATTATACTACATCCCATAATCTACTTAGCACTACACAGAACTACGTACCAGTTTCATTTCTATGCCTTGCTATCACGAAACATACTAACTTCATGGAGGTGGATTATAATATTTATACTAATTACCCGGCTCATCCCTACCTACGTGATAACGAAATTTCCTAAAATACTGTTGGTACTTCAAGATGGGATTGCATATGAACAATAAGTTATGAACTTTTCAAGCTATGAGGAAATTAAAGGTTATAGGTCGACCTTCGTGTTTACTTATTCTAGGATATATTAATCACTGGTAATTGTATGGGACTATTAGAACCGACTTGTTAGCTTATTATAATTTATGCTGGTTAAACCCCTTCCGCTTAGTCGCCTTGGATTAAAATATCCTCTTATAGTTTTCGAACCCTGTACTCTTAAAATTAGCTGCATACTTATTCCGTTTAATCCTCTAGTTATTAACAATCGCATTTCACTGAAGTGGGTATTGAGTAATATTATTTTCTCAACAACAAAACTGAAATGATTCAACATCTACTTGTTTTAAATTATCTATTTCGTCAATCTGTACATAAAACACATAATAAACTAAAAAATTTAAAAAGATGTATGTATGTATACATATATTATCTGTAACCTCATTTACCTTGGGGTGTAGAGTCTGGTGCTTCGTACGCTAGCATCTGGCGGTACAATACTCAACTTGTCTCGAATTCGGGATACAAAGTTGGAGCGCGCCTTTTGTGCTTGCGCAGCAGCCATTGTGTGCGGTGTGTGTTTTCGTGATGTAAATAAATCAAATATTTAAAAAGTAGGTACAGAGTTATATAAAAGTTACAAGTCTATTAGTTTAACTTAACTATAAACATTAATCGACGTAAAGTTTCACTAACGGTTTTCATATTTTCACTTAATTCACAAATTGTTTTTCGGATACGCGAATATAACTCACAGTACCCCTTCACCCTCTTTGGTGGTGCCATATTTAACTCAACTTTATTTTTTATAGTTTCATATTGTTCTGCAAGTGTTTTAAGTGTTGTCACCAATTCAAAAACGTTGGGATAAAGCATATCCACATATCCTCAGGTGGTGTAGTTTTTCAACCACTGGCTGACGAAGTAGTCGTTAAATTTTTCTATAGCTTCATTAGCTGGTGACGACTCCATTATATGAATTCAGCCATCATCGATATATTGTTTGGGTAGACGGGCTAACGCTGCAACCACATACGTATATGTTCGCGTATGTTGACATCATCTTTGTACGAAGTCACCAGTCCTAACGCCTGAACTTTTCTCCAAATATTTGCCATTACCTATCTGGAATGTGTGCTGTTACTGCTTATAGTGATTAGAGGCTAATGACTTTTTCCGTTCAGGAGTCTACACGGAATTCAACATACATTGTTTAAAAGACGAGGAGTGTAAGCGGAATAAAACAGGTAAACTAACCCAGAGGACTAAACGGAGAGAGTGTAAGTGGAAATCACCTGTAGGATTACGGTGGACGATTTAAATTTTGTGTATGTCGATGAGTAAACTAGGATGTTTTAGTTTTAAGATACGAAGGTTCGATTTTTTATAAACCGAAATGGCTTTCACACTTTGAAAGGAGGAAATTATAGGCTAGTGGCTATTGGCCGTGAGCTGGGCAATTTCTTAATCTTTAATTTTCTGGTATGTTTTTTACCTGTAAAAGACCCGCGAACTGGGCACTGTACTTTTATGATCGGCGGAGTGGAGTAGAGTCCCAAACTTTCTAATCACTTTTAATCACATTCGAGTAGAGTCCCGTTGATGGTTGAATAGAGTCCCAAAAGTATCTTAGCAGATTATGTTAGATTAAGTAATAGATAAACACTTGAGTAGTTTAAAGTTTATTTTAGAGTAATATTAGAAATACACAATCAATTATTAGTAAATTATTGTAAAAAAAACTCATAAAATGCAAAAACATTTACAACCATTTGCTTTAATAGGTACATACATGCATACAAATATTAAAAAAATCAGCTATTTACAGTTTACAGCATTAGGTACTTTTAAAATATTACATTTTAAAATGATTTTCAACTATTGTAACAAAATCAAAATTAGTTACTTATATCGCCAATTTTTAATCGAGATGTTTGACAATCCAAAAACTTTTTATTGTCTAAAGTTTGCGAAGCATATATATTTTTTTCATTTTGCTGCACACATCTTATTTTTATGTAAGTATCACTTTGAAAATCCTACAAAACTGTGATAAACTTAAAGATGTGAGGATGCGAATGGTAAAAATCTGAATTAAAACGCGAATGAAAACTCTCGCAAGCATTTGTGGTCCTTTTTAAGCTGCTTGAATTTTCAGCCCATATATATGGTGGAAATGTAGAAGATTCGGATATGTAATTGTCCACCAAATAGTCGGTAAATTCTGTTAATTTAGAATTCGCAAGTTGAATTGCACTGAAGTCAATGGCAAAACAATCCCCAACATCTTTAGGATCGAGAAATGGCAAACCGAAGCAGTACCTTAAGAATTTTCCCACCTCCGATTCCTTGTCTTTATAGAAGCTTGCCAGACCGAGTTTTTGTATTTTCCTCCACCCAATCAGGTAATAGCTGATGAACTTACTTTAGTTCGGTCATTAGCAAATTATTACCGCTTAATCATCTCTTATCGGCTTAATCCTTTAACGACTTCTCCGCGGACTCTACTCAACTATCTACATTTTTGCAACGTAATTAAAACAGCTTATAGGGACTCTACTCGTATCTGCCCTTTATGATTACCCTTCTAATCACCAGACATGAACCCTTGTTTATTTGTCATTAACTAAACATTAATCTTTAGGGGATAAGCACAGTTACAGAAATTACATGGAATAAACTACTAATGCCTGTAAAGCGTTTCATTTCAAGTTGAATAGTAAGTTTTATGAAACGCATACGTCTTTGTATTTATTGACGCCTTACTTCAACTTTAAACTAATACATACATTAAGTTACAAAGTATTAACTAAATTGTTAGAACTAAAGATCCCGAATCAGGGCGCCGGAACGAATTTTTAAAAACGAAAGTTGATCAGTATAGTGACATATGTAAGTTACATTACGTTAAATACCTTTTTTTTTAATGAAGGTTGTCGCCAGCATCCCAAATAGATTAACTGGAACGAGTGGACCTATCAAAGCGCCCATCTGTACCGGAATCGCACGAGGCACTGCTTCGGCAGAGTGGGCAACGTTATAATCATATTAGTCAATTAATGTATTGGTTCTTGGTTAGGGTAGACCGAAGTTTCTCTAAATATTGCTTGCTTTATTTAAGTTTTCAGGTGTTCGTTCATTGAGCGGGAGGTAGAAGTTCCCGTATCATTCGGGGTCGTTCCTCTTCTTCCTTTCCCTCCATGATCTTTTTCAGTTTTGTATATCAGTTGTTTCCCAGTATTCTTTGCTATTGCACATAATTTCTATTACGGTTTGGGGATCGATGATTTCTCCGATTAATAGTTCAATCCTCAGGCGCTCCCTGTCCCATCTGGCGCACCTGAAAATCGTATGTTCTGCGCTATTCTCCTCCTCACAGAACATTGGTTTGTTTTCTGTTTTTGAATTCTGTGTAGGTGCTTAGCATAGCAACCGTGGCCGGTCAAGCTTTGGGTGAGGTGGTAATTTGTGCTACCATGACTTCTACTTGTACACCTTTGGACGTCTGGTATTAGGGTTTTTGTCCACATTTTTGTCCCTTACTACGCTTCCCATCTTATTTGCCATCTTACCATCATGGCTTGTCTTACTTCCTTTCTGTTAAGGTGATCGTTTCTGTCGTGTATCATTATCCTTTATTCTACCATTAAATCAACTGGCAACAATCCTGTCACCAGTTGCATAGCCTCGGTGGAAGTAGTCCTGCCTGCATCCTAGTTTGATCATTACTCTTCGTTGTATGCTTTCTAGAATTTTTTTATATTTTTTCTTTTCTATAATCTTTCCCCATATCGGCGCAGCGTATAAGATTATAGAATAGATCACTGCGGCCAACACTTTCTTTTTTCTTAAGCTCGCTCCACCTTTATTGGGCATTATTATGCCTACTCGTCTAGCTACCTTTTCGGCTTTATTCGCTACATGGTAGACGTGTTTGGACATAGATCCGTTTTTATTAAAAACTACCCCAAGATATTTTAGGGCTTCTGCTGTAATGGTTCTCGTGTCCTCGATTTCAATCTCAACATTTCTTACCTTTCTTCTAGCGACCAGTGCCACCGCTTCCGTTTTATTTGGTGCCAACTTCAAGCCTTTCGCCTTCATCCATCTGTTTATCCTAATTAGGGCAAGATTTGTCTTGACTCTGAGTTGCTCTTCGGTTCTACTTCTTGTTACAATAGCCACGTTGTTACGGTATTAAATGGGATTAAAGACTCTAGGGTGGGGGAGTGCCCCTTTCTTCAACAAGTCCGGGAACTGTCATGTACACATGTAGCGACAAGTGTACCGACCGACCGACCTGTAATGTTTCGAAACTGCTCTCAAGCTCCACTTCACATAAAATCTGACACATTGTATAAATAACATAACCTAAAAATAAGCATGCACAGACACGTGAGAGACCGATCTATTGGTCTTCGCACATGTAAATAAATTTGTTACACACTTTGAAAACATCATATCGTAATATACATCTAAACTACATCCAGCTGGAAGCGCCTTATCTCTAATGACTAACTGTAAATTATAATACAAACCGCCTGGGGGGCCTGTGACAATATATGAGTAATTTAAATGCAAACACAAATCGCCTGCGGGGCTTGTGACAATATGTGATTAATCTAATTGCAAATACAAGCCGCTTGGGGCCTGTGACGATATATCAGTAATTTAAAAACAAATACAAGCTGCCTGCCGGTCCTGCGGCAATATATGACTAATTACAACGTGGCGGACAGCCGCCTGCGGGGCTGTGACAATATATGTTTAGTTTAAATGCAACTACAGCACTCTACCTTAATTAACGGCTTCGGTTGAAAGTTGATTGGCGGGAATCGGAGCGCTCATTGCTAGAGTATATGGGCTGAGGTTTGAAGTCGAGAGTGGCACTCTAGAATCCTTCGTTATCATCAGGGAAAGAAAATGTAGGGCCCCCTTGGGCAACGACCAAATTTGCGAGATTTGAAGTAGAGATCTGCGCGGGTCCAATATATAGGACCCGCACCCGACCCGCGAACCACAATTTCTGAAATTTTAAACCCGCACTCGACCCGCGAACCGCAATTTTCACATTTTTATACCCGCACCCGACCCGCGACCCGCAAGCTTTGCCCGCTTAAGCCGCAATGACCCAAAATTCGAATATTAGACTAGCATGTACCCTCAACTTGCTTCAGACAGAATGCCTATACACAATAAAGAAAGTTATTTTCACATTTTGGCGGTCAAATGATTATTATTAGGTATATATTTTTATACACAAACAAAATTTTGTTATAGAAATGAATTTGTACCCGCTACCCGACCCGCGACTCGCTGTTTCAAGCCCGCACCCGACCCGCTACCCGCAATATTGATATAAATCTCACCCGCAATGCGGGTAACCCGAGGGTACCCGTCCCGATGCAGGACTCTAATTTGAAGTACTCACACTTGAACAAAAAGATCCCAACAGGTGTTGGACGAATACGCCTTCCAGGCTTACGAACTGCAACAAGCGGCGACGACCATCAGCACAACAGCGGCACTCACGCTAACAGGGCACAACGGTTCACTCTTACGGGCCGGCCAGTTCAGAACTCTGTTAAAAAAACACTCCACGCCGTCCTAGACCGACGCGCTGGCTTGCAAAGTGCAGGGGTATAAGTGGCATGATTTCTGCAGCTGTGCCAAATCACGGGGCGAGAAACAATCGCCCGACAAATTGTCCAGAACAAAGCTGTGCTTGAAGTTCCAAGATGGCGGACTTTCTAGAACAAAGCTGACTTCGAAATTCCAAAATTCTAAATAAGCCAAGGCAAATAATTATGAACGAAAAGATTAAAGTGGCCGCTACGGTTGCTTAAAATTGTGAACCACCAACTGCCTGAATACCATTTGATGAACTAGCACACGTAAATAATATAACTGGAAAGCCTATATACAGCAAAATTGTAATTATTAAATAAAAAATACTCCAAGAAGCCGAGTTTAAAGATGACCTGACAACGTCGTCGACGTAACCCACACAGGTGACTCCTTGCTGTAGCGCAACCTCTAATACCCCGTTGTAGTAGAGGTTCCAGAGAATAAGACCAAGGATAGAACAGTGGGGAACATCTCTTGTGATGTGCATTTGCAGCCCCTCTGACACTATTAGCCTTCTGTCTGTGCAATAGTCTGCTACTATTTTAACTATATAGTTGGGAAACATCCAATGTATGAGCTCATGTATCATGCCAGTCCATGGAGCACTATTGAACTCATTCTCAAGGTCAATTGTGAGAATGCATAAATCTCTCGCACGATAATTTCCCTGGTTAATTTCTTCCGTCATCCCTTTTATTAGGTTTATCGCATATATTGTAGACATTCTTTTTCTGAACCCCAACTGTCTAGAGCTCAGTTTGTGCTCCAGCCTTTCTAGCTCTTCAGAGGTTCGTTGATGAAGCAGGTATTCGTAGGCTTTGGCTATAGCGTTTAAGATGCAAATTGGTCGATATGCTTGTCTTTCTGCATCGATCTTTTTTGATGGTCCGACGCAAGGATTAAAACAACGTTGAGGACCTAGCTCCTTTTTTTTGTTGTTCTCTTTTAGTGTAGCTGGAACCCCGACCCTTCTCGGCGAGTTAGCCCAATTAGGCCGATATTTACCAGCCGGCAAAATACCAAATAAAACTTTCGCCAACAGGTAATGCCAAAACATTTATCCTTCCTCACAGGGTCGGCCTTACCTGGTGGCGAAAGTTATATTTGGTATTTTTCCGGCTGGTAATTATTGGCCTAGGTTGACTAACAGGTCGGAAAGGGTCGGGGTTCCAGCAAAGCTGCAAAAAACTATGGGAGAGGGCGCCAAGTCCTCGACGTCTACAAATTCTTGGATCGAACTTCCCCAAGGTAAGGTATAAACCCAGCAAACCAAATAATAGTAAAACGAACTAATAACAGTATTTATTAAACAACTGGTTCTATAGTGCAAACATAACAATCAACATGTAAATATAAGTATTAACACCTAAATAAATAGTTCCAATTCATCCAAATAGCATAGATCTGCAAAAATATTTATATAAAGGTCGTGCTGCATAAACAAAATTAATTTTACAACAATATATGAATAAACAAAAAAAAGCAAAGTTAGTTTTTAAGCAACAGCAATCAAATTAATTCATGATAAAATCGATTAAAGAGAAGGTCCATGAAGCCGAGGTTTATACAAAGCCGACCGCGTCGAAATAATTCGGGCGGGCAAATAACTATAAAATTACAGGTACAAATTAGCACGTACCTTGTTAAGTAGGGTGCCGCAGAACAGAGCGATGCAAGCGTTAAGCTAATCTTACCCCTTTTGTTAGCTCGATCTGACATTATGACAGTACGCAAAATTTAGAAGGAGCGAAAAATCTTCAGATTGCATGGCCATACAGGGGTCGGAGATATCTCTATGATAAACTCATTAGGCTTGTTATAACAGTTCAAGTAATGGCTTGAATGCGCTCCTAACAGCAAAGCTAGTAATTCCGGATTTTGGGCGATAAGTGACCGCGAGCTGTTCAATATCCACAAGCTTTCAAGTACGCTTTGACGTTAACATATAACCTCGACAGCTGAGTTTGTGTGCACCGTCCAACAATATCTCGCAGCAGGTCCCGCCGATAAACACCGCCAGGCCGTAACCCAGGTAAGTTCGAACGCCCTATAAAGACTTAATGGAATAACCAAGATGTATGATACATTACAGGGTACCAAACCCCCAAGCAACATTCGACACATCTGACGTGGTCGTAGCGAAACACATCGCATCGCCAGGGTAAGTAAATTAAACGTAGCTGCCAACATCGCGAACGGGGCCTTTAAACTATCATACTATTAAACAGCTAGTGCTAAAAAAATGCAGCTACCAATAACTGTATATTAAGATACACAAGACGAGACGTTTCGCATGAAATTCCCTATTATCTATACAACTAATTGCTAATACATTTACACACCCCAATGACCAATTCCTCGTAGGATTGGATTGCACGTGCCGAGCTAGAAGCTGCAGGCGCTTCCGTGTCGCACCTGGAAAAGCGACATCGAGGGCACGAGAAGAAGAAATCGCCAGCCCCCGTCTGCAGAACGACTATCGCAGGGGCCTTGCCTCGAGGCCAGAGGACAAGCAAACCAACTGCAAGTAAGTGACGCTTTCAAGCGCTTCCAAGGGGTGTGGCGCAGAGTGATTTCCAATACCCTTGCGAAATCCAGGAAAAAGTTAGCTAAAAGCGTACAATTCTAGGTAAGCTCCGAGAAGGATGTAGATGCTATCGTAAACTAACCTGAGATTAAAAGGCAGCCAAATGTGGACGTGCAGGTGGCAAAAGCTGCCTAAAATAATTCCGCCGAGGCGTTAGACGTAAGAATTCTAACATTAAACCAATATTCGAACGTCAAAAAGGCATTTGTCCTTCCAGATCCTCCACATCCAATGGAGCTTACCATAACAAATAGGCTTTTTGAAGCACTACGCCGAGGGGCTCACAACTTGCTGCACGAATTTTGCAATGGAAAAGGAACGCGAAAATCCAGCCACCTGCCATTTGATTCAAGTTATCAAAAAGTTTCCAAAATTTGGGATAGAGGACCCACAAAAAATAATTGAAATATGGAGTGTTCTCATATGATAACATTACTGTAGTTTCAGGCTAGAAATTTATTATTACCAGAAGAAAATAGAGTTGCCTAACCAGATAGGTAGAAATATTAGGCATTAGGAGATATTCAGCTACTTTAAAAAAACAGTAACAATTACTGTGATTAAGTTATCAATTTCCCTAGTTGTTATTGAACCCAGGAAAATGATAACATACAGTAATAGTCAATTACAAAAATAGTAAAATTTTTTATTCTAAACACATATTTTAATAGGCAATAATGTAACGTTTCGCAGTATTAATTTTTCTGCTTCATCAGACATATGGTTTAATAATTTAAATATAATAAAAACATGTTCAAAGATTTTCTGTAAGTAGAAAAACACAAGAATTAGATTGGTGAAAGAGATATTCCTGTCTCACTTTTTTACCTGAGAATATTTTCGTATACATCTTGTAGTAGTTTATGAAAAATGTACATTTAGGTGTTTTAATTTAAATTGTTTTCTGTAAAGAAAAGGGCTTACATTAGTAAAAATCTATAATGCTTGCAAGTGTGAAGTATACTTACTTATTTGGTATGTTAAAACAATATGGCAAGAGTAACTTCTCTCAGTTTTTAAATATAAAAATGTTTGTAGGTATGTGTCGTATACTGTTTATGTGATATATAAAAACGTGCTATTGTGTTGATCCTTGATGTTGTGTACGTTTCTAAAAAGGGGGTTATTAATTGTTGATATTTAAGTTAAGATTTATATTATGGATTTTATTTTTTTTATATTTAGTTTAGCATTACCTTTATTATTATATTTTTCTTCTTTGATATAATTGGCCTGGTAAGCAATTATAATTTCATTGCATACGATGAGGGTATGATGTTCTAAAGTGTTTTAATTTGGGGTTAGATTTAGTAATAATTTATAATCTGTGAAAGAGGAGAAATAAAGTTATGGGTTATATATTATGGCGAATTAGTAAAGAGTTACCTTTTTGTTTTAATTTTTCTCTCCTACTATATTCGCTTGGTATGCATTTGTAAAAATTTTTTTTGTTTACGATGAAAATCAAGTGCGTTTTAATTTGAGGTTAATAAACAATGTTTATCTGTAAAACAAAACTAGTATGTGTATTATGCTTTATTAATTTTTAAGGTGTTTTTATTTTACCTGTGTGAAATTGTTGAGAGTCGTGGTTCTTGAATTAATACTGTATGCTTGTACCTACGGGTGACCATGTGTTTTTTAAAATTTGTTTCTGGATAACGGTATGAATGAGGAGGAAAGCTGTATTGGTAAAACGTTTTGGTAGATCTAATAATAGAAATAATGTTAAAATAAAACAGTTAATTAATGGGAAAACTTACAATTTGTGAAAATTTAGGTGGAGCATCGAAAATCCGCGTCCATTGATGCCTCCATCTTGTTGGTCACCAAGTTGGTTAGGCAAATTTTAGTGTGAAACTACTTGAGAGATTTGGTATGTCAAATAATAATTGAGAAAAGATTTTTAAATTTTAAAATTTGGTTAAAAAGTAATGTAGTCAATCAGTAAATGTGTTTATTTTTAGATTTTTTACTTTGAGTTCATAAGAATGAATATTGAAAAGGTATAATGATAAAAATATTATTTGTTGATTAGTAAGTTGTCGTAAGTATTATTTAGGATTTCTGTATCAGTTTTGTAATTTATTGCGGTGGGTGATTTTTTTATTTCGATGCATTCGAGTAAGAGTCTTTTTTTAAAATTTGTTTCTGTATGAAGTATTTTGGGATTTTTTAAGTCAAAACTATGTAAGTTGTCAATAGCGTGATCGGATAGGGCAGTGTTTGGTTTATTGGGACGGATTAATTTTGTTTTAATTGATTGTCCATGTTGATTCATACGTTTTTCTACATACTGTTTAGTTTGGCCTATGTAAGTGGCGGGACAATTGTTGCATTTGACCTGGTATACTAGGTGTGATTTTTGGTTAGTGTTTGTTTTGTTTTTTAAATTTTTGAAACAATGTTTTTGTAATGTGTTATGATTTTTAAAGGCTGTTTGAATATTATTTTTTTTTAATTCTTTTTCAATTTTTTCTGATAAGTGTGGAATGTAAGGAATTGTAGTGAATTTTTTAGGTTCAAATTGGTTATTATTGAATTCATTATTTAGAAAGTTGGGTTGTAATGTTATTGAATTGTTTAGGCTATTCTGTTTGTTTTTTTTTAAATACACATTCTAGTCCTGATGTTTTTACTGATAAAATGTTTTGGATAATTATTTTGTAATAGAATATTGGTTATTATTTTGATGTTGTCATTGTGATGTTTTTTATTTGAGAGGAGGATTGCTCGATCAACGAGTCCTGATATCATGCTTTTTTTGTATTTTGTAGTGGTGTTTGAGAAAAAATTTAAATATCTATTTGTTTTGGTAGGTTTTCTATACCAGTTGGTGTCAATATTGCCATTTCTCTCCCTGGTTAGGCTGAGGTCTAAAAAATTGATAGAGTTTGATTTGTTTTCCTTTTCTATAGTGAATTTTAAACGGGGGTGTATATTGTTAAAAGTCTGAAAGATTTCGTTAATTTTTGTATTGTTTATACCCATTATGATATCATCTACGTAACGTTGGTAAAATTTGATGTCTTTGTTGTTTTTGATTAATTTGTTTTCGATGTCCATAAGTACAAATTCTGCGATAGTGCTAGATATAGGTGATCCCATTGGTACGCCATATTTTTGTGTATAAATGTTTTTATTAAAAGAGAAATAATTGTTGTTTAGGATGAAATTTAGTGCTTGTAGGAATTCATTTTTTGGTATATCAGTGAAGGTTTCTAATTTGTGCCAGTATTTATCAACTGTTTCTATGGCTAGGTTTGTTGGGATGTTGGTGTAAAGTGATACTACGTCTAGTGAAATTAGTTTATAGTTATTTGGTAATTTTTGGTTATCTATGAATTTTTTGAATGACCAAGAGTCAGTGACACTGTATTTATTTTTATTTGTTAAATTTGAAAGAATTGTACTTACAATTTTTGAGAGTTTATAGGTAGGGCTCATGTATGAAGCAATGATTGATCTGAGCGGTATGTTGGTTTTGTGTAATTTAGGTAAGCCGTATATTAGAGGAGGTGTACCATTATGTGAAATGAGTTTATTATATGTATTTTGGTCAATGAAATGATTTGTTAACCAATTTTTAATGATTTTATTGTTTTGAATTTGAATTTGTTTAGTTGGGTCTTTTTTTTCTATTTTGTACGTGGTTTCATCATTTAGAAGTTCTTCCATTTTGTCATTGTACATTTTATTTGTTAGAATGACTGTTTTTTGCGTTTTATCGGCCTTTGTTATAATTAAATCAGGATTGTTTTTGAGAAATTTTTTTGTATCTTTGAGGTTCATTAGAATGTTTCTATTAAATTGTTGTTGATCAATATTGGATATTTTATTTTTATTTGGACAATTTTTGAAGTTGGTTAATATATTGCAAATATTAGCTCGTGTTGAGTTTTGTTTTTTTTCTTCTAAGTTAATTAAACTGTTTTCAATGTTGATAATAATTTGTTCGTAAGGAATATTTTTAGTATCAAAAATGTTAAATTTTGGTCCATAGTTGAGTATTTCTTAGACATTGGCTGGGATATTGGTATTTGTTAAATTTTCAATCCAAGGGTTGGGTTGGTTTTTTATTTCGTTTGAAAATAATATACAGTTTTGATTTGGTGAGAGTGTTTTTGAGGTTTTTTGTTTGAGAATAAGTAATTGAATTTTTTTTTGTGTTTATTGACTAGTTGATTTTTTAATTTGTTATAAAATGGTATTTTTTTTATTAGAAATAAAGTAATTATATTTAAAGGGCAGTGTAGTTCGAGGTAGTATTTGCATTTACTTATCTTTTGTGTTATATGGTTTTTAATTGCGTAAGCATCATCTAGCAAGCATGATAGAGTCTTGTTTAAGAATATATAATGTACATTTTTAAATTTTTCATAGTTATTAAGGTTTTGAAATATGATGTTATTAAAGTTTTTTTGTAAAAATTTTGGAATAAGTGAATTTTTTTTGCATGTTGTGAGGAAGGATATTCTTTCACCTACCTTTACAATAGTTTTGCTGAGGTAGTCTAGGTCCTTGAAACTTTTGTGGACTTCAGTTCCAAAATTGCTTCTGATGTATTGGTAGATGTTCAAATTTGCTGAGTCATCATTGGGATTGGGTGTGGATTGTTCTTGGTTCCTTGTTGTTGAAATTGTGTTTGAGTTGGTAGAGTTGAAAGGTGATTTAGAATGCAACATGTTTTTATCTTTTTGATTTTTAATCATTCTCCTGATATGATTAAGTTTGCTTAATTTGAAATTTTGTTTACAGCTGTTAAATTATATTAGGCATTAGGAGATATTCAGCTACTTTAAAAAAACAGTAACAATTACTGTGATTAAGTTATCAATTTCCCTAGTTCTTATTGAACCCAGGAAAATGATAACATACAGTAATAGTCAATTACAAAAATAGTAAAATTTTTTATTCTAAACACATATTTTAATAGGCAATAATGTAACGTTTCGCAGTATTAATTTTTCTGCTTCATCAGACATATGGTTTAATAATTTAAATATAATAAAAACATGTTCAAAGATTTTCTGTAAGTAGAAAAACACAAGAATTAGATTGGTGAAAGAGATATTCCTGTCTCACTTTTTTACCTGAGAATATTTTCTTATACATCTTGTAGTAGTTTATGAAAAATGTACATTTAGGTGTTTTAATTTAAATTGTTTTCTGTAAAGAAAAGGGCTTACATTAGTAAAAATCTATAATGCTTGCAAGTGTGAAGTATACTTACTTATTTGGTATGTTAAAACAATATGGCAAGAGTAACTTCTCTCAGTTTTTAAATATAAAAATGTTTGTAGGTATGTGTCGTATACTGTTTATGTGATATATAAAAACGTGCTATTGTGTTGATCCTTGATGTTGTGTACGTTTCTAAAAAGGGGGTTATTAATTGTTGATATTTAAGTTAAGATTTATATTATGGATTTTATTTTTTTTATATTTAGTTTAGCATTACCTTTATTATTATATTTTTCTTCTTTGATATAATTGGCCAATTGCCAACTATGCTCAACTATGGACCAAAATTTAACATTTTTGATACTAAAAATATTCCTTACGAACAAATTATTATCAACATTGAAAACAGTTTAATTAACTTAGAAGAAAAAAAACAAAACTCAACACGAGCTAATATTTGCAATATATTAACCAACTTCAAAAATTGTCCAAATAAAAATAAAATATCCAATATTGATCAACAACAATTTAATAAAAACATTCTAATGAACCTCAAAGATACAAAAAAATTTCTCAAAAACAATCCTGATTTAATTATAACAAAGGCCGATAAAACGCAAAAAACAGTAATTCTAACAAATAAAATGTACAATGACAAAATGGAAGAACTTCTAAATGATGAAACCACGTACAAAATAGAAAAAAAAGACCCAACTAAACAAATTCAAATTCAAAACAATAAAATCATTAAAAATTGGTTAACAAATCATTTCATTGACCAAAATACATATAATAAACTCATTTCACATAATGGTACACCTCCTCTAATATACGGCTTACCTAAATTACACAAAACCAACATACCGCTCAGATCAATCATTGCTTCATACATGAGCCCTACCTATAAACTCTCAAAATTTTTAAGTACAATTCTTTCAAATTTAACAAATAAAAATAAATACAGTGTCACTGACTCTTGGTCATTCAAAAAATTCATAGATAACCAAAAATTACCAAATAACTATAAACTAATTTCACTAGACGTAGTATCACTTTACACCAACATCCCAACAAACCTAGCCATAGAAACAGTTGATAAATACTGTGCACAAATTAGAAACCTTCACTGATATACCAAAAAATGAATTCCTACAAGTACTAAATTTCATCCTAAACAACAATTATTTCTCTTTTAATAAAAACATTTATACACAAAAATATGGCGTACCAATGGGATCACCTATATCTAGCACTATCGCAGAATTTGTACTTATGGACATCGAAAAACAAATTAATCAAAAAACAACAAAGACATCAAATTTTACCAACGTTACGTAGATGATATCATAATGGGTATAAACAATACAAAAAATTAACGAAATCTTTCAGACTTTTAAACAATATACACCCCCGTTTAAAATTCACTATAGAAAAAGGAAAACAAATCAAACTCTATCAATTTTTTTAACCTCACCCTAACCAGGGAGAGAAATGGCAATATTGACACCAACTGGTATAGAAAAACCTACCAAAACAAATAGATATTTAAATTTTTTCTCAAACACCACTACAAAATACAAAAAAAAGCATGATATCAGGACTCGTTGATCGAGCAATCCTCCTCTCAAATAAAAAAACATCACAATGACAACATCAAAAATAATAACCAATATTCTATTACAAAATAATTATCCAAAACATTTTTATCAGTAAAAACATCAGGACTAGAATGTGTATTTAAAAAAAAAAACAAACAGAATAGCCTAAACAATTCAATAACATTACAACCCAACTTTCTAAATAATGAATTCAATAATAACCAATTTGAACCTAAAAAATTCACTACAATTCCTTACATTCCACACTTATCAGAAAAAAATTGAAAAAGAATTAAAAAAAAAATAATATTCAAAACAGCCTTTAAAAATCATAAACACATTACAAAAAACATTGTTTCAAAAATTTAAAAGGACAAAACAAACACTAACCAAAAATCACACCTAGTATACCAGGTCAAATGCAACAATTGTCCCGCCACTTACATAGGCCAAACTAAACAGTATGTAGAAAAAACGTATGAATCAACATGGACAATCAATTAAAACAAAATTAATCCGTCCCAATAAACCAAAACACTGCCCTATCCGATCACGCTATTGACAACTTACATAGTTTTTGACTTAAAAAAATCCCAAAATACTTCATACAGAAACAAATTTAAAAAAAAGACTCTTACTCGAATGCATCGAAATAAAAAAAATCACCCACCGCAATAAATTACAAAAACTGATACAGAAATCCTAAATAATACTTACGACAACTTACTAATCAAACAAATAATATTTTTATCATTATACCTTTTCAATATTCATTCTTATGAACTCAAAGTAAAAAATCTAAAAATAAACACATTTAGTGATTGACTACATTACTTTTTAACCAAATTTTAAAATTTAAAAATCTTTTCTCAATTATTATTTGACATACCAAATCTCTCAAGTAGTTTCACACTAAAATTTGCCTAACCAACTTGGTGACCAACAAGATGGACGCATCAATGGACGCGGATTTTCGATGCTCCACCTAAATTTTCACAAATTGTAAGTTTTCCCATTAATTAACTGTTTTATTTTAACATTATTTCTATTATTAGATCTACCAAAACGTTTTACCAATACAGCTTTCCTCCTCATTCATACCGTTATCCAGAAACAAATTTTAAAAAACACATGGTCACCCGTAGGTACAAGCATACAGTATTAATTCAAGAACCACGACTCTCAACAATTTCACACAGGTAAAATAAAAACACCTTAAAAATTAATAAAGCATAATACACATACTAGTTTTGTTTTACAGATAAACATTGTTTATTAACCTCAAATTAAAACGCACTTGATTTTCATCGTAAACAAAAAAAATTTTTACAAATGCATTCCAAGGGAATATAGTAGGAGAGAAAAATTAAAACAAAAAGGTAACTCTTTACTAATTAGCCATAATATATAACCCATAACTTTATTTCTCCTCTTTCACAGATTATAAATTATTACTAAATCTAACCCCAAATTAAAACACTTTGGAACATCATACCCTCATCGTATGCAATGAAATTATAATTGCTTACCCATGCCAATTATATCAAAGAAGAAAAATATAATAATAAAGGTAATGCTAAACTAAATATAAAAAAAATAAAATCCATAATATAAATCTTAACTTAAATATCAACAATTAATAACCCCCTTTTTAGAAACGTACACAACATCAAGGATCAACACAATAGCACGTTTTTATATATCACATAAACAGTATACGACACATACCTACAAACATTTTTATATTTAAAAACTGAGAGAAGTTACTCTTGCCATATTGTTTTAACATACCAAATAAGTAAGTATACTTCACACTTGCAAGCATTATAGATTTTTACTAATGTAAGCCCTTTTCTTTACAGAAAACAATTTAAATTAAAACACCTAAATGTACATTTTTCATAAACTACTACAAGATGTATACGAAAATATTCTCAGGTAAAAAAGTGAGACAGGAATATCTCTTTCACCAATCTAATTCTTGTGTTTTTCTACTTACAGAAAATCTTTGAACATGTTTTTATTATATTTAAATTATTAAACCATATGTCTGATGAAGCAGAAAAATTAATACTGCGAAACGTTACATTATTGCCTATTAAAATATATGTTTAGAATAAAAAATTTTACTATTTTTGTAATTAACTATTACTGTATGTTATCATTTTCCTGGGTTCAATAACAACTAGGGAAATTGATAACTTAATCACAGTAATTGTTACTGTTTTTTTTAAAGTAGCTGAATATCTCCTAATGCCTAATATAATTTAACAGCTGTAAACAAAATTTCAAATTATAGGTAGAAATGTACTGTATATTTGAGGGAAATAAATGCGAATAGTAGAATTTAGTTAATTATTTGAAATATTGCCTGAGAAACCACCAACTAATCGTAACAAAATTCTTAATAATAAAATACAACTAGTTATATCTCACTAATACATGCGAAAATACAAATTAACCGTAACACCACCTTCCACATTTTAGAGAAATTCCCACCCTGCAAGAGCTTGTTGAATATCTGCCTGCAATATGGTGTGAAATGCACTAAGACTACTTTTATTACTTCTGCTGGTATACCGTCTGGTCCAACAGCCTAGTTCTTTTTGAGTCTGCTCGCGGTTCCCTTGACATCTTCCTTCGTGCAGAGCCTTAGCTCCGCTGGGGTTTTCTCGTCTCTTGGTAGTATGTCATTCCAGTCTTGTACTATTCACCTCCTCCAGGATTTGGTTTTCGTCCAGGGTAACTTGCGGGACACGATTCAATTCGTTTATCACAAGCCTATACCCATTGCCCCAGACATCGTTCTCCACCTGTTTGCACAGCTCTTTTCATGCATTGTCTTTAGCTTTAACTATTTTCCTTTTCAAGTTCTTTTTAACCATTGCATATTCCGTTTGTCTTCTTGTTTTTTCTTCTATTGGAACGTTGTTGTTTACATTTCTCCTCAGCATGATTTTTCTACTTTTAATACAGCTTCTCCTAAGCTCTGTGATGTCCTCATTCCACCAGTAGTTTACAGCCATCGTAGTTTCCCCTTGGACTTTGTTTGAAAAGTCCGGTCACACGCTACTGCTAAAGGTAAGCTTATTTATAATCATGCAAGTCCAAGAACATGCATACTTATAAGAAATAATCTAGACTGTTTACCACTAATGGAATTCTGTTCTAGAGACATAACCACAATTAAAATAAAACTAACAATGTAGTAGTAGTCAATAAAGGTAACACTCCAACCTTTTATAACTGTAATAGACATGAAGCTATAGATATTACCATAACCACTATGAGAATTAGTGAATCAGTGAATAAATGGCAAGTTTCAGACGAACCATCACTCTCTGACCACAATTATATAACCTTTGAACTGTCTCAACGGGAAGTAAGCCAAAGAGTTTACTACAGCCCAAGAAAGACAGACTGGGACCTATATAAACAAAAACTATAAGAGAAGATAGAACACCTAAAGTTCAGATCTCCCAATAAAGTAGTTTTAGACTCAAATGCTGACCGGTTAAAAGAGGCCATGATTGATTCCTTTCAGAGTAGCTGTCCTCTGATAAACCCAAGTCAGCAAAGAGCAAAAAAACACAAATATTGGTGGAATAAAGACCTAGAAAAGACCAGACAAGAAGTCAGACGTCTGTTTAACAGGTCTAAAGCCACAAATAACTGGGAGAACTATCACAAGGCTCTTACAGACTATGGCAAAAAGATCAAGGCAGCTAAGATATCAGCCTGGAAAAAGTTTTGCCAGGAGGTGGAGACTACTAGTGGAGTACTTGAAATCTGAGAATGGCTTGGTAACGATTCCGGCCATTATTTTTTTTAAATTTTTTTTATACGGGTGTTTGGTTCACCGACGTATATCCGAAAGGAGGTGGTAGATGAGTCGGTTTGGAACTTATTTAACCAAAAATACCTTTATACAAAGTGTCACGGTTTCTGAGATAAAGCCAACTTATATCTTATATCTAGAGAATACATTTTTGAACTTTAGTCGACTCCATATTTTGTTTTATCACATGTAGAGTGTATCAAGTGATTTTATTTGATAGAACAGATATCAAAGACTACTAAAATAAAAGTTACAAGAACTTAAAAGTTTGCAGTTGTGTCTAATTAAAATTAATCATACTAAAACTGCAGTAATTTAATAAAATCACAAAGTTGGCTTTATCTCAGAAACCGTGACACTTTGTATAAAGGTATTTTTGGTTAAATAAGTTCCAAACCGACTCACCTACCACCTCCTTTCGGATGCAACCAATAAGACAGTAGAACAATGAGCGTAAGCCACGTCCCCGGCATCCCGCTGCTACTCGGCATAAAATGCATTGCAGATTCTAATTTGTATCTCGGGCTCCTGCAGGCCCTAATTAACGTAGGAAATTGAGACAAATATGTTATGAAGAGGAACGATAGATCTTCATTATGAACCAAGTGGAAAGACTGTAACCCTTTCCGTCTCCCTGCTAGGGGCCGGGAACTTTGACCCCCCGCCCCTCCCCTTCTAACCACCGGACAAAAATGTGCCCGAGTCCAGATTGTGGGAAAAAAAAACTGCGTCCCATCATGTAGTTTTTTTACACCGTTCGCTTTCTCTTACCCCCAAAAAATCTATTTTAATTTAAAAAAAATTAATAAAAAAGGCTTTTTTTGCTATAATTTTTTTATTTACCGCGCGTTTTTAAAATCCTTTGTGTTGGTTCAAGGAGGCACAGCGCGGGATTTTTTGGCGTTAAGATTTTTGAAATAGGCCAATTATAGAGGCAATTAGGCGGGTTTGAATGGGTTTTCGCGGCTCCCCCTCCCCCTCTGCCCCCTTTAGACCAAGCACCTTACCTGTGGCACATCTTCTCGTATGCCCGTGAATCTATAAATTTAAAGAAACGGACGCTTTAATTGCATGCCATCCCCCCAAAAACAGGATCCGACTGACCGCCCTGAGTAGGAAATCCGTGAGAAACAATTCCAACGGGCGAGGTCGGTCAAAGGGCTGTAATTTTCGCACAGGTTAACCGATTTTCGTAAATCCAAGCTCAAATTGTTTGTATTCAGAATAGCTCCATTTTTTATTGGAACGTTTTTTTATTTCGAATTGAATTGTCGAAGGCATCCGTGAAAAACCCATTTTTGCACATTTTTCGGGCCAATTTATCCCCCCCTCCATTGAATAGTGCGGTCACATTTACCTCCAGACATAAATACAGACCCGAAGAATATATAAAAAAAATTAAAAAAAATCATGGACGGAATCGTGAGCCTTTTTTCCAATACTCCACTATACGCGATCCACAGCTAGACTCCACAAAATCATCTCAAAGCAAGCCATGAACCCAGTAGGCACTCTTAAAAAAGAAAGCGGAGAATACACTACAACGGAAGAGGAGACTTTATCTCTTTTGATAAAAACTCACCTACCTGGAGCAGTGGAACAACCAGCTCTGGCTGAACCCAATCATACCCCTAGGAGGGAAGACTGGGAAACAGCTAAGAAAATAGTCAGCAAAGAAAGGATTAGATGGGCAACTAGCCTCTTCAGCCCTTTTAAATCTGCTGGAAACGACGGCATACAACCCGTAATGCTGCAGAAAGGGATATATATATACTGCTGAACCCACTCAAAGACATGTTCCAAGCAAGTCTTGCCTTAGGCTACATTCCCCAAGCCTGGAGAGTGACTAAAGTAGTATTTATCCCTAAGTCTGGTAAGAGCAGCTATGCAGAAGCTAAATCTTACAGACCTATCAGCCTAACGTAATTCCTCCTTAAAACGTTGGAAAGATTAGTAGACAGGTACTGGAGGGAGGAAACCCTAACTTCACTCCCGATTCACAAATATCAACATGCTTATCAAACAGGGAAGTCATGTGAAACCGCCCTACACCAACTAGTGGGGAAAATTGAGAGAACCTTGGAGTACAAGGAGTACGCAGTCGGAGCATTTCTAGACATAGAAGGTGCCTTCGACAACACCTCCTACCACTCTATTGAAAGAGCAATGACAAACCACCAGATCGATAACACCACGATAAGATGGACTACGGCAATGCTCAACACTAGAGTTGTAAAAGTCAAGTTATTTGACAAGGAAAAGACAGTGCAGGCGACAAGGGGATGTCCGCAGGGAGGAGTTCTTTCTCCACTCCTGTGATGCCTCACAGTTGATGAACTGCTGATCCAACTCAATAACAAATGCTACTACACTCAAGGATACGCTGATGACATTGTCATACTGATTCAAGGTAAATACCAAAAAACCGTAGACAATGTAATGAAATCAGGACTAAAGATAACCGAAGAGTGGTGTCTAGAAAATAATCTTAGAATTAATCCCAGCAAAGCCACTCTCGTCGCTTTCACTCGTAGAAAGAATATCACGAACAGAATCAACATAAAACTGTTTGAGACAAATGTCAACTGGGAGAACGAGGTTAAGTACTTAGGTCTAACCATCGATTCCAAACTAACTTGGAACTCCCACTTAGACAAAACAATCATCAGGTGCATACAAACATTAGTAATTGGGAAAAGAGCCATAGGTAGTACGTGGGGGCTCAAACCGGAACTGACCCTCTGGCTGTACAAAACCATGGTTCGACCAATAATTTCATATGGAATAATCGCCTGGTGGCCCAAAATAAAACAAGCAACTGCGATCCACAAAATCAGCAGAATACAATATCTAGCTAATCGGTGCATCACTGGAGCCTTTAAAGGCACCTCAGGACAAGCACTGAATGCTATTTTAAATCTGCCACCTCTGCACATCTTCTTGGAAGGTGAAGCCAGAATGGCAGCCTACAGATTACAAAGTACTGGCCACTGGATGACCACAGCTAATAATCTAGGACATGGCAAGATCATATCACACATCAACAACCCAATATTAGAAATGGGTTCTGATCTTATAATCAAAGCCTATGACTTTGAAAAGAACTTTACTGTACACACACGTTGGAATCCGGACCAACTACCAACTCCAACAAATAAGAACATAATTTTTTACACTGATGGATCTAAGTTTGATGGGGGTACAGGCTCCGGTGTGTACAGTACCAATCCTAGAACCAACGAAAAAGTCAGTCTAGGAAAGTTTTGTAACATCTTTCAGGCTGAAGGACAAGCTATTAACGTATGCGCAAACATCAGCATAGAAAATAAGCTGCTCAATCGAGACATACACATTCTCTCAGACAGTGAGGCAGCTCTGAGAGCGCTAAACGCTTTCAATACTTCATCGAGACTGGTCAAGGAATGCAAATCCAAACTTCAAACCTTAAGCCAGGGAAATACAAAAATTATGCTGGATCCCAGGTCATCAAGGTATTGAAGGAAACGAGAAGGCGGACAAGCTCACAAAAGAAGCAACCCGTAATGCAATGACCGGTCCAGAACCTGGTCTAAGCATTCAGAAAAACCAAGCCCGCTCAGCCATTAATAAATGGGTCAATACCGCACACCAACTAAGGTGGAGAAACTACAATCAAGCAACACACTGCAAAAGATTGCTAAAAACTTCGAATCCACAAACCACCAAAACCCTGTTGAGACTGAACAGAACTAGAATCAAGCAAGTAGTCAGTCTACTAACAGGCACTGGAGCATTCAAAGAATTTATGCACAGGATCAATATCTATAGAGATGAACTTGTTTGCAGACTATGCCAAGAGGATGATGAAACAGCCTATCATATCCTCTTTGAATGCCCAGCATTAGAGCGTAAAAGACACCAACTCGATTGGAGACTTAACTCTATTGACAACCGCAAGCTAGTAAGGGACATTGCAAGTCTAGTAAAAGATACGGATGTCGGCCTGCTAACTTGAAAACTTCCGACAGTACAAAAAGCCCAAAGGGCTGATGTGCGCATGCCAGCAAAAGGCAGTCGTGGAATCTAATCTAATCTAATCTAATCTACTGTCATCTCTTCCTGCAACTCTTGTGGTGAATAATTTAGACTTTCAACTCTCCTCTCATTCAATTCCTTTTTAAAGTTTTCCACAAGCAAATCCATCCTATCCAATTGTATTTTTCACCCCTTGTTATCGCAGGTTTCCAGTTGATTACAGTTTTTCCTTATTTTGCCAGAATCTACTTCGAAAACTATATTACAGCAGTCACTTAGGTTCTCGTCTGTAGTAACGTAACAATTTTATATTTTATCCGCTATATTAACCGTGTAGCACGTGATATCGATGTGTGACACCGAACTTCTTCTAACAAATGTAGGGTCATCTCCTACGTTAGCTACTTCAAGTCCGTCTTGGGCTAGCCATTCCGTAAGTAGCTGTCTCCTTCTGTCTGCTAGTGGTGACCCACAGGCCTGTAACTTGGCATTAAAATCGCCACACACCAATATTTTCCTATACCTGCCCCTATTCCGCATATCCTGCCGCAGTCTGTCTAGCTCGTCTTTGAAATCAGTTATAGATATGTTCGGGGAAATGTAGCATCCGTAGACCACTAGATCCTGAGGTTTTATTCAAACGAAACCTGCACCCTCTCCGTATTCTTTTGTCCGCTTTGTTACTGATCCGAAAATTCTGATAGCTACATCTTCTATTTTACTTATAAACCATGGCCCATTTCTAACGAGGGATGCACCGATACGGGTTTTTTGGCCGATACCGATATATCGGCCGATACCGATATAATCGAGGCCGATGCGCCGATATATCGGCCGATATATTCTCATTGCTCTCACCACTACTTTTTGACTACATGCAAGCACGTGTGCGCCGCTGCTTGCTTGATTCGGGCGGGGTAATCCCCTAAATACGAACTCTAGCTTAGGTTTTCTTATGGAGGTGTCTTCTTGTCATTTCGTTTTAATAACGCAATTTAACACAGTCATTTTTTTTCTTGACCTATTATTTAGTATTGTTAACAATTTCTGATGATGTAAGACCTTGAAATGGCATCGCCTGATCGAATGGTTTTGCTGATAGACCGTGCTCTGTAGACTAGTGGTTACCACGTCTGCTTAGTATTCGAGAGGTCGTGGGTTCGATTCTCTTGGCAGCCTTCTTTGATTCAGGTTTTTAGGTGGTTTTCCTGAGTCAACAGAGTACCTTCTCTGAAGCGAATGTTGGGGCAGTACTTCTCCACCTTTCCTGGCCTCTCTTGCATTCTCCACCCATTCTGAAATATTCCCGTTATTGGCTGAAGAGGGACGCAAGGGGCCTCCAGCTGAGGGAATTTAAATGACCCTGAACCTTTACCTTTTTCTTTTTTGCTGATGCAGTGCATTCCAGAAGCTGGAAGATATTTCGCTGCATGGTGCAACACACTGGATGGAGAGCCTAATGTTTTTACATAATAATTTACAAAAAATGAATTTTCAATATTAGATAGTAGTTATATTTTATACTCCACAATGATTATTTACATTTTATTGTTCATTTCTTATAATAAATATTAAAATATTAAATATTGAAAGGAAATTCACTTTTGCCGATATATCGGCAAAAAGGAAGGTCGATATGACCGATACCGATATATCCCTAATTCGGCCGATATGGCCGATATGCCGATACCGAGTATCGGTATCGGTGCATCCCTATTTCTAACTGAGTTCTTATTTGGTTCCATAATTATAGCTACATCAATTTGACGGTCTAGCGTTGTTTTCGGTAGTAGTTCCATGGCTTCTCTATTTCAGTTTAGATTAGACTGTAGAAAGTTAAACCATTATTGGTATGTTTTGGAGCACTCTCTTTTCCTAACTGACTTTCGCTATGATTTTACTGTGGCCGCTTGATGGCTTGGTCTATTGCAGTCATAACAACAGGGTTTGTTTTTACATTCTTTTATGCGATGCCCATTCTCCTTCCCACATCTTAAGCACGTTCCTTTTAGTGTAAACCTTTCCTGCTCGCATGGAATCACCATTTCATTTATTATGCAGTTAGTCCAGCCAATTTTTAATTTTTCCCTGTTTACCAGAACCTTAGCTAAATCTGTTCTCAGGCTTATTGTCGCAACTTGGGTATTCGATCGTCTAGCCTCCTTCAAAGTATGCACTCTCAGATAATGATCTGCATTTTCAGAGAGAGTCTTACTTACAGCCGTAAGTACATTCTCTTTCGTCGTTATAATATCAATGTTTCTGATAATGAGCGTTTTACCACCTTATCTCAAGTAGTTGTTTTACGGAATTCTTAAAAGTATTGGCCGCCCCCTGCTTACGTTCTCTTAAGTTAATACGCATTGGGCCATTCTGCGTTTCATCGATTTTATCGACCTGGATCTCCATTTCGTCAATGTTTATCCCCTCTTTTAATGTCTTTAACATTGCCTCGTAACTTGTTCCTGTTTCGGTGTTGGGTTTCAACTTGATCACCTTTACATCCCTCTTTCGCCTTTGCTTCCTCCACCACCACCAGCATTTCGTGAAATTGTATAGCCGTAACTTGTATTTCAAATTGCACTGGTTCATTTTTGAATAAAAGTTCCAGAATCTTTCTTACTTTGTCCACAATCTTTTTCGAGGTGGATGCAACCGAGATCTATCTCGATTTAGATTTGGCTAAACTTTTCTTTAGAAGTACCGTGGTTTCTAGCTGCTCCTTTATACATTCTTGGTAATTTTTTTCTCCCCAGTTATTTGTATTGACCACGAATGTATGGAATTCATGTGATTTCTCCTCCTGTATATTATCATCTGTGTCTATGTTGTCTATCACACTCGTATCGGAGATGCAGATAATCCTCCTTTCCTGTAGGATTGCCAGAGCTTTTACCATCCCTGGTGTCTGTTCTGTCAGTCTTTTGAGCAGATTTCCTTTCTTAGCCCCTTTCCTGTCAGCGAAGAGCACCTTATCGTAGCCTTCCTTGTGCTTGATCGGGTTGCCTACTACTAGTGTTGTACTTTTGTGGATTTTTTCGTCCCATTCCGAGTTTATGAGGTCTGCTATTACACAATGCTCCTCTGTATCAGGTAATTGCTTTATCTTTTTTATTTGACCTTTTTTAGCTAGTTGTTCAGCATATGTATTACCAGTCTGTGTACCTATCCCTCTAGTTTACCTAGTTTCTTCTTCGTTAGGCTCCAGATTTTCAACTCCTTGATGTCTAATGTCCTTTTCTTTACAGTAGGATTCCATTGTTCTATATAACCATAATGTTAGTTCTTCTGTCAACATCTCCATATACATATTCAAACGTAGTGCGGACTCCTCCAGTTCCTGTTTTGGCCTGTAGCTATCTTCGACGGTTTTCTGTACTGTTAGGGCGTCTCTTCTAATTTCCTCGATTATCTTCTTTACAATACCCATATTTTTGTTATTGCTGTTGTAATCTTCTTGACTCTTGGATACAAATGTGGGACTATCCTTCGCTTTCCTCCTTTTGGAAGGTTTTTGGCCCATTTTACGTTGTTTTCCATTATATCAGTCGTACGGTTACTACTACAGGGGCTGATATTCAATACGCCTTGTTGAAACACTTCTATTTCGTTTTCGTTCTCTTCGTCGTCGTTTCTGCGTCCTGCAGATTGCCTTTGAATGGCCAAGCGATTTTGCCACTCCATCATCTCTTCCTCATTTGGTAGGAATAGCCGCCTAGGAGGTGTCCTATTAACTTTGTTGCTCCTCGCAAAAGGGTCAGAGGGTGCCAGGATGTCTTTTCGTCTAGTCTGAACACCATCGCTTTGCTCTGGAGCGGTTCTCAGAATTGACAGCTGCTTTTTGCAAACTTCTTCCTTCTCTGCAGTTTTGGACTATTTTAATACCTCGCTTTCCTTCTCCATTTTAGCGCCATCCTGGTTGGTATCGCTCATTTCGCTTTATTCATTGTAAGGGTAGCCAGCCCCTATGCTTACTACAAAATAGCTTTTTAAACTTCCAAGTCGCTATAAGCGAGTTCCAAGTATGTATTCAGGTTCGTGCAGAACGGCCTTTGGTGTCCTCCGCAGCTGGGTCCGCGCAGGTGTGGGACCGAGCGTCCATAGCATTCCCGCCTTTATCTAGCAGGGGTTCCATGTCTTTGCATCGTCCAAGCTTCGGGGTGGATGGTTCCCACCACTGCGTACCCCATCCTAGGATGACACGGTCACGGGTACGCTTCAAGATGATGCTCCGACAAAAGGTATCCTTGATAGGAGAAGGATCTTTCCAGACTCCAAAGTTCCTGTGTCACGCCCGTAAATTGTCCGTGTTTATGGCATAGGTTGTCTCGTTTTTTGTTTCATGAATATAAGCCTTGCTGTGAAATTCCGAGTACCGTCTCACTTGTGAGTTTAGTGGAATTTCACATCGACCGATGGTGGAATACATTCAAAAGAACATGCTGCATCGTCGTTTTTGTCATATGAGATATTCCGCAGCAAGAAATTAAAGCAGTTAGTCTGTTCTATGGGCTCATCGACAATTAGAATGTTTGCTCTAGTTGTACCAATTCCTCAAAAAGCCATTACATTTGTGTCTGACGTCAATACTTCTATACTCTACCTTTGCAGGTAATATTCAACCCACGCATCGATTCTTGTAAATTATCCTCTGTATATACTATTAAGACCTGATCGTCAGAAAGCAACGCGCCTTTATAATTGTCTTGCAGTGCGGATGCCAATGGTCACCCCTGTTTTACTCCAGAATTAATAGTTGTCGTTTAATATTAGTAGTTTTTTTGGTTGTTGTTGGTATGTCGATCCCAATTTTGTTGTCATTTTATAGGCGTTGAACAAGTTCTAGGAGATATTAAAGAATGTGTATCTCGGTTTACTTTGTCAAACGCCCATTTGTAATCTATAAAGAAGATATATGAGGGAGGTTGAATTCTTAACGCTATTCGAATATACAGTCACAGCAAGTTCTGTCATTTCTAAAACCATGTTGAGTTTTGGGGAAAAATATTTTTTGCTATCGTCCTGTGTCATCTAAATCCGCCAAGGTCATTAGTGCTACGATGCTACAATGTATTATATTTTAGTAAACATATTAAGGTCTTTAAGACAGTTTACAGTGTTATTTATGGAGACAGAATTGTTCACAAGGGCTCTTTTGAGAGAATCTGATATGATGTGTATTCGTGGTTGTATTTAATACAGTCTAATATTGTCGGTTGCAATGTGATTGGCATATTGCACATATTGCAGATTTCGGAATTTGTTTCTTTTTTCAATATATGTTTGTGTGTTGCATATGCATGGTACTGGTAATGTACTAAATGTAATAATTGATAATTTTTGCTACTGTATTTTAGATAGTAATTATAAAACTTTATGCTTCACCACATACGAGTACAAATCATTATTTTATTTTCTAGGTAATTAAAATTATATACTCAAATGAATTATTTATTTACTAACATGTATGATGCCCATTTTATACTTTATTGATGACAATATTTATTTTATTATAGCGGCTAGCTCATGTCTGAAATCTCTATCTGCAGGGTTGAGTCTCTACACCTTTGAAATTAATCCTTTGTATGATAAAGGCACAAGTATGGCAAAGGATCAAATTTTCATATTATAACATCAAATTATCTAGTGCGAAACGTACATAAATTGCAACATACATTTACTTTTAAAAGAAACCAACTATTAATAAATTCATTACGGGTAAGTAAAACAATGTACTCTCTTTATTCACGTAATCTAGCAATTCCTGTTTATTAGTTTCCAAGTCAACAATACGACGCCTTATCCAAAGTGGACTGGATTCAAATTCTCAGTTGGACGCCGCAATGCTCCTCTGCCTCAGCTTTGGACCCCCAAAGCAAAGATTATATATCTATATGTACCTAGATATCTAAACTCGATAAACGTGAGATCACGCTGAATGTACTACTGTACGCGAGTTATGTAGTATTAAACGCTGACTCCTAGTAGATAAAGTTTATCTCCTTGCCGGAGCCGCATTGTATTATCTTATCATGTGCTGATGTATTTCCTATGCAGAGATTACCTGCAAGGCAGCTTCTGTATTTAGTTTAGTTCGTAGCTGCATGTCATAATTAAAACTTGTATTGTTACGACTCCGTCGGTAATTTAAGTTTTTTAATAAAGAACATTTTTAAAAACTTGTATCGACGTTAAACAAACATCAATGGCGCAGTCTTGTGGATTTTTGGCAAATTAAGAGCGAATATCTTAATTTCCAAAAGAAACCTGCTACTCAACCCCGCTGGTCCGAAGCATTTCAACAATCAAATGCCGAAGCCCCGCAACTGAAGTTGGTACCGCCGAGCGGAAGGAACAAGCATCGTCCGAAGTCGAGGCACCACCAATTCCAGTCACCCCCATTCATTGTGAATGCCTGATTATTGGAATCGCCCCTTAAACAACGCAGCTATGAAAGCGTAAGCGTAAGATTTTACATATTGCAAGTGAAAGTGCAACGATTTGCTTTTATTGAATAATTTAATATTTACTAACATTATTAGCTTTAAGCAATTAGTTCTAAGATTGGGTAAGTGCAAAACGAGATGAGATACTGGCGTACACGTTAGGTGTGCTTAATAATTCAGCCAATCGACTTTGCACTTATGCGTAGGTACCCTGATTAGGTTAATTTTAAGGCCCTACTAACGTAAAAATAAATAATTAATGATTGATACGGACACTTCGTCAGAAAGTGAATCCGAACCAGTGAACATATTTGAACAATCAACTTTAGTAAATCGCGTTATTTTAAGACCTCCACGTTTAACGATGGCAAACGAACAAAATCAAGTGCCTGTAGAACAGCTAGAACAACCGCAACCGCGAATATTTAATGCGTACTCACCTGGATTTCATATGAGTATCTTAAATGAAATACCTACATTTTCCGGAAATCCATCCGAACTAAGTGAATACATTCGCGCTGTCGAAGACATCTTTGTACAATTTTGGCAAGCTCAAGATCCAAACGCATATATAAATAAACTATTGTTATCTGCTGCTAGAAACCGCCTAAAAGGTGCAGCGTTAGAAATTGTAACAGGATACATTTTCATTTCATGGGCAGATTTAAAATCAACTTTAATTAGCAATTTTGGAGATCAAAGGTCTGAATTAAATTTACAAATTGACATGACTAGACTCAAACAAAGTACTAGAGAATCACCAATCGATTTCTTTAATAAAGTCAGATCGCTTTTAGCAATTTTAAACTCAAAAATTTCACTGGGAAACGAAGCCCAAGATATTAAAGATTATAAACTAACATCATCAAAGGACTTAGCGTTAAAAGTATTTACAAGTGGTTTATTGGAACCCCTCGGTAGCTTTACAAGAGGCAGAGCACCTCAATCGTTAGAACAGGCAATTACAATTGTTAAAGAGGAATTAGACATTCGTTATTTTCAAGGTTTAAACAAAAATAACCCCCCGAATAATTTCTCGCAACCAAAATTTTCATTGCAAAGACCACCTACTTTTCAAAATTATCAAAAACCATTCAACACGCAACCGTTAACGCATACTTTAACACATCCAAACTATAACCAACAAAATCATTTTGCCAATTCAAGGCAACCACAGTTTAAACAAAATGCTACACCTACATTTAATTACGGAAATCAAAGTCAAACTCCTAATAGACAATTTCAAAAACCTCCAACAGATGTTTTCGCCCCAAAACGAAATTACGTACCAACATTTAAGCCAGAACCCATGCAGACAAGTACGATACAAAAACGTCCTGCATCGCAACAATTCAAAAGAACACAACCACCACGACCATTAAATCAAAATTTCAATTCAAACTTCCGACCAACTAATTACATACAACAATCTAATCAACCGCGAAATTTCCATGCCCAAGAATTATTTAACACTGATTTTTCCGAAACCGGATACTTCCAGGAGTTTCTAACTGAAAACGTTGAACCAAATTATGAATATTACAGTCAAGATACTGAATCACATCAAGAAGAATTAGACCAAACCCTTGACTTCTTCCAAGAACCAGAACCAAATTCAGAATACGAGGAACCCGAAAATGCCGTAAATTTTCGCTAAAAGCCTCGGTCGAATCTTTTTCAATCAACCCAAAATCGAATTTACCCTACATTGTTATTCCAAAAACAAATGACAAGTTACTAATTGACACAGGAAGTTCACGCACAATTCTTTCACCTGAATTTGCATATAAACATTTCCCGGAATTAATATATGAACACCCTTTCGAAATCACCACCTCTCATGGAACTACCCATCACAATTTAGTTGCAAATGTGCCTATCCAAAATTTATTTTCTGAAGAAGGAACACATTTATGTTACCTGTTTAATTTTCACACAGAATACGTAGGATTAATAGGAACGGATTTATTAGCTAACCTACCAGCAAATATAGACTATAAATGGATGCACATCCAAACCGATAAAACAACAATACCCTTTTTCTACAATCGGCAAAAATTAAAAATTGAGGAACAAAAACGCAATCAATGTAATTTTTCAAAAATTAAACCGTCTAAAACTAGCCTAAAAATTATTGAAGTACCTCCCCGTACAGAACAAATTGTCGTATTACCTGCCGTAGGAAAAGATGGCAATAAACTAGCTCCAAAGATACATTTTACCGAACATATTTCTATGCCTTCAGCTATTGTAGCATTAAAAAATAATTGGTTTCGAACTAGCCTGATAAATACATCTGATAAACCTCAAACCCTAATTATTTCTCAACCTCTTATTTTAGAAGAATACACCCCTACTAAAGACAACATCCAAATCAATAATCATAACGAATCAATAACCAATTTAAAACAAATACTTTTTCAAAATTTAAAATCAAATTTAAGACTAGATCATTTAAATGATGAAGAACGAACGTTACTAACAAATCTTTGTCTAAAATATAAAGAAATATTTTACTCTCCTGATATTCCTTTATCGTCAATGAATTTACCTAAGCACCATATTAGAACAAAAACCGATACACCAATTTTCACGAAAATATATCGGTATCCCCACATACACCGTCAAGAAGTCAAAAGACAAATCGACAAAATGATAAAAGAAGACATAATAGAACCAAGCGAATCACCGTACAATTTCCCCATTTGGATCGTTCCAAAAAAATTAGATGCCTCGGGAAAACAAAAATGGCGCATCGTCATCGATTACAGACGCCTTAATGAACAAACTATTGACGACAAATTTCCTTTACCGAGAATAGAGACTGTATTAGACAATTTAGGCAGAGCTAACTATTTCACAACCCTTGATTTAGCTTCCGGTTTTCACCAAATTCAATTAGAAGAAAAAGATAGAGAAAAAACAGCGTTCTCTACTGAAGAAGGCCATTGGCAATTTAAACGCCTCCCTTTCGGTTTAAAGAATTCCTCTGCCAGTTTTCAAAGAGCAATAAACACTGCATTAACAGGATTAACCCCTAACCAATGTTTAGTTTATCTAGATGACATAGTCATTTTTTCAAATTCATTACAAGAACATATCACCCGGCTAGAAAACGTATTTAAAAAGTGTAGAGAAACAAATATCAAAATTCAATTAGACAAATCAGAATTTCTCCACAAATCAATAAAATATTTAGGACACATTATAACCCCTGAAGGAGTTAAACCAGACCCTTTAAAAATCGAAGCAATAAAAAATTTCCCTTTACCTAGTACCAGAACTGAGATAAAATCATTTTTAGGACTTTTTGGCTACTACAGAAAATTTATCAAAGATTGCGCGAAAATAACTAAATTTCTAACTCATTGTTTAAAAAAGGAAAACAAAATTATTCACACACAAGATTTTATAGACTCCTTTGAACATTGCAAAAATCTTTTAGCTAACGAGCCGATTTTAAAATACCCAGACTTTACGAAGCCTTTTGAACTGACCACAGATGCCTCAAAATATGCACTTGGCGCAGTTCTTTCACAAGAAGGAAAACCAGTAAGTTACGCTTCACGAACACTCAATGACACAGAACAAAAGTATAGTACTATAGAGAGAGAATTATTAGCTATAGTATGGGCAACAAAACAATTTAGACCTTACTTATTTGGCACCAAATTTACCCTTTTTACAGATCATAGACCATTAGTTTGGCTACGTAATCTCAAGGAACCGAACTCGAAATTAACGAGATGGGCTTTGAGACTAGAAGAATTTAATTTTGATGTAAAATATGTACCTGGAAAAACTAATAAAGTGGCAGATGCCTTATCCCGAATCCAAATTCACCCCTTATCAGTCACTGAAGAAATTCTAGACGATATTGACAGAATTATAGATAACCCCAGTAGACTCGATACACCTATTTTTGAAGAACCAAATTGTAGTATGATACCTAACCGTTCAGAAACCCCTAACATCGACGACCTTTTCGAAATACCTATTGTCACAACGCCTATAAACGATAGAGAAAATTCATTAGTGGACACAGTTCACACTCAAGAAAGCTCAACCCCCGCAATCGATATCAGTGAAAAACCTCTTCAGCATTTTGGCAAACAAATTGAATTTATCGAAGCTAATTTGCCCAGAAATATTCAAGTCACTAAATTCGATGGTAATGTACATTATTCAGTTTTTGTAAACCCCAATAATAAACGATTAAAATTTAGCGAATTGCTGATAGAACACTGCGAACCTAAAGTTCATTATTATTGTCATTTCCCCAACGACTCTGTATACCAAGAATTTTCAGAATATGTAAAATCAATCACAAACGAAAATACACCCAAATTCCACCGATGTATGACTCAAGTCAGATACATCACAAATCTAGACGAGCGACAGCAACAAATTGCAAATTATCATTATGGAAAAACAAATCATAGAGGAATTTTAGAAACTATAGAACATTTACAACGTAAATATTACTGGAAAGGAATAAATACAGACATAAAGAATTTCATTAATAATTGTCAAAATTGTAGTACCCAAAAATATAATAGGAACCCCATTAAGCAACCGTTACATTTAACCCCAACCTTTAATCGTCCTTTTCATACCGTACATATGGACATATTCCAGATCAAAGGAATAAAATATTTGACACTTATAGACGCCTTCTCGAAATTTGTCCAAGCCTATCAATTGCGATCTAGCAACATGATCGACGTTACCGATAGACTCTTTTACTACATTACTACTTATACTGCCCCCAATGTTTTAATTGCCGATAATGAATTTAACAACCAACCATTTATGCATTTTTTACAATTACATAAAATTCAGTTTCACGTTACAACACCGCACCACCACCAATCGAATTCCCTTATAGAACGTTTTCATTCAACGCTTATCGAACATTACAGGCTTTTAGGAGAAATGCCAGAGCAGAGAAAAATTCCTTATTGTGTCATGGCTTATAACCATTCGATACATTCAAATTTAAAATTAACCCCATTTGAAATACTATTTGGTCACACAGACGGACAAAATCCTTTTGACTTAGATTACGAAAAAACTTTTATTGAAGACTATGTAAATAATCACAAAGAAAAAATGAAACATTTATATGACAACATACAGAATAAACAAATAGTCACCAAAGAAACACGGAACGAAAAAATTAATCAACCCCGAAAAACAAAAACATTTAAATTAGGAGACCAAGTATACATTAAAACTAACAATAGAAATAAAAAAGAACCCAAATTTACAGGACCTTATATAATTGACAAAGTTTACGAATATGATACTTATGACCTAAGAAATATTCCTACGAATGCCATCCTCAAAAGACATGCAAATGAATTGATGCCATTTCCAGGACAATTTCGGTCATCCTCCTCTTCCTCACCTGGAACGAGTGCACAAGCGACATAACAATGAAGACTTTAACTGACAACCCTGGATTATACCCCTTACAAAAAGGTAAAGCACTACTCAAAGAATCTGAATGGACTTTGATTAAAATTCTTGACTATACACCCATGTTAAATAACTACCAAATTCTTAGAGAAAATCTCTTAAAATCAATTTCACTTCTAGAAAACAGAAATTACCCCTTAGGACACAGACGCTTTGTAGAATTAAAAGATATCTTAATTAACCATAATAATCAGTTGTTAATTCTTAAACAATATTTAAATAAAGCTGATCAATTATTAGACCAATTATTTCCTGAAACTCAAACTAGGCAAAAACGAGGATTAATAGATGGACTAGGTACCGCGATAAAATTTGTCACAGGCAATTTAAACGCAGAAGACGGACAACATTATGAAAAAATGATATCCAAATTAACACACGATTCTGAAATCCAGAAAAATTCATTATTAGAACAAGCACAGATTTTAAACAGCACTTTATCATCAATAAAGACCCTTTCTGAAAATCAAAAACTATTAAATGATAATCTAAATAAAATTCTTCTCAACAATGTGAAAATAGAACAAGTAATAGCTGAAACATCAACTTATTCGATAATCAATCAATCCATACAATCGCTTCAATTGTTTATTAATTTTTGGATAGAACTAGAAACAGCTCTAACTTTTGCTCAAAGGCAACAATTGCACATTTCCCTTATAGATAATAACGAACTTATCCAATCACTTAACAACATAACTAAACATTTAAATCAACTTCAAGACCATAAGATAAAGAGCTTAGCCCTTCCATATCAAGGAACTCATGAAAACATCCACTTATACGAATCCATTATAACTACAAAAGTTTACCAAAAGAATAACATTTTTGTATTCATTTTCGAAATCCCATTGGTTAAACCCTTCTTCGAATACCAATTAATAAAGCTAATTCCCTTTCCTGTTCAAATTGAAAATAATAAATTTCGTATGATTATACCTTCTTATAACACATTACTGTATAACACAAATTTAAGCATTCCTGTTGAAATCAATCATTGTCAACAGACGTCACTAAATTATTATTTTTGTGCTCACGATAATCATTTCAGCATTCCGAATTCCAAGCTATGCGAAACGCAACTTCTGTCTTTTCTTGGCAATCAAACATGTCAACCATATACCTTTGAGTTGACCTCAGTAAAAACCCTGAAAATCGATACAGCAACGTGGCTAATTAGTTCACCGACTAAAATTGTTCTAGATACACAATGTAATCAGATAATAAAGAAAATGGAAATTATAGGAACAAGATTAATACATTTAACGCCTGATTGCTCCGTTCTAATAAACCATGACGAATTACTGTTCGCTATGAAGTCCTCTTCAACTAAAGAAATAGATTTAAATTTACCAAGTATCAGTAAATTACAGATCTTTGATTCTCAAGTAGTCAATATTTCAAAAATTGATTTGACACCTGTTAATACGCAAGAATTAGTCAAAAGTCAACTAAGACTCACTCAACAAAAGGAAAAACTACTCCAAAGTGACACAGCAATTATGCCGAGCTTACATTTAGGCTCATTTATTATAATATGTATAATCTGTATTAGTATTATAAGTAGCATAGTATATGTATATTGTAAACGTGACTCTTTGAAAACGAAACTAAGAACCTATTTTGAAAAACAAAATGAAAACTCAAGTTTAGAAAATAAAGTAATTAGTTCATCTTTGCTACAATGCAAAACTTAAACTTAAATATAGTTTCCCTATATTTAAGATTCTTTGCGCGGAAGAGTTATGTAGTATTAAACGCCGACTCCTAGTAGATAAAGTTTATCTCCTTGCCGGAGCCGCATTGTATTATCTTATCATGTGCTGATGTATTTCCTATGCAGAGATTACCTGCAAGGCAGCTTCTGTATTTAGTTTAGTTCGTAGCTGCATGTCATAATTAAAACTTGTATTGTTACGACTCCGTCGGTAATTTAAGTTTTTCAATAAAGAACATTTTTAAAAACTTGTATCGACGTTAAACAAACATCAATCGCGCGTGACAGATAGAGTAAGTCATTGCCTTAATTTAGAAATATAGCTGACCAAACATTGGTTCATAGCAAATGTATTCGCTGCATGTTTGGACCAGCGAATTTGCAAACCGCACAGATAAACGGAGATAATAATCTAGGAAAGAGATTATTCTCAGCGTGTTATTTGTAAACAGAGTTCAAGTTTAGTATACTGCAGTCAGGTTGGCCACCAGTTGCAAGTAAAATTAAAGATTACACCTTCATTTGAAGCTAGTTTTGACGACATTTCCCTAACTATTTCATAGCAAAATGTAGTTTGTATTATTGCTAGTAAGTGAGTTAACTATTGTTACACGTCATTTATAACTCATATCATTTTTAATAAATAAGCAACAAGTGAACAATGCATAACCTGCAATAAAAAAGCTTGAAGATTTTGGTGTGTTTTGCGTGGTGTTTGATAAAAAGTGATTAAATATTAATTAATTCCACTTTAAACCATGCCACTAAGTCGATTATATGTTACTACAAGTTATGCATTGTTGATTCACTTATTAAAAATTATATGACTTAAAATCGACATGTGGCTACTTAATGTTTCTAAAACAGTAGTTAAGGCTGGGGTTTGAAACGAAGAAAATTCACCGATCGCCCCTCTCTCTTTATTGTGCTGTGCGGTGCTGGTATCTGTATTGATATAGACACACTCAAATTTTCCAATGTAAAATTTCTACCGCAGCTATTCAATTTATGCAAAGGTTTGTTTCTCTGCTGAGCAGGTGCGCTCTAAGCAGGTGTGGGTCAAAAACGCGGACAGATGTTTTTGCCGGTGCAGATAAATTTAACATTATTTTCTGATTTTAAGTAAAATAAGTTTCTTGGACTTTGCATGTATGTATTATCGAAAACCTCATTTTACCTTGAAGTGTAAAGACCGATGCCTTATGCTTCTTGGCCTTTCAGTCATTATAATTAAACAAAAATCAGTAAAATACCAGGCATAGATAGAATAAACGGGAACCAAATAATATTTAACTGATTCTAGACAAATGCTGAATCTATTATATACAATGACCGAAAAAAAGTCGGCGTAATATTGGAAAAAAAATTATTTTTGATTTTTCAAAAAAACTTTTTACGTCAATAATTTGTGTTTGTCCAAAAACCTATTTAGAACCTATCATATATACCGAGTGATATTTACTTATGTAGAAAATAGAGTTTTTCGAAATTGTCAAAATCCAAAAATTGCTATTTTTCGAAAATTAAGTAAGATTTCAATGAGATTTTTTTAGAGTGTATTATTTTTAGCTAACTGAACAATCTCAAGCCAGAAAACACGAATTTTTTTAAATTTAGCTAATTATTAATTTTTAAAACTTCTATCTTTCAAAGCTTCACATGCCAATACTTAATATCAAAATAAAAATTTTTTATGTGAAAACTAAAGATTTATAATTGGAAAAAATAATACAAAATGTTAATTACGTCTCTAGATTTTTTTATCATTTACCGAAAAGTAGTATGTTTGCATAATTTTTTGGTTTTTTATGCAAGGCGCTTTTTAGGAGAAACATTTTTCAATTCTAATTAATATCTATTTAAATGGCTTCTAGAAACTCTAATCTGTTAATGAATTACTGTTACAAAAATCCAGTAAATGTTTTCTTACAGTTGTCTAGATAAGATTTTTTTTATCCAATTCACATTTCTAAAAAATACTAATTGTCGGTAAATAATAAAAAATTTTTAAGAAGTAATTAACATTTTAAATTATTTTTTGAAAAATTTACTCTTAAAGGGATGAAAAGGGGTAAACTGTGTTTTCACGAATTTCTCAGTATCTCTTAGACCCGGTAAGATATCGACTTGGTGTTTGCTTGCATAAGTATCCAATGCAAATGTCTAAAAACGCATTTTTGGATTTTGCCCTATTCAAACCTTAAAGTGCGAATTTGCATTTGGGGTGAAGTATAGAAACCCTTATATCTCCTGTGATTGTTAAGTTAGAGCATTCTTTTTTGGTAAATAGATGTGTTTTTTAAATATTTACAAAGGGGTTTTAGAGTATTTTTTAAATTTCACTCCTGAAGCGGTAAAAACGGAAAACCGAAAATGGGTAGGGAGTTAAAATGGATTCATTTCAGGATAAGACTGACTGAAATAATTTTTCGAAATTTTACCCCTAAGGGGTGACAAGGGGTAAACTGTGTTTTCACGAATTTCTAAATATCTTTTAGAATAAAATGGGAGGATTTTTGAAATTCCACCCCCAAGTGGTGGAAACGGATATCCTGCTATAATATATGAATACAACATTTAATAAGTACATTTATTTTTGATTTTATCAAATTTTTATATTAAAACTATACCTATCTAAACAAGGGGTACAACAATTACATACACATTTCCAAGGGAGTACGTGAAGCATAAAAGAGTTAAGGACTTTTTTTTAAAAGATATTTTCCGTTTTACCAACAATATTTTTTTGCAGCCTTTGATAGTTTAGCATATTGAGTAAGAGGTGAGGGTGGCACTCCAGAACTCGTTTAATATTTAAAAGAAAACACAAACATTTGTAGTCCGCACGAAGAACGGGCATCTTGCTAGTCTGTAGTAAATTAAGCAAGAAAGTACATACGTATTACGTAAAAAACTAATCTGTTAATACATTATTATTTGTAATAATAACATATTTATTTGTAATAATTGTACGTGAAGATATAAACTACAATTTAATTTTAAAAAAAGTTTTTGGTAGCGGGAACGAACACAGGTCTCCTTAACTAAAGTCAGGTATCCTAGCAAATACACTATACAGGGTTATAATTTCTGTTCTTCAACCAGCTATATACTTCGCAAATTCATGATATTTAAGTCAAAATGCACTATTATTTTAATGGCTGAATTTTTATCAGTAATAATGTATTAAGGGCAAATGATTTTGCCGGTACAAATGTTTTACGAAAGTTTCTTGTTTTGGCAACGTCACAAGACAAACTAACTTGATAGGTAAGGAAATTTGTCAAAGTTGTTTTGTTGAGGGCATTTCCAAAAAACAACAAATCGTGAATAAAACATGTTCCGAGCAAAATCATGAGCCCGAAACACATTTTGTGGAGTATTTCCCAAATATGGGTTCATTTTGTATCAGTATACAATGAATATAACATTTATACTGATTCACAATGACAGTTTAATGACGTTTTTCAAATGCCACATTGCTTAAAACAACATATTTGGTGGTTTCCATGAATACAAGTGGTTAAAAAAACTGATAAAATCCCAAGTAAAAATTTTGATTTATTGCCACTATAAAAACACGTGATTGGTTGAATTTTGGAAAATTATGGCTTTTGATTGAATAATAGGAGATGCGGGAAATAGTCAGTAGTTATATCCCTAGTGCATTCTGTATATTCGAGTATTTCTCGAGAACGCTTCGCGTTCTCGAGAAATACTCGAATATACAGAATGCACGCCGGGAATATTGCAAGACTATTCTTCGAAGAAATGTCATCTTTTGTATACCACACTATTCATTTTTAAAGAGGTTTCAGTTTTCTTTCTGAAATTTCGTGTGTTTGCTTTTCTTCCCGCAAATACTCGATATTGCACTTGTGCAAATACCCGGGTATTGCACTAGTGCAAAATATTCGCTGTATTCGACTCGGATTGGTTCAAAATTTGAAAATTGATTGATGGGATTGGTTTATATTATCTGAGGGGAATAGTCACTAAAATTAGTTCAACAGTAAATTATTATTTAAATATTACCACATTGGAAATGAGATGACCACTTTCTAACAGATTATTATAATCATTACAAGATACTATCAAACAAATAATTTTTAAAATTGTTTTATTTATACATTACATACCTACATTCAACAGTTTTGTGTTGAACGCCATAATTAAACTATTTAGGTGATTCTTATAAAACATCTATAAAATAATGCTTTTTAGTAGGCCGTATCAAAGTTAGAAACAAATAGGAATTTTTATTAAAATTAATATTATAAATTATTTTATTTGTTTAAAAAATACGATTTTGTAACTAAACAATCAAAAGTAACGACTAACGCGTACAGCAGCTGAACAAGTCAGGTTAAAAATGAGTTTTTTTTTAATGTTTAATCATTTTCATTATCGTTTCCATAATGCTGCATATTGTACGACTATACAGTGTGGTAAAAAAATGTGGAACACCTGAAATATCTTGCTTTGTTTGCATTTTTCTCGAAAATTACTTTTTAGGATACTGCATTGGTAACTAGCGTTTACATAGTTACAAACGAGTCCGGTAGATAAAATTTACCGGCCTAGACCAGTAGCAGTAGAACTACTACTGGTCTAGGAAGGTAATTTTTATCTACCGGACTCGTTTGTAACTGTAACTGTGTAAACGCTAGTTACCAATGCAGTATGCAGTATCCTAAAAAATCTTATATGATACACGACCGGTAGCATTTTTATGGCCTTTCCAAACAAGTATTGGCGCGGCCATAAAAATGTTGCTACCGGTCTAATAACGTAAATAGCTATTATGCAACTTCATAAAACTTTTATACTACAATACTTAAAACGATGTGCTCGTCCACTTCCTCGAACAAAGAATAAGGGTTGTCATTTAAAAAAATTACCCCAATTGGCCCTGCTGGTGTACGCCACTGTACATAGTTCTAAATTATTTCAAAAGATAGCAAATTGACAATGCTTTTTGACTCCTTCAAGCGTTTTTGCTACAAAACAAGATTTTGCAAGATATTTCAAGTGTTCCAGACTTTTGTACCCCACTGTATAATATTTTTATAAGAGACTGAGTTTGTGACAATGTAAAGCAAATTGGTTCCCAACAACTCTATAATATAACTGTTATAAAAGTAAGAGAAAAGTCTACTTTAATGACAAGTTTTAGTAGTAATGACTTTTAAGACGGTTTCCGAAAAACATTCTTTTTCAACCTAAAAATAAATATTCTTCAACAATTATTTTCTTCATAATTTATATTTCGTTCTAAACGTTTCTGTTCTACTATTAATTATTACTTATAGCAAAACAGCTAGAAATCCGGGCTCTAATAATAATCATCCACTGTCACTCGTATTCGCGATTTACCGTATTGCAAATTTCGCATTTCCGACAGCATTGCAAAGTTGAAATTTACCGCAGTTCGTGCCATGTTCACACCCTTGGTTTTGTTAGAGTTCCTATATAGTACAAAAGTTGAGACAACGCAAATGCCAGCTGCCATTACTGTTCCAAAAATAAATGATAGCATACAAGGCCAGAGTTGTCTTTCTTAGTATGTGTCACCTATGAATTTAATTACTTGTCACTTTGACAATGTCAAAAAATAGTTAATTTAAAACGTTTATGAAAACTACACTGGTAGGTATCTACTACGGATCCTGTATAGGTAATCTTTGAGAAAGAGTTGAGACAACGTAAACGAAGTAGGTACAGCATTGGATTTTAGTTTTCGTTTGCCACCCAGACGCACTTTTTCCCACCGAGTCTGGTTCTACTTGCGAGTGTTCAGTTTATATTTTTCAACTATTCAGCTCTTAGCTTCTCGTTTTTGGGAATTTGTGTCAATTGATATAAAGCCCCGTTCGAATCTACTTTTGAAGCGAAAAATGCAACAACCCGTATTTCAAAAACTGTAGAAAAATAATTATTTATGTAACTAATTTTTAAGTAAATTCTATATACACACTTACAATTCTGCAAGATATGCTATTTAAAGAACTATTGTCAGGTAGAAATGGAACACATATTAATACATTTGCATCAATCAGTGTTAGACCTAAAGTCAAATAAAAATTTGTCAAATGTGACATTCTCTGAACTGGTTTCTACAGTAACTACAGGACTTAAATCTGGCGCAATTTCAGACGAAACTGCGCATGCGCAGTGGATCACAACCAATCAGCATCTATTCCCGACTTGTCTCAACTCTCATAATATTTAGGAACTCTAGGTTTTGTTAGAGTACCTATATAATAAGTAGGATAAGAGTACGGCAAATGCAGGAACAGTATTTGATTGGTTGGATCCCTATGCATGTACAATAGATCTAGATGCAATTTAGAAGTGGTCGATAGGTTTTTGATTGTTTTTAATTGATGACATTCAACTGACACGCAGTTTGTAATCAATTTGTAAAATAAGTGGCGAAATTTGAAGGTTTTTCCTTACATAATTTTGTTAACCATGTAATTTTTCAATTTTTTTTTCCTTGACCAATTTTTAATAATTTCGTTTTAGCATGACTGGTTGCTCTGTCCACGATTGCAAGAACCACTCTGAAAATGGTATTTACTTAGCTAGTGTTCTAAAAGATGGTTTGAGGAACAGAATTTGGCTAAACAAGATCAGCAAGGACAATTATAGTTACAAAAGACTAAGAATTTGTGAAAAGCATTTCGACAATGATCAGTGGGAGGTTAGCAAAAATACAAAAAAATATGAAAAAAACAGCTATACCAACAATCATGTTGGGTAACAATAAAATTTCGCCTCAATGTGATTTTGCTTATAAAAAAATGTGTGAATCTCTGGTAGTACAACACATTAAATTGCGACGAAATAACAGAAAATTAAGAAGTCTTCTTTGCGAGACAAAAAGGAAGAATAATTGTTTTAAACACAATTAAAAAAGGCGTTTACCAATGATCAAATTCAAACATTAACACCTACCAAAAATAAATGTAACGAACGCACCAATTAAACCTTAGAAAGGTCATTAAGGCTGAGATTTTCATGTGGATAAAGTGAGTATAATAATAATTTTAGAAAAACAGGACTTCCATTTCCATCTATTCTCAGATTCAATTTCCATTTGCAGCATTTCAATTTTCAAACTGGCATTTTAACAGATGTCTTTACTTTATAAAAGATTACAATTTCAAACTATAACAGAATTTTCGAAAAAGACTGCATGCTTTCGATGAAATGGAAATAAGAAAGAATATGGACTTTTGTGTGGCCACGAATTCTTTTACGGGAGGTGTAACATTGCCAACTTAAGACAATCGTTTAGCTGCTAAAGCTTTAGTTTTCGTGTTAGGTTAATAAAATGTTAGAACAATCTTAGGTTTTTAATATTCACTGTTTTATTATTTGTAGGTAGTCTCACAACTAGATGGAAGCAAATGGTGGCTTACTACTTTACGTCAGAAAGCACTAACAGCTCAATAGTCGTGGACAATTTAATTAAATCGTGGAACATGCTACAAACATAGGTTTAAATATTGTTTCGGTAACATAACCCATGGGCGCTGCCATCAAGGCATGTGGAGAAATTTAGGAATTATTGCCGGAAAATGTTGCAAAATAGTCAATTTCGTTAACAATCCATTCAAAGAAGAACAAAAAACATATTTTTTAGCAGATGCTCCACATGTTTGACGCTACTCTTTATTATATACGTACATAACACATGCAGTTTGGTTAATTACTCATTTATATTTCATGTTTTTATCGTTTCATATATTTAAGGTATTAAGTGACCTATTATAATTAATGTAAGGGTTCCAACAAAAGTAACTATAGTTTAAATTTGAATAAACAATATAAAATGCCTAATAGATTATTGTCCGTATATTACTTAAATTGTATAAATTGTGCCTATATGTTGTATGAATGCATTTCATAAAAGAAGAACTATAATTAATAAACGTGCAACTACACAATAGCAAAGTAACGTAGTTAACTATGGCATTTCCGACCAACTTCATTTTTTTGGATCCCCAAATGTCATCGTTTGCTTTACTCTTCTCTTATATATGTACTCTAGGTTTTGTCAGAGTCAGTAGATATAGGAGAGTACCGCCATTCTTTGATCCGTGAAAATGTTGCCATCGCCGCCATTTTTGTTCCCATCAGCAGTAACTCATTGAGTTATGTCTAAAATTTTACTTGAAATTGGCAAGACTGTAAGTTTATGTCAAATTGGAAGTTAGCAGGTTATGTTTTGCGTCAGTCTGTGTCAAATAACAAACAAAACCTAACCTGCTAACCTCGAATGTGACATAGACTTACAGTCTTGCCAATTTTAAGTAAAATTTCGAATTGCCAATAAATGTCACATTGACGGAACTGTGTTACTAACCTCAAAGTGACGCATATGACAGAGGAACAAACATGGCGGACGTGGCGATACTCTCCTATATATACTGGCTCTGGGTTTTGTAACGAGAACACGACATCTGTTTTACAATGCCTAAACTATTTATACGCTATTTATGTGTAAATTTATCAGGTGTCTGCAAATACAGCACTGATAACCGACATTTGGCGTTGTAATATTCTCCCTAAATGACAACCGCTTGAAATTTTATAGAAATCACCTATTATCAAAAACTAAACGTCAGAAATAGTTCAATGAGGTCTTAAATAAAATATCAAAAATCGTATCTTCTTGCAAGCTATTTTACAGTTTCTGCTTTCTATTTTGCACAAGTAAATTTTGCTGTTGAATGGCAGAAATACAAATGAAAAATAACTACAAAAGCGGCAATATTTTAAATAAAATTTTACAGTGCAAGCGAATCTTTTACCACTTATAAAATAGCTTACGATAAACAGCCAACATTCGTCTTTGAAATGAAGTCTTGTTTAACTTCCTACGAGGTATGTAAATCGATAATACGTGCTTCCTATGTATCAATCTGTCCCTATTATTTCAACATAAGCCAAACGCCAGCCTTAACCCTGCTCCTCTGTATCAGGTAAGTGCTTTATCTTTTCTATTTTACCTTCTTTAGCTAGTTGTTCAGCATATGTAATACCAGTTTGTGTACCTATCCTTCTAGTTTACCTAGTTTCTTCTTCGTTATGTTTCAGTTTTTAAACTTCTTGATGTCTAATGTCCGTTTCTTTACAGTAGGATTCCATTGTTCTATTTAACCATAATGTTAGTTCTTCTGTCAACATCTCCATATGCATATTCAAACGTAGTGCGGACTCCTCCAGTTCCTCTTTTGGCCTGTATCTCTCTTCGACGGTTTTCTGTACTGTTAGAGCGTCTCTTCTAATTTCCTAAATTATCTTCTTTACAATACCAATGTTTTTGTTATTGCTGTTGTAATCTTCTTGACTCTTGGATACAAATGTGGGACTATCCTTCGCTTTCCTCATTTTGGAAAGTCTTTGGCCCATTTTACGTTGTTTTCCATTATTTCAGTCGTACGGTTACTACTACAGGGGCTGATATTCAATACGCCCTGTTGAAACACGTCTATTTCGTTTTCGTTCTCTTCGTCGTCGTTTCTGCGTCCTGCAGATTGCCTTTGAATGGCCAAGCGATTTTGCCACTCCATCATCTCTTCCTCATTTGGTAGGAATAGCCGCCTAGGGGGAGTCCTATTAACTTTGTTGCTCCTCGCAAAAGGGTCAGAGGGTGCCAAGATGTCTTTTCGTCTAGTTTGAACACCATCGCTTTGCTCTGGAGGGGTTCTCAGAATTGACAGCTGCTTTTTGCAAACTTCTTCCTTCTCTGCGGTTTTGGACTATTTTAATACCTCGCTTTCTTTCTCCATTTTAGCGCCATCCTGGTTGGTATCGCTCATTTCGCTTTATTCGTTGTAAGGGTAGCCAGCCCCTATGCTTACTACAAAATAGCTTTTTAAACTTCCAAGTCGCTATAAGCGAGTTCCAAGTATGTATTCAGGTTCGTGCAGAACGGCCTTTGGTGTCCTCCACAGCTGGGTCCGCGCAAGTGTGGGACCGAGCGTCCATAGCATTCCCGCCTTTATCTAGCAGGGGTGCCATGTCTTTGCATCGTCCAAGCTTCGGGGTGGATGGTTCCTACCACTCCGTACCCCATCCTAGGATGACACGGTCACGGGTACGCTTCAAGATGATGCTCCGACAAAAGGTATCCTTGATAGGGGAAGGAACCTTCCAAGCTCCAAAGTTCCTGTGTCACGCCCGGTAAATTGTCCGTGTTTATGGCATAGGTTGTCTCGTTTTTTGTTTCATGAATATAAGCCTTGCTGTAAAATTCCGAGTACCGTCTCACTTTTGAGTTTAGTGGAATTTCACATCGACCGATGGTGGAATACATTCAAAAGAACATGCTGCATCGTTGTTTTTGTCATATGAGATATTCCGCAGCAAGAAATTAAAGCAGTTAGTCTGTTCTATGGGCTCATCGACAATTAGAATGTTTGCTCTAATTGTACCAATTCCTCAAAAAGCCATTACATTTGTGTCTGACGTCGATATTTCTATACTCTACCTTTGCAGGTAATATTCAACCCACGCATCGATTCTTGTAAATTATCCTCTGTATATACTATTAAGACCTGATCGTCAGAAAACAACGCGCCTTTATAATTGTCTTGCAGTGGGATGATAATGGTCACCCCTGTTTTACTCCAGAATTAATAGTTGTCGTTTAATATTAGTAGTTTTTTTGGTTGTTGTTGGTATGTCGATCCCACTTTTGTTGTCATTTTATAGACGTTGAACAAGTTCTAGGAGATATTAAAGAATGCCCCAGAGTGTATCGCTGTTTACTTTGTCAAACGCCCATTTGTAATCTATAAAGAAGATATATGGGGGAGGTTGAATTCTTAACGCTATTGGAATATACAGTCATAGCAGGTTCTGTCATTTCTAAAACCATGTTGAGTTTTGGGGAAAAATATTTTTTGCTATCGTCCTGTGTCATCTAAATCCGCCAAGGTCATTAGTGCTACGATGCTACAATGTATTATATTTTAGCAAACATATTAAGGTCTTTAAGACAGTTTACAGTGTTATTTATGGAGACAGAATTGTTCACAATGGCTCTTTTGAGAGAATCTGATATGTTGTGTATTCGTGGTTGTATTTAATCCAGTCTAATATAGTCGGCTGCAATGTGATTGGCATATTACACATATTGCAGATTTCGGAATTTGTTTCTTTTTTCAATATATGTTTGTGTGTTGCATATGTATGGTACTGGTAATTTACTAAATGTAATAATTGATAATTTTTGCTACTGTATTTTAGTTAGTAATTATAAAACTTTATGTATGAATTAGTCGGTCTATTTAAACAGTTTATATTATTGAATCGCGACGTTTCGGAAGCTAATTCTGCTGCCGTCATCAGGCGTAGTCTCGAGAAGCACTGATTTTGCAATTGAAGTTGGTTTTTAACTGCACAAGTATTGGCACACTATGTTTACAATTAAATGTCAAAACTTGACATTTGATTTTTAAGTGACATCGAACCTGGAACCTTTCGATTTGTAAGTTGGATGCTTTACCACTAAGACACCGTAGTATCTTTATTGCGCAGGTGTATTGCGTCTTAGTTCTTCGCGCATTATTGGCATCCAGATGGGTTTCATTTCTATGCTGGCTTGGCTTATCGGTTCTTCTGCCAATGCTATGTAAGTGGCTTCTTTGAGCTTTCGTCGAGTTTTGTTCTGTTCCTTCGCCACTATTTGAATGTTGTCCCATTGGATTCTATGGTCTTCATTCCAGTCATGTTCGGCGATTTTGGATTTGTCTGTTTCGCCCTTTCGGATGTTGTTTTTGTGTTCCGAAGTTTTGACTCTTAGAGGTCGACTACTTTCGCCAATGTATGCTCTGCCGCATTCGCATGGTAGGTTGTATACACAATTTTTGGAACTTTGGTCTTCATTGTGTGGTTCGGTTTTAGTTAGTATTCCCCTGAGTGTTTTTGTGGATTTGAAGGTAGTGCGTATTTTGTATTTGTTGCCTGCTCTTCGTATTCTGTCCGAGGTACCTGGTATGTATGGTATTAGCACCGTATATTTAGGTTCTTCTTTGTTTTCGTTGGTTACCCTTTCCTTTCTGTTTAGGTTAGTTGTTATATCTGGGTAGCCATTTTCAAGTGTCTGCGCGATAGTTCTTCTTTCTTTTCTCAGGTCCTCTTGGTCTGAGCATATCATCTCAGCTCTATCGTACAGGCATCTCACCACACCTAATTTCACACTTTTGTGATAATTGGAGCCGAAGTGTAGGTATCTACCCGTGTTTCAATACTTGTGCAGTTAAAAACCAACTTCAAGTGCGAAATCAGTGCTTCTCAAGACTACGCCTGATGACGGAAGCAGAATTAGATTCCGAAACGTCGCGATTCAATAATATAAACTGTGGAAATAGACCGACTAATTCATACACAATGAGACCACAGTTACAAAACACTTTCAGATAAAACTTTATGCTTCACCACATAAGAGTACAAATCATTATTTTATTTTCTAGGTAATTTAAATTATTTACTCAAATGAATTATTTATTTACTAACATGTATAATGCCCTTTTTATACTTTATTGATCACAATATTTATTTCATTATAGCGGCTAGCTCATGCCTGAAATATCTATCTGCAGGGTTGAGTCTCTACACCTTTGAAATTAATTCTTTGTATGATAAATGCACAAGTGTGGCAAAGGATCAAATTTTCATATTATAACATCAAATTATCTAGTGCGAAACGTACATAAATTGCAACATAAATTTACTTTTAAAAGAAACCAACTATTAATAAATTCATTACAGGTAAGTAAAACAATGTACTCTCTTTATTCACGTAAACTAGCCATTCCTGTTTATTAGTTTCCAAGTCAACAATACGACGCCTTATCCAAAGTGAACTGGATTCAAATTCTCAGTTGGACGCCGCAATGCTCCTCTGCCTCAGCTTTGGAACCCCAAAGCAAAAATTATATATATGTACCTAAATATCTAAACTCGATAAACGTGAGATCACGCTGAATGTACTACTGTACGCGCGTGACAGATAGAGTAAGTCATTGCCTTAATTTAGAAATATAGCTGACCAAACATTGGTTCATAGCAAATGTATTCGCTGCAAGTTTGGACCAGCGAATTTGCAAACCGCACAGATAAACGGAGATAATAATCTAGGAAAGAGATTATTCCCAGCGTGTTATTTGTAAACAGAGTTCAAGTTTAGTATACTGCAGTCAGGTTGGCCACCAGTTGCAAGTAAAATTAAAGATTACACCTTCATTTGAAGCTAGTTTTGACGACATTTCCCTAACTATTTCATAGCAAAATGTAGTTTGTATTATTGCTAGTAAGTGAGTTAACTATTGTTACATGTCATTTATAACTCATATCATTTTTAATAAGTAAGCAACAAGTGAACAATGCATAACCTGCAATAAAAAAGCTTGAAGATTTTGGTGTGTTTTGCGTGGTGTTTGATAAAAAGTGATTAAATATTAATTAATTCCACTTTAAACAATGCCACTAAGTCGATTATATGTTACTACAAGTTAAGCATTGTTGATTTACATATTAAAAATTATATGACTTAAAATCGACATGTGGCTACTTAATGTTTCTAAAACAGTAGTTAAGGCTGGGGTTTGAAACGAAGAAAATTCACCAATCGCCCCTCTCTCTTTATTGTGCTGTGCGGTGCTGGTATCTGTATTGATATAGACACACTCGAATTTTTCAATGCAAAATTTCTACCGCAGCTATTCAATTTATGCAAAGGTTTGTTTCTCTGCTGAGCAGGTGCGCTCTAACCAGGTGTGGGTCAAAAACACGGACAGATGTTTTTGCCGGTGCAGATAATTTTAACATTATTTTGTGATTTTAAGTAAAATAAGCTTCTTGGACTTTGTATGTATGTATTATCGAAAACCTCATTTTACCTTGAAGTGTAAAGACCGGTGCCTTATGCTTCTTGGCCTTTCAGTCATTATAATCAAACAAAAATCAGTAAAATACCAGGCATAGATAGAATAAACAGGAACCAAATAATATTTAACTGATTCTAGACAAATGCTGAATCTATTATATACAGTGACCGCCAAAAAGTCGGCGTAATATTGGAAAAAAAATTATTTTAGATTTTTCAAAAAAACTTTTTACGTCAATAATTTGTGTTTGTCCAAAAATCTATTTAGACTCTATCATACATACCGAGTGATATTTACTTATTTAGAAAATAGAGTTTTTCGAATTTGTCAAAATCCAAAAAGTGCTATTTTTCGAAAATTAAGTAAGATTTCAATGAGATTTTTTTAGAGTGTATTATTTTTAGCTAACTGAACAATCTCAGGTCAGAAAACACCTATTTTTTAAAATTTAGCTAATTATTAATTTTTCAAATTTTTTACTATATTTCACATGCCAATACTTAATATCAAAATTCAAATTTTTAAGTGAAAACTAAAAATTTATAATTGGAAAAAATTATATAAATTGTTAATTGCTTCTCTAGATTTGTTTATCATTTACCGAAAAGTAGTATGTTTGCATAATTTTTTCGTTTTTTATGCAAGGCGCTTTTTAGGAGAAACATTTTTCAATTCTAATTAATATCTATTTAAATGGCTTCTAGAAACTTTAATCTGTTAATGAATTACTGTTACAAAAATCCAGTAAATGTTTTCTTACAGTTGTCTAAATGAGATTTTTTTTATCCAATTAACATTTCTAAAAAATACTAATGGTCGGTAAATAATAAAAAATTTAAAGAAGTAATTAACATTTTAAATTATTTTTTGAAAAATTTACTCTTAAAGGGATGAAAAGGGGTAAACTGTGTTTTCACGAATTTCTCAGTATCTCTTAGACCCGGTAAGATATCGACTTGGTGTTTGCTTGCATAAGTATCCAATGCAAATGTCTAAAAACGCATTTTTGAATTTTGCCCTATTCAAACTTTAAAGTGCGAATTTGCATTTGGGGTGAAGTATAGAAACTCTTATATCTCCTGTGATTGTTAAGTTAGAGCATTCTTTTTTGGTAAATAAATGTGTTTTTTAAATATTTAGAAAGGGGTTTTAGAGTATTTTTTAAATTTCACTCCTGAAGCGGTAAAAACGGAAAACCGAAAATGGGTAGGGAGTTAAAATGGATTCATTTCAGGATAAGACTGACTGAAATAATTTTTCGAAATTTTAACCCTAAGGGGTGAAAAGGGATAAACTGTGTTTTCACGAATTTTTAAATGTCTCTTAGAATAAAATGGGAGGATTTCTAAAATTCCACCCCCAAGTGGTGGAAACGGATATCCTGCTATAATATATGAATGCAAAATTAAATAAGTACATTTATTTTTGATTTTATCTCATTTTTATATTAAAACTATACCTATCTAAACAAAGGGAACAACAATTACATACACATTTCCAAGGGGGTACGTGAAGCATAAAAGAGTTAAGGACTTTTTTTTTAAAGATATTTTCCTTTTTAAGAGCAATATTTTTTTGCAGCCTTTGATAGTTTAGCATATTGAGTAAGAGGTGAGGGTGGCACTCCAGAACTCGTTTAATATTTAAAAGAAAACACAAACATTTGTAGTCCGCACGAAGAACGGGCATCTTGCTAGTCTGTAGTAAATTAAGCAAGAAAGTACATACGTATTACGAGAAAAACTAATCGGTTAATACATTATTATTTGTAATAATAACATATTTATTTGTAATAATTGTACGTGAAGATATAAACTACAATTTAATTTAAAAAAAAGTTTTTGGTAACGGGAATGAACACAGGTCTCCTTAACTAAAGTCAGGTATCCTAGCAAATACACTATACAGGGTTATAATTTCTGTTCTTCAACCAGCAATATACTTCGCAAATTCATGATATTTAAGTCAAAATGCACTTATTTTAATGGCTGAATTTTTATCAGTAATAATGTATTAAGGGCAAATGATTTTGCCGGTAAAAATGTTTTACGAAAGTTTCTTGTTTTGGCAATGTCACAAGACAAACTAGCTTGATAGGTAAGGGAATTTGTCAAAGTTGTTTTGTTGAGGGCATTGCCAAAAAACAACAAATCTTGAATAAAACATGTTCCGAGCAAAATCATGAATCCGAAACACATTTTGAGGAGTATTTCCCAAATATAGGTTCATTTTGTATCAGTATACAATGAATATGACATTTATGCTGATTCACAATGACAGTTTAATGACGTTTTTCAAATGCCACATTGCTTAAAACAACATATTTGGTGGTTTCCATGGATACAAGTGGTAAAAGAAACTGATAAAATCCCAAGTAAAAATTTTGATTTACTGCCACTATAAAACCACGTGATTGGTTGAATTTTGGAAATAATGGCTTTTGATTGGATAATAGGAGATGCGGGAAATAGTCACTAAAATTAGTTCAACAGTAAATTATTATTTAAATATTACCACATTGGAAATGAGATGACCACTTTGTAACAGATTATTATAATCATTACAAGATACTATCAACAAATTATTTTTAAATTTGTTTTATTTATACATTACATACCTACATTCAACAGTCTTGTGTTGAACGCCATAATTAAACTATTTAGGTGATTCTTATAAAACATCTATAAAATAATGCTTTTTAGAGGAGCGAGTCCAGCGACAGGGCCGTATCAAAGTTAGAAACAAATAGGAATTCTTATTAAAGTTAATATTATAAATTATTTTATTTATTTAAAAAATACGATTTTGTAACTAAACAATCAAAAGTAACGACTAACGCGTACAGCAGCTGAACAAGTCAGGTTAAAAATTAGTTTTCTCTATGTTTAATAATCTTCATTATCGTTTCCATAATGCTGCATATTGTACGACTATACAGTGTGGTAAAAAAATGTGGAACACCTGAAATATCTTGCTTTGTTTGCATTTTTCTCGAAAATTACTTTATGCAACTTCATAAAACTTTTATACTACAAAACTTAAAACGATGTGCTCTTCCACTTCCTCGAACAAAGAATAGGGGTTATCATTAAAAAAAAAATTACCCCAATTGGCCCTGCTGATGTACGCCACTGTACATAGTTCTAAATTATTTCAAAAGATAGCAAATTGACAATGCTTTTTGACTCCTTCAGGCGTTTTTGCTACAAAACAAGATTTTGCAAGATATTTCAGGTGTTCCAGACTTTTGTACCACACTGTATAATATTTTTATAAGAGACTGAGTTTGTGACAATGTAAAGCAAATTGGTTCCCAACAACTCTATAATATCTTTTCTTTCTTTTAGCCGTCTTGCGCCCAGAATTGAGCATAGGCCTCTCTTAGTTCTTTCCATCGGTTTCGGTCCTGAGCAGTTCTTATCCAGTGTAGTCCTGCCACCTTCTTCAAATCATCATACCACCGTGCCACTGGTCTTCCTCTCGCTCTTCTTCCTGTCCATGGTCTCCATTGTATTAATTTTCCGTTCCACCTATCATCTTTAGTCCGAGCGATGGGTCCCGCATAATCCCATTTAAGTCGGGATGCCCTGTCTACTATGTCTGTCACTTTAGTCTTGCTGCGAATATATTCGTTGGTCTTTCTATCTCGCAGTGACAAACCCAACATTCTTCTCTCTATGGCTCTCTGGGATATTCTCAGTTTGTTCGTCATTTGTTTCGTCAAGGTCCAAGTTTGCGCTCCGTATGTAGTTACTGGTAGGATACATTGGTCGTATAGCCTTGAACGCAGCCGTAAAGGTATCTTTTTGTTGGTTAGTATACCTTTGAGTTTTGCAAATGCCGCCCATCCCAGTCTCATCCTCCGTTCAATTTCTATGTTCTTGTTATCCTTGCCGAGTGTTATTTGTTGGCCCAGGTAGACATATTCGTTCATGTTTTCTATCTTCTGATTGTTGATTGTTATATTTGTATCTCGGGGGCACATTGTTTTCGTCTTATTCATATTCATTTTCAGCCCTATACGCTCTGACATTTCCTTCAGATCCATTAACATTTCTTTCAAATCTAGAGGGTTATCCGCAAACAGTACGATATCGTCAGCATATCTTAGGTGTGTTAGCTTTTCACCATTCACCGTGATTCCTCGGTTTGACCAATCAACTTGTTTGAAGATTCCTTCCAAGGCTAGATTGAATAATTGTGGTGCGATGGTGTCGCCTTGTCTGATTCCTCTCTTCACATCAAATGTATTTGTTGTTTCGTGTGCTCTTACCGATGCTTTGGCATTCTCGTGGATTTTTTTCAGAAGGTTGGTGTATCTGTAATCGATTCGTGCTTTCGTTAGTTCGTTTGTTATGGCCCAATGCTCTACAGAGTCAAAAGCCTTTTCATAGTCTATAAAGGCCATATGAAGTGTCATATTGTACTCGGTCATTTTTTCATTCAGGATTTTTACTGCTAGGAGATGATCACTTGTGCTTAGCCCCTTTCGAAATGCTGCTTGTTCAATTGATTGGTAGTCTTCAAGTTTCCTATTTATCCGATTTCCAATTACTTTGGTGAGCAGTTTGTAGAGTTGCCACAACAAACTAATTGGTCTGTAATTTTGTAGGCAGGTTGGATCTCCCTTCTTGAATAATAGTACTATGGATGTTTCGTTCCATTTTTCAGGGATATTTTCCTCTTCTAGGCACCTATTAAAAAGTAGTTGCAGTCTTGGTATAATTATGTCTGAGGCTTGTTTTATCATTTCGATTATTATGTTATCGTTGCCTGGAGCTTTGTTGTTCTTCATCGATGTTAGAGCGTGCAGTATTTCTTCTTTGGTTATCTCCGGGATTTCCTCTGACCCAACATTCATTACTTTTTGTTTTTCCCCTCTTATTGGATTATCAGTCCTCGAGCGGTATAATTCACTGTAGAAGTTCTCTATGATTTCTAGTATTTCATCTCTGTTTCTGGATTCCTTTCCATCGGAGTTCTTCAGGCTTATAATCTCTCTTCTTCCGTCTGTTCGTCTTAGGCATTTCATGTTTTTGTTGTTTTCGATTGCGTTCATCACTTCTTTTTCATAATGTGTTTCCAGGTCCTTCCGTATCATTTTTCTTGTTTCCGTTCTTATCTCGTGGTATTCAGGTGTGTTGCCATTTTCTCTGAAAATTGATTTTCTTTTTTCGATCATTTGTTTTGTTTCTTGCTTCAATCTACTTTCCTTTCTCACATTTTTCTTGGCTAATTCAAATGCTGTTGTTATTATTGCTGTGGTTATTTGTTTCTCTAATTTGTTGATGTTGACCTGGTAGTCGCCTTTTTCAAATTTACTTTCCAAAGCTTTCCGGTAAGTGTCTTGTTGTTCCTTAAGTATTTCAGTATCTATAATATGTTTGTGTTTTCTGGTATTTCTTTTTATTTTCTCTACTGATATCCTTGCTCTTATTAATCGATGATCGCTGCCGGTGTGATACGAGTTTAAAACGGATACGTCTCTAACTATTTTTTTGGAGGATGAAAGAACATAATCAATTTCATTCCTAGTCCTTCCATCGGGACTCAACCATGTCCATTTTCTCTGCGGTTGCTTTTGGAAGAAGGTATTCATTACGAATAGCTTTTGTCTCTCCAGTAGGTTGTATAACATGTGTCCTCTGTGGTTTCTTTCGCCTAGTCCGTGTCTTCCTATGTAATGTTCATCATCAGTAAGCTTTCTTCCAATAATTGCGTTGAAGTCGCCAATTACGAGGTCATGGTGGCATTTATCGGTTTCTAGGGCCTCTTCGATGTCTTCGTACAAAGTTTCCACTGCTTCATCTTCTGAACTTGATGTTGGTGCATATATTTGTATTAGTTTGGTTGTACAGTTCTTTGAGAACTTGAGTGTCAAGTACGCAATTCTGTCTGATATTCCGTGGTAGCTCTGAACATATTTTGCCATTCTTGGGTGTACTAGAAATCCTACTCCTCTTTGGCTTTCCTGCTCGTGCCCTTTATAGTAGAACGTTCTTCCAGATTGTAGTTTTAGAAGGTTTTCTCCGTGTCGTCTGACCTCGCTTAGTCCAAGAATATCGCACTTTATTTTATCTAGCTCATTTTGTAGGTCGAAGAGTTGTGCGTGTGACAGTAGTGATCGACAATTGTATGTAGCAATATGAATGGTGCCTTTGTCAGGTGTACTTTTTCGTTTGCGCGAATTTTTGCCTCCCCCATATTCCTTGAGGCAGACCCTCTCAGCGAGGGTGTGGGATTGGGGATTAGTATCCTTACCCACCTGGGGACCAGTTCCTTTGTGTTTCAAATTCGCCATTTCTTTCTTTCTAAGAGGTTTTAGGATTTATTTCACCGCGCTATCCTACTGCGTGTTGGTAAAAATCATTTCAGCCGCTCCTAACCTGGAGAACAGACGCTGTTTGCAGCCGCCCGCTCCGGATCAGACGCTGCGTGGGAATCTTCTTAGCTTCACCCTCATCTCTTCTCTTCGAGACCTTACCGGCAAGGGTGGCCCTACCGATAGCTACGCTACCGCCGGCATCGCTCTCTGGATGTAAGGTTACTGAGCCCTCTAACCAACGACAAGGTGATGATTCCCCTAGAGGGCTATAATATAACTGTTATAAAAGTAAGAGAAAAGTCTACTTTAATGACAAATTTTAGTAGTAATGACTTTTAAGACGGTTTTCGAAAAATATTCTTTTTCAACCTAAAAATAAATATTCTTCAACAATTATTTTCTTCATAATTTATATTTCGTTCTAAACGTTTTTGTTCTACTATTAACTATTACGTATAGCAAAACAGCTAGAAATCCGGGCTCTAATAATAATCATCCACTGTCACTCGTATTCGCGATTTACCGTATTGCAAATTTCGCATTTCCTACAGCATTGCAAAGTTGAAATTTACCGCAGTTCGTGTCATGTTCACACCCTTGGTTTTGTTAGAGTTCCTATATAGTACAAGAGTTGAGACAACGCAAATGCCAGCTGCCATTACTGTTCCAAAAATAAATGATAGCATAGAAGGCCAGAGTTGTCTTTCTTAGTATGTGTCACCTATGAATTTAATTACTCGTCATTTTGACAATGTCAAAAAAGGTTAATTTAAAGCGTTTATGAAAACTACACTGGTAGGTATCTACTACGGATCCTGTAAAGTAATCTTTGAGAAAGAGTTGAGACAACGTAAACGAAGTAGGTACAGCATTGCATTTTAGATTTCGTTTGCCACCCAGACGCACTTTTTCCCACCGAGTCTGGTTCTACTTGCGAGTGTTCAGTTTATATTTTTGAACTATTCAGCTCTTTGCTTCTCGTTTTTGGGAATTTGTGTCAATGGATATAAAGCCCCGTTCAAATCTACTTTTGAAGCGAAAAATTCTACAACCCGTATTTCAAAAACTGTAGAAAAATAATTATTTAGGTAACTAATTTTTAAGTAAATTCTATATACACACTTACAACTCTGAAAGATATGCTATTTAAAGAACTATTGTCAGGTAGAAATGGAACTCATATTAATACATTTGCATCAATCAGTGTTAGACCTAAAGTCAAATAAAAATTTGTCAAATGTGACATTCTCAGAACTGGTTTCTACAGTAACTACAAGACTTAAATCTGGCGCAATTTCAGACGAAACTGCGCATGCGCAGTGGATCACAACCAATCAGCATCTATTCCCGACCTGTCTCAACTCTTATAATATTTAGGAACTCTAGGTTTTGTTAGAGTACCTATATAATAAGTAGGATAATAGTACGGCAAATGCAGGAACAGTATTTGATTGGTTGGATCCCTATGCATGTACAATAGATCTAGATACAATTTAGAAGTGGTCGACAGGTTTTTGATTGTTTTTAATTGATGACATTCAACTGACACGCAGTTCGTAATCAATTTGTAAATTTTTTTTTCTCTAAGGTGTATTAGCAATCAGAATAATTTTTACAATAATATTCTATGAGCTAATAGTATGTAATCATTAAATATAACATGAAGAGGAAGACATCCATTGGTGTTACCCCTATTTTATATTGTTAAATCTAGCAGTTAGAGGGATGACTGTAGCATTGGGATGTCTTTCCAGTGTGTCGTGATGATTCCCGGCTTTTCCTTTAATTACATCTGTCGCAAACGGTATATTGAGGTCGGTATGCAATGTGAGGTTTGGTACGAACCATGGGGCATTAGATAGTATCCTAAGTGTCTTAGATTGATATCTCTGTATGATATCAATAGTTGATTTACAGGTACTTCCCCACAGTTCGCAGCCATAAGTCCAGATAGGACGAATTATATATTTGTACAGCAGCAGTTTGTTTTCCAGCGTGAGAGTTGATCTTTTTCCTGTGAGCCAGTACATACTCTTCAGTTTTAGATCCATTTCTTTTCGCTTCTTAGTGACATGTGTCTTCCAAGTCAATCGTCTGTCCAAGTGCATACCCAGATACCTGACTTCATTAGCTTGAGGTATGGTTGTGTGGTTAAGAGAAATTGTAGGGCATGTTGCGCGTTTTGTAGTAAAAGTGACTTGAGTTGATTTATTTTCATTGACTTTTATGCGCCATTTGGTCAGCCAGACTTCTAGTAAGTTCAGGTGTTCTTGAAGGAGATTTGATGCCATTTCTGGCTCATCGTTGCAGGAGAGTATTGCTGTGTCATCAGCAAATGTCCCCAAGGTCGTTTGTGGTGTTGTTGGAAGGTCATAGGTGAACAGCAAGTATAGCATAGGTCCAAGTACGCTTCCTTGTGGGACACCAGCATTTATTTGTTTAAGTTGCGAGGTTTCGTTGCCTACTTTGGTTTGGAAGAAACGATCAGTCAAGTAGGAACGTAGCAAAAGGTAATACTGATGCGGAAGGAGTATTTTTATTTTAAAGAGTAAACCTCTGTGCCACACTTTATCGAATGCGCTTTGCACATCCAGGAACACTGCGCTGCAATAGAGTTTGGTTTCCAGTGATTTGCTTATTACATTTGTCAGAGGATGACATTGTTGAATCGTCGAGTGTTCGTTGCGGAACCCGAACTGATGATTTGGGAGCCATTCGTTTTGTAATGAACTTTTGTTTATTCGTTTTAAGGTTAGCTTTTCGAGCAATTTAGAAATTAACGGAAGTAAGCTGATGGGCCGATAGGATGTTGTTTGATTAGGAGGTTTACCAGGTTTAGGAATAAGAATAATTTGGGCAAATTTAAGTGGTAAGGGCCAATATGTAAGTCGTACTATTCCATTAAAGAGAAGTTGTAGAAATTTGATTCCTTTCTCAGGTAGATGTTTCAAGACAATTGCGGTTATAAGGTCCCATCCCGGCGACTTTTTATTGTTTAGACGTTTAATCTGTGTTTCGATTTCTTCTTGACTGAAACTACGTATTGGAGTCGATAGTTGTAGTGGGATATCTAAGTAGTTCTCAACATGTTGGTCAATTTCATTAGAGTGTGGTTCGAAGACGTTTTGTAGATGCTGTGCGAACTCTTCAGCATTTTCCTTGTCTGTTTTTGCCCAAGTTCCTGTATTACTTCGTAGGGGTGGCAGGTGTGCTCTAGGTCTGTTGATTCCTTTAGCCGCTTTCCAGAGTGAATTATCACGTGCTGAAAATGAACTTGAGTATTGCTGAAAAGTTTCATTACGTATTTCTTGAAGTCGGCGTCTCAGTTTGTTGTTTAATTGATTAAAGATAGTTTTGTCTGCAATACTATGACTACGCTGCCATCTTGCCCGAGCTCTCCGTTTTTCTCTAACTATCTCTACTATTTCAAGAGGAATGTTAGAAGAATCTTTGACATAGTGAATCTGTGGAGTAGCATTCCACGCAGCTTGTTGAATGGTGGTTATCAGGTGGTAAGTTGCCTTTTCTAATTCATCTTCAGTTTTTAAACTTAGGTTTAATTTCAGGTGTTGGTCAATATGATTTGCAAAAGTTTCCCAATTTGTTCTTTTGTTAGCGAGAGTTGGTTTAGGTTCATTGTATATGATGGTTGCGGTTGAAAAAAGGTAGAAATCAAACTGGAGGGCATTTTTACTTGCCCTTGGAGGTAGATCAAGTAATCAGAGGGATAACTGAACACCTCGAGGTATTTCTTCGACTCGTTCTTCCTTGTTTGGTATTCATGGCATTTTATTCTACCTAAAAACTCCTGGAAAGGCATAATAGTTTTACCTTAAAGGAATTGTATTTTGTAGTTTAAGGTAATTTAGGTGTTTTCCACCTAATCCCTTTCTACAAGGTACAAATTTTAATGGTCTGAGTTACAATAAACAACCTTTATAAATACGCTTTCACCTTAAAACTAATTTGAAAATTAAAATTACATTTTGTAATTTAAATGAATTGATTTAGGATAACGGTTTTGATTTGCATAAAAGTATATTGTATCCGTATTTTAAATGTGTTTTATCCAATCAAGAAAATTAAATGCTCGAACTTCATTCTCGCATTTAAATATTGTTTCATGCAATAAATAACTAGGTATTATTAAAAACCGAATAATAATTTGCAGTGAAGTGCTGTCTAAGGCGATGGGGTAAATTGCGGGATTTTTCCTTTTTACTATTATCAGAAAGGTTTAGTTTGGGTTTAACTAGCTAAAATTCTGAGAAAATACCAATTTTATCAAAACTAGTTTAGTAACAACTACCAAGTAATTATCTAGCAGTAATTTGCAATGTGCAACTGCATGGTCGTTTTACAATACACGTTCAGAAAAAAATCATAGAACATTGTATTAAAACATTTAAAATTCAAGTGAAGTAAATTTAAGTACCGTTTAGCGTTAGTGCATTTGCATGCCGATTTTCTAATCCTAACCAGTTTGGAGTTTGGGAACACCTTTTAAGCACATTAAAACTTCCAAGATGACGTCAATAAGGACTCAGGTAAAAATTGGTACTTTAAACCGAGGGTAGATCGGTTTAAATATTCTTTCTTGACCACACAAGTTTCGTTGCAATTGCAGCAAAAACATCTCCAAAATTTTGCGCTTTATGTTTTGTGAGCAGTGTACAATTTGTTTAAGGTAAGTTTTTTAAATAGTAATATTCAGGTTATGTATACATGTATAGGTATAACAAATTAATCGTTTTTAGGAATAATTTTTTGATACATTTGTAAATAATGTTCGAATGTCATATTTGCCCCAAAAAATTCTACATTTACAATTATTATTACAACACATGAAATTTTCTCATTCCCCCTTGAAGAACTGTAGTATAGTTTGTCAGATTAATGACTGTTTGAAGACGTATCAACGTGTATCTTCATTAATTGTGCATTGTAAAAAAGATCACAAATCTATTATTAAATGTCACAGAATTGATTTTTACCGCATTCTATTTTTTTAGTTGATGAAGGATTGCGAACGACTGTTTCACAAACAATTGCCATTCAACTTAATTTGTTTTTTACAAATGACCGAAAGTTCAAAATTCTAGGATTTCTGCAAGAAGGCAAATATGAAACAAAAATGAGAAACGTAGATAAGAGGTCGCACCTAAATGTTTTTGGTAAGAAGACATACCTATATTACTAAAGATAGACATGATATTTTATAATTAATATTTTAATTATTTTTCAGACAATGAAAGCGACGTCTATTTAATTCTTCTGCCGTTACGGTTTAAAAAGGATACCTTAGCGCTTATTAAAAATGTAAGTTCTAAATTCACTTCTCGAAAAAATATTGTTCTAATGCTAATTTTCACAGAAACCCAACATCATGCCTGGTAGTATTGTGCCAACGGCAACTGAATGCACTGATTGGTTTGCTCCCATGATACTACTACTACTAAGATAAACCCACGCGCATGGGATAAGCCCATCTCTCTCGCACGCCTGACGTCACTCCGTGACAAATTTCCACAGCAGCAGGCAGTTTGACACGGCGCCGGCGGCTAAAGGTTTCGGTTCGGTGTTTAAAGTGTTATTCGTTTTGTTTGCAGATATATGTGCGTGAAATTTAATAAATTATAATTAAAACATTGCATTAAACATTTATTACCATGGAGTACTGTGCAGTGATGGGTTGTTTAAGCAACAACAACAAAAAGAGCAAGAAAGTTTCGGATTGCCGTTTCTGTAGTTTTCCGAGGGACAAACATGTTTGCGAACAATGGATTCTAAAGTTTTACCAGCAACACAAATTTAATGTGAAAACATCAAGAATATGTTCAAATCATCTTGTAGAAAGTTATTACTGTTCCAAAGAGAAACTGTTTGAATTACCGCACAATAAATGGAAGTTGAAAAGTCATTTTTAACAATTTTAATGGGGAGTCATTAAAATTGACCAAAAATTATTTAAAAGTCCTAATGGATTTAGCGGAATCTATCAATTTAAGAACAGAGGCCAAGCATCTTTTCTTTAGATGCAAAATGTATTTTAAAATTAGAATATTGAATAGAGATATTAAAGAAAAATCTAAAGTGAGGAAGAGAAAAATTACAAAAATTGTAAAATAAGTCTTAATAAAACTTCGTTTTCTTGTGTAAATGTGTAAATTTTGTAAATAACATGTAAATAATATGTAAATAAATAATATGTACTTAATAAATTAAACAAAATTGTTTATCACTACAAATTTTTAACACCTACCCATAAAAATCCAAAAATAGCTTGTAATAAAAAATAGTTAATAATATATACCGGGTTTTCGTTCTCAAACTCGAACATAGGAATCTAACATTGCATTGAACGATTTTGTTTACTCCTACTCGCCAGTTCAACTTACAGGAAAGATAGTGGTATCAATAGAAAGATAAAATTGTTGTACATCAAATGATACTAGTAATAATAATATTTACTGATATAGTATAGAAATAATGGAAAAATACCTAAAAATCAAATGCACAATGTTGATTGCCTATGTTTGACTTTGAGAGTGGACACCCAGTATACATATGCTCGTATACCGGGTGCTGACTTGCGCGACGCACCATAGGAATTTGCATAGTAAATTATTTATGTTCAATTATTTGCTCCCCTAATTACTTTAGAGTTAAAGTGTAAATACATTTTTTGTAGAAAAAAAAATACTGCATCCATTCATACTGTTACTAACAATTTTTTATTTTCCGGAACCGAAGGAATGCAAAAAACAAACTAGCATTTTTACAAAAATCAGTGATGCCATGGAATTATTGAAACAAGCCAATGCCAACGCAAATGCGTGCGGCGCGACAATATGTGCTGTTTGTTTGTTTGTCATTGATGTTTGACGTTTATAATAATTCATTATTAATTATGTTCTGCTTAATGTCTCTAAGGTACCTAGACCTTGTTCATAACAAAAATGGTTTTACGAGTATGGTGGACGTTCGTTAAGTAAGCTCCTTGTTTATTGTAAAATATCCGTGTAGGCAAATTCCAAACAGTACAACCATTAATAGACTGATTCATTTTAAGTTTAAGCATTGATTAATGGTTTAAGACTACAGGCAAGTTATTAAATAATTTTAGGTGCAATAATGAGGTTCAGAACTTACAGCAAAATGAGAAAAACGACAATACATTCAATCTTTTGACGGCAGTGACTGGATGATCGCCCCGCACGCACTTGCGTTGGCATTGGCTTGTTTCAATAATTCCATGGCATCACTGATTTTTGTGAAAATGCGAGTTTGATTTTTTGCATTCCTTCGCTTCTGGAAAATGAAAAATTGTTAGCAGCAGTATGAATGGGTGCAGTATTTTTTTCTCTACAAAAAATGTATTTACACTTTAGCTCTAAAATAATTAGGGGAGCAAATAATTGAACATAAAAAATTTACTATGCAAATTCCTATGGTGCGTCGCGCAAGTCAGCACCCGGTATATCACTCATATTTTTCTACAGAAGTATTCTTTTAAAATTAACAATATTTATTTAAATTTTAAAAAACATCAGTCCGTTTTTTGCGCTAGGGATTAAAGTAATAATTTTTGATAATGAATAAGCCCTAAACTTTTCACTCTTCATATGTTGGTATCTTCCTTTACTTTTAAATTTAAATATTCTAGTATTCAAAATCGTTTATTGTTCGTTTTTACAAAAAAAAAACCTTTATACAATGCTAAACTTTGAAGATAATTTATTATATCTAGCACCTACCTACTTTATTTAAGGGCTTATTCTATTATGAGCCATAAATCCTACATTAAATCATAAAAGAAATATCTCTTATACTATTATAATATTGAATCAAATGTAATATATCAATATTATAATAAAATATACTACTAAACAGTAAACATTAATAAAAACCCCCTTAAAGCAATGCATTTCCATACCGCCATGTGCGCAACGTAGTACGAAATTCGATCGCCGCGTGGGTTTATCTTAGTAGTAGTAGTATCATGGTTTGCTCCTACCAACTACGTGTGTATGGACTACGTTAAAATTGCAGAGGTCCTTACTTTTACAGAGACGGTGGAAGAAATAATAGCTGTAATAATTTTATTTAAAGTTCAAAGCCGAAATTGCCTTAATTTGTAATAAAATGATGTAAATATTATAAAATAACTAATCTTAGATATATTTAGTAAACTACCCTGTCCTGTATTTTAATCGAATTATCTACAAATGTATTTCACATTAATGTAAAGTATTTAAATATGATGAGATTAATAAAAACTTTTCAGTTACTTTTAGCTGTCTTTTTCAAATGTAAGTTTGTACCTCTAGATGTACAGTGTCGGACTAAAATAATGACATCCTCTATCATCTTTAATCGGCAATATGTTAAGTATATTTATATTAATTGGGACATTAATATTTCTAAATAAACGATTTCTCTTTTCTATTAGACATGCCAACGGCAATTGTTTGTGTTGTTGATAAAATTGCATTTGTTGCCCATAGAACTTTTATCAAGATGACATTGCTTCTGTCCGGCACTGTACAATTTTCTACCGAAAGATAAGGAATTTAAAATCTTTCAAAGTATTCAAGTATACCATTTAAGGTATATTGTTCTACGTTAATGTTGGTGCTGAATACTTCCGTTGCTAGGTAAATGTTTATACGTAAAATTAGATAACCACTCACTTGCTAAGTTAATACCCTTACAGTAATAAAACATACTGTTTGAGGTATATTTTTCTACCTTGATGATAGTGATTATTTCCGGTGCTAGGTAAATATTTATACCTTTAAGAGTAACATTATATACCCATTTATTTGCTAAGTTAATACCCTTAAGGTAATCAAATATACCGTTAGAGGTATTGTTTTCTACCTTGGACGTTGAGCACTGCTTTCACTTCAAGGTAGATATATTGCGATGGTATTTAGCCCTCAAATCGGCTCGGATTGCAGTACAAGCAAATGACAAATTAAATCATTAAAGCACAGAGTTGTAATAATGCAAGCATCTGAGAAAATTCACATAAATTGCCAAATCATATTAACACTGGTATAATTCGCCAATGAAATTGATTGTAATTGAATAAGCACAGAAATATGGAAGCTCAAATTCCGTGTGTTGGGTTTAGCAATATAATTTTAATCGTAATATAATAGATTTGCACAAACTAAAAGTCGAATCTAAAATTAATTAAGAACTGGCACAAAAAGTTCAAGTTAAACACAGCTTAAAAATGGAAGCGTAGAAAGTAAAGTCATTATAGAATGGGTAGCAAATGAACATTTTTAAATAAAAGGTGAGAACAAGAATGACTAGAAGAATAAGGCAAAGAACATAGAAAAGCCAGGCAAGTCATTTATTACATGAAAATACAAGACTTGGGGATTTGAAGAGATTGCAATAGCAAGAAAGTAGATGGAATTCAAATAAGCAAGAAATTAGACAATGTTGGTGGATTAAAAAACTAGTCAGTGTAGTGATAAACAATGGGCATTTAAGTGTTGTAAAAATGAAGTGAGTGGCGCATTAAAAAACATTGAGAAATAAACAATTCCAAAAGACAATAATTTTAGTACATAAGAGTTTGTAAATAACTGATAAAATTTGTTAAAATTAGATTATAAGTTATGTTTTTGTACCTGGTTGATTTCCTGCAATTCAAATCTGTAGACAGTGTTTTGTCAATAACAACTGGGGATAGCAATTGTTTAAAATAAATTGGTGAAAGCTATCTGAATTTGCTCTGACTTTAATTCAAGTTTTTTAATAGAAGGCATAAACGTACATAAAAATAAATAGCACCATCGTAATCAGAGAATTCGAGTGTATCAGCACAATTGGAGGCAAGAGATTCCACACACTTGAGTTTTTGGCGTTCCGAGGCAGGTTCGGCAGTTGGCGAATTCCTGCGACATCAGCGAGAAGCATCGTGGGAAGGCATAGAGTGGCAGGATTCTTCCGGCAGCTCCACACATCAGGCCAGAACACAACCCAGCATCACGAGCAGCCCGGGGAGCAAGATTTCAGCCAGATTCATCACAAGGGGGCCCTTGTGCTACAAAGTGAGGTTAGTGAATTGTCCAATTTTGATCTGCCCGATCGGTGTGAAAATCACGGAATACCTTATTTGCGACCTGGAGAATAAAAAAATCATAACAGTTCCTGTGGATGGCGAAGTGTTTTCCCAGGATTTTCAATCGAAATTGTCAAGTGGAGCCCCATAAAACAAACGCAAGGTACGGCGTCCTTTTTAAAATGCACCAATAGCTAACGATCTGGAAAAACAAAGGAATACATAGACGCCACTTGAAGGCAATTATTCAAAATCTTACCATCAAAATTTGTACATTTAATTGTTGATAAATCAATTTCATACGCGAGCTGAAAATAACTAGAACTTGTTGTGATAGATTTGACGTACCAACGGCGCATCACGCCTACATTTTAGACATTCTGCCTACAGTTCAGAGGCGTACCGTAAAAATGTTAACTAGGAAAAGTCAGGAACCCAACACCTGAGATTTTGAGTTTTAATTTCATGTCTCTGTTTAAAATTGAGCTAGCGAAGTTAGGAAATCAGATGAATGGATTAGAAAAAGGGCAAACTACCATAAGAGTAATTCTCAATTTTGGCGTACCCAACGAAATTAATTAATCAGTTGGTTTGATTTGGCAAGTGGTAGAATTAAATTAAATATTGTGTGGTGACTCTTTTTGTTTATGACATTAATTATAAACATACAATTATTACACGTATAGGGTCATTGCAATATATACTTCTAGAGGTAGAATTTTATGGCCCTTCATAAGGTATTCAAGTATACCTCTTAAAGTATTCTTTTCTACCATGAATTTGGTTACAGGGTATACCGTTCAATCTTATGAGGTCGAACGTTATACTTCTTCATAAGGTAGATTACACCGTTTGGGGTAGAATAGTGGCATTATACCTTAGATATACGTATTTCTAAAATACCTTAGGGTTGGATATAGGTAATACCTTTAAAGGTAGTATAGTCAACTTGTAGGATTTACAGTGTAGTAATAAAAAAGTCCAGCAGATCTGGTGTTTTATTTGGGTCTGTCGGCCAGTAGGTTGGTGTCCCAGTTGAGATAAATTGGTAATTATTTTCAGTAATAAGATTGTACAATTTCCTGCCTTTTGTCGTTGTCAGTCGAGCACCCCAGTGTGTATTTTGCGAGTTGAAATCTCCGCCTGCTAGAAATTTTGGCCCTAGTGTTCGGAAAAAAGGTTGTAACATTTGCTTAGTTGTATTGTGCCTTGGTGGACAATATGTAGCGGCTATAACCAGTGGTGCTGGAAGTTTCTTGACTTGTATTATCGTTCCTTGTAGAAATTCGGTTTTGAAAGAGGGCAATTCGTGATGTTGTATAGAGCTTCTAATTATGATAGCTGAACCACCATGTGCTGTATTGTCTGGATGATCCGTGTGATATATTGTATAGTGGGGGATAGTTAGGTAAGTTCTTGTAGTGAAGTGAGTTTCGGAAATTAATATTATATCTATGTTATAAAGAAGTAAGTATGTTTCCACTTCTAGTTTCTTATGTAGTAAGCCATTGGCGTTCCACAGTGCAATTTTTAAGAATTTAGCCATTATTGTACCAATTTGTTGATGACTGTTGTCAGCATATTCAATATCATGCTGCTTTGCTGTAAGAGTTGGTTAAACATGATTTTAAACTCGTTTAGAAATCGTTTAAGGCTAATATCATCGGTAGGAACAGGTGAATTTTTTACTGTGTCGGAGTAAAAGACATTTGCATGTACTGGCTGAGTATAAGATTGATTGTTCTGATTACGTAATGGTGGAAAGTTTAGTCTTGTAGGAAGTGGAGGTCTGCTAGTTGGGAGAGGGTTGTTTAATATATATTTTCTCTGCAGTTTTTGATAGATGGAGCATCCCTTATAATTAGCCGGGCGAGGGCCGCCGCATAATATACAAGTGGCGTGGGTTTCTCTAGTCTTTTTACAAGTTTTTGTGTCATGGGATGCTGCGCATTTTACGCATCTATATGGCCTATTGCAGTACTTCTTCGTGTGACCATAATTTTGGCATCTAGTACACTGTGCGATGTCCTTGTTTGTTTTCGGTGGTTCAAAAAGGACATGTTTATTCTGTAGTACGCGCACGTTATAAATTTCTTTATTATTTGCTACCGGCTCCAAATCGACGAAAAATAATGGTAACGGTTCTTTAGTCTGCTTATTTCTAACATTCATTATATTACGTATTGTATGCTCTAACATTTTTAGGGCTTCCTTGATGCTTTCCGTAGGTGTAGTATGATGTAAGTATTTTAAAACGACCCTGTATGGGCGGTCTTACTTCATTTGGTAGGTGTGGTGTATTTATTTTGCTCTCTTGCATGTATTTAATAATTTTGCGATATGTGTCAGGGTTCTTTGTGGTAATGTTGACTACATTGTTATGTAAGCATTTAGTTTCATACTGCTCTTCTTCTGCAACTGCTGTCAAACTTTTAGTCATTTCGCTATACTGCAGAACACCGTAGACGAAGATCGGTGGTGGTTTAGGTACAGTATCTTTTTGTTTTTCCCTGGTAGATTCAGTGTTTGTTTTGTCTTTATCGCTTAACGGAGCGAATTTATTAGGGTGAATAATTTCTGGTTGTTTCTCAGGGTCGGTAGTACTTGTAGATTTTGTTATCCGCTTTCTTTTATTATTTGATACTAGTTGCCAAGTATTAGTTGGGTTAATATCCATTTCTAAATCTGAATCGTCGTCTATAAGACATTCACCTTCAGTTTTATTTTTATATTGAAGTGTATGCATGGTTGGTGTACTATCGTTTTGAGATAAACATATTGGCTGTTGAGATAATGTTTGTGGGATGCTCTGATATTGAGGAGAAAAATAATGTGAAGTAGGTGGTTGGGATGAATGTTGTACTTCCTGTTGAAATTGTTGGAGGGATTGTGGTGTTGATAAGTGCGGAGATTGCGGAAGGAGAGGACTTCAGTTCATTTGCTGATTAGAATTGTTAAATGTGCCATTATAGCCGTTGCCGGCTGGCAACATTTAATTTGTGTACGCGCTATGCAGCGCCTTTTACAGAATTTTAGTTTATTATGCTGTGATTAGTAATTTGCGATATTATTTTCACGTTTATTGTTATCAGTCCGTAAATAAGTGCAGTACTCACTTGACCGATGTTACTCTATCGCTCGATACACAACCGCTCGCTTCGAGTGCCACTTACAAACTCAATTTGTAAAATAAGTGGCGAAATTTGAGGGTTTTTCCTTACATAATTTTGTTAATCATGTAATTTTTCAATTTTTTTTTCTTGACCAATTTTTAGTAATTTCGTTTTAGCATGACTGGTTGCTCTGTCCACGATTGCAAGAACCACTCTGGCAAGACTGTAAGTTTATGACAAATTGGAAGTTAGCAGGTTATGTTTTGCGTCAGTCTGTGTCAAATAACAAACAAAACCTAACCTGCTAACCTCGAATTTGACATAGACTTACAGTCTTGCCAATTTTAAGTAAAATTTCGAATTGCCAATAAATGGCACATTTACGGAATTGTGCTACTAACCTCAAAGTGGAAGAACAAACATGGCGGACGTGGCGATACTCTCCTATATATACTGGCTCTGGGTTTTGTAACGACAACACGACATCTGTTTTACAATGCCTAAACTATTTATACGCTATTTATGTGGAAATTTATCAGGTGTCTGCAAATACAGCACCGATAACCGACATTTGGCGTTGTAATCTTCGCCCTAAATGACAACCGCTTGAATTTTTTTAGTAATCACTTATTATCAAAAACTAAACGTCAGAAATAGTTCAATGAGGTCTTAAATGAAAGATCAAGAATCGTATCTTCTTGCAAACTATTTTACAGTTTCTGCTTTCTATTTTGCACAAGTAAATTTTGCTGTTGAATGGCAGAAATACAAATGAAAAATGGCTACAAAAGCGTCAATATTTTAAATACAATTTTACAGCGCAAGCGAATCTTTTACCATTTATAAAATAGCTTACGATAAACAGCCAACATTCGTCTTTGAAATGAAGTCTTATTTAACTTTCTACGAGGTCTGTAAATGGATAATACGTGCTTCCTATGTATCAATATGTCCTTATTATTTCAACATAAGCCAAACGCCAGCCTTAACCCGCTTACTAACAATAATATAAATTACATTTTACTATGGAAAAGTTAGGAACATGTCGACAAAATTAGTTTATTTAAGTGATCCACTGCAAATGAACGGCGGTGTATAAAAACATTTAAGTATTATAAAAAAAAAGTTAGATAAAAACTTTTTTTTTTCAAAAAACCGTATAAGATATAAGTAACATGTTTACTAAGACAATAATAGAAATATTAATACGTAATTCAACAGAAGTACACTTTTATAAAGCAATAAATTGCAAGTATATTGTACACATAAAACAAGTGTGATGGAAAATTTAAAAAATGTAAAAGACTTTTTTTATTTACATACACTTGTTTACAATACATTATTTATTCAAATATTGTATAATACGAAATAGCATTAAACTATCAATATGGAATGATATAAATGGAATAATAATTATTATTTAATACACAACATAATCGATCTCTGCATATTAATCGCTTCACTGGCATATATAGCTTTAGTATCTAGTGGCTATGTATCCGTATATCCTTCAATGCAGGCGACATTATTTTCACAATATGCCGTTTATTTTGAAATGTCAATAGAGTTTACAAATCATAAAATATAAATTGCGTAACCGAGTGTGGCTCATTACGTCTTTCTTTAAATTATAAAAGCTGAAACAACGCATGAAATGCTCTAGAACACAGACCCGTATCCAAAAATTTCTTGGTGATGGGCAAAAAATACTTGAAACATAATTAAATCATAATGTGTGATACATTGTTGAATTCAGAATAAAAAGGGCTTCTAAAATTTGACGTTATAAAGTAAGGACCATATTAAAAAAAAACAAAGTTGATGATGGTTGCTCGAACACTAAACGTCGGATAAAAAAATTGATAACAAAGTTTTTATGCCCATAAATAGTTGCTGTAAAGAAGTTTCATCAGTTTCGCTCTATCTTTAATATTAACGTCGGAAAAAAATAGAATAAATTATCCAAAAAATCGGTTTTTTAAGATAACTCAAAAACGGAAAATCATATCAAGGACTTCTAGACGTAATTTTTTTGGGCCTTTAATTACGCAACTTTTTTCCTATTTAACCAAATTTTTATCTCTTACTATTACGAAATCCCCATACTGGCCCTCCTTATCTTGGACACCCTGTATATACTATACTAGAAACACGATGAAAATTATACATCGTCGGCTTAGTAGGAAAACCGCGTAAGTCCACTTTTTGTCAATAATGACATTTTTGCGTAGCTAGCTGTAGAAAAATGGCCTGTATGACCTCAGAAAACCAGGTAACTCCAAAAAAATGCTAATTGCCTTAAATAAATTAAAAGGAATACCAAGTAAATCCATAACCACCATTATAACATCGAAAACCTCGTAAGTACGTAGAATAACATGGCGGTCACTGGTGTTATTGAGGCGTACTTCTGATTACTGCGAATTATTGGTAACATATGTGTGTTTATTGTTTAGTTACATTTTGTGCTAGATATGTAATTACAACTTATTGAATTTTGATGTTTAAACATATGCTCCGGGTTAAATGGTAAATTGTGAATAAATAGTGAAGTTCAGTGTGGACATACGTGGTTTTCGAGTAAGGAACAATTTGGATTTGCGTGGTTTTCGCCCAACTGTACCTACCTACTGAATCGCAAACGGTTTTGAAGTAATTATTCCTGCGGTTTTATATAATTTTCTAGAATAGATTCTCTGAATTTTAAAATAAAACATGAATACTTTTAATCAAAGAAGGCGGCGAATATTGGACCTTGTGAAACAAAATCCTACTCCCATGTCAATTACCTGCGCAATTACCGAAAACGAAGTATTATTACTACCTGTTAATAACGAAAGTGTTAGCGCCAATCAAACTGCCACCAATAGCCTAGAAATTATTACTAGAATTCAACATGAACCTATGGATGTGACCTTCGCTGATGTCTGTTTGCCAAATCCAGTAGTACACATTGACAATGCGTCAGATATGACAATAAGTAATGATTGCAATGACGACAATGCAGTTTTAGAGATGTACCTAGCAAATTTCGAAGAAATTGAAGAAAGATTGGGATTGAACAATATTAATCTAGCTGTTAGTACTAATGTGTGCCAACAAAATTTAGAACCACAGCTGCAGGTTTTGGAACTTCAACAAGGTCAAAAGCCGGAAGGGGTTAATAATACTGATGAAATTGTTGACAATAATTTTTACGAAGAACAAGATCTTCAAGAAATACAAGACCAAGAAGAAGACATCAACAGTGATGTCGACAATATATAATCGGACTATACTTCTGATGAAGAACGAGCTTCTCAAGAAAATAAGGACCAAGAAGAAGACATCAACAGTGATGTCGAAATTCAAAATATATCTGATAAAGTAAACACTAACTCAATACAAAAGAAAAAACGACCAAAGAAATGGGATATTGTTAAAAACCAATAGACTGAAAATAAAAATAAAACAAGACAGGAACGCGGAGCAACATACAAAGCAAGGAAGAAAGTTGGGGATAAAATAAGATACGACATAGAAAAAGAAAGTAAAACAATGAAAGCTAGATGTAACTGCAAAATATCATTATCTAATAAGTCAGCACTAAATAATTTAACAAATTTTGGAAGGATATGAACTGGGGGGAGAAGAAACTTTACATCAGATTAATGATGGAAGAAAAGGCAACACAACGACATCAAAATCGTAAAAATGATGTTATCACCAGAAGAAAATCATCTTTCTTATACAACATGAACAAAGGAAAAAGTAAACTGAGGGTATGTAAAACTATGTTCCTCAACACACACAGCATAGGAGAATTTAGTGCATTAAAATGGAAGAAAAATGACGACACATCTGTACAAGTAGAAACTCATGATGACACTGACGACGATTTCAGTGAAAATGCCATCATGTCACGAAAACGATCAGCAAGAATTGAATCTTTAAAACCACAGATGGACAACTTGAAACAGTTTGTTGAGGCATTACGTTAAGTGGAGTCTCACTATTGTCGTTCATCAACAAACAAACAGTATGTTGAACCAATTTGGAAAAGTAAACGATCTCTGCACAGCATGTATAGCAGTGTATGGTGTAAAGAGAAGGGAATTAAGCCTTTGTCAACTTTAGCTTTTGAAATGTATTTTGATAAGTATAATCTACGTCTGTTTATGACTAAAAAAGACCAGTATGTGACGTGCGCTGCTCATAAAACGGGAAACCTTACCGATGAAGAATATCAGTTACATCAACTTAAAAAACAGGAAGCACGAGACGAGAAAGAACGGGACAAAGACTGCAATAATATAGTATTCGCAGTAGATGTGCACTCTGTTTTACTATCTCCTAGATCTAACGTCTCAGCGTTGTACTTTCGCACCAAGTAGAAAACACATAACTACACAATATTTAATTTGAAAAGTCGTAACGGCTACTGTTATTTATGGAACGAAGCAGAAGGGGGAATAACTGCTGATAACTTTACATCTATACTGTGTAATTTTTTATTAAGTGAAGTTATCCCAAAAATGACTGAAGGCCAAGATATCATTATTTATAGCGACGGCTGCTGTGGGCAAAATAGAAATGTTACCCTTGCAAATGCACTTCTAAAGGTTGCGCAAACCCACAATGTCACCATCATTTGCAATTATTTAGAAGTTGGCCACACGCAAATGGAAGTGGATGGAATACACTCCACTATAGAAAGGAAGATGCGAAATGTAAATATCAATGTACAGTCGTGTTCAAATAAATCTGGGACAATGTTTTTTTTTCATATGTAGGTTCAGTTAAGAATTGAAGAATATCTCCATGGATTTTCTGCTATCAGAAAGAGTTACATTAAAGTTTAACAGGTACTGAAATCTGTAACTCTTTCTGATAGCAGGAAGTCCATGGAGATATTCTTCAATTCTTAACTCAACCTGCATATGAAAAAAACATTGTCCCAGATTTATTTGAACACGACTGTACCTGCGGACTATGTACATATCTGTTTAACAGCTCGTGAAAATCCGAAACCTTATAATGTACAATATCTGGATCATACATGTTACGTCGCTTCCGTATTTAAATTTAAATTTCTCGCGCGTTTTGTGACCAGTCGCCTTAAGGTGGTGGAACGCCGCCGGCTACACCCCCGCTAAAGGCAGTCTCGAATCTTTGTATTCATTATTCTCGTTCACGCTCTCGTGTGTGCACCCACATTTGGGGCACGTTGATAATAAACCATTTTTAAGCTCGAAAAGTGTTTTATTTACTCGAAACGAAAAGAACGGTGCGTGTTGGTGTTAACATACGCCATCAGCGTACCCTACATTTGGTCCTTCGAGCCGAGATACTTAATCAGCGATTAATTAATTAAATCGACAATTCGAATTAATCGGAGAAGTGCGCCTGCCATAACCCGAACTCAGCGTCAGCAGTCTTCAGGTGCATCTCAAACACGAAAATATTACATAGTGAGTCGCGTATCACGTGTAATATGCTAATTTTGATTAAGAAAGAGTCATAATTAGCAAAACGAAGCCAAGCTAAACCACTCGAAGCCAAGCCATTGGATTGCATTTTCCCGCCAACATCTTCCAAGAGGTCTGCAGCGGTCCCCATACACGGCCACATGTGCAGTAGCCATCTCACATCCTGCAGCATCTCGCATCTCGCTCGCCCCGATCGACAGCAATCCAGCTCTCTCGCTCCACGCAAAGGGAGACCACACACACTCGCTACCTCTTCTGGACAAAGAACCGTCACATCTGTGGGTGAGATCTATCCTGTCTTGTCTATCCTAACAAAATATAACAATGTCCGAAAATCCTGAACTCCAAGCATTGACTACGGAGCTCCAAATATTAAAAAATAAACGATCGTTTTTAAAACGAAGTTTAACGATTTTACAACAATATTTGGATAGCCCTAGCGATAAACCAGATTATACAAACAAAATTATTGGTCAATTTGCAATTTGCGAAAAGTCAGTACATACATGTGACGAAATGATCGAACAAATTTACAACGTAGAGTATGATAACGATTTTAATGTAGCCTTCGATGAAAAGGCCATAACCGATTCATTATTTTCTGAATTAAAGGTAAAGGTAGATGCCTTAATTACCCCCGCGGTTGGTATGATCACGTCAACCACAAACCAACCTGTTTCTCATTCAGCAATCAAGCTCCCCCTCGCAGACCTACCTAGTTTTACAGGGAAATTTGATGAGTGGCTAACTTTTCGAGAAAGGTTTAAATCTCTTATCGACTCTAATAAATCTTTAGCTGATATCGATAAAATGTATTATTTAATTACCGCCCTTAAGGGAGAAGCCGCGGAAGCAGTTAAGCATTTGGACATAACGAGCACTAATTATGAAAAGGCTAAAGAGTTATTAAGGGAAAGATTTGAAAATAAGCGCGTGATCGTTACAAACCACATTCGAGCTCTTTTCGAGTTAGCTGCAATCACGAAGGAGTCGTATCAAGGATTCCGAAATATTTTAAACGCGGTCACACAACATACACATTCATTAAACGTAATGGGTAGAAATGTTGAAAATGACGATTTGTTGGTGTATCTGATCATTTCGAAGCTTCCCTTTCACACGCGTAAAGAATGGGAAGACAAGCTACCAAATTCAGATTTGCCTACCTATAAAAATATTATCGATTTTCTCACACATAAATGCCATACATTAAGTGCATTAAACATTAAAGATTTGTCAGAATCGACTAACAGGGTGTCCAAAACACATTCCAAATTCGCCTCGTGTAATATCGCTGCCGGTAAGACAACCACAATGTGTAAGTTTTGCGATAAAAATAATCACTTTACGAATCAGTGCCCTAATTTTCTAAATTTAACGGTTAAAGCGCGAATCGATGCGGCACGATCAAAAAACTTATGCTTGAATTGCTTAAGGAAGGGACATCCGACTAAAATATGCAGATCTTCGCGATGTAGAAAATGCAGCGGCCTACATAACACGGTTTTGCATATTGAAAATGTGCAGCAGCCGGAACCTACGCAAAGTCAAGCTGATAATACGAACCTTATACCTGCAGCTTCCTTGCACGCGATTAAACCCTGCGAAGAACCGTCTAATATAGTGCTATCTACCTGTATTGTAGAAATTCTCGACTCGCACGGTAATTATCACGAAGCTCGCGCGATCCTTGATTCAGGTTCGCAAATAAACATAATCACGGCAAAACTCGCACAATTGCTCGAATTACCGACAAAGGTAGCTAATTTGCCCATAATGGGTATAAGCAATAACTGCACAAATGCAAATTTCTTATTAAGCACGAATATAAAATCCAAATTTCTAACGTTTGATGTCAATTTAGATTTTTACGTAATAGATAACATTACGAGTAACGTTCCCACGAAATCAATCAACGCAAGTTCGATCAATTTGCCACGTAATATACAATTGGCGGACTCGCGATTTTATGAATCAGGCAGCATTGACCTGCTAATCGGAGCACAGGTATTCTTCCAATTGCTGTGCATTGGCCAAATTCGCACCAACCACCCGGGCTTGATTCTGCAAAAGTCGGTATTTGGCTGGTTAGTGTCAGGAACTGTTTCAAATAAATCTCTCATAACACGTACACCAGTTTCTTGCCACTTGAATGTCTTACAAAATTTAAGCGATAATATAGCTAAATTTTGGGAGGTCGAAACCGTCCTGGAAGCTAAACAAAACTCCAACGAAGAAATAGAATGCGAAAATCATTTTGTTCGAACAATCAAACGCGATGGGTCAGGCAGATTTATTGCTTCCTTGCCATGGAAGACGGACCCAAAGTCATTAGGAAATTCACTCGAAACAGCAAAGGGACGTTTTCTAAATTTAGAACGCAAATTGTTAAGAAATCCCGAAACTAAAAAGGAATATGATGCTTTCATGGAGGAATATTTAAAACTCGGTCACATGAAAGACATAGGTACCATCGGAGGCGCACGCGAAACGGGATATTTTCTTCCCCATCACGCGGTTTATAAATCGGAAAGCACCAGCACGAAAACCGTGTTGTGTTTAATGCTTCGTGTAAATCCTCATCAGGCTATTCACTAAATGACACCCTTATGTTAGGGCCGGTACTTCAGGATGATTTGTTTAGTATTTTAATTCGCTTCCGGTTTTACAAATACATTTTAATCGCAGACATCAGCAAAATGTACCGACAAATTCTAATTAACCCTGATGACACGTGTTATCAAAGGATGTTATATCGTTTTACACCTAATGAGCCGATAAGGGTGTATGAATTAAAAACGCTAACATACGGTACTAAACCAGCATCATTTATTGCTACTCGTTGCTTAAAGGAGTTAGCTCTGCAAATCGACAAAACTAAGCCTGAATTGTCCAAAATTATCACGCGAGATTTTTTTATGGATGATTTAATCACAGGTGGCGATAATGAAAACGATCTTATCGCAATACGTAACGAAATTAGCGCCGTTCTAGAAGGCGCTGGTTTCCCATTGCGAAAATGGGCATCAAACAATGAAAATATTTTAGGCTTGCATGATCAACAAATAAATTTGGCACTAGATCGTAATGAATCGGATAGTTTAAAAACGCTGGGCGTGTATTGGTCGCCCGGTCCCGATACAATAGATATAAGAGCAAGCTAAATTCAAAAACGTCGCGAATAACGAAACGGCTGGTTTTAAGCTACATCGCGCAAATATTTGACCCTTTAGGGCTTCTCGGGCCAGTCATCGTAATAGCTAAAATAATCATGCAAGAATTGTGGAAACTGAAACTTGCGTGGGACGAATCGATTCCTTCAGAAATGTTTACTCGTTGGGAAAAATTCGCTAATGAATTACCCAAGGTGTCGCAATTATCAATACCTCGAAAATTGATAAACTCGAAAAACTCGATACTCGAGCTGCATGGCTTCTCAGACGCTAGTAAAATTTGTTTTGGCGTTTGTATCTATCTTCGCGAAATATCATCAGACGGGAATATACACTGCGGAATTATCTGCTCGAAATCACGTATTGCACCTCTGAAAACACTCAGTATACCTCGGTTAGAACTATGTGCTGCGTTACTTCTTACGGAGCTAATGCGCAAGGTAACTAGTGCTATCGAAAGCGCTCCCGGATTTAATCCCCTTAGCGTGAATTATTATTCAGATTCAACAGTAACGTTAGCATGGATTCATTCCTGCCCGAGCAGGTGGAAAACTTTCATAGCTACTAGAGTAGCCAAAATTCACACGAATTCAAGCGCCGAGTCGTGGTTTCATGTATCCACCGGCGAAAACCCGGCAGACATCATTTCGCGAGGTTCTTTCCCCGGTCAATTAGCGGGCAACAGCTTGTGGTGGAACGGCCCTGAATTTTTGAGGGACGCAGAATTTTCTCCTAAACCGTTCAGGCCCGGCCCTGAGGACGTCGTTCCTGAAGCCAAAATACTAATCGTTCAGGAGGCCCACCAATCCGCCCGCACAGCGGAACCCTGCGAGGAATTCGCAAATTTAATTTTTACACGATACTCCTCACTTTCTAAATTAATTAGAATTATTGCGTTATGCAAGCGATTTACTACATATTGCAAGAATAAATCCCGGAGATACTCACACGTAATAACCGCAGATGAATTAAAAAATGCGGAAATGTCTCTCGTCAAACTCGTCCAGAGTATACACTTTAAAGCGGAAATAAAGCTTTTGAGTAACTCACGCGAGATAGGAAAATGTTCCAAAATTCTTCCTTTAAGTCCATTCCTGGACGATAATCAAATTTTACGCGTAGGCGGTCGTTTACGCAACGCGGATCTTAAATTCGGAACTAAACATCCCATATTAGCACCTAAAGGTCCATTTTGCGATTTGCTAATTAGGGATGCGCACGAAAAAAGTTTGCACAGCGGAATGCAAGGTACTTTAGCCACCGTGCGACTTAATTATTGGCCTATATCAGGTAGAAGTGCCGTCCGTAAAGTAATAAGAAGGTGCGTATTGTGTTTCAAACACAACCCCATATGGAGCAAACCGAAAATGGGCGAATTACCTCCTTCGCGGGTAAATATTGCCCGTCCGTTCTCTAGAGTCGGTATTGACTTTTTTGGCCCATTTTATTTAAAAGAAGGTTCGCGCAAATCACGCAAAATTGTGAAGGCTTACGGATGCTTATTCGTTTGCATGCCTTTAAAGGCCGTTCATTGCGAATTGGTGGAAAATCTCTCCTCGGAGGCCTTTATAGCGGCACTAAAACGGTTTGTTTCACGAAGAGGTTTACCAATCGAAATCCTTTGTGATAACGCGACGAATTTCGCGGGTGCAGCTAACGAAATGAGAGAAATTATCCAATTACTAAAAATTAATCAAAATCCAATCTCCCAGGAGATGGCCGCTCGTGGCATAAAGTGGAGTTTTAACACTCCCAGGGCCCCCCACATGGCAGGTTTGTGGGAGGCAGCAATAAAATTATTCAAACGTCACATTTATAAGACAGTGGGAAATGCAAAATTAACGTTTGGCGAAATGTATACGCTTCTTACCGAAGTCGAGTGTATCCTCAATTCTCGTCCTCTAATTCCCATGTCCGAAGATCCTAATAATCTCACCTACTTAACCCCCGGACATTTTTTAATCGGGGATTATTTAAATTCTCTGCCCGAAGTTGACTTAAGGTCAGAAAGTGTCAACAGGTTATCGAGATGGCAGTACACCCAGCGCCTGCAACAAGAATTCTGGTTGAAATGGAGCCGGGATTATCTGCAGGAGCTACAGCGAAGACAGAAATGGCGCGTTCCTGAGGGCCCCACACTGCAACCCGAAAACGTTGTCCTGATCGCGGAAGACAATGTTCCTTCCCGAGCTTGGAAGCTGGGGCGCATCTTGGAAACGCATCCAGGAGTCGACGGAGCCGTCCGTTCAGCAACCGTTAAAACCGCGAGTGGGGTTGTAAAAAGACCTACTGTGCGATTGTGCGTGCTGCCAAGTGAATGCTAGAACTAATACAACAGTGCCATTAAAGACATTCACGATTAACACTGTATTATTTTGTAGTTAATGTATATTTCTCATCACTCGTATTTCAATGTATATATAGCTATTACTAGTACTTTAATGTATATTTCGATATTATTTTTATGTATGATTTGGTATTATTTGAATTTTAGTGTAGGTGTGTGTATTATTTGCATTTCTACGTATGTTTTAGTTAATGCTATTTTTCTTTGAAATCACTCATTTCAAGGGGGCGGCCTATGTTACGTCGCTTCCGTATTTAAATTTAAATTTCTCGCGCGTTTTGTGACCAGTCGCCTTAAGGTGGTGGAACGCCGCCGGCTACACCCCCGCTAAAGGCAGTTTCGAATCTTTGTATTCATTATTCTCGTTCACGCTCTCGTGTGTGCACCCACATTTGGGGCACGTTGATAATAAACCATTTTTAAGCTCGAAAAGTGTTTTATTTACTCGAAACGAAAAGAACGGTGCGTGTTGGTGTTAACATACGCCATCAGCGTACCCTACAATACATATTTCAAAAATTTCAGTTCTTGGCAAGCATACTCTAACATAAGACCAGGAAGAAAAGCAGGAGATCCACAAGTAACAGATCTGAGGGCTTTAAAGTATACAGCCAATGGAATAATCTTGTACAAGTTGCGACACCCCGATGAATGGAAACAGCTTCCGGTAATTGTTATTTTTGTTAGTATTACAGTAACTGTATGCTATCATGGTCATTTGCAGGTTCGTGTACGACAGATGCCTTACTGTCCACTAGAAGACCTACCTGCGTTGTACAACAACAGAATACCTATTAAACGGACAAAATACAATCATCTACAGTACCTAAAACGATCAATCCTCGCCGACTACCATGCCTTTTATGATGATCTTCCGCAACAGGGAGCCTAAATAATTTTGTATATATTTCAAATACTGAAATGACTTATGTACGTTGTAACACTTATTTTGTTTCTTGAAATACTACATTATTTTGCTATTTAATCATTTTTCTCTGTTTGCAAGACCTATTTTGTAACTAGAAATAAATTATTTTGATCTGTACAATATTTTTCTGTCTGCTTAGAATAATCAGTGGACATGACTGCAAGTCCCAAATCATTATACAAAACTATTGGAAAATCTTGTAAGTCCATTATTAAAATCGATAAATACACAATATTATGTAATCTGTTATTTGTGTCATAACTAAGGTTACCACTTGCACTACAAAACACAGAATTGAAATTAGTAAGCAAATAAATTTTTAAAACGTTTTTTGGCTCTCCTGAGCAGTTGTCAATATAGGACTTACTAGGTTTTCCTATTAGGCCGACGACATATTACATTTTTGAATAAGGATTTTGAACCAAGTAAAGTAAATGCTTAAGTTTAATTTTTCACTTTTGTCTTTGTAAGTTCAACAAAGCATATGTAAATTCCTTATGGAACATTTCTCGGACGGGTGAGTTATATTACAATAATTCAATCTCCCATTGTATTAAACTGCGTACTTTGAAATTTTGATGCGCATATGGCTTCCTGCCTCGTGCATTCTTGAAAAATACTGCTTATCTTAGTAGATTCAGAATATTATACAGGTTAGTAGTTTTACATTTTATCTTTAACTAGCTGAAACCCGCGGCACATGCCGCATTTAAAATGTACGACAAATGTAATAACTTTTGTTGCACTAAAGAAAGTTTTAAAAGCACGCTAGAGATTGGCAGTAAGGAAAAGTTCCAAAAAATATATTTTCAAATGGAAAGTTTCTGGAAAGGAAATGCTCGCCTCTGGAAGGCGTCCTAATTAATACGACGTTGTTGGAACGCAGTCAAAAAAAAATCAGGAAAGCATTAATACTCTTATGAGATTATAAGTGAGAATTATTTGTGCCACCGAAATAATTTTCAGCTGCTTGCAATCTGTGTTTCTTTTCGGGTTTAAGCCGTTGAGCGTCATAAAAATATAAATGCGGTAACTCAAGTCTCTAGTTACGCCGTTACTGTTATTATTAAATAACTCAATTAATTATTATTTCTTTGTCATTTTAAACTGAAATTATTATTATTATATCTATAATAGCAACCATAAGTAACTGTTTATAATGTTTATATGCTAGCGAGTTGTTCTTAAATCGCTAGTGAATTAATAGTAAAGTACATTTTTTTTCTATAATAATTTTCAAGGTCAACTCTAGGGGAAAAGTTGCATTCCTGCAGGGTCCCTAGCTTTAATAATGTTGGTATATAGATTTTTAGTTCTTTTCTTCCATTACAAAAATGATTGTCATTTTGATAGATATGTCATAATAGTGGGTAAAACGAACAGCATAGTAAAATATTGCAAATCCTTTATCTAAAAGACGTGTCTGTCTGGGACGCTGTTTCAGCAGCCAAACCGTAAGAGATAGAGAAAAAAGTTATTAAAGTTATATGTTTGGAATGGTCATGTCAGGTCAGGAACCGAATTTCAGTAACGTGACACTTCCGGTTTTCGAGAAATCACGTGATTTCCGTCTGTCTGGGACGCTGTTTTGTCCGGGACGCTGTTTCAGCAGCCAAACCGTAAGAGATAGAGAAAAAAGTTATTAAAGTTATATGTTTGGAATGGTCATGTCAGCTCAGGAACCCAATTTCAGTCACGTGACACTTCCGGTTTTCGAGAAATCACGTGATTTCCGTCGGTCCGGGACGGTCTTTTTTGTTTTATTAAATGAGACATTTGTCTCACTGGACTGCTAGTTTATTAATTATTAAACTTACAATATTTGAAAATAAACATAATGAACGTTTGCAAAATTAAAGAAATTTGTCAAGAGTTCAAATTAAGAAACTTTGACATTCAAAATTGACACATAACCATAATTTTAAAAGTACTACCAACACGAGGTATAAAAATTTCCTAGCTTTTTAATCACATATCTACCAACATTGAAACACTTTGACAATTATTATAGAAAAAAAAACGTACTTTAGATTGTTCTACAAGTTAAGAAAAGGGAGAGTTTTACAGCGAATGTAAAAGTTTTACGTGAGCATGGACGAATCACTTTTCCAATGTGTTGAACATGCAATTTTTCCGTGTAGTTGACAAAAATATCTTTTAATAATTTATTTTGGTCAAAGTATGGAAGCGCAATTTTTACTGTACTGTAAAAATGAACTAAATGAATTAATAACAGATTCATCCATTTTCAAGTAAGCTTTATTCTATAATGTATAATGGTTAATTTGTACAGAGTTCGGCAACGAAGCAGGGGTGGAAGATATTTCTAAAACTATGAGAGTTACATGAATATTGTGTATATAAAAGTTGTAGTTACGAAAGTGGTGCACATTACTAAAATATTTTTGATTATACAGGGAGTCGCAAAAAAGTATGGCGAATCAAACTTACTTTCTTTAAATAGAATGCCCTATATTTGGGTAGCTTAAAAGTTTTGTATTGAAATACTCTTCATTTTCATATAAAGTTGTATGGGTCTAACGTCAACTGTTTTGGAGATATTAACGATTTTATGCAAAAAAATACGGATCTTCAGGCGACTGCTAGCTGTAAGCGACAGAAAACAATTGAATGAAGGAAAACGTTACCAAAAAATTATGATTTTTGTAAACTATCTTTCAAGTGTAAAATGGTGGATCTGGGTATTAATGTCATACAAATTTAATTTCGATTTTTTTTCAAATGGAACGCCCTGTATATTTTTGTATTTTTTAAGAGCCCTTTTAATGAGCTTTCTTTTGATATGTTACTTCATACTTCTAAGTTCAACTGTTTTTCAGATATGTGTGTTTGAACATAAAAACAATTTAAACGCCTTAAGATGCTTTATTTCAAGGGATAAACAACAAACGCCCTTAAAATAGTGATTTAAACGCATGATCTCTCTAAAAATAAAAGCACAAAACCAGGTTTAGAAAATATAAATTCAGTCAGTGTTGATGCAGGAAATTATAAACACGAAAAAACGATAAATGCAGGAATAAATTAATTATTTTAAAGGCGTTTGTTTTTTATCCCTTGAAATAAAGCATCTTAAGGGGTTTAAATTGTTTTTTATGTTTAAACTCGCATATCTGAAAAACAGTTAAAACTTAAGGGGTATGAAGTAACATATCAAAAGAAAGTTCATTAAAAGAGCTCTTCAGAAATACAAAAATATACAGGGCGTTCCATTTGAAAAAAAATCGAAATTAAATTTGTATAACATTAATACCCAGATCCACCATTTTACACTTGAAAGATAGTTTATAAAAATCGTAATTTTTTGGTAACGTTTTCCTTCATTCAATTGTTTTCTGTCGCTTACAGCAGTCGCCTGAAGTTCAGCATTTTTTTGCATAAAATCGTTAATATCTCCAAAACAGTTGACGTTAGACCCATACAACTTGATATGAAAATGAAGAGTATTTCAATACAAAACTTTTAAGCTACCTAAATATACGGCATTCTATTTAAAAAAAAATAAGTTTGATCCGCCACACTTTTTTGAGACACTCTGTATAATCAAAACTATTTTAGTAATGTGCACTACCTTAGTACCTACAACTTTTATATACTTAATATTTATGCAACTCTCATAGTTTTAGAAATATCTTCCACCCCCGCTTCGTTGCCGGACCCTGTACAAATTAACCATTGTACATTATAGAATAGAGCTTACTTGAAAATGGATGAATCTGTTATTAATTCATTTAGTTCATTTTTAGGTGAAATCAATATGATTTTGAGCAGTTATGAAAAGTATCAAAAAGTCACTTTTTTTAATGTCACCAATGGCAATGTGAAAAAATAATACATTATAAGAAAAAGAAAAGCATAATTTTTACCAAGATGTGAGTTTGCAGCTCAAGGGCGATGCCGAGCACTACAAATAAACAGAGGGAAAAATGGTGTTCTGCCCTGCCGCGTATATACAATTTTTTCAACTGCCAGGATCAGAACCGTAAGAAACATATTTTTCGACGACTCACATCGAAAGTAGATTTTTCTCACTGTCATTTGACAACAGAAAATTGACATTTACCGCTGAGTGTGCGTTTTCATCACTTTGCTGCTCACCGAGCGTTTTGGGTTTCCATGTGAACAAAATAGGTAGCTACGTCCGAATGTTTCCTTGACAATGCCCGTCATTTGTCGAAATAATCGCGTCACATGTCTAATAGACTGCACGAGTAATGTTAACTTGATTCTCAATTAATATTTGCAATAAAATGAAATATGATATTTTCCATTAATAATATGCTCAGTCGTCGAAAAAATAGTATGTATGTTTCGAGCTAAAAGTGCGCTTGCCACTTTTGCATGATTGCACGTGCAAGCGGCAAGAATGCACTTTCAGCTCTTAACATACAATATACTATTTCATTACTCTAAATCAAAATTATGCTGTAATACGGATTGGGCCATAATTATAACGGGTGTTCATAAACAGTCGTCATCTCAGTAGGTTTCGACTTCAGAAACGTATGTCTATTAAAATTGAGAATAAATGCGCTATGACAGTACTCAATGACGTTTCATTGTGTTGCACGAATTAATCAAAGATATAACATTTTGTTTTTCAAAGCAACTGGGATGACGACTGTTTATGAACACCCGATATATAACAGCAATGAGATAACATGAACAACAAAATAGAATGCTTAGGTAAGTAAGAGATGACCATACGAAAAAAAAATATTTTAGTAGGCATGTGTGGTTGACATCTGTCATAATTAAATGTGCGTCAGGCCTACTCCAATATTTGCTATTATGTTTATCTCTTTGTTACTCAAGCAATACGTGTTATTTTCTTGTGTTATCTTATTGCTGTTACAGTGAAATTCCCCTTCGCGGATACACGGTCACCTCCCTTGGACAGACAGTTTCTCATGGTCCCGACCGACTCTCATATAATTTGTATTGTGTTAACTCCCTCTTGGACGGACATTCTCTTGAACGGACGCGGACACAAGAAAATGTTCTCTTAAACGGACAAAAAACAAAATAAAAAATAAACGCCTTGTCTCATTTTTCTGTCGCAAGTGTCGCTGTTGCATTCCTCAATCGCGCCGCGCGCCAACTTCGCTGCCTGCCTTCACCGAGGGACTTTCCCGAGTTAACCGGGGATTCACCGACTTCAATCTTTCGGTACACGCGGGGATTCAGTATTAGTCTGACGTCTATGCGGAAAAGACACAGTGGGCGACACATTCATTGTAGAAATGGCGCCAAATATAAAAATTCTCACGCTTAAACAAAAAATTGAGATTATTGAAGTTCACAACAGGGAAAAGTTAAGTGTAAGGAACTTATCCAAGCGTTTTGATATCGGAAAAGCAAACTGCTGATATAAAACGTAAAGAAAGTATTTTGTATGTAGTAATATTTTGTAAGGTAACAAATCCTTATTTTTTCCTGAAGTTTTAAGTTTTTTGTTTATTTTAAAAACATTTAAATATATATACGTTTTAAATGTCCCAATTTCTTTAATTACAGTTTTCATTAAAAAACCGATTTTGTTTCGTATTTCTTTTAGGCGGACACCCCTCTTGAACGGACACTTTCAGTCGGTCTATATAGTAATAAACACAGAAAGGAACATTAACACATAAAATAACTTTTCATATCAAAACTTGTACATTCAAAATAACTTAAACAAAAAAAAATTACAAGTACTTTCTTAATTCAGCAATTTTTGTCTGAATTATGTTAGACTCATACGTTGTATCGCGTTCTATTTTTTTTTGTTTAGATTCTACCATATATATTTTTTGCGTGGCTTTTCTCTTCAGCGATGCTTCTTCACTTTCCTGTTGCTCTTTTTTTCTTCTTTGTTCCAAAGCCAACTTATATTTGAAGCTAGAGTTTTTTACATAGGATCTCTTTTGTCACTAATGACAACATTTAAAACATCACCCTTGCTGTGTACAGCATCATAAACAACACGCTGACAAGTAAGAGGTTCCTCTTTTAAATTTTCTACTAATAAATGTTTATTAATGGAAAATCCAGCCTCTACATTAGCATTTCCATGGGACATAATCAAAATGAATTTAACAATGTTCAATAAATTTTCGAATTCATGTTCCACAAGCAAACGATGATAAAAGCAATCCAGTCTCTCAGCCTCTTTATACAAAGCGATTTCAGAAATCTTAGTTTTAATAAATGTCGCATATTCAATTTTTGATCGTTCTGCTGTAGTCGCTGTAATAAACTCATGATTATGTAATATTTCTAGTAATTTATCAAATTTTTCCATTAACCATGATACAGAATTAGTATTAATTGTTTTTGGATTAAGCGAAGTAACTGCATGTACCAACAGATACTTTATACAACATCTTTCTGTTATTTTTTTTTACAGTTGCCTTCACAAAATGCTGGCAATCTTTTAAAAATAATAATTTGTCTTTTTAATTTAATTTTTTGTTCGTTAAATACCTTCTTGTTTCAAATCCCACATCAACATCCTTCACGTTTTTCAGATTAGAAGCATTTTCCAAATTAATTTGTAGAATTTGCTGTGTATTTAAATCTGATGTATCAACTTTTACAATTCGACACAATAAATTTCGGATTAATGCCTCCATATCGTCTTTTAAAAAAGATAACATTGGATTAGAAGTTTGATACTTCTTTAAAAATGGTTCTAATATAGAAGCAATCAAAGCAAAGAAAGCTAATTTTGGTTTTATAAATGAATCTTTACAACCTGACTTAACATTTGTTACTGAAATATTTACTGGCAGTTTAGTTTTAGAGTGTTCTATGTAAGTTTTTATGTGATCTAGAATTTCAATAGCTCTAGTTGCTGCAGAATGATTCTCAACCCGTTGTGTTACACAAAGTTTCTTGGGAAAATGGTGGGATTCGGTCACGTTTTGAAAATTTGCTCTTCGCTTGGGAGAATCCTTAAATAGATAATAAATTCCTCTAAGGAATTCATTCATTTTCCAGCCAGCAGATTTGTGCCCAGTTTGCAATGCTCCATGTACTATATGAAGCCCACAAGAACCAATATCAAGTATCTTTTTTGTTGTTGACTTCATCCGATGTTCTTTTAATAAAGAAAAAAACTTCCAATCAACATTAGGGCCGCCCATGGAAATCTACAAGAATATTATTATTAGATAATTTGTTTAATGTAACTAAATTATTTATAAAACTTATTACCTGTAAAATCCTATTTAAATGAAGGGATTGAACTTCCTCTAAAAAATATTTTAAATGTATAATGGAAGACTTGATACTATTAATTTAATGAAACGGCAGTTGGCCGTATCTGAACATTTGCGTCCACGAAAACAGACAGTAAAGGCGGTATCTAACAAAACAAAAAAAGAAGGCGGCTTCTACACGCAGATACTGCTTTTCACTTTTGCATTTTGCATATGACGCCTTCTTGCGCTTTATAAGTAACAAAATTTCTGTAAATACCGCCTTTTTTCATCTAAAAATCATAGTTACAGTGCAGATATCGATTTGTTACTTACCTAAAATGATTGGAATTTTGTACCAATTCCAACGATACCAATAACTCAATTTCAATTTTTTTGTAGATACCGCCTTCTTGCTTATGACGGCAGTATTGAGCTATACACATTTCAAACTAAATTAATCTTAATAGTAATTTACGTTACGAGACCGGAAAGCAGTGTTTTGCAGGTCGAACCAAGTAGATTCCAAACTTGGGGAGCTCACGGTTTTCTGTATTTCTTAGGTAATCTTCAAAATCTCGCTATAATAAAGGAAACAAATTGTTATACTTCGTGTAACTCATCTTTGATTGGCATACCTGAAAATCAGCCCGTATGCAGGGTACAACGTCAACTCTGTGGTATATTTGCAGGGCAATCAAAGCGATGAACAAGAATTTGCAAAAGTTTCGTAGTCAAAATAATTTATAGGTTATGTGTAAACATCAGAGTCAGAGACACATTTAATATGCTTAAAAAGCACGGCTTCAATATTTCTTTGCTTCGGCCGTTGGTTGCATTCAGTAACTCTCTTTATTATTAACCAAAATTCACTTGCCTTTGAATCTGTGTCAACATTTTTAAAAAACACAAGAAACAGGCATAATAAATAATTGTTTTCTGTGATAATATCGCTATTAAAAGTTAAGGGAAGTTTGTTTACAAAAACCCGAAAATAGAAATGGTGGAATGCAACTGTGGTACTTTTAGTTGTGTAAACACGGCTTTTAGACTTCTGCATTATTATAAGTGATTCTCAGTTGCGTTAGAAGTAAGATATTGTCTAACCAAGCCAGCTGAAACACCAATGTTATATTTCATTGTAAACCAAAATAAGCGATTTTTAAAAGGTCGTTTCGGTGGCCTTTTAATTTAACCCACAACCGTTATCTAACCAGAGTTATGCACAACTGTAGCGCATCGCATAATGCGCGTTCTATGGAACAAGTTCAAAGCCGCTCCAAATGAGATTTACTTTCTTATGCAAATCTTCAGGTGGTAGGTGTTTTGTGAAAATACGTCGACACTGCGAGCCCCGGCAATGTATTAAAAGATGAAACGAGTTTTCATGCTACGCTGTTACATGTGCGAGAGTAAATTATGTAATGGGTACAGAAGTTACGATACCAGAGTAGCCAAGCTGGCATAAGATAAGCTTATCTAGTAGATATGCAGCATCCGGAGTGCGAATGTTGCATTAGATTAGGCCCTGAACACACGGGATTCCGTTTCCCAGATTCGGAATGCGGGATACAGAATCTGAGTCTGTTCAGACACGGCGACTGAATCTCAGACGCGGGCCTTCAGTCACTTGCAGTGCCGTGCTGTTATGGACCTAGCATTGCTGTTCTTTGTTTCTGTCGAATTAGTCTAGAAGTGCTGTATTTAAAGTCAGGGATTGGGCTCTACTAAGCTAATACATTTTTCATTGTCAAATAATGTACATTCTATGATCGTTGTATATAGTAAGGAACGCCTTGCTTATTCGATTTAAATAGAAGTTGAAGAAAATCTGCTACGCCTATGACATGATATCATATGTTCTGGCTGGCAAAAGTAGGCGAGTTCAGGCCGTGGTACGCGTGGACTCATATCCTCTATATGCTCCAATGGTAAATCGGTATCCGAGATACAGAATTAGTCGCCGGCGGCCGAAATGGAGAGATAAGGAAAATCGGCCGCTGGCGACACATTCTGTATCTCGGATACCGATTTACCATTGGAGCATATAGAGGATATGAGTCCACGTGTACCACGGCCTGGACTCGCCTACTTTTGCCAGCCAGAACATATGATATCATATCATAGGCGTAGCAGATTTTCTGCAACTTCTATTTAAATCGAATAAGCAAGGCGTTCCTTACTATACAACGATCATAGAATGTACATTATTTGACAATGAAAAATGTATTAGCTTAGTAGAGCCCAATCCCTGACTTTAAATACAGCACTTCTAGACTAATTCGACAGAAACAAAGAAAAGCAATGCTAGGTCCATAACAGCACGGCACTGCAAGTGACTGAAGGCCCGCGTCTGAGATTCAGTCGCCGTGTCTGAACAGACTCAGATTCTGTATCCCGCATACCGAATCTGGGAAACGGAATCCCGTGTGTTCAGGGCCTTAGTTTACCTTTGTAGAAACGCATTAAGAGCGCTTCACTTCACGTTTAGACGGCTTCACCGCATAATGTAATTTCCTTCTGTGTTTTAATGGAAAATAAAGTTAGTTTTTAAAAACTTGTTTTCCTGGACGTAAAACAAAACTGGCGCAGTCTTGGTGGATTCTTGGGGAAGATACGATATTCCGACCATTGAATAGCCGTATTTTTCTGGTATTTCAATACTTAACCGAGAATTCGACATCAACATCCCTTGGGGACCAGATCCAGGCTTCCGAAGGAACAAAAATCGTCCGCTGGATTCCTGTGGCCTTTCCTCAACCTGCGACAACAACGAACCAACTTTGCCGATCTTTGCGAGGGACAAACATCGCCCCGGGTTAGCACCGCTGGTTCCTGTCCTGCTCTATTGAAGAGTCCTGCTCTATTGGAGAGCCCTGATCATCGAGATCACCAGGTCATCGAGACCACTACGATATGAAGTAAGAAATTTCAAGTTATTAAAGTGAATTAAACAAAATATTAAACCCCTACTAACATTAATAGAAATATTTAATTTTAAGCGCAATTGATTACTAAATTCAGGCATCCGTCTTGATATTGATAGACAATATAAGCCGTTGGTTCTTTTTGTAATCAAACATTGCACATTAGATTTTAAAATCAAGGAGGGCGTGGTAAGCGTGACCGTTAGAGTGTGCGATGGGCTCACTTAATTTTGCTAACGTACTCTCGCCTCTCTGTGTAGGTACCGTGAGTTAGGCCCTACTAATATTTAAAAACTGAATAAATCAAGGTGAAATTTAAATTTGAATGTCCAGAGATCGATCGAGATCACCATTAGGTCGTGCAAGACCATCATTTTCAAGTAATTATAACGAATCCATAAATCTTCACATGGTTGACCAAGTTCAACAAACATCCGCAACGCAAGATGCCCCACAAATTCAGCAGGCAGCACCATTTGCCGGTTACCCGATAGGTTTTCATACCTCACTTTTGAATGAAATACCAAGATACGAAGGCTACCCCGCTGAACTATCGGAATATATAAGGGCTGTTGAGGACATTTTCAGTCAGTTCTGGCAAACAGAAACCCCAACAGCATATATTAACAAGTTATTGCTCTCATTTGCAAGAAACCGTCTCAAAGGCGCCGCACTCGAGGTAATAACAGAACAAACATTTAATTCATGGGATGTGCTAAAGCAAACCCTTATAGACAATTTTGGAGATCAACGTTCCGAGTTAAATATAGGGATAGATCTCACTAGGTTACATCAATTCCAGGAGGAATCCCCTGTAAATTTTTATAACAGAATTAGGTCATTATTGGCAGTATTAAACTCAAAAATTGCTTTAGGCCCAGAAGATCAAATTATTAAAGACTTTAAAATAAAAGATGCTAAAGATCTACCACTTAAAATTTTAGTGGGTGGACTACTCGAACCGTTAGGAAGCTTCATAAGAGGTAAATCCCTAGCTTCACTAGAAGTAGCTCTAAAACACATTAAAGACGAATTAGACATAAGATATTTCCAAAATTTAAATAAACCCCAAAATAGTCAACCAAAATTTTCAATAATTACTGAAACGTTTAACAAAAAACCCAATTACCCTCGTCAAAATTCCAATCAAAACCATTCTCAAATTTCATACCAAAATATTCAACGCAGAATAATGACGTATTTGCACCAAAAAGAAATTTCCAGCATAGCTTCAAGCCCGAACCAATGGAGCTATCAACCATTAAAAAGCGACCAGCTTCACAACAAGCTACTCGCGCTACCATACCATCTAGACCATTTAACCCGAATTTCAGACAAAAATATATCAGGCAATCGAATCAGCCAGCTAATTTTATATCTGAAGAACTACATCATACCCAACTAGACACTGAATATTCCGAACAAACGAACCCATATCAATTTGAAAATTATTTTCCCGAAATGAACGAAAATAAGCAAATTGCCCTACAGACGATCCTTATCATCATCAACTCCCTAATGAATCACCAGAATATTATGAAAACTTTGACGAACATGAAACAAATTATTTTCCTGAACGAACTGTAAATTTTTAAGCACTAGCCTCGGAAAAATCGATTCTTTTACTATTAACCCATCACCTTCGTTACCCTATATACTATTACCTAATTCAAACAAAAAAATACTTATTGACACAGGAAGCTCTAAAACTATTTTAAATCCAAATTTTGTATATGAAAATTTTCCGGAAACTATTTATGAATCTCCTTTCGAAATTACGTCCAGTCATGGCACTACTCAACACCAGTACGTAGCCGAAGTACCGATACTTGCTTTATTTAACGAAGAAGGTACCCATCAGGTATATCTTTTCGACTTTAACTCTTCATTTATAGGGCTTATCGAATCAGATTTATTATCCCGTTTACCAGCTAATATAGACTACAAGTGGCAACATATTCAAACAGAAAAAACAGCCATTCCCTTTTTCTATAACAAAACGTTAACTAAAGAACAACGACGAAAACGTAATTTTTGTAATTTTATAAAGCCTCAAACTCAAGACACAATACGACAGGTACACATTGAACCTCGAACCGAAAAATTTATTAGACTTCCAGCAGTTGGAAGTAACGGAACCAAAATTGCCCCTAGAATCAAATTTACGAAAGATTTAATAATGCCCTCAGCAGTTGTTAAACTTAAAAATAATTATTTTATGACTTCTATTATTAACATGTCCAGTGAACCACAAACACTGACTATTGACCATCCCTTTTATCTTGACGATTTCGACAATTTCGAACAGAACCACGTCCAAATCAATCACCATAAAATTAATCAAACGACAATTAAACAGAAACTTTTATAAAATCTTAATAATAATCTCATACTAGACCACCTTAATACGGAAGAAAAATCCTTACTTACGAACTTGTGTCACGAATATAAAGATATTTTCTATCATCCTGAAATCCCTCTTTCCTCAACTAACTTAACTAAACATCATATCCGCACTAAAACGGATCAACCAATATTCACAAAAACTTATAGATACCCTCATTGTCACCGAGAAGAAGTTCGGACCCAAATTAATAAAATGTTAAATGAAAAAATTATTGAGCCATCCGAAAGTCCGTACAACTTTCCCATATGGGTTGTACCCAAGAAATTAGACGCATCCGGTAAGCGAAAATTTCGAATAGTAGTCGATTACCGCAAGCTAAATAAACACACAATAGAAGACAAATTCCCCTTACCTAATATTGAAACCGTATTAGACCGCCTAGGTAGATCCAACTATTTTACTACCTTCGATTTAGCGAGCGGATTTTATCAAATTGAAATTGAACCCCAAGACAGAGAGAAAACTGCTTTTTCTATGGAAGAAGGCCATTTTCAATTTCGCCGAATGGCAATGGGTTTAAAAAACAGTGCAGCTGCGTTTCAGCGAATGATCAATGCAGCCCTTACAGGACTCACCCCGACGCAATGCATGGTATATTTAGACGACATGATAATCTTCTCAACTTCTTTACAAGAGCACTTTCAAAGACTCAAAAATATTTTTCAAAGATGTCGCGATACAAACCTAAAAATACAATTAGATAAATCTGAGTTCCTTCAGAAATCAGTTAAGTATTTAGGTCATGTGATAACCCCACAAGGAATTAAACCTGACCCAGCCAAAATTGAAGCGATACAAAAATTTTCTTTACCAAAAACGAAAACCGAAATAAAGTCATTTTTAGGCTTACTAGGTTACTTTTTGACCATATGTTTAAAGAAAGATAACAAGATTATTCACAACCAAAATTTTATCGATTCCTTTGATCATCTAAAAACCATCCTTACAAATCAACCGATTTTAGCATATCCAAATTTCAATCAACAATTTGAATTGACCACGGACGCTTCCAAATTTGCCCTCGGAGCCGTCCTATCCCAAAATTCGAAACCCATTTGTTTCGCATCACGAACACTTAATGAAACCGAACAACGCTACTCTACATCCGAAAGAGAGCTTTTAGCTATTGTTTGGGCAACGAAAAATTTTAGACCCTACCTTTTCGGAACCAAGTTTACTCTATATACCGATCACCGACCACTAGTTTGGCTTAGGAACCTAAAAGAACCCAATTCAAAATTAACAAGATGAGCTCTTAAATTAGAAAAGAGTTCAACTTCGATATTAAATATTTGCCAGGAAAAAGTAATAAAGTTGCTGATGCACTCTCTCGTGTACAAATTTACCCTCTAACTGTAAATGACGACATCATGAACGACATTGACAATATTCTACAAGACGCAAATAGAATAACTACCTCAAATCCGAATTTAAACCCGACTAACATGAGCATTGCTCCAGAAAGACCTCATTCACCCGATTTTGACGACTTCAACGTACCGATATTTAACCCACCATCGAATAATCCTTCGATTTCTCAAAATATTATCGAGAATGATAACAACTCTCTGAATGACACGATTCACACACAATTAGAATCAACTCCCACTATAGACATATGCGAAAAACCGCTACAGTGTTTCCCTAGACAAATTGAATTTATTGAAGCAACCTTACCTAGACAAATTAAATTGACAACTTTTGATAACAATAAGCATATACGTGTTTTCCTTAACCAGTCTAATAAAAATTCTAAATTCCACGAATTACTTATCGAACATTGCGAACCAAAAACGCACTACTACTGTTATTTTTCAACAGAAAAATGATATCAAGAATTTTCACAATATCTTATCTCAATTTCCAACGAAAATTCTCCAAAATTCCATCGCTGTATGACTCAAATCACTTATATTACCGACCCCGAAGCACGAAGCGAAATTATACAAAGTTACCATTTAGGCACAGCGAACCATCGTGGCATAAGAGAAACGTACGAACATCTTCTAAGAAAATATTATTGGAGATCCATGCAGAAGGACATTGAGCGATTTATAAACAATTGCAATATATGTAAACAACAGAAATATAACAGACACCCTCTTAAAGAACCGTTACAAATGACTCCTACGTATAGTCGACCTTTTTATATTATCCATATGGACATCTTCCAAATTAATACCCAAAAATATTTAAATATGCGCAAGCATACTTTTTGTGATCCAGTAATATCATAGATGTTACCGATAGACTATTTTACTTTATCACTACGTATACTGCCCCTCGAATCCTCGTAGTAGATAACGAACTTAACAAGCAGCCATTGAAAGATTTTGCACAGTTGCATCAGATTACACTTCATGCGACTACCCCTTACAATCACACATCAAATTCGCCCGTAGAGAGACTACACTCTACTCTAATCGAACAATATCGACTATTAGGCGATATACAGGAAAATCGCAAAATTCCCTATGCAATATTGGCATATAACCATACATAACATTCAAACCTAAATTATAGTTTTTTCGAAATATTATTCGGACACACCGAATGCAAAAACCCATTTGATTTGGATTACACAAAAACATTTCAAGAAACTTACGTAAACGATCACCAAAAAATTATGAAAAATGTTTATAATAATTTAGCTAATAAACAAGAACAGACTAAGGACAAACGTAACGAAAAAATCAATAAATCCCGAAAAACCCATATTTTCAAAATTAATGACAAAGTATATGTTAAGACCAATGAACGAAATAAGAAAAGCCCTAAATTCACTGGCCCATATATCATCACAGAAATACACGAACATGACACCTATGATCTAAGAAATGAACCGAACGGAAGAACCCTAAAAAGACATGCTAACGAGTTGCTCCCTCTTTCAGGACACCACTCGTTATATTCCTCGCCTGGACCCTCGTCCTCAGCGAAGTAGTTATACATCCCTTAATAGACAACCCCGGACTATACCCCCTGGTCAAAGGAACACCTTAAAGAAAGTGAATGGACCCTAATTAAAATATTAAACTACTCCCCTATATTAGATAACTATAACCTTTTTCGACAAAATCTTCTAGAAACAATTGCCAACCTCGCTAATAAACACTACGTAACAAGCTACGCGATCTTTGATTATGATAACCAATTATTAATCCTAAAACAGTATTTATCAAAAACAGATCAATTAATCAAGCAATTATTTCCCACTACCAAATTACGTAAACGAAGTATATTCGACGGATTAGGTAGTGCAATTAAATTCATTACAGGAAATTTAGATGCCAATGATGGACAACGATATGAACAATTAATCGGCACATTATCCAAAATTCTGAAAAGCAGAAAATGATCCTATTAGAACAGGCACAGATCCTTAATGACACCATAAATTCCTTCTCTGAAAATATTAAGCAATTATCCCGAAATCAAGAAATGCTAAATATAAATCTCAATAAAATGTTTCAACAAATTAATAAAGATATGAATCTTATTTTCGGAAAATCATCTACTCAAAATCTGTTAGACCAATCAACCTTTTCTTTACAACTTTTAATTAATACCCTAGAACAGTGATTCCCAAAGTGGGCGATACCGCCCCTTGGGGGGCGCTGGAACGATCCAGGGGGGCGATAGTAGCCTCGGGTGCATTTGGGGGGCGGTGAATAAAAATAAGGGGGCGGTGAAAGCTTAAAGAAGGAAGGGAAGATAAGAAGATTTAGAAAAACCGTTCCTACATATTTCATCTGTTGTGTAACATAGTGTAACATTATTTTTCAAATAAACACACTAAATGCAAGTCACAGATTTATTTATCCATAAAGACTATGTACCATTATTAAATGTTTTTATTCTTCTTCATACCATTTGTTACTATATTTATTCAGTCTGTTTATTTAAATTCGTTTATTCTCCGTTTCTTTAATTTTACTTTTTCACATCCTTTAATACACCATCCAGAAAGTAAATATAATTATAATAAAGGGTTTTCATTATTCAAATTTGCTTTTACTTAAAATACAGGTTACAAATACAGAAAAAATTGTTATTTTAAAAATATCATTTTCTCTAGCAATAATAATAATTTATACCAAATTTCTATATGATATATTTTATTATAACATTTTATATTCGACTTTTTCAGATAATTATTTGAGTTTGGCTTTCACTTTAATTATTCCAATTTTCAGTTAATACAAATTAAAATCTAAGCTCTGATGTTACCAAATAATTATCCCAACTAAATCAACTTATATGCTTGAATCTTTTTAATAAACTATTCACAATTTAACAATAACTGTATCGAATATATCATTCATTAAACAATTCTCAAATATTTATGTTGTACTTTTAAAGTGTAAATCCCCCCTTGTACTTTTTAATTGCTAAATAATTTAGTCTTTCAAAATAATTTCCTACCTAGAAATACTCTTATAGATAACTATCAGTTTCAAAAAGCTACCACTACAATATCTTTCTGTTTGTTCGCTTAAAGAATGTAGCTTTCCAGGGGGCGCTGAGTAACTTTTTGTCTGAAAAGGGGGCGGTAAGCCAAATAAGTTTGGGAACCACTGCCCTAGAAGAATTGGAAACCGCTTTAACTTTTGCACAGAATAACCAAATTCACTTTTCGCTAATTAAAAATGACGATTTAACAATGGCTCTAAGCAATATTTCCCAAAACCTACAAGCAATTCAATTTAGTACGAAAAAACAACTTCAGTTACCCTATCCAGTTACTCGTGAAAACTTGCACCTATATGAATCCTTAATTAAAATCAAAGTTTACCATAAAGACTCTATTTTCACCTTCATCTATGAAGTACCGTTAATCAAGAAAACTGAATATCAATTAATGCAGTTAATTCAATTCCCTGCTTTTATACCGGAAAAACAATTTCGAATGACAATCCCCACTTACAATTCTATTTTATTTCACGACCAATTTAGCGTACCAATTAAACTCGATAGCTGCACACCAGTATCGACCCATTGCAATCCATATCTTCTTGAATTACAACATGTCAAAATAATACCCCTCACTAAATCCTCCTGGATCGTTAGCACGCCCACTAAAACAGTAATCGATATAAAATGTAAAAGCTTTTACACAAAAAAGTCACTTGAAGGATCAAATATTATCCATACTACCCCTGATTGCCGAGTGCAGATTGACCACGATGAGGTATTGTTCACATTGAATCAACAAGCAAAAAAGAAATCTCCATGGAACTGCCTTCCATTGATCAAATTAAAAACTCCCCAAGTTTAGTGAATCTATCAGTGATAGACATTACTCACGTAGATATGTATAAGTTAGGAAGAGACCAACTTAGATTAAATAAACAAAAAGAATAATTATTATATTATAATTCCCCAGTGGAACGCGGTCTAAGTGTTGGCTCTATAATATTAACCATAGTATTAATAATAAGTATATGTTCTATAATTTCATATATGTATTGTAAGCGTAACTCGTTCCTCATTTTATTAAAAAAACATTTTACAAATACCAATCTTGCGAAAGCAACTAATCTTAAAGAACAAGTTAATTCAATACCATTAATTCAAGTAAATTCATAAGTTTATTTCTAACTTGGACATGATAAAAACTGTAATCAATATCCAAGGTCTTATCGGCGGAGGAGTTACGATACCAGAGTAGCCAAGCTGGCATAAGATAAGCTTATCTAGTAGATATGCAGCATCCGGAGCGCGAATGTTGCATTAGATTATAGTTTACCTTTGTAGAAACGCATTAAGAACGCTTCACTTTACGTTTAGACGGCTTCACCGCATAATGTAGTTTCCGTCTGTGTTTTAATGGAAAATAAAGTTAGTTTTTAAAACTTGTTTTCCTGGACGTAAAACAAAACTCAGGTGAATCCATCACCAATTCTAATTTGCAATAAAAATAAACAGGCCAACTCATCACCACTAATTGAAGGTCATTTAAAAGTAATCTTTTAGAGATAGGTGAATTCATCACCAACCACCGGCTTTGATATAATACCTAGTCTAATAGGTAAATTACGTACCTACAGCTATTGTGAAAACGCAAAGGGTTAAGCAAGCTGAATTGTTCTTACAAGAAAAGTTGTGTGAGCAGAAAAAAGGCGTTATATCCGATTACGACATTGTGAAGCTTGTATCGTATCGCATAAGTATAAAGTTTCGGAATCGAATGTTGTTTGAAAATAGTAATTAAATGTGTATCTACTTGTGTATATAATGTATATAGCTTTATTTTGCGTTAATTTAATAAAATGTGTTACCATTTCATACTAAACTTGTTGGTGGCGGCAAATTTTCAATAATGATTAAGTGGTAATTAGCGGATCAATGTTGGCCTGTCTCTGCTGATAAGTTCACCGGTTGCTACCTGATGCCGGCCTATCATTAAGATCTATAAAATTTGCTAGGAATTAGTTGGTGTTGAATTGGCGTCCGCCCACTCTAATTACAGTTCTGTGCGACGCCGATATCGCGACTGGCATGATTTACTCGCTGGGTGGAGAACGTTACACAAACGTTTAAAGTTTAACAACATTGACAACAAAAAGTCATCAATATTATCAATTTAGTCTACCTATTTGAAAATAAGTAAAATCAAAAGAGGAATATTGGTTTACATATTATATACATATTGGTCTAGAACGTTCTACCTACCGTATTTTTCGATGCCCAATCTCCAGCTGACTTTATCTAACCGTATAAAAATATTGCTCAACTTCTTTTTATGATTTATTTATCTAACGCTTTTTTCCAGCTCTTTCTCCGCATACCACATTTTTTGTTTTCTTGTGGTGTCCATATTAAAACTTCCTTTAGAAATGTTTCTTCACGTTTCTTCTTTTATAGCTTTCCTGCTTGCTTATACCGGGTGTCTTAAAAACATTACATCTAGTATGCTTTGAATTTCCTATAATGCAATCCAACACTTTACTTAAAATTGGCAAGACTGTAAGTTCATATCAAATTCGAGGTTAGCAGGTTAGGTTTTGCGTCAGTATTGACACAAACTGACGGAAAACCTAACCTGCTAACATCGAATTTGACATAGACTTACAGCATGTTACTATAGATGTTTAGATGATTAAAAATAACAACGAACAAAATTATTACAAAATGTGACATATAATTTTGTATTGCAAGCCCAATGTTTCTAATTATATGTGATTATTAAAAATGGTGGAGTTGTAAATAGTAGAGGAATAGAATAGGTGTGGGGCCATTCAACGTCGTCTTCAGGTAAAGACAGTTGGAGGTGGCTGCATTGCTGCAGGAGGTGTTGCATGGACGCTACTATCAATATGGGCTCATAGAGGGGGCCTGTATAACAGGAAAAGTTGACCGCTCAGTTGGAGAATTGAAGAAGCGTTGTTGAGTGAGACAATACACGTATCTGTCATAAAATTATTGAGTTGATTTGACAAACAAATAAACATTTATAATAATGAACGCTTATCTATTTAAGTATTATGGACTCAATCTAAAGATATTAAATTAGTTTAATTTTTTTAAGGTTGAGAAATAACTTTATTTTGGTTAAATAAAATATATCATACGATTCTTGTGAAACTCAATAACAGTAATTATAATTATCAATGCATGAACCTAACCTGAGATTGAAGTAGATCGCTATGGAAGAGCTAGTAATTAATAAATAAAATTAAATTTAATGAATAAAAGGAAGGTGCACATTAATAATTAGTGGTGTTGTATAATTATCAAACAGCTTAAATAATGCATACCTATCCTTGCAATATATACATTAATTGTGCAGACGGTGTCACGTTAATTTTCTGTAAGCACCTATTTTTGCCTTTGTGCTTAACCTTAGCCCCAGTGATTCACCTCACCTTTAATTTTCCCTAAAAGCTACTTAATTGCTATGTAAATTTAATGGATATAAGTGATTTTTTCTGACACAGTCAACTTGAGCTATCCGTTTGGTTTGGATATGGCATTCTCTCCGCTTGAGTAATGAAATATTTTCGGGGCCTGGACACAACGCCCACTGGTCACAACGTCCACCACCTAGTATGGCCGCCATGTTGGACACAACGTCCACTTTTAAATTTGGTCATAACGTCCACTCTGGTCACAACGTCCACCGCCACAACGCCCACTCTGGTCACAATGTCCACCTTCGCATTTGGTCACAACGTCCACCTTGGACACAACGTCCACCGCCATAACGCCCACTGTGGTCACAACGTCCACCGACGCCACTTGAGAATAACAGTTTACGGCGTCGGTCGTAACGTCCACTCTGGACACAACGTCCACCGCCATATCGCCCACTCTGGTCACAACGTCCACTTTCAAATTTGGTCACAACGTCCACCTTGGACACAACGTCCACCGCCATAACGCCCACTCTGGTCACAACGTCCACCTTCGCATTTGGTCATAACGCCCACCTTGGACACAACGTCCACCGCCATATCGCCCACTCTGGTCACAACGTCCACTTTTAAATTTGGTCACAACGTCCACCTTGGACACAACGTCCACCGCGATATCGCCCACTCTGGTCACAACGTCCACTTTTAAATTTGGTCACAACGTCCACCTTGGACACAACGTCCACCGCCATAACGCCCACTCTGGTCACAACGTCCACCTTCCCATTTGGTCATAACGTCCACCTTGGACACAACGCCCACTTTTGTTTTACTGGTTATTTATTAATAAATTTTTAACTGCCTTCGTTAATGCTTTTTGAGTGGACTAATGTTCTTTAGAATTTAAAAAAATTTTGGTTTTAGCCTATTTTATGTATTTTTTGAACCAATGTATAGTTTCAACTATTTCCTTCCCATTCTTGACGATTTTGGTCCTATTTTCTGCTGGATTTTGTCTAGTGTATGTATTTCCAGCTCATTTCTCATATAAATAGGTATACGAAGCATAAAGGTCATACCGGGTGTCTTACAATGAATTACATCTAATATGCTTTGAATTTCCCATAATGCAATCTAAAATATTACTTGAAATTGGGAAGACTGTAAGTCTATGTGAAATTCGAGGTTAGAAGGTTAGGTTTTGTGTCAGTTTGTGTCAAAAGTTAAGCAAAACCTAACCTACTAACCTCGAATTTCAAAGCATACTAGATGTAATTCATTTTAAGACACCCTATATTATAACACTAAATATACCTAAAGATTCATTGGTTTGCGTTACACCTCATTCGAAAAAAAAACTTTTCCTTATTGTACCAGTAGGTAATTATTTACAAGTCCCTAAAAACTAAAAATAAAAGAGAAGGTTGACGTCACTGAAAAAACGTGGTTTTACGTGTTATCATTAGTAATATAACAAGGACGAGACATACCGATAATTTTGCACACGCCAAGGGTCGAGCGCTGGTTGTAATGAAAACTGCCCCGACGGCAGTTTTCTAAGAGCAATCAGCACGATGACTCTTGGGATGAGTACTCCTAGGAAGTGTCAAGTCGAAATGTCTATTTAATATTATTTTTCCATACAAAATTGGAACCCCCATTTTACCCCTTTAGGGGTTGAATTTCGAAATATCCTTCCTTGTTCCTTGTATACATCATAAAGGGAACCTCTGCAAAATTTCAGTTTTCTAGGTCTGAATATTAAAAGCAGGAAAAGGATTTCTGAAAATGTTTACGAATTGCAGGAAATTGAAGTACCGGGTGATTATAAAGTCTCGATCCATTGCTAATCTGTACTTACTTTTAAGTTGCCAGTTTGCATTTATTTTCACATATAATATCATAAAAGCATTAATTCTTTCCGGAATTTTTTTTGAGTGCGTGCCAATAACGTCGTATTAATTTGCCTGAGCGGGACGCGAGGGCAAATTAGGACGTTGTTGGAATGCACGAATATAATTTCCGGATATGAATTAATGCTCGAATGCAGATTCGGTAAGAAAATCGTAACGACACAAACCTTAAAAAGAAGTAATGTCTACCTACAAAAAATTTCCAAGAAATTTTTGTTGTTGTCTTGGTTACGGCTCGTGAACTAATTTTTCTATTGGTCATTAATGAGTGTCGTACGATTTTCGGCCTAATTCATTTCGTAATCGAATATTTCAATGTGGTTCGTTTGCGAACACATTTGTTGCTTGCATGCAGTTAGACGGGCTTAAAAATGCAGTCAGTGCAGTGGTTTTTTGGGAATTCCTAAAAAACTCGGGTATCCCCTTGAATTATTTTGGTTAACTAACACACACGCAGAAAACTCGGTCACTCCTCGTTTTGTATGATTTTAATTCAAAATACAAACAAGAGCAATACGACAGATCTGGGGATAGTTACACGCCTAACATCCTTTGTGTCAGAGACTATACATAATGAATGAAAATATAAAAACAATAAATTAATTTGTAAAGCTTGTATTAAGATTGTAAGAGTTTAGAAACTTCTGTAAAAGTACTAAAATTCTAGATTCAGTGCGACAAAAAATAGGCCATTCCACATGTAAAAACCACTTTGCATCAAAAACAATTAAAGAAGTATAAAAATTAGCCAAAACAACAGACAATTGTGACTTCGTTTGCATCTACTTCAGGGCACAAGCACAGTTTAATTTCAATCTTTGTAAAACCTAACATACCACTGGAAAAATGACAAAATAGTTCCTTCAAAATGTTCCTGGATAAATATTTTCACATGCACGTTCCCGATCAAAGCACCTTGCGAAAGAAGTTTTTGTTAATAATTTCAAAGATGCTGTTTGTGCAGTACCTGGGCGAATTGGTCAAATAGTTCTTTCTAAATATAAGAAGGTTTTTTTTCAAAAAAGAAGGCCATACAATTTCCACAATTTTGGCAGGCGAAATTGCAGAAGACTTTGAGATTGATCCGACTATTGTAGTAAATTTAAAATATGCTTCAATAACTAATGTTGACATAGAAAGAAGTTTTTTTTACATATAAGAACATTTTAAGTGAAAGGCGACTAAATTTAATAATGGAGCATTTAGAACAATATTTAATAACTAATAGTTTTCTGAAAGACTAATTTTTTAGTGCCCAAGTTTTCTATTTTATTTTTTGTGTTACATTTACAGTTTTTCTATGAATTGTGTTTGCATTTGATATTTTTAGTGTCACATTACATGCTTGTTCTTCAGAATTACTGTTATTAGTTAAATGAATGAACAGTCTTTTTTTCATTTATGACGTTTTTTATAATAAAGCTTTTTTGTAAGAGTTTATGCTTTTTTGCTTAAGTTAACGCTTTTTTAAACGTTTTTGAGGCTTTTTTAATAGCTTAACTCGTACTACTCACTCGTTTGTAACTTATACACACGTATATTAATGATCCTCTTATCCCACTTGTATAGTAAATAACTATTCAAATAATGTGAAATATATTCGGCTAAACTTTTCAACAGAAGGCATGTAAAAATCCAGTTTTCCGGCGAATCTGTTGCTCAGGCTGCACATTCGGTATATCGCTGAATTTAGTAGAATATTTGTTTTAGGGCGGGATAAATAAAATATTAATTTATGTATTATATGTGTCTTTATTGTTCTTGAACTAGCTTTGGCTAGTTTGAGAACAATAAAGAATGTAGCGGCACATATGTACATACTTCTTTGATCACTCTGCATGTCTGATGTTGATTATAACTCCAATCACTGTCAATGTAAATACATAGTAGATCTATAAATAATAGTCTTCTTAATGAAATACTATACACAAATAGATATACACAATAGATTAAAGAATCAATATTAAAGAACTTTTTTATCGGTTATGTAATTTATTTACAATTTTTATATTACACAATAAGATCATATTAATAACGAATATCACAGATCATTATGCTAGGAAGCATTGAAGGTAACACACAGGCAAATAGGACTATTAAAATCTTTGACAAGGATAACTGGATAAGTATATTGAACATGTTACTCTAGTTAGTTGTGGTCAGTTGTGTTCTGAACCAAATCATTATTTAGCAACTGAAAAATATATCGTTTATTAAATAACTAAAAATCGATTATTAAAAGACGAAACAGTTAAAACAAATTAAAAAAACCGAAAAAATGGAATACGAAAAAAAATATCAATGCAATATATGTTATGCACAAATTAAAGCAAAATGTTTTAAAAATCTCAAGGACGTTGACTTAAAATACTACATTACGCAACTAGTTTAGAACAGTGATGTTTTATTGAACAAGTATGGCTGGTTTGAGTAGGAGCATCAGCGAACAACGAGCAATAAAATCACTTTTCTAAGGTGTTCCGTATATTTTATCGCATTTGAAATATTATATTATAAAAGTGACCTAAATGTCTAAACATAACCAAGCTGAGCAGAACTACTTTCTATGCACTGAAGCACATCAGCAGCTCCAGTAGATGTTATGCGTTTGGCAGCAAGGTCCATAAATATAGCAAACTTGGAAATACAGGTCATCCCATGTATTTCCACTATGCAGTGGGTACGAAAATATCGCCAAATGGCGGGAAATCTAAACCTTGAATTTTGAACCCAGAATTCTCTCCCTTTTTAGTCAGCGGGAAAACCAAATAAACGAAAACTAGGTCTTGAATGGTTAGAGCAGTTCAAAGATGCACATCCTGGTACTCTCAAACCATCTATAATCCGTTCACGATCTTTTTGGGTCAAGTGAGGCTATGACCAACTAGTAATTTTGTTGGCAGAACCTCTGTTGCAACTAAACTCCCTCATGAAAATTGACACCTTTTGTGTTAGGTTAGGTTGTTTTCAGTTTAAGGTTATATTTTCTGAATAGGTACATTGTTGCCGGATATTCTCCACATCAACTCGCGTTCTTTTAAATTTGGTCTGTCCTTTTTAAATTGGAAGTAGCATCGTTTAATGGATTTTTTTGTTGTAACAAAATTATTTTGGACATTTTGACTTTTCCTTTGACGAAAATTAATAGTTATTTAAGATACAAGTGCAAAAAGGCATTCTTTATTGCCCGAATAGGTCAAATTAGAATGCGAGCGTCAGCGAGCATTCTAAGACCTATGAGTGCAATAAAGAGCCTTTTTGCAAGAGTGTCTTACAACGTTTTATCTACGATCATAATCTTTTACGAAAGTATGTATTTCATTTTGTATTTTTTAAATTTACGTGCAATAAAATTTTTATAACGCTAGTGTAATAAAAGTTAACTTTTTGCACTAAAATTAGTGTATCATAGATTGCTTATTGACATTAGAGTGCAATAAAATTTTTATAACACTAGTGTACTAAAAGTTAACTTTTTACACTAATATCGGTGTAGAAAGTAGGCACTTTTTACATGATCGTAGATAAAATTATTTTTACACATTTGATAAATCATTTATTTTCTTACGAATATTAAAATAATAAATCTGGCAATGTGGTGGCAAGAAAATGTCGAACACACACTGACAGAAAAAATATGTTGCATCCGCTATATCATCGAATCAGTTAGTCCAACATGAAAAGAAAAAAGCATAGCCAACTCTGTCCCAAAAAGGTCGTGAACGGCTTATAACCTTAATCTTTTAAATGATAAGCTGTGACGTTACTCACTCGAATCACGACGACTTTGCCAAAAATTCATTGTTAGTGGGCACGAAAATGGCGGTTACTGAGATGACATATATTTCCACGCTTGCTATATTTAAGGACCTTGTTTGGCAGTACAGGGCTGTGTTCGACAATGTCCCACCATCGCACTGGTGTGTCGGTTGACTCTCTCATTCTCACAATAAAAAACAAGGATGTTCAACGGACCAGTGTGATCAGGCGTGATCACTGTAAGTTTTTGTCAAATTTGAGGTTTGCAGGTCAAGTTTTGCGTCAGTCTGTGTCAAAAACTTACGCAAAACCTAACTTGATAACTTCGGGTATTATGTATATAGACTGACAGTGCCAAACGTAAAACGAATCGCCGTTGCTATGCTGTAATGGTTTCTATGGTGAAAAATATCACGTTACTCAACGGTTTTTAATGTAGAAATGTAGTGCACTACTTTATGAAATTCGATAAACTTATAAAAATTACTACAATATATTACCAACTTGAATAAAAACAGCTAAGTGTAATTATTATACTGAACAAGTAAGTAAAACTTTTGATCCGAAAGGCCTCTGGAAAACTGCAAACTACAGTATGAATGTTCGTGCTTGTTTGTAAATCTACCATAAAACAAATATATCAAAATATGGTACACAACTCCAGGATGAAAAAGAAATCGCTGATGAATTCAATGGATATTTCAGTGAGGTAGGTAAAGATATGGCTGATGTACCTACTTAGGGTAAAAAATTAATTAAACAATCAATACATTAATAATAAAAATGTTTCCCCAGGTAATTCGACCTTATTTTTATCCCTAGTAACTAAGGAAGAAATAGATAATTTAATGAACACCACATCATCAGAAATAGAGAACTTGACTGACGAAAACTTAAAATCAATAAAAAGAAGAAAACAGTATTTTATCGAACCAATGCAGTTTGTATTAAATCAAGTCCTAAACACTGATATATTTCCAGATGTACTGAAAACTGCCATTGTACATTTCGTACAAATATTCAAAATAATAGGAAGGATGTTGTGGAAAATTATGGTCCAATATTGTTGCTACCATCTCTAGCTAAAATAGTAACAAAATTAATTAAGAAATGACTTATTGATTTTTTACAACACACGAAGTAGTTTCATCTACACTGTTTGGCTAAAAAAGACGATTACACTATCTAATTTCAAGAATTTACGCAAGTTATACAGCATAAAATCATTTGACAGTGTATACGATGACTTTTTAATAAAGAAATTGGTGAAATGGCATAACTTACTCACTTTAAATATTGAAAAAACTAAATGTATACCATTTATTTTATACAAACATTAATTTTCTGAATATACTTGCGGTAAACTTCAAAATTCAACTGTCCAAATAAATAAAGTATTTAGTAATAATTACAGATAACCATTTAAGATGGAAAAAATATATTGAAGAATTTAAAAAATGATTGTTTTATTTGTTTTCTCACAACTTATGTTATTTATATATATAAAAAGTTAAGACGTAATTGTGTATGATGCAATATTGTTTTATTGGCTACTCTAGCACACTTATTAATATTTTAAGTTGTGATTACACGTACAAATTGTTTAATTTCGACTCAACTGGACATAAATGCACACCAGTGTCTTCGTCAGGCCTTTCAGAATATTGACAGCCCTACGAGGAATTCTTTAAACTCGCCTTATGAGATGTAAAATTTATAATAAAAAATATTATTATTTCTAAACTTCCCAATGTAGAAATGTTTTAAGAGTATATTTTACTATGTCGATTTTTAATGCTTCTAGAAAAATGTGTCTCACTTTTAAAACTTAAAAATTATATCTACCAAACTGTAGTGGGCAGAGCTTTAACGTTATCTATAATTCAGATAGAAGCAGAAGCAATGCGGTCTTTGAATTATGACGAGATATTAAACGATTTCACTGAATTAAATTCTAGACAAAAAACGATATTTTCTTTATTAGTTAGGTATTGTTTATTACTTGTAATTTATTTTCATTTTGTTATGAAAAAATTACCTTCCGAGATTTCTTCAGGTTTCAGGGTCTCTAGATGACGAAAAACAGGTTTTCTCAATTCCGTCTGCCTGTTGGCGGTATAACTCGAAAACTATTTGTCGGAGGAAGATGATATTTTGCCTACACATTATATATATATATATATATATATATATCCTCCTATTCTTTTGGCGTCCCCCACATGACTTTCTCATTTAATCTGACGTCCACCATTAATCTGGCGTCCATATATGGACGCCACTTTACTTTGCCTAATAAAAAATTCTGTTGGATGGTAGTAGTCCCTAAGTGCCAAATCCAAAAATTCTGTAGGACGTCAATTTGATAAGAATTCCAAAATTTTGGTATATTTTTAGTTCAGGGTTATCCCGCTAGTGGCGCTAAATGCGTCCTCAATATACACGGCCGTATATAGTCCCTTCCACACTGCGGTTTATTTGAACTCCAACAAGCTGGCAACGTTGTTAAAACATACTTTAATTAGAAATGACTTGCGGAGCCAAGCACTTTTTGTGATTTAATTATGTAATTTATTGGTTTGGTGCTACGACTACTAAATATTGAAATAATAATTGTTTCAACGTAAAACGTTTTTAAAATACTGGAAAAAGGGAGGGCACTTTGGGTTTTATACTTCCAGGCAGCTTGTATTTTTTAAATTGATATACGAGGGGAAATTTTTATGTAATCTACCTGAAGATGAAAGAAAAGACAGATATCAAGGAAAACAAATATTTTTCTACTTATGATGCTTGAACATCTATACAGTTATTCTAACGTTTCTGCAATAACGAGATCCCTCTAAAAAAATTCTTTCGGCAACTCCTCAAAATAATCATTAATGGTAGCTTCAGGTCATCATCAGAAAAAAAATCTCCGCCCACGTAATTGTTATTTCAACTAAGGGAAAAGATAGTAACCACAGGGTGCTAGATCCGGACTATAGGGTGGGTGTCTCTGCTCCTGGAAGCTACTTCCTCGATACCTTCTCGATATTTTGGCGTCTTATCCACTCTGCAATTGTCGTACAGCAGTATGGTTTTTCAACAACATTTTAAGGTTTCTTCGCTCGGATAGCAACTTTAAAAATGTTAATATCCCTTTATAAACATCACCGGTAATTGTAATGTCTTTCTTCATGTACTCAACCAACAAAATCCCCTCGCAGTCCCAGAAAATCGTTGCCTTCAGTTTTCCCGCCGAACACTGCATTTTCTTCTTTTTTTGGTGGCGGATACACTTTATACACCCACTGCATTGACTTTTGTTTTTTGGAGGGTTCCAGTGATTTACCCTGGTTTCATCGCCACTGATAATTTTCGAGAAAAAGTCGCAGTCTTGTTTTAACGCAGTCAAAAACTTTATCACGCTTCTCTGTTCAAGTTTTAATTCACTCATTTTTTACTATCAAGCCGCTACCAAAACTACAAAAATTTCAACACCCCTCGTATATATTGAAATAAGCTGTATTGGCTGTATTATGCTATGTAACTTATACTAACTTACTCTTCTGACTATAATATTGAGACCTATTATTTTTCTTTCTCTGGGCATAGAGCCGAAAATAAGTAAACATTTGGGGTTAACATACATTTATAAGAATCAGTTTTTTGGTTTCACTGTATTTACAGCGTTTTATAATTTCCGATAAGCCTAAAATCTTGGTTTATCTGTAACGTAATCAATTGATTTTGCTAATTGACGAAATTTTATACGATCTAGGTGTGTTCAGTTTGGATTAGTAATAATTGATTAAATCTAGATTTATCACCTTCCGAAATTGTAAATAATATTTATTGACTGTTTTGTTTGTTTGGAAGATATTTATATTTTCGTTTAATTCTGTCTGTATGCTTCTCTGATGTTCGCTATATTCTAAATTTTATTTAGTTGTAATTTTGTCTATTACATTTTCATATTGTCATTAGGAAATTAGATTTCTTTCATACTTTCAGCCGACGTTTGCACCTTCCGTCCTGTGCCAATTTTGTGTAAAAATAGAAAGAAAATTAATATTGATGTGTTACAATATGTTTCTTAAGATTCCTGTTGATGATTATGCATTTAAAACATGCATACCTATGTGTACCTATTCTAATTAATTTAGCAACAATCATTTTTCAATTATGCCATTTAATTTTTCTACGACGCTTTACTTTCAACATTGGTACCATACGGCGATTTTCAAACAGAAGCATCTATTTTATTGATATATTTGCGTGTAGTATTTGTCAATTTTACCTAGAAAATACTCGAAGTTTCAGATTACAAACCCAATTTTGAAATGCGATTTTTTTTCTTAGGTTGGCACTGTTTTAGTTGGTGGCACTGTAAGACTATGTCAAATTCAATGTTCGAAGGTTAGGTTTTGCGTCATTCTGTGTCAACACTGACGCAACACTTAACCTGCTAACCTCGAATTTGACATAGACTTACAGTGCCACCAATATAAACAGTGCCAACATAAAAAAAATCACAATCATTTATAGTCACCCGGTATTACTGCAATGCATTATTTGGACGCAATTATTTTTTGGGGACTTTTGTCTGGGCCACACTGTATAAATGCAAAACTAGAATGGCATAAATGTTATAATTAAAGATTTTGTACTTGAAAATATAATAAAACCTTTCTTATTCGATGTATTTTATTTTAGTTTATTATATTACAGTAAATTTAACACTAGAATTATATAAATGTTCTAATTAAAGTAACAATGTGTACTTACTAAATCTTATAGTACCTATTAGAAACAGAAGAGAGATATTGAAATGTAAGATGTTCATAGAAGTTCCAAACTAATTTGAATGTTTATTTATATTTCTAAAGAAAATAAATATAAAAGTAATATACCGGGTGTCCGTTTTCAAACCTGTACATAAGAATTTAACATTATTTTTAACAGTTTTGGGGATTCCTGTTCGCCAATTCAAACTACCGAAAATGTTCGAATGACATTAAAATGTAATTTACTTTAAATTTTACATTTAAATTATTTATCAATTTCTGTTGAAAAATATTAATTTACAGTTTTCGTCGTTTTAAATATGAGCCACCATGACTTAGTAAAAATAGACAGTGCGAGTAATTATTCATTTTATAACCGGATTTTATTATTTTCGAAGACGTACATCTTTGTGCTAATCTTTAGCACCACTGGACGGATTTTGATGCGGTTAGTCAAGATTAGTCTCGAGAAATAATAAAATGTGGTTATAAAATGAATAACTACTCGCACTGTCAACTTTTTGCAAAGTCATAACAACTCATATTTAAAAAGAAGAAAATTTTAAATACATATTGTCCAATAAAAATTGATTTTGTTTCAATTGCTCACTCTAACAACAACAATAACACTTTTTGGCGGTAATCCTCACATTTTTACTATTCCTACAAAACAGGTGCAAATGAACATGAAACATTTAATCAGGCATAAAATACTTGGATATAGCACAAACTCAATTATAGGTGTTATCGATCAACATGTCCTTGAATTATATTTCTGGGTGTAGAATAAATTGGGAAAAAACCCATTGGGTCGGATAATGAACAATATAATTCTCGTTTTCGTAGAATTTCACTAGGATATAGATTAAATAATTGCCGATATCTTTGTTATGTTTTAAGATATTATAGACATCTCAACGGAATTAGAGCAAGCTCATTTTTTAAATTGAGATGGTAGAAACAGCTCAGTTTTGGAAAAAAGTGGAAATAGAACAGTATAATTCCCAGTTAACGACTTATTTTTGAAATAGTGTAGCCGAAATTTGTACAGCAATGTGTACGCTAGCAGATTAAACCACAAACATTCCGAACAACCAATATGGTTAAAGCTTAAACCGCAACTCACAGAAGAACCTGGTTTAGACAAAAGTTGAAATGAAACTTTCAGCTGACACTCATTTGTACTGTTGGTGACCCACTCATTTCTTAGAATGAGTAATTCAATACATAAAACAACGGCAACACTGTTGGACGCTATTCACTGTGTGTTATGAAAGAAATATACATCGTGGGACGCTACATCCTGCGTAAAATGAAAATAATATACACACTGACGTCTAAATGCATACATTGTGAAAAGAGTTCAAAAGAGCTGCAGTATGAAAGAAAACTGAATATTTTATTATAACTTGTTTTTTAATAAAAAGGTTTGCATCGCAAAGCTGGGACAAAAAAAAACACATATTCGCTAATCTTTCATTCGCTAACTCTTCTCTTTCTAGTAGACGCCAAATGACTAAGCTTTGTAAGGACGGCAAAACGATAGCCGGATTTATATATATATATATATATATATATATATATAAAGATAGTCCCTCTCACAGCTTGTGTGGTTACATACACAGTAAAATGTTATTTCTTGACTGGGATAGGGGTTGGAAAAACTCCAATCTCACTGCTACGCACAGGTACCAAGCTTTAATGGTTAGATTGAAATGAAGCTTGGTACCTGTGCGTAGCACTGAGATTGGAGTTTTTCCAACCCCTATCCCAGTCAAAAAATAACATTTTACTGTGTATGTAACCACACAAGCTGTGAGAGGGACTATCTTTATAGAATTACCGATGCATTTCTACGAGTCAGTGAGCAGGGATTATGGGCAAGAGGCAGTCTCCTACCTAAAGAACTGGCAGACCACGAGCAAGAAGCTGGCGGCAGCCAAAAATCGAAGGATTTTCCTAACCAGATGTCGACAACTTGGAATCACACCAATCCACCTGAGAGGCTACATAAAGGCAACGGAGAACGTGTTTTGCAGAACGCAGAACAATCGCACGCTAAGAAAAGTGGATAACACACAAAGAAGGTTACTGCACAATATTTTAAAAATAGAATTAAATGATATAAATGATACCATTAGATATTTACATAAAATTTTACATATATCCAAAGAGAATTGTAAACGTTTACTACCTCGAGAGATTTTCAATGCCTTTAATATAAAACAGATCAAATTTTACCAATTTCATTATAATAAAATAAAATCTAAAAATATTAATAAACTCAATAATTTGAGGCTGCCTTTAACACAAAGTAATTCTATTGTAACACCCGATAAGTGGTTTAAAAATATATCTAATGTTGTCATTCCTGATTGTATACAACGTTTCCTTGCACTTGGTCCAAAATTTGGGTTACCTGTTAGCTTGAATAATAAATCAACCTTATATAAATATCTTGCTCAAATTGAAGACATTATTAATAGTTTGGATAATAAGGAAAGGAATAATTATCGCTCCTTAGTAGCTTTCCACATTACAGATTTCCTTAAAAATCATAAAAATACAAATAATCCTTTATCTTCTATTGAAAAGAAATGCAACATCTTTCTTAAAAATAATCCAAATGTTGTAATTTTACCATCAGACAAGGGCAATGTCACTGTAGCCTTAGAGCGTGATGATTATATCTCCAAAATGCAGACCCTTTTGCAAGATAACCAGGTTTATCAACCCTTAAAAAAGGATCCCACAACGTCTATTGAGACTAGGAATAATAAGTTAATCAGAGATTTACATAATAATAATTACATAGATAACCCCACATATAAACGCTTAATTTGTCATAATTCGGTTTCTCCTAAGTTGTATGGTTTACCCAAAATACACAAACCCGACACACCTTGTCGACCCATTGTGTCCTCGACACAATCTCCAGATAGAAAACTGTCCAAATATCTGGCAGAGATCTTAGGGCAAGCCTTTAATGAATATAATAGTTTTCGTATCAAAGATAGTTTCGCCTTCAGCGAAAAAATTAATAATTTTCAATTACCACCTGATTATGAGATTATTTCACTAGATGTGGTCTCTCTTTTTACCAATATCCCTGTAGATTTGGTTATACAGGTTGTTGAAACCAATTGGAACTTAATAGAACCACTAACTAGTATACCCAAATCACAGTTTATTAACCTTCTCAAATTCATCTTTGACTCAACATATTTTTCCTTCAATAATAATTTTTATAAACAAATCTTTGGATCCCCAATGGGCTCAACTCTTTCCCCCATTTTGGCCGAAATCATAGTCAATACCATCATAAAGGAAAGCATCCCCAAGCTGGCTTTTCAATTTCCGTTTCTTTATCAGTATGTTGATCTGGTTTGTGCAGTACCGGTCGACGACGTTGCCAATGTGCTGAGTGTTTTCAATGGTTTCAACCCTCACATCCAATTCACAGTGGAAAGAGAAAAGGATAGGTCTGTCCCCTTTCTGGACACCCTGGTCATCAGAACGAATTCCAACACTATTAAACTGGATTGGTATGTTAAACCAACCAGTTCTGGCCGTTATCTGAATTTCCATTCTATACACAACATTCGACATAAGTTGAATGTAGTGAAAGGGCTCAAGCACAGAATCTTAACGATCTCGCATCCGGATTTTCACGCAGTTAATCTCAATAAATTAGTTAATACTCTCAAATTAAATAATTATCCTATTTCTTTATTAAATTCTATCTTATACTCCACCCCCAAGGGCAGGATCATTCCACCAGAAAATTCTGATAATAATATAAATGATAAACCTCCACTTTACAAAAGTCTCATTTACGTCCAAGGACTTTCTCATATAATTAAACAGGTTTTTCGTAAGTTCGATCATATTATCATTGCGGACAAACACCATCATATCATAAAAGATTGCTTCTCAAAATTCAAGGATAAAACTCCAGCTCTCCTAACCCCTAATGCCGTCTATCAGATAAACTGTAGTGGTTGTCCTTCTACGTATATTGGTCAAACTTCTCAGAGGTTGAAATCAAGAATTATTCAGCATAAAAGCGACTCTCGTCTTAAACCCAAAGCCTGCGCTCTTGCTGGACATGTCAGCAGCACTGGTCATTGTATGGATTTTGAAAATACAAAAATTATTACTATTGAACCAAATTCTAGTCACCGCACTTTCATAGAAATGTGCCACATTTTTGGTACAAATAATACCTTAAATTCAAATACTGACATTGATCATCTTAGTGTCTCCTACCACCTTTTGTTAGCCATGTCCAACAATGATTTCTCCTTAGAATTTCTCCAACCGAGAAAGCCCAATGGGTAGTTACTTTTATCTTATAATATTTTCTTTTTACTGCCCCAATTCTATTACTAATTCTTTAATAATAAAAATTTTTAATAAACTCAATACGGTCCCACAATAAATTTAGTTATATTTAGATCTATTTAGGGTCTCTTCTCCTCCATTTTTTCTCATTTGTCTTTTTTTCCCATGGTAGACTTACAACTTGGGTGCTCAATTGGGACTCTTTTTGTAGTTTCCACCTCTTAGAACCTTCAGACATAACCCTTGTCGTCGTTTTTTGACTAGTCTTATGTTGGATTGCATTGCACAAGCTAATTGGTCAATTCCATTTTGAACGTCCCTCGTAATATTTGGACGCCTTGCGCTCCGCGCATGCGCGGTTCTAACAATTTGTCGGACACCTGTCACTGCTTGCTTAGAAATAATATCACGATTTTATCTAATTGACGGCCATGTTGGCCAAATAGCTAATAAAATTATTGTAAATCAAATTTTAAATGTGCTAGTAATTTTTAATGTGTAACCGACTAGATGTATGACTAAGTGTATTTATATCATGTGCAGCCCAGGTCTGTAATCTTGGTGGCCTACTGCCCCTGTTTATGAATTTGTTCAAATTTGAATATCTTCACATGCTTTTAAAAAACATGTGTTTTGGTCCACAAGGTGTTAGGTAAGACTGTCACTTTCAATAACTTTTATAACAACGTCGCTTATTGTAAATTTTTGTCCATAGCCTTTGATAATGTTTTGAATAAAAACGAAACGTCAGGCGTAACATACAAGTGGTTTCATTTCAATCTAACGATTAAAGCTTGGTACCTGTGCGTAGCACTGAGATTGGAGTTTTTCCAACCCCTATCCCAGTCAAGAAATATATATATATATATATATATATATATACCTGGAATAAAACCGGGAAAATATCAGACAAACATATACAAGGTGAGCACCTTAAAAAATAACACTTTGTTTATTTTTGCGTTTATTTTAAAATAGAAGGAAATAATAATTTTCACATAAGTCAGGCGTTACACTTGTCGAAAATAGGACTCAACAGATACAGGATAATGTCACAAAAGGGTCAAAAAGTTTCAACAGTAAGACCGTTCTCTTAAATAGAAGCGCGCGTCGCACTCATTTCAATTAGGCTCAATGGCGCAGTTAGACTTTTCGATGCAGTCGATTGCTACGCAGGTGCGGTTACGATCGCTATGCAGATGCGGCGGGTTCAAACCCCAGCGGGATACATTTTTTAAAATTTGTAAATTGATCTAATTCGCGCGAGGGAAGTTCGGTGTAAACCCATTTAGATTTTTTAGTACTGTTCCTATTAAAATGACTTTTTAAACAATTACATAGTACATTATACAGAAAAAAAGAGTAAAGCATGATTTTGTTCGAAGTGTAAGTTTAAAGCCCAAGGGCGAAGCCCCCGGGCTACAAATACACAGAGGGAAAAATGGCGTTCACTCCTGCCTTGTATATATTATTTTGTCCACGACCTATAGTAGAAACAATTATTTTCATAAAGCGTTCCAGTCAATTGAAATTATGCTGCAATATTTAGTAGGCTTTGAATTGTATTATAAGTAACAACATACATCTTATATATTTTTTATAACGAATATATGCTTTAAATTTTTATAACCAATCTAGAAACTGATTTTTACTCCCAATCGTGGAAAAATATATGTATTTTCTTCAGCTGGGATTTATCTTTATTTGCTTCGGGAATTCACGTGTAATATATGTTTGGTGAAAGTAAAATGGGCTGCGCTGTCATTTAAAATCATGCCACCACTAAACCCCATGTTTGACTCTCTCGTCTAGGGTCCGCAAATATCTAAAATCGGCCCTGAAGGTCCTCTATCTGACCCAGTTAACTAACAGAGCTGCCTAATTTGTCAATGTCATTTAGAGACCCTAGGTAACATTAAGAAACTACATTACTATAAACATTAAAATATTCTAAAGTATGTGGTAAAACACTAAAAGCAAATAGGGGATTTGTACTTAGTAGGACAGCTCCGACAACCACGTTTTATTTTAGCGACGGTATCTCTTTCTCGTTTATATTACAAAACCAAAATTTGGAAATTTTTAAGTAAAACGTTGAAAATAAAAATATTTTTGACAGGGAAGGTTTGAATACTTTCCGATACAATAAGAAAACAGTTATTCATGTAAACCAACGAATCGTTATATTTAGTGTTATGACAGGACCATTATTCTTCGTATACCGATTTATATAATAAACGAGCTGGAAATCCATACACTAGACAAAATCCAGCAGAAAATAGGACCAAAATCGTCAAGAATGGGGAGGAAATAGTTGAAACTATACATTGGTTCAAAAAATACATAAAATAGCCTAAAACCAAATTTCTTTTAAATTCTAAAGAACATTAGTCCACTCAAAAAGCATTAACGAAGGCAGTTAAAAATTTATTAATAAATAACCAGTAAAACAAAAGTGGACGTTGTGTCCAAGGTGGACGTTATGACCAAATGCGAAGGTGGACGTTGTGACCAGAGTGGGCGTTATGGCGGTGGACGTTGTGTCCAAGGTGGACGTTGTGACCAAATTTGAAAGTGGACGTTGTGACCAGAGTGGGCGATATGGCGGTGGACGTTGTGTCCAAGGTGGGCGTTATGACCAAATGCGAAGGTGGACGTTGTGACCAGAGTGGGCGTTATGGCGGTGGACGTTGTGTCCAAGGTGGACGTTGTGACCAAATTTGAAAGTGGACGTTGTGACCAGAGTGGGCGATATGGCGGTGGACGTTGTGTCCAGAGTGGACGTTACGACCGACGCCGTAAACTGGTATTCTCAAGAGGCGTCGGTGGACGTTGTGACCAGAGTGGACGTTATGGCGGTGGACGTTGTGTCCAAGGTGGACGTTATGACCAAATGCGAAGGTGGACGTTGTGACCAGAGTGGGCGTTGTGGCGGTGGACGTTGTGACCAGGGTGGACGTTATGACCAAAAATAGCGGTGGACGTTGTGTCCAACATGGCGGCCATACTAGGCGGTGGACGTTGTGACCAGTGGGCGTTGTGTCCAAGACCCATATTTTCTAGTTCCGTTAGGCCCTTCTGAAAGCATTATTTCTGTTAATAAGCTCTAGCAATTTACATATTATCTGGTTGGTAAACAAAGTTATTATTTTGACGTTTTGGAGGTTAGGTATGCGTTAGGAATTTTTAGTCAGTTTGTCAAAACGAGTTCCCTATTTTGGGCAGTGTCTCTTGTCCCACATATGTGACTTTATTTGGAAGGTATACCCTTTGGGGCCCGATTTTTGGTAGTAACATCAGCTGTGCAAACCTGTAATTATTAAATACGTATTTAATTGTTTATTTAAGATGAGTGTCAATGCGCTTAGGGTCGATGAATTGCTATACGAACTCTTATTTAAAGGTTTTGATCGTGACTCCGTAGAGGTCATGAAGGTTGATTAACGACGTAGATTTTTGCGTGCCAGATTAATTTTAGAAAAAGCCGATCCCGCTATGCTTGGCGCTTATCAGTTAGCTGCACCTTTCGATGTTTAATTTGAACTTGACGCTTGTAAAGACAAATTGATTGAACTTTCTGTGTTAGTGAGGGCATCTTCTGGTGCACCTTCTGCATCGGAATTTGCGAGACTTGATACGCGGTTGACTCACCTTTATTCACGCTTAAGTAGGCTGCAACCCTCATCTGAGCAAGAACGTGAGAATGCCTCTCTTATTAGTCAATACTTTGATTTGATGCATTTACTGGGCAACGACCACGATGACTCTCAATTACAAATCGTTCCTTCGGACACAGATGTTGACGCCGCTATAATTAATTCTGTTGATTCAGCTACTACGGTAGCACCGCAAAATTCTGATCTACTGAACGGGTAGCAAATAATAATGTTGACAACCATGATATCATTAATAATTCTAATCCAGCCGCTTCATCTACGTTCCAACGATCTCGAGTATCATTTTCTGCACCCTTACCTCCTCTTATGCAACGTTCAAGTATGTCAGCCACTACTAATTCACGTAATGAATTAGATCGCATCCATTATTCAACGACCTTTCCTCCTGGACATACAAGCTTAATTTATGTACCAGTATGTAAGTGGGGTTTATCATTTAATGGGGATACTACCATTATCGGAGTAAATTCATTTTTACAGCGTGTTGAAGAACTTAGGGTGGCGCGTAACGTTTCGTACGACCAACTGTTTTCTAGTGCCGTTGATCTATTTTCGGGTCGAGGGTTGGTATGGTTTCGTGCTATGCACAACCGGGTCTCAAATTGGCATGAGTTAGTAGCTAGATTGCGATCCGACATTTTACCTACTGATTTCGACGAAGAATTATGCGATGAGATAAAAAAGCGCAAACAGGGGAATGATGAGAAACCCACACCTTTTATTTCGGTTCTGCTTAATTTATTTGACCGGTTACTTACCAAACCTTCTGAATCAGTTCAACGTAAGCATATCATGAAAAACTTGCAACCATTTTACTCTACTCAATTATCTTTAACAGTAGTCTACGATGTTGCACATCTTTCACTTTTGTGTAAAAAGATCGAAGATATTAAATTACAAATGTTAAATATCGCAATCCTGCTGCTGCTTCATCTTTGCAACTGGAACCTGACTTGGCTTACCAGCTTACAACGAAACAACCTGTGACACAGACTGCACAAATAACTTTTAAACATCCTAGTCCTAAACCTAACCGTGCTAAAGCTACGACTACTTGTTGGAACTGCCATAAATTAGGCCATACGTTTCACACTTGCACGGCAGATAAAGCAATTTTCTGTTATGTTTGCGGACACTCAAACAATTACTTTGCCACCTGTTCTAAATGCCATCCAAAAAACGCAAAGTAAAGGGTAGATGTTCCAGCCGATCTATTTCTTATCCCTATTATACCAAGGCTGATACTTTATCTTGGAAATCTTGGTTAAGGGCCGTTCATGAATTTTGTCACTTAACTAGTAATAATTCGGCTACATTTATTAAACAACTTTCTGACAACCGTCCTTATTTAACTATCTATATTAATGGTGAACCTATTCACTCTCTCTGCGATACAGGGGCCAATCAAACTTTAATTGGACGCAACGGGTTATATTTACTTTAGAAGCATGATCTCTTGTTGTGTAAAAACCATTCACCTCTTACTTTGACTACTGCTGACGGTCAGCAACAAAATATTTTAAGTACTGTTCATTACCCATTACCATTGATAGTATTACTAAGTCTATTGATGCTGTTATTTGTGACTCAATTCCGTCTACACTAATTTTAGGTGTTGATTTTTGCTACGCTTTTTGGAGCGAAGACTGATTTTGTCGCTAGGCGCTTCGATGTAACTGAAACTTTTTCGCTACAGGCTATTTGTGGTACTGTTGATTTGTCAGTACAACAAAAGCTTCTTTTAGACCAAGTTGTTAGAAAGTTTGCTGAAATTTCTGGTCCTACTTTAGGCTTAACTAATTTAGTTGTACACACTATCGATATGGGTGACGCAACTCCTATTAAGCAAAGATATTACCCTTTGTCTCCTGCTATGCAAGTTCACGCTGATCGAGAACTTGATCGCTTATTAGAGATGGGCCTTATTCGTCTCTCGAAATCTCCATGGAGCTCGAGATGGTGTTAGTTAAAAAGAAAGATGGTTCTTACCGACTTTGTTTCGACGGTCAAAAGTTAAATTCAGTTACTAAGAAAGATGCTTATTTTTTATCTTATTTGAATAGCATTCTTGATAAATTATGTGATGCGCGATACCTCACATCGATCGACCTTAAGCTTTTCAGCAAATTCCTTTAGATCCTGATTCATGCGAGAAAACTGCTATTACAGTTCCTCGTCGTGGATTATTTGAGTTTACTGTCGTCCCTTTCGGTATTGCAAACGCAGCTGCTAGCCAACAATGACTTATGGATAACATTTTTGGTCCGCTACTGGGTGAAAATATTTTCGTGTATTTAGAAGATATTGTTATCGTGTCTGGAACCTTTAAAGAACACCTTGACACCTTAGAACAAGTTTACACTCGTCTTAAGGCCGCAAACTTAACTGTCAATATTGACAAATGTCAATTTTTTCGTCCCAGTCTTACGTACCTTGGCTTTGTCGTTGATAAAAATGATTTACGCACTGACCCTGACAAAATTTTGGCCATTACTAAATACCCTCAACTAAATACAGTGACTGAAGTTAAGCGCTTTATTGGCTTAGCTTTTTGGTATCGTCGCTTCGTCCCAAATTTTGCCACTATTACTGCTTCTATTTCGGACCTAATTAAAGGTCGCATTAAAAGGCAACGTGTGCATTGGACTGATGATGCTCTTAAGTCCTTTAACCAAATTAAATCTTGTCTGACCTCTGCTCCTGTATTGAGTAGTCCTAATTTTTCACTACCTTTCACCTTACAGTGTAACGCCTATAATTTTGGCCTTGGTTGTGTTCTTACACAAAATATTGACAATAAGGAAAAGGTTATTGCTTATGCTTCCCGTACCCTTAACAAGGCTGAACGCAACTATTCTGTTACGGAAAGAGAGTGTTTAGCTGTCATCTTTGGCATTGAGAAATTCAGACCATACATTGAAGGTACTCATTTCACAGTATTAACTGTCCATTATTCTTTATTGTGGCTTACCAATATGAAAGACTCTACGGGCCGCTTAGCTCGTTGGAGTGTTCGTCTGTCGCAATATGGTTTTACAATTCAACACCGGCAGGGCAAGCATAATGTAGTTCCCGATACTTTATCTCGAGCTCATATTCAAGTTTTCGCTCTAGAACTTGTTGATGGTGACTTAGACTCTTGGTACTTAAAAATGCTTGAACGCGTTAGCCAGAGTCCTAATCAATTTCCCACTTGTCGAATTGATAATCACCGACATTTTAAGTATGTTTCCAGCCGTCATGCCATCGTTAGCAATTTAGTGGAATGGAAACAAGTTATACCTCGTTCTCGAAGAGCTGAAATTTATAAACTTTTTCATGACTGCCCTACATCTGCTCACTTGGGTGGTTATAAAACCTTTTGTAAGATTGCTGAACAATATTACTAGCCTAAAATGCGTGCCGATGTCATCCGCTACATACGCCAATTTGAGACTTGTGCTGCTAGTAAAGCTAGTCAACTTGCTAAACCTGGTTTAATGGGAAAAAATAAAAAGACTTTATACCATTTTCAATGTTTGTCAATTGACATAATGGGTCCTTTACCTCATACGAAGAATGGCAATACTTCTGTTATAGTCGTATGTGATTGGCTAACCAAGTTTACTCTAGCTAAACTGTTCGCGCCGCTACTGCTAAAACAGTAGCCAAGTTTTTGGAAAATAAAACCTTTCTCATTTTTGGCGACCCTCAAATTTGTATGGTTGACAACGGGTCACAATTTATAACTTCCCAATTCAAGGCTTTGATGAAACAATACCAAGTTCAGCAAGTTTGGTATAATGCTTCTTACCATCCCCAAGTTAATTTTGTCGAAAAAGTTAACCGAGTTATCGGTACTGCTCTAGGTTCTTATGTTTCGGATAACCATCGTTCGTGGGACGAACATCTTCATCAAGTTGCACACGCATTGCGTAACGCCGTTTATGAGGTAACGGGTTACACCCCTTCTTTTTTAAACTTCGGGAGGACTGTACCAGTTTCTGGGACTTATTACGGTCGTCTTAAGAACTTCCAAGAGGAAAAGTAGTTTTTAGAAACTCGCGAAGATCTGGTTTCAAACGTTAACCAACTTTCTGAACTTTATCAAGACGTTGTTAAACTCCTCAATAATTCATATCAACGCAATTCCAAACATTATAACTTGCGTAAGCGTCCCTTAAAATTTAACGCTAATAATTTAGTTTGGAAAAGGAACCACGTTCTATCTGATGCTTCTAAGTCCTTCAATCAGAAATTAGCTCTTAATATGTCAAATGCAAAGTAATAAAAGTTACTGGTCCTCTTACTTATCAGCTAGTGACCGTGCCCGACAATAAGAACGTTGGAGTTTGGCATATTAAAGATTTAAAACCTTACTTTGGAGAAGGACAAGTCGAAGATGAATTTTGGTGTACATAATGGCATGTATGGTCGTGTGTATGATGGTGTATGTACATGTTTAGTCTATTCGCTTATTCACCCTAAGGATAGTATTGTAGGTACTATTAACATTATTCTCATCTTTTTCCACATTATAACCAATTTTTATTATTACTATTGTTATTTTATTGCGGGCTTATTTAAGTCGTATTTTTTTTGCTTTCGAGTGCTAGTTAAGCACCTTGAGGGATCTCCTAATTACCGATTTGATGGTACTTTCCTCTATCATTTGATTATATTAGGTGAAACCCTTATGAGTGACGGATTTCCTCGCTTCTTTATAGATAGCGATTGGACCTTTTGTCGAACTCTTTTTGAGTCTTTTGTTGATAGTGAAACAAGTGTTTAGGTAAATTGCTTTCATGATGAGTGCGTGAGCCTTCTTTACTTTTTCAAGGTATGTATTTCTGACGATGGAATTAGCATTCTTAACTCTGAGTTTCTAGACCTGCACGATTTATTTTGGGTGGTTGGTTGGACATGCAGGGAAGGTCATCATTGAGGAGCAACGTCATCTTTTTCTCCCTCTAGCAATGTTTTGGGTGGTTGGTTGGGCATGCAGGAAAGATCACCATTGGGAACTCTTCCATCGAAATATTTTTTTTCCATTTCCCTTCCCATCTCGCTTCACGAGTTTATACTTGTTTAGGGTTTTTAATTTTATTTATTGTTATTTGGGTTGGTTTTTCGGTCTTGTTGAGAATTCTGGGGGTTGGGGAGAGCGATTGTGTAGCCATCCGACTCAGTGAGGGAGCCACATTCAGTCCGTCACTAGCGCGCCTTTTCCATCCAGCTGCGACGACTGGCTGAATGACTGAGCGGGATTTGGTGGTTGTGCAGTCGTTCCCTCCGGCTTCTTGAGTTTCTACCTAAATTCGGGACGGATATGGTTATTAGGATTTTGTCCTGGGTTATTACCCGAACTTTTTTGTCAAAACCTTGTTAGGCTGCGATGTTTCATGCAGGAGTGAGATACTTTTCTGCCGTTTTATCTCCTGTGTTTTATTTTTCAAGATTATTTTTCTTTCTCATACTTTTTTGATATTGGATTACCTTAGATTTAGAGTGAGTGATGATGATGCGGTGCGAGTTTTTCGGATGTTTGTAGTAGGGTGGATTGTGTCATATGTGATGCAGTTGTTGGTTTTTGCTGTGTTTTAGCAGATTTTTAGGCTTCTGTCGGGTTTAGACAGAACGTCTATTTTTTTTGTGGTATCCTATGTGGTGTCCCAATTATTTTTGAGCCGATTTATAAGGGTTGGTTCCCTTGGCTTATTTTCTTGAAAAAGGATTTTTCGACAGCGTTTTGCTTTTGGTGTTGGCATCATCTAACTCATTCTCGAATTCTTTGGTTCCCTACAGTTTTTTTATGTTTCCATACTTTAAACTTTTTTCATTTTAATTCCAACTTTCTTTAAATTATGTTTTTGCTTCATTTTACCTTTTTGGCTAGTACGTTTAAAGTCGCATCCCCGTTTATACTGTTATTCAAATCTATGCGTCTCAGAAAATCGAGTTCATTAGCTTCCGATAGAAAGGAAAATGAGCGCAGGAGAATTTAATGCTCGATTAGGCTAGTTGCTCGAATGGTTGTTTGAAAAATTGTTATTACAGTTAGCGTAACCTTTTAACAAATATATTTTTTAAAGAAGAAATGGGCATCGAAATTTATCGGTTGTCCATCCTTACTAATAATCAATTACATTCTTAATAATGTGCTTAAACTTACATTATAGTCATATTACTGTTCCATAAGTAGCATGACCTAAATTTTTTAACTAGAAAATGATCAAATTACTAACATTATTCGTGTAATTCTTGCTATACCATATATATTGTAGGAAAAATAGAATTAGTTATGAGAAACATAGAACGCCGAATATATACTTATAGAGCTAAAATGAGCAGTTCAGGACAGAATAAAATGGACAAACATGCTGCTACCAACCAATCAAAGAGATTGATAACTGATAACCCTACGGGTAGGGTACATATCAAAATATTAATGAGTATCCATATATGCCTACTTTTTTCGCTGTTTAATGTAATCTCCACAGGCAAAAACAACAAATCAAGTATCGGCAAGATCAGTTCTGTTACCTCATACATAACGCAGAATATAAATGTTTATTCTCTTTTATAAAAGATGGAACAATTGTAGATCTTATTCCAAAATGGAATAAGAATGAAATTTACTATATCTCATCCAATAAGAAATCAACACTTAAGCCATCTCACTAAGGTACCCGCAGTTATGCAGTGTGTTTGAAAGTCTGCGAATCAGCTTATCACGAATAAATCGTCTACAACAAGAGGGCCCAAATATTTGACATTATGTATTCAAAAGGGCCAAAGCAACAACAAAAGTATAAGGTCTGAAATGATCCCGAAACATGTCAATCAACGTGCAAAGACGAACCCATAATTGTATTCCGAAACTGGTAAGTGGCCACGGGTAATTTTGCTTCTAAATACTGTCTAATCCTGGTTAGTAGATACAGTAATTACACAACTAACTTACACTTGCTAAAGATGCAAAGATTTTGAAGGATTCAACCCATCGTTAAGACGATAAACCAAAGCAGCCTTTGGACCTAGAACCAGAGGCAATATTTGAATAATTCTCTCAAAATTGACACAATGTATCGCTTCTCCTATATATGAGCAATATACAAAAATCACCAAAATTCCCCAACTCAAGGTTTTCGAAAATTACAAATTGAAAAAGCGTCATAGGCAACCTATTGTACACCGTCAAAGAAGCGTCAACCTAACCTAGGTCGTGATTGCTGAAGACTCAAGACTACATCTCTGAAAACTAACATATAATATTAAAGTACATTTTACACATAGGAAAGCGATAGGAAAGGATTAGAAAGCTGCCTCAAGTATACAAACTATTTGCATAAATACTGAACAATAAATTAACAAAGAAGTTAGAAACCTAGCATACCAATTAAGCAGGATCTAGAGCAAATATGTGATCACTTACTAACCATGAGGACGTTAATGAATATTGAATTTTGTGATTTTGAAAATGCTTTCGACTGCTTAAGGCAATTTGTAATTGATATACTAGATATAAAGAGCGTTCATGCAAAAATGATTATGTCTATATTTTATAAAAATGTAACTTAGCCCAGTTTCAGGTTGTATTTCTACATGTATGTATTTTTAATTGTAGAGGAGTCAACAAAAATGATTTTCTCTTTTTTTTTCTTTTTTTTTTACTACAGCATTTGTCAGATCAACATACAAATGTTATACATGACAGTTTTGACATAAGATAACTTTGACTAACAGTACATACATTATCTGCATTGTGACTTAAGTTAGCAATGGGCTGCGTTGGTCGCATGGAGGCTGGTAGTGGAGGCCTCTGTCAATCTGTGTTGATGATCTTCGTTAATTTTCTTCATCTGAAAGCCCTCCTTCTGTTAGATGAGTTTCGGTGATGCAGGCTATATCTACTTGATATCTAGCTAGGAAGGCTATAAACGTAGAGCGTTGTGTACTAATACCATGGGGGTTCCAGTTGAGAATTGTTGATACGTTGACTGCTCGTTGAGAGTTAGGGTCCATTTAGGAGTAAGGGTAGAAGAGTGTTGACTAGGAAGGTTTTTATTTGGGAAAGGTATGGGGTTATCAGGTTTATTAAAATATTGATTAAAAATTACTTGGAAGTTCAGTATCTGGTAATTGTTAGGATAAGTTTGCTGGGGTATTTGGGATATTCTTTTAAAAGGTTTTGGGACGTTGGGCGTATGTTTGATTATCGTTTACATGGGCATCGTTGATGTTGGTTCTACTGGGGTTCCTGGTATTAGTGCGTTTTTGTTGGAGTTGCTTGTGATGGCTGCATCCCCGATAGTTGGCGGCGTGGTCTCCCCCGCAGTTAGCACAGGTCGGTTTTTCATTGGTTTTCTTGTTGCAAGAGGTGTATTCATTGGAACCTGCACATTTGACGCATTTGAAAGGTAGGGTGCAGTAGTTCTTAGTGTGTCCATATTTTTGACACCTGTGACATTGAGGTATGTTGGTGGCATTCTTTCGTAGTTCGACTGTGACGATGGAGTATAATAACTGCTTAAGGCTCAATATTCGTTTGCCTTTGTCGTTATTTGTTAATTCGACTGCGCAAATTGGCAGTGATCTTTTGTCTTTAGTTAATAATCGCGTTATGTTAATGACAGGTAAGGTTTTAAGGGCTTCGCTAATTTATTCTTTGGTTAAGGACAAGGGTACATTTTTGATTACCACTGACAGGGGTTTACTATTGGGATTGCGGTAAGTATAATACGGAATTTCATTATTTTTATAAAATTCTGTTAGGATGCGGTAGTCGTCCTCTTGTGTTAAGTTAATTCGTATTGTGTTTTGGCTATGCGTTGTTGTGAATGTGCCTTTGATTAAGGTCTTAATATCAGCTACTAGTGCGGTGTGATTTATTTTATTTTCCAGATAGATTGGCGGGATTTTCATTTAGTTTGTAGTTGTGGTTTGTGAGGACACTTCGTTTTCAATTGGCTGGCTTTCATTTTCATCGTCGACGTTTTGTGATAAATTGAAAAATTTATTTTTGTTCAGTAGCTCGTCGGATGTCCAGAGATATCTTTTTTGTACCTCGTTAATAGGGGGTGTTAAATTATCTGCTTTGCGCTTGGGCGCTTGATTTTGCAGGTTGGTTTCACCATTGGATGAATTATTATCACTCGTGGCTTAAGGTTTTAAGCGAAGAGAATTAAATTGTTTAATTTACTCACTGCGATACAAGGATAATAGCTATCTATAAGGTCGAACGTTGCACCGTGATAAAAGAGCACACGCGTGGCGTCCGCACCGCTTCACAGATTGCGAGCGAATTTTCTCTAAAAGTCTAAAATCTCATAGAGTCTATGCGTTCAAGTCAAACATGTCCCAGTAAGTACCTGATACAACTTTAGTCGTTCAAAGTTGGTCATTATTATAGATTCGAAATCGAACATTACTTGCGCCAACGGAGATTCCCATTTAAAGAAAGTTAAAAGGCGTTGCAACTATACTTTTTAACAATAAAATGTGGGCAGCATCAGTTTCAATGCACGGTCATAGAAAAATGTGTTAAAACATGTCTAAATCGTTTGCTAGCAACGGAAAGCCATCACAATATGAAAAAATCTGTAGGAATCTATCTTTCCTTAGAAATTAATTTGCTAAATTGCATAGGCTGGAAGAGCAAGATTAAGTAAATATCGAATGATTTACATAGTTAATTTTGCTTTGTTATAATAACAAAAGCCAACACTATCGTAAATATCTCAGTTTATTAAGCGAATGTGGTAAAAAGGCTTTGTATTAATTGCACTTGACAGTAATTTCAGTTTTCGAAGATATGATAATGATAATAGTTATTTTAGAAATGCTTTTGATAATGTTCAACTATCCAGTTTTTGTAAACATGTTCAACTATCCAGTTTTTGTAAACATGTTCAGAGCGTATAATTAATGGTGTATCTAATCTATGTAAATTTCTAAATATTGCTGTGGGAATAAACAATATTATTATTATTGCTAATAATATTATTTTTTGGTTGGCCAGACGGAAAATCTGTTTCAAGTCGATTATTGTCATTATGATTGTTTCTTATATCTAAAAGATTTCTCGGTCAACTGTTAAAGTAAATAAATAGTAATTTTGAGGAAATGCATTACCAACAGTTGGTTACTAAGAGTTTATAACTATATCCATAGCTGAAGGAAAATCAAGATAAAATTTGTCTAGTTCCTCAATAATCCTTGTCAATATGTTCCGGTACTAAAATATTATGTCATTTCCCATTTTTATCCATTTTTACAGAAGTTTCAGCAACTTTCAACAACGTTGTGAATATTGGTAATTCTTAGATTTGTAATTCAGAAAATAGGTATTTTCCGGTATCCAATTTGGAAATGTTTGAGTCTTTACTTTAGTAGTTAGGGGTATTTTATTCAACGTTTCAAGTAAATTACTTTATTTTTTCCCCCGCAGCCCTATTCCGACTGCTGTTAATAAGCTAATCATTTTTAATATAGATTTTGGCGTGCATATTGGGCAAGTCCCTTTTGGGTTTATTTTATCCAAAATCATCGTAACATTTGTAAATAATATTGAAAGTATTTTATGATAGCAGAAATTAAAATTTATGTTGGATCGGTTTCCACGAAGAAGTAAAAAAACTTAATTTTGATTGTATTCGTTTTTCTGCACATATGAAGGAGCTTGAACAACTTAGATTTTGGGACAAATATAATGCACGCTTCTCATTCTTTAACTATTAGAAGATTTAGAAATTGGAAATAAATTATGCAGTATATCTTACAATTAACTATAAAAAAATACAACATTGAATATGATGTTAATATGAAATAACAACGTAGAAGGTTTAGTTATTGAAGCTCCCTACAAAATAAATAAGGAAGGTACCCTGTTTGGTTCTTCAATACACCAATCAATAAAAAATTTATTCAAATACTAGCTGACCCGGCAAACATTGTTCTGCCCAAATATAGTTTGTCTCTAAAACCTCGTTTCACAATTATATGGTTTTAATTTTATGTCATGTCCACCGTCTTGGACGTAAAAATAAATGCCATCAATGCAATCAACGTCCCAAAAACCCTCAACAACGACACCAATATCGATTTTGTTAATTAATGTTAACGCTGTAACATGTTTCAAAGCAAACCCCAAAAGTTACAACCCTTTAATGGGTGATTTGCCTTCAAAAAGGTTGCAGCCGAATACACCGGCCTTTTATAATGTTTGCGTTGATTACGCAGGGTCTATTCAAATGAAGAATAGGAAAACAAGAGACTATAGATGATAAAGTCATATATTTGTATATTCATATGTTTAGTTACAAGGGCTGTCCATTTGGAACTTGTGACAGATCTAACTAACGGATGCATTTATTGCCGTACTTAGGCGATTTATAGGACGTAGGGGCAAGCCCCATCCCATAACTTCGGATAATGCAAAGAGTTTCGAAGGTGTTGCAAATCAGTTGCTCGATATTTCAAAATTTTTACATTCTAAAGATGCAAATATTACAATCTCGAACTTTCTCACAACGGAGAATATAAAATGGGATTTTATAGTTCCTAGTGCAAGCCACCACGGCGGCATTTGGGAAAAGGGTATACACTCTATTAAGTTGCATCTTAGAAGTGTTTTAGGTACTATTTTTTTAGATTATGAACATTTTCAAACATTATTAGTTCAGATAAAGGCAACATTGTCATTTGTCAATTTTATCCACTAATCCAACAGACCTTAATCCATTGACTCCGGGTCATTTTCTTATTGGTAAATCGCTAAGCTCCTTGCCAGAAGCCAGAAACCTAGGGACGCCTACCAACCGATTGAGACACTTCCAACATATCCAGCACATCCACCAAATGTTTTAGAAACGATGGAGCAACGAAGTAGTACCTGAACTGCAAGCAAGGGTAAAATGGTTTCGACGATTGCCCGAGTTGCTACGTGTCGGTTCCATCGTTCTAATACAAGACCAAAACTTGCCTCCCTTGCAATGGTCTTTAGGACGGGTGATCGAGGTTCTTCCTACAAATGACGGTGTTCCCAGAGCAGCAGCGGTCGTAATAGCAAACGGCCAAACCGTGAGGCGTACAGTGCACAAACTTTGCATCTTGCCAGTGACGTAAGTGAAGCGCGATCAATTTGCGATATGTTGGTGTGCGCCTATTAATAATTACAGTAGACGATATTATTCTTGGTTTCAATTAGTGGTCTATTATTTATGTCATTCCATAATTCTATCCTTTATATGTGTATATAGTTTTATGGAATACTTCTTTTTGTGAAGGAATTACATTTTTACTTCCATGATTCTGCATGTTGTTTTTGTGTATATTGTCATGATACATGATGTAGTATAATAAATCATAAAAAAGAAATATTCAAAACTAATAAATTTGGAAGGTTACAATAATTAGATCTTGATGGGTGAAAAATTTCGAATATGAATAATGAAAGTAATTGATACAATGAAAGGAGCCATTTGATAGTGCGATATTAATTGAAATAAATAAACTTAATGGTTGTATTAAATGTTAATAAAGAACAAACCAAGCTAACATTAGAAAAATGTATTTGTTAATAATAATCAGAATAAATACCCTGTAATAATATTATTTTAAAATATAGGAAGTGTGCACTAAGAATTGTATCTAATAGGGATAGAAATTTGTTTAGTTAGTTACTGTAAAACAACTCATAAAAGATACATGTAATTTTGAAATAACCAATTTTGTGAAATAAAAATAGAAAGTATGCCTTAATTTGTGTTGGTTTTGGTAATAACAAATTAAAAAAGGGCTTTAAACAAATCTACGAGGTCGAACAGGTGAAATATAAAATGGCATGTTTTGAGACATCAAGTGGATGAAGAGATTATACAGATGTAGTTAATTGGAGATATAGATTACATAATGTTATATTAGTTGAAGAGATTTGGATTTATTCATACGTACAAGATATTGGTAGAAGTTTTTACAAGTTATTATTTGATTTTGATATTCTGTGAGTATTACAAGAGACATCGGACTATCTGCAAAAAGGCAACAAAGTTAGATTTGGAACATCATAATATAGCAACTTACCAGGAGTTAGTTCGTGTGACAGTGATATTCAGGAGAAACCAGGACTGGATTTTGGGAGCAGTGGAGTTGGTTTGACAGGACGGATGCAGTTGAAAGAATTCACAGACTATCTTGTGTGTTGCAGTTTGTGAAGTGGGCAGTAGGTGTTGCAGTCTGTCGACGTCAGGATCCGGTATTTGTTGATGTTGCACTGAAAGCTAGAGCAGTTATCAAGGTTTGTGTAGATAAGTTGAGAAAGCATTTTGAATAACTGCCAATAAAAGAAAGTGATAATATAAAGTTGATATAGTACTTACGTAGGTGAATTGAATAATAAATGTGTTAATGTAAGATACAATTGTCAATTATCTGGTTTGATGAATTTTAAAAGTCAAGTTTGACGTTATATGTAATTGATAGTCAAAGATTTTTAAAAATATAATTTTAAAACTTTAATTAATAGAGAACTAGATTTTGGCGAACCCACTCTAAAAATAAGAGCTCTCGATTTAAAATTAATTATCGTTTAAAATTTAAGACATTGCATTAATTAAGGCATAGTTCAACTGGTGTAATACTTTTTCCTGTTCTAATGGTATTTCATTTAATTCCATGATACTGTGTTTGTTTTATATGTGTATTTTTATATGATATTCAAGCTGTAGAAACATAATATTGAACCCGTCAGTTCAAGGCGGGCGGAATGTTAATTAATGTTAACGCTGTACCTTTGTGTAAGGCTGGTCTGCGCGCGCAAAGTTGCAACCCTTAGCTTAAAACCAGTTGCCAAACGCAGCCTCGGCCACTTTCCCCCAGTATTTCAATACAAACGTTAAAATTTACCAAGCGAATTTTATTTATGGGTTTAGGCCCACAAGGGAAATTATTCCTGCGTCTCGATTAATATCTACTGAACCAGTGCTACAAGTTCAAGTAAAATGACAGGTATTTACAACAGATTTTTAGGGTTATTTACCCCATTTTACCCCCTAAGGGGTTGATTTTCGGAAAATTACGGAATACGTATTTGCTTATTTTTTTAGGAGTACTCCTACAAAGTTTCAAGTCGAAATGTCAATTTAATATTATTTTTCCATACAAAATTCGAACCCTCATTTTACCCCTTTATGAGTTGAATTTCGAAATATCATTACCTATTCCTTGAATATATCATAGCTGTAGCCTACCCGGCGTTGCCCGGGCATAGTATTAGTACGTAAACCTATGCATATGCATGTATGTTTTGAAACATGACTTTTCCATTGTTCTATTCCGGTTTTTCCATCCTGAAGAAAAATTGATTTTTTTCTAATTCTCCGAATTTTCCGAGTTTTCCACTCTGATTTTCCCATTTTTCTCTTCGAAAAGCCATTCAGAAACAAAAACATACGAAATCCCATACAAAACTACCATACAAAATCATCTCTTTAATTTTTAGAATTTTCAGTTCAGTTTTTAAAAACTTTTATCCCTTTATACAATTTCAAATAGGGTAAGATATATGTTTGTCGATAGTAGTATATCAATGAGAGTTCTGGCACACAGGTGCAAAAAGTGTACAGGTGTACAGGTGTACAGGTGTACAGCTGTAGCACAGGTGTACAGGTACAGGTGTAGAGGTACAGGTGAAAAATGCATTTAAGGGGTGAAAAGTGCATTTAAGGGGTGGAGGTATAGGTGAAAAGTGCATTTAAGGGGTGTAAAGTGCATTTAAGGGGTGCAGGTATAGGTGAAAAGTGCATTTAAGGGGGGTGGAGGTATAGGTGTGTAGCCTGACGGGCTAGTTTAATTTAATTTAAATGCTACAATCACCAGCCTGAAAACTGGTTGCCCAAGGTTAGCTCAGAAAGCCAAGATCCAAATAATAAACTCAGATAGTAACGTGGAATAGAAACACAGAATAACTTCTTACTATTATATAATAATATTTAACTAGATACATTAAATTAAACTGTATTAAAACAACACGAAATAATAGAATGTAATGACATAAAAATAAAATAACTCTTCTAACGGGGCGTTCGTTCGTCGGCAGTCGAGCAGTGGCACACTATTACGGGACAGCCTGTATGTACGTCAGTCCTCTCGTCACGTTGGCAACGCGCCGGCCCTGAACAGGTAATATGACAGATTAGTGGGTCGCCAGTGATGGCGGACAACAACAATACATTTGGTCTTGAAATCGTTAAATAAACAAAACTGTGGTCAATGTTAAATTAAATTGTGTGCATACCTAGGGCGTCTGGAGCTCTGACAGTGAAATTCCCAACGTTCAAGTGATGGGCGCCGTATTTAATTTGTTTTACTTGCCAGCGGTACTGCCGCGCTAGGTGAGTGGATTCTAATTAATTAAACGCCGTTTCTTGTTGGCGGAGGTGGCCGCTGAGTTACCCTGGCTTCACGAGTGCGTGCCTATGGGCGGCGGCCACGGGCTCATTCCGCAGAAACCCCCGGTGCACGCTCCTCGGCCCCGGAGATGCTAAACCACTCCGGTCGCAATTAACGGGCCTGATTGCGTCGGTGTCGCCGTCCTGGTGCTAGGAAATTTGTTTCACGGACGGCGTTGTCACTGGCGCACTCGGCTTGGCCTCCCGAGTGCCCAAGCTTTGGAAGGCGTCGTCGGTGAGTTTGGAAAAACTTTGCTGGGGTGGTTCTCTGGGTTGCCAGGTGTTCGGGAAATGACGGTGGAAAGTATAACAACAATCCGAACGTGCAGGAGTTTAAGAGAATAACGTTGGAAAGTACAGTAACAATCCAAACGTGCAGGAGTTCAAAAGAATACCGTTGGAAAGTATAGTAACAATCCAAACGTGCAGGAATTCGAGGAAATAACGTTGGAAAGTATAGCAACACTCCGAACGTTCAGGGGTTCAGGTAGCTGGTCGGGATACCCTCGAAGAGTCCTGGGGGACACTCCTGAGAGCACAGGCAAGGCGAGAGGAGTGGGAAGATCTAGGAAATTCTAGGAAATTCTGTCTGTTGCGGACTCGATTTCTGCTTTTATACCTGGTGCGAGCGTAATCGGAGGTCGTTGGAGCGGGGATTCGTGGTCTAGGTGCGCAGTGGTGTTAGGGCGATCGCTTGCGGTGACGTCACGTCGTCCTCTCGGCGCGGAGCTTCGGTCTCTAACGTGGTGCACGACAAGGGGGAACGCGCTAATTAATTTTTAATTTATAGAATCGCGTTCGCGCTGGGTGAAACGTTACAGGTGAAAAGTGCATTTAAGGAAAGGTGAGAGGTGAATGCAGGTGAAAAGTGCATTTAAGGAGTAGAGGTGTGGCACAGGTGTACAGGCGTAGCACAGGTGTAGAGGTGTAACACAGGTGTACAGGTGTGCAGGTGTGCAGGTGTACAGGTGTGCAGGTATAGGTTAAAAGTGCATATGATAGTTCTGGCACACAGTTGCAAAAGGTTGTACAGGTGTAGCACAGGTGTAGAGGTGTGCAGGTGTACAGGTGTGCAGGTATAGGAAAAAAGTGCATTTAAGGAAAGGTGAGAGGTGTATGTGCAGGTGAAAAGTGCATTTAAGGAAAGGTGAGAGGTATATGTGCAGGTGAAAAGTGCATTTAAGGAAAGGTATATGCAGGTGAATGCAGGTGAAAAGTGCAATTAAGGAAAGGTGAGAGGTGTATGTGCAGGTGAAAAGTGCATTTAAGGAAAGGTGTATGCAGGTGAAAAGTGCATTTAAGGAAAGGTGAGAGGTGTATGCAGGTGCATTTAAGGAAAGGTGAGAGGTGTATATGCAGGTGAAAAGTGTATTTAAGGAAAGGTGAGAGGTGTGAATCTGTTAAAGAGTCATCTGTAGGTGTTCGAATTGAAATTGAAGCCAGTAATTGAAACCGTTAGCAGAATGAGGTCGCGATTAAAGCGTCACAACAACATATTAAAAAGTCATTGACCTGGCCTTTTTTAATAATGTCTGATTAGATACAGATGTGTGGTAGTTTTAATCTGTTAAAAGCAAAGTATTACAATTTTATTAATTATTAATTATTAGTAGTTCGACATACAAGATAAGGTATCCGAAAAGTGCATTTAAAGCAAGTGCATTTAAGGAAGAAATGCGAATCAAGGTGACGGTAGGAGGGATTAAATAAATAAAATGATAATTAGAATATGAAAGATTGGTAGTAGTTTTTAAACATTGATGAGAAATGAACGCTAATGATGAAATAAGAAGTAATATTGTGAGAGTGATACGTGAAAATAAAGATGCAAGCGTGGGAAGAAAACGTCATTTAGAGACTGAACTAATAAATTATAAGTCAAAACGACTTCGTTCGCAGCTGATTGGCAGCGGTGAGAAGGAGAATAGTAGAAAATTGAAATGGGCGAAGGTGTCGAGTGCATTCAACAATAGAATTCGCACGGGGGCGGTTGTCAATTTAAGGCATACTGAAGTGTATGAGTTTTTCGAGGATTCATTTTCGGTGGTGAGATATCAGTTAATCAGTGCACTGAAAAGTTTAAACAATATAAAAGTGAATTTTGTATTTTGCGGAGAATTTATAAAGAAAGCATCGGACGAAGTGAGTTTAAAGTATTTCAATACCTGCAATTATAGTGTGTATGAAAGCACTAATTTGAGAGAATTGTACGATTCTGCAATAGATAGCCTAAAGACAAAATTATCAAATTTTCAAGAGACTGGAAGTGGCTGGACATTAAAATCGATAATAAATTTGACTATAAATATATCTAAGGCATGATTGGAAGAATTACGTTCAAGTAAAAATAAAACGATGGGGAGAAAGAGACATTTAGAAACAAAGGTTTTAAGTATAAGGTGTGGAAAATTACAAAAGTTGCGGGTGGGGGAGTTACCAGTGATAAAAATTTTTTGCGACGATATAGATTACGGTGGATTTACGGATAAAACTTAGTAGTGAACATATCGCATTTGCGACAATTCCCTATGAAAATGATTGTGCTGATTGCAATTATGCTGGCTGTGACAAGTGCAAGCGATCATTCGTTAAATTCGCAAATGTGGCTAAACAGAACGACCAGTATAAATAGGAATGTGAATAAAACCAATGTAAAAATAGATTTTCATCAACCTCAATGGGGCGACGAAATTCCGATGTTTAACTTCTCGACAATGTACAATGCTTTGCGAGATGAAGTATCACTACCGATTTCGACAAAGTGTTTGGAAAAAGTTACCCAAGAGTGTGCCGATGACAAGGTTCAATTAGATTATCTAATCACACAGACAACTTCGCAGGATATTCAATTGTTGAGTCTCCGCAACGACCTTAACTTTACCAGGACCCAATTGCAGGAATGCATGGCCAAAGGACAGGTGTACAAGCGTATTTTCGATCAGAAACTAGGCCAATAAACTACTACTTTGAATGTGAGAGCGCGTGCGCATGAAAGTAGAGGGAATATGTACTAGAAATAAGACTAAAATGTTAAAAAGTGACATATCATTTAGAATAATGGCTAGTAGTGCCTTAATGTATTTTGCTTTAGCGATAGTAATAAATAAAACTATATATGTGTATTGGCCTACCTATGTGAAAAACGTCGAGATTTGCGCAGAATTTTCAAACTTATTGGCCTCATTTAATGACACGGCTGCATGTGAGTGGAAGTCAATGACCTTCAAACATTTAAACAAGACATTCCTAGCGACATTGGAGTATGCGGACAAAGAAGGCTTCTGGATAAATTACAAGATTCGTTACTATTTTCACAATGGCACCTATTATGAAACAAAATGGAACTTAATGATATGGAATTATGTAATGCTGATGACGATGAATGTACCTCATGAGTCATGGATATGGATAGCATCAGGTGTACTTGCTGCGACGGGAGCAATAAGCGGCACAGTTGCTGCTATTTATAATATATTAGGAGGAAAATGTCAACAACAACACCATGATGAACTGACGATGTGTTCCAATCAGATGTCAAATTGCATTTCGACCTGCTGTGAACGATTTCCAACTGTCACATGAATGTCTTTTAAATAAAAACTCTATATGTAATATATATGTTTATTATTATTATGTAACATTATAAATACAATATACATATTTAAACTAATATTCTATTTATTTTACTACATAGTATGCATGCAATTTTAGACAATCAAATCTTTAGCAGATATCTATGTGGGCTCTTTAAAACCAAACCATTTTACTAACAACTGTTCATTATTCGTACGAGTATGGCGATGTTTTAATATCTTCTCCACTAAATACACTTCGGTTTCATTGGTTTTTGCAATTTCCTGCTCGTAAAATGCACCCAAAATAGGCTTGCCTTCCAAATCCTCCAATAGATAAGTTGTGGGATTGGTCAGTTGTACTTTAACGATTTTAAATAGTTCCGTAGACCAATTCGGTTTATAGCCTTTCTCGAATGTCGATTTAAATTTGGAAATACGTACAACATCGCCTACACTATAACGAAGTTTTCCAGCACGCTTCACACGAGCATACACAGCATCCAGATTGACATTATTATGTAATGCGTAATGAGGTGTCATTCCGATCGTACGATGTTTTTCATTGTTATATTCGGCAGTAACACGCTGCAAAATATCAATCCACCTGTAGTTGCCGTAAAACTAAACAGTTTTTCAAGTTTTGTCTTTATCGTGCGAATTACTCGCTCTGCAATGGCTGCTTTTGTAACTGAAAATGTGGAATAAAGCCTTATCCCCAGTGTTTTCATGAGTTTTTTAAAGTGTCGATTCCAAAATTCGCTACCATCGTCCGTCTGAATATTCTTCGGTGATCCGGCCGCATTCAATATAATTTGCATCGCACTAGTAACTTCTGGGCCACTTTATGTTTTTAGCGGAAAAGTCCACAGGTATTTCGTATAACAGTCGATTACGCACAATATAAACTTGTAACCGTCATTGTCTTTTGCATCGTGACGATATTCGGCAAGATCGATTTGATACAAATCTCTCGGACCTTTCAGTACTGTATGTCTCCTTGGGAAATTTTTACGTGCAGGTTTATGAATTTCATCAACTATAACTTGTTTCCTATTGCTGCTGTTGGGTATTATCTTCGGAGGCGTCATCTTGCTGCTGCTGCTGCTGTTGCTGTTCTTCGAACAATTTCTGCAAATGTTCTGCTTTAGGTAAAGTATGTATAAAGGATTCTGCTGCAACCTTTATAGGTAATGTGTTCATATCGCGATTCCACTCCGAACTAAGATGATACAGATTAGCTGTAATGGAGTCTACACATGTGATTAACGCTCTCGATGTACTTTCGAGAGAAATTAAATGGAGAATGACACCTTCGTGGATCGCATCCAACACACGATCTATTCGATAATTGATTCTGCGGAGTTTTTCTTTGTAAATTTCTTGGTCACGGCATTCGATTCGGCTTCTGGTTCGCCAACATCTATCAATTTTCTCTTACGCACACTAACAACCTTCTCTTGTACAATTAAGGTGTTTTTTTCTTATTTACAGCATCGTTATCTTCTTGCGGATCGCCAATGTTACACAATCGTTTAGTTTCCAAATCGTAATCGTCATTGGCTGTTAATTTAAATCCTATTCCAGGTGGACCACGAGCAGCAGCTACACTACCAGAGTTAAAGCCACGTGATGAATCGCTAACTTGAAGTCCAAAGGTGTCGACTACCATCTTTACACTAATCCTTGAGCTATAATACCCTCTTCTTTTAACTCCTCGATAATAGAGATAATTTCATTGTCATGTGCATTATTACCAGCCCACTTGGATGCATATAAAAGACGTAAACGACTAATCAATTCAGACGGTTTATTCCAATAGACGTAATCAACCGGTTTATCGATATCACGTACAGTTTTAAAAACCCCACTTCCACTTCTTGTTTTAGGCTTTGCCGCCGCTGTCTTTTTCAGCACTTTCTTCGTAGGCAATTTTACAGGTGGCGACTGCTGTAGAAAACGCTGATATTTTACACTTTTTTCTGCTACAACACGACCACGTATGGTCTTTCCTGCATTCGTTCTATTCATAATTTTCCTATAGCTATCAATATCTTCGTTGGAAAAATTCGTCGGAGTTTGGAGTGTTAACAATTCGAAAAGGCCTGGCGTACCTTTGTAAACGTCGTCGCCCACTTTTATATCGTTGTCGGGTAAAACATCAATAGTCTCATAACCAAATCGCCATTCGTCCCTTGATTTTACATATTTTATACCGTATCTAGACCTATCTACATCCTCATCAGCACGATTCTGTAATCTTTCGATAACATCTTGCACCATTGGACTATATGTATATGTATATGTAGCTTCAGATAATGATGATGATGATGATGATGTCATGTCTTCATCTTGCACTTCTGCCTGGCTGCTAACTGTAGGAATAGGTGATTCAAGTTCAAGTTTTCGTTTCTTAATTAGCGGTGACGTAGTAGTAGTAGTAGTAGAATCTTGTCGATGTTCTGCATGTGATGGTGTCTCGGATGACGGTTTTACTGCTGCTGCATTTGAAGCTGTAGTCACGGCAGCGATACTTTTCAGCGGTTCGATAAGTTGTTTATGCGTTTGAAAATAATCTCGTTCGGCCTTATGTAAATCACGTTTATAAGCGGCGAATTTTTTTCTAATACTTTTTGTAGCTTCGATTACTTTGTTCTTTAACTGTGCTGCTGCTGATGATGATGATGTATTCTCCATGACGGGGAATTCGGATATGAGACGGGTTTTTAGCTTATAAATATATAAATGAATCGAAACCCATACGATATCTTCCACCACCATCACTGCTGCTGCTATCCTTGGCGATTACCAAAAAGCCATATGCATCCTTCCAGCACAGTGCACAGATATCCTTAAACTGTTGGAATGTCATGTCGGCGCTGACGTGATCGTCGTACACATGTTTTAAATTCAACTCGTCTTGTTTGAATAATACCAGTAAATTAATATTGTCTCTGATAAGATGTTTGAGAATTCGAGCGTACGTTTGACTAAGATAAAAACAATCGATGCAATTATGACGACCCATGCTAAAGTATTGTTGTATCTTCTCTTGTCTCAATTCATGTCCAATATCGTCGAATATAATTAGACTGTACGGTTTTGCATGATTTGCTTCTATGATTTCCTCTTTCTCATTGAATTCATAATAACCGAGACCTTGAATGGGTTTAAGAATAACTCGCAAATATTCGTATTTCGGTTGATTGGGCTATTTCGAGTACACATAGATATTTTGAAATCGTAAACCGTTTGCATCTGTTATCAAACTTAACATTGCATTCGTTTTCCCACAGCCCGAAGGTCCCAGAAAAGATGCACAAACAAATTGAGGCAACAGCGGTCCATGTCTGACGATTCTATTGTTTCGTTCTTCCGCTACATTGTCGATATTTGTAACAGGTACTCGAACTCTCCTGTTTAACCACCCTCATTATACTAATTCATTCCGCATGCATACATACACTTTTAAATAAAATGCCATTTGTTTACACACACTTGTATCTACATATGAATATTACTACAATCGAAACATACATAATTTGCTTACACATCTAATTTACAAATATGATTAGTAGGTTACTATCGACTAGATATTTACAATAAAACCTTATTTAATCTCTAACAAATTTTGTCACCATTTCCCTGAAAGGATTGTAATGAATGATGTTATCGTGAATCAGAATGGCAAAAGCTGACGAGCCAACTGGAAAATTTTCGGCAGCTTCAATTTCTATTTTTACATCTTCAGGCGATTCTTTTACAGACTCCAATTGTCGTGTACAATCGATTACAAAAATGGGCTTCTGTAGAAACTTTTTATAATCTAGCAAACACTTGTCCGTGGAAGCGATGTCGCCATAGTATTGTGCTCGGAATTTACGATAAGCATCGTAAGCGGCCAAATAATTTTTGTTGGCGAAATCCAGTTTCATACGTTGCTGCGGAAATTCGGAGGTGTTCAAATACACCTTGATATTGGTGATTTTCAGGTGAGCGAGATCGGTAGCATATCCAGTCTGAGAATTCATGGTACCGGCTTCTTGGAATGTCAATATTATAAATCTAGGTTTTTCACTTTGGTTTGTGTTCTTTATGCGCCAGATTGTCGAATTGGATTGTGGGAGGGCTGAATGCTGATGTAATTCCCATCGGCGATATGGTAGTAGTACAGTGGGCTGTGCTCGTAATTTTTCCAGCAGATGCAAATTCGCTTCGTCACTCAGAGTCACATGAGGCACTTCTCATGTAATTTTTGTAATATTAAAATCGACCGCTGTAGTTGCACTTCTACTGCAATTTACGTCACTCTTGCTCCGTATAAACACCAATTCCTGCGGTATTCGCACGAGAATTTTTTTATAGTCCTCGAACGATCCCAGAAATAGATTTAGCGGAATGGCATAGACAAAAGTTTTCTTATCTTTGTCGATAGTCTGTTGGATGTGGTCATGTGACCATCCGGAAGCGCTAAGTGCACTCAAGTCGTCTGCCGTATAGGAAACGAGGCCTTTGAGATAAGACAAATAGCCTGGTTGTTTTGCATTGTCTATAATCTGGCCATTGAATAACAGCTGTATATCTTCAAACAGGAATAGACCTGCATTATTTGTCATTGTGTAATCTTTCAAGTCGGCGATTTTCGGTGCAAAGGTTCCTGATATCGTAAAGAAACTTCTGTAAGTGGCGGTCAGGATGTCTGAACTTTGAATCTGTATTCGAATTATATCCGAATTGTTTGTATTTAACGTAAACGTCTGATAAGGGTAGTAGTCTTCATTGATTATTAAGTTATCAACTCGCGGTTTCGAGAAAATATTTAATTTATGTCCCTCTGTATTATATCGCACACGTTTAAAAATAACATCGTCACTATCTCCGTTGCTATCGGAACCACGTTTGGATGGCATTGTTGCGCTATTGTTTACACTTTTTATTTTTATTTTGTGGACTTAGTATGGTAAATCCTAATCGGGTTAAAAATTTCAGATCCGAATTGCAAAGTGTTGTTGTTGTAGCTGATGCTAGCGTGATCGAAGACGAATTGCATTCGACTGAATCATTATTTCTCTTGCACTTTGGTTTATCCTGTTCATCGTCTTCACTGCTGCTGCTGCTGCTGCTACCCCCTCTAGTTATAAAATCTAGGCCCATTTTTCTCGTTTAAGTTCTAGTCGTACTACCGTAAATGTATCTTCGCTAATGTCCACCAATCGACCTTCGTGGTCCACTAATCTTAATGTAATATTGTTAATCTCATCCAAAATCACAGGAAAATAGATAATATGTGAGGGTGTACACTCCAGTTGATATCCTGGCGCTACACTCAATCCAAATTCATAAATCGAATGACAAGGTATGTTGTTACGGTAAGATCCGGCCGTAATGTTTGAATCGACAAAGATGGTATATACTCGAATGATTTCGACGTCCTTGTTGGACACGTGTTTCTTGCCTGCTTCTAGTATTTGCGGATTAAAACCGAGCATAGAACCTATATTTCCAGGTTTTTGAAAATTTATTCTATAGATCGATTGCACTTCGCACTTTAGCGTGCTATTATTCGGCACGAGTTTAAAACGGCTCTCGTCAAATTCCTTTTTCGCACTAGCACCGCCACTGTTATCCTTGGAAATTCCCTCTTGTATATAGGCATTTACTTCGTCGACTTCATAACATCCAGACGGTATAGTGATTTCTTTGTCGTCGATATCGTAATAGAATTTGTTATTGCCAGAAAAAATGTTTCGCACTGAATTGCAGGTATGCAGACCCACGAGGCCGAGTGTTTAATTATACTCGGACGATAGTCGAATCGTCGGAAATAATGCACCTGTGGTAATTAATATTACTTCTTCCCGATACTACGAACGTCTGAGACATATTTGAATGGCGCTCGCTTATGTACGGTCCTTTTATACAGAAACTTGAGGCACAGATGGCCACAAACGTTCGTGTTATAATCTTGCATGTTTTCGTAATTGTAGTACATGTCGCAACCTCGAAGATAGCTTTGTAACTCCATAGGTGAAGGTAGATCACCGCAAGAGTCGAAATAGTGAACTCAATTTCCGTATTTCTTGTAACACACCCAATGGGTTCCATTGCCCGTTTCATTGTCCAAATTTAGAATTGCACTTTCGTTTGTCCACGGATGACCTTTTGGAAAATTATCGCGCATAAACACTCCTCTAAAGTTTTTAACATCCTTTGCGTATTTTATCAAGTCCACATCCGTCAAAGCTCTTCGAGGCAATTTTATTAGTTTTTTTGATGTGTTTTTAAAAATAGCGGGGCTCCCTTGCTGCGACTTTTATTCGTCTTAAGATTGTTGTTGTTCCGTGGAGTAGTAGTAGTAGTAATCTTCCCACCTTTGCCATATGGTCTCAAATAGAGTGCGCTGCCTGTTTTTCCATAGGGTTTTAGGAATAATACTCCGCCATTTTTCTTGCCCATTGCAATGGTTTCCATAGTTTTGTTACGTCGCGAACTTTCGGCGAGTCGTTTCTTCGTATCGCTAACTTGATTAATTGCTTTTACAATACCCGACACACCGCCGGCCAGACCACCTCAGGCCGACAAACCGGAAAATAATGGCACGAGAGGTAGAATACTGCCTTCCTTCGGTAAGGGAATCTGTCGAGGAATAGCGACATTCCTTTTTCCACCGACATCTTTCAAGAGTTTTCGTGCAACAATTAGTGCGCCTTGAATTACACTCTTGCTATCGAGACCACCTTTCGGAATCTTTTTATTAATTAGCTCTGTTAACTTTCTAAAGAAACCTTTGCCTGCAATAGCTTTTTCTTTTACACGTTGTCGAATCGGCTTCCTGGTCGTCGTTGTCGTCGTCGTCATTTCACCACCTAGTTTTTGTTTTGCCTTCATTGCAGTTGTCACAGCCCACGCTGCCATCTTCTCGCCGGTAGTAGCGTCCGTTGATTTTACTTTATTCCAGGCTGCCTCTTCCAATGTCTTATCGGCGCGATGTCTACCTTCTAGATCTTTATTTGTCGCATATGCAATATCATGCACTTTACAAGCTTTATCCAGAGGATTTATACCGGGATCACCTTGTCGTAATTTTTTGGCTAAACGTGTTCCCGGACCACAATATTGATAATTACCTGGCAAGTGTAATTCTACAGGTAGGTTATTGATAAGGGTGTTGAGTAAACCATCGCCATAAACTAATATTTAGTGAGACATATCCCTCTAATCCTAGTATTTATACACATTTTAGCCTTATCTCCCACTACCTTTGCTGTCGGCACTACTACACTACTACTATCCCCACCAGCACATCTAAATCCGAAATAATAATAACATACAGATATAATAACACATTTATTAGATTAATAATTACATATGATTTATTACATTTTTCACATAAAATACAATCTTAGGCGATTTTAGCGCGCTCCTTATTCACATCCTCTATAAAGATGTCTTTATACAGTTGCAACATTTCCCTCATTATTAAACACTCTTGCGTGGCATCTCTTTCCAGGTATTGAGAGGCCATAAACAACGGATCGATAATGCATGTCGCTTTCATTACATTCGCCACCATTTTTATCATAGACACATAACTCTTTGATATATCTATTCTGTTGAGCACTTCTAATCGAAATGCCACTAGAGATGCCAATTCAAAAACTATTTCGAATTCTTTCGGTGTTAAAACTACACTATGTATGTCACTATCGATAAATGTTGCCAATTTTTCACCGTACACGTAGCGACATACCACCGACAGGTGGTCGTTTAAATGTACACTTTTCTCTGTCTGCGGGCCATCTTGCCATCCATCGAAAAATTTTCTAGCAATCAGTTCCACTTTAGACGTTTGCAAAACTTGCCAATCTTTCTCGGTGAAAATTATCTCCTCTTGACAATTGTTTCTTACGCATCGGATTTTCACAAGTGGTAGAAGATTTTCGGCAGGACACAGTCCTACTTCTATTAGATTCGTATGAGGTTCATAACACCATGTTTGCTCCTTGACGTGCCTTTCGAGTTGATATTGACTGTTAAACAGCAGATCTCGTTGTTGATACGCACACCATGAAGGCGACACTTTTTGTATAATTTTAAAACTTTCACGGGGCTCGTAATCGTCGTCGACAATGTCTTCACTGTTCTGCATCCCCTCGCTGTTTGGACTACGTATCCACGATGGAGTTCTTGAATTTTCATCATCTCTAGAACTTTTTTCTTCAGTCGACATATTTAACGGTGATGTTGACATGTAGTTGGTCGTCTCACTATAGAAATTATAGGTGTCCATTGCCTCTGACATGCAGTTACGAACTGATGCATTTTTAGCGCGAATTAATTATTTGTATTCCCCCACATACACATTAAAGAGACTGATGCAACAGATTAAAATGCACACGTTACTTCCTGTTCTGCATACACCTCTCACCTACCTTTCCTTAAATGCACTTTTCACCTGCATGCATACACCTCTCACCTTTCCTTAATTGCACTTTTCACCTGCATTCACTTACACCTGCATGCTGTCGCGCTCGCTGATACCTTATCTTGTATGTCGAGCTACTAATAATTAATAATTAATAAAATTGTAACACTTTGCTTTTAACAGATTAAAACTAACATACATCTTTATCTAATCAGACATTATTAAAAAAGGCCAGGCCAATGACTCTTTAATATGTTGTTGTGACGCTTTAATCGCGACCTCATTCTGCTAACGGTTTCAATTACTGGCTTCAATTTCAATTCGAACACCTACAGATGACTCTTTAACAGATTCACACCTCTCACCTTTCCTTAAATACACTTTTCACCTGCACATACATTTCTCACTTTTCCTTAAATGCACCTGCATACACCTCTCACCTTTCCTTAAATGCATTTTTCACCTGCATACACCTTTCCTTAAATGCACTTTTCACCTGCACATACACCTCTCACCTTTCCTTAATTGCACTTTTCACCTGCATTCACCTGCATACACCTTTCCTTAAATGCACTTTTCACCTGCACATACACCTGTCACCTTTCCTTAAATGCACCTTTCACCTGCACATACACCTCTCACCTTTCCTTAAATGCACTTTTTACCTATACCTGCACACCTGTACACCTGCACACCTCTACACCTGTGCTACACCTGTACAACCTTTTGCACCTGTGTGCCAGAACTATCGTATGCACTTTTAACCTATACCTGCACACCTGTACACCTGCGCAACTGCACACCTGTACACCTTCACAACTGCACACCTGTACACCTGTGCTACACCTCTACACCTGTTCTTCACCTGTACACCTGTGCTACACCTCTACTCCTTAAATGCACTTTTCACCTGCATTTACCTCTCACCTTTCCTTAAATGCACTTTTCACCTATACCTCCACCCCCCTTAAATGCACTTTTCACCTATACCTGCACCCCTGAAATGCACTTTACACCCCTTAAATGCACTTTTCACCTATAGCTCCACCCCTTAAATGCACTTTTCACCCCTTAAATGCACTTTTCACTCCTTAAATGCACTTTTCACCTGTACTTCTACACCTGTACCTGTACACCTATGCTGCACCTGTACAACTGTACACCTGTACACCTGTACACCTTTTGCACCTGTGTGCCAGAACTCTCAGTGATATACTACTATCGATTTTACATATAGAGCAATCTAATTAAACATTTATGCGGCAGAAACTACTTAGCTACTTAAAATGTTAAATTACAAAAAAAAAGAATATTAAAAACATAGAATTAAGCATATAGGTAGCACTATTTGCAAATTCTAAAACATCAGCATTTATCTAAACCACTGCTTTTATTGAAAAACCTATTAAATCAGATTTATAGTTAAAACTAAAAAAATATATTTTAAACGATAAGTCATTGAATATAAATCGCCATTTAATTAGTGATTTACATCGGCTCGTTTAAAAATCCCGTTAAGGATAACTATATATTGCATTTTTATGTTCACAATTAATTCAAACTGTGTTGACAATTCAATGGCATTAGTAAATATCGAAGTCTATCATATTAATTATTACAGAAAAGTTGGTATTTTAATATAGATACTACTAAAATAAAATAATTTCCATAAAAACGAGTTTCTTTGATGCTACTCTTACTATTAATGACAACAAAATTAAATAAGTAGCACGTAGAAAATAGTAATAACACCAAACGAGAGTTGTAAATACAATATTTTCAAGAACATGGTATGATGGTTTTCAAATCTGTCGTACGTATAAACTAGTAGCAAGAGGCAACTGGAAGCAATGCGAAATCACACTAATTTTTAGGTAAGCTATTGTAAAGTATGTTTCACGAATAAAGCCTTTGTTCTGTAATTACATCATTTTTAGTTGAATTTTCTATATCATCAATCGTTTACCTAATCTCCTACTTCTTTAATCCAAATTTTAATTATTACCCAAGTTTAAATGGCAAGTTAAGTATAGACAAAACACACCGCTGATTAGCAAAAGCAAGGAAAATCATATCACTTATTAGTAAAAAGCGATGTTGAAGACAAAATAATCTACCCGCGATTAACAATGCGTGAACAAACCCTACTTGCGATTAACAACATCCAATGGGAGACCGCAATTTATAGCCTATTGCTAATCAATGGTAGATTCTGCCTAAATGCACTTGTGTGATTGCTTCAGCACCTCCGATAAGACTTCCCTTACGACCTCATCGGAACTTAAGTTGCTCTATTTAATTATATTCAATCTGTAAGTTTTATTAACCGAGTTTGTCTATTGAACGTAATTATTATTGTACCTATTTAAACTTTTGGCTGCTATATTTTTAGAACTTAATGTTTATTAGGTACAACCGGCATACTTACTGCTTTATCCAATTATTATCATATTATTGATTATTATACATTTGACAATGATTATGTGTTTACATTACTGCAAACTGAGTTAGGACCTGTTTATCATATTTATTGCATTTCAGATTATGGTGATTTTGTTGAGCTTTGTGTTTATGAATGCTCGTTTCTATCTGAGCACATTTATTTTAAAGACTCATTTGCGCCCATTTTGTATCTATTAATCAACTTAATCGTTTGTAAAGAACTTCATTGTTTAACTAGCCGGCCCCTCAAATGTGCCCTTGTAGTCACGATGCTGTGATTTTGGTTTTAAAATTGATAAACAAAACCTTCAGTTTAATACATAAACTGATCCAAATAATCTATAAAAAGAAACTAAAGAATTTGCCTAGGATGGGTGGTGCAGATGGGACACTGAAAAATGATTCGAAAAGTGAATGCACCAGCCTGCCTAGATGAAAAGCTTACAGTGGAACCGCAGGTCATCTTTACTGTTTAGTTAGCCGGCCCTTTAAATGTGCCCATGTAGTCAATATGGTTTGATTTTGGCTTTATATTTGATAAACAAAAACGTCATTTTAGTATAAAAACTGATCCAAATAATCAATAAAATGAGACTAAAGAATTTGTTTAGGAAGGGTGGTGCAGATGGGACACTGAAAAGTTACTCGAAATGTGAGCGCACCACCCTACCTAGATGATAATAATCAAAAACCAGTTGAAGCAGTTGAGCTAGTTAAATATAAAAACTTCTACCTCCAAGAAATTTCAATCTTAAATTAATAAAGGGCGTTCTTATAAGAAGCCGAATATACTTCCCCAGAGCTTCTAAAAAATAAAAGTTCTAAAGCGTGGTGTATCAGGGAAATGTCGAAAATCCTCGAGACAAAATAAGTTAGGAAAAACTATTGAAAGGAGGTCAAAAGATAATAAAGATCGCATAAACACCTTGTAGCCGCAAAAATATATAATAATACAAAGAAAAATGTAATAAAGACGCCCTACAGCAGGACTGGAGAGAATAATTTTATGTCATATTGTCAATAAAACAGTAGTAGATAAAATTTAAAGAACTGATGATAACCCGCATTCAAAAGACGACAAACTTTAAAGGAAACTATTAAGTAGCCTTAAGTATAATAGCGTAGCATTATCCCTACACCTTCCTTTCTGGGATATTATCTATGAAAGATGGAATTTAAAGTACCATATTAATTTTGGTTCAGCAGCAATCATCTCAACTTTTTCTTTTTTCAAATATTTATTTGTAGTTTTTATGAACTGCCCAGTATACTATATACACTCTACATGATTCATGATTAATTAGAAGGAAAATAAGATTATTGTTCAACCTACGCTTAACCATACACAATTTGGGTTAATTTTAGGAACATTATGTAACATTTAGTTTATAATGGTGAGGCACTAACATCCCATGTGGTGCTTGGCCTGCAATACGGAAGGTCAGAGCTTCCTTATCGTCGTTATCACACCCGGCTGTCGCGTATAAAATTCATGACACGTGGTGATGTGGTGAGCAACACGCATTAGACAACCGCATTATTAGGTACCCATTGTTCTTTCGAACGCAGGTCTCCAATTATTTAAAGCGAGTGGGTAGGCCGCCCGCCAGGCATGGATCTGGGTTTTGAAATCCAGACTTCCGCACCGCAGTCCAATGCTCTAACCATGCTGGTGCTAATATTTAGTCTATAAATTGCAATTATTGTTAACGTCACATTTCTTAGTAGTATGCTACCCACCACTAATTGGATTAAGTGTTCAATTAAATTAATCGAGGCTCGATTAAATTAATCGGTTGATTGACAGGTGCTCCAATTAAACCGCGGATTGATCTAATTAATTTCGCGGATTGATCTAATTAATCACATATGAAGTTTGATATGTAATTTACATATGTGCTACTGATTAAATTACGCATTAGATTTTTTAATTTGCTTCTGGAATTACACGGCGGCCATCTTGGATTTCTGGCGGGAATATTTGAAATTTGAATTTTTTCCGATTTTTTTTCTAAGTTCAATTTTTTTAATTTAAACTTCCCGGGTGTCGGACATCTTGGTTTGTGCGAGCGCACCTCTAGCGTATTTTCAAATTTGCTAATTTAGCGCCCATTTTTGAATTTGATTACTCGCCTCGTTGACATCTCTCTCTCTCGCTGTTGTACTCTCTCGCTCGAATTTATTTAATTTAAAAAAGCTGCTCGTCACGGCTGCTGGTCGGATTTGAACCGACGAGTTTTGCATTTGTAGGCCGAGGTCTTAACCAACTGAGCTGACGAAGCGCTCGAGGTTTTAGGAATTAATCATGGTCACTAGCGAAGCAAGCATAATTTAATACATTTTAAATGTTATTTTCGATTGAAATTTAATCGTCAGATCGTATTCTTTTGAAATATTATAGTTCTGTAATTTTTAAAAAATTAATTGGACGTAGTTGATGTTATACTAATAAAAGAAAGTGTATTTAACAAATCAGTCACAGGCCGCTTGTTTATTTTGAGCGAGACATGGTCCAAACAACGAAGCAAGTTCCAGGAATACACTGACTGTTTATGGCCTTAGGGCTTTTAACCGTTGCATAGAATTGGAAAGTGTTATTTAACGTGCCTAAACAGGATTGTTTATTTCGAGCGAGACCAGGGCTGACGTCATGACTAGATTTCTCTTTTGCAATGCATTATGGTTGGTTACAATTTGCGTCTACACTGTTGCTTCTCGGTAGCGATCGGCAATCCTCGGCATTTACGACAATATATACAGAGGCGGATCGTGAAGAGGTCCTTTTCGATCAGTCAGTTTGCCGTCCTACAAGTGCTTCCTTTTCGCTGTGTTAGAAAGTGCTTTTGTGCCCTCGCGTCCAGGATGGAGAAGTCAGGTCTTGCTATGTTGCCGACCAGATCCATTTTAGAATGGTTTAATAGGGGCATTTTCTCCGATGAAAAGTTCGTGGTAATTGCATACGAAATTGTTCTTTTTAAACTAGCACGAGGGGACATCGTTCCACCCGAGTATGCGAGTGCATTTTCGAACTTAGCCCGGAGAGCTGCTAGAATTCGCCATTTAACCGTAAGTAAAATTTAATGAGTACATTTAACCAACCCAGGGCATTTTATAAACTAGACGCTCATTTCAAATTTGTTTTTACAGCCTCTGAACCAACCACATCCCTCTGCAACGAGAACCCTTAAGCCGGGATCTTCGAACGCTACTTCTAGGGCAACCATAGAGAGTCCTTCTGCAATATCGGTTGTAAGTAATTTTAATATGGACCCTTTATTTACGTCACTCCCACATTATTTTCAAAGAGTGTTTATCTGCTGTTATACCTATTGCAATAAATTATCGTTAATTTCAGATACAATATGCGCCGCCGAGAAGTGTCTCAAGCAGCGAATACACCGCGATTCAACGCAAGGATCAATCGGTTGGAATTTCGGCCCAATCTCGAAGTGTTGTAAGTCTCCACATTCAATTAATTAATTAATACCTGATACTACTTTTATTTTGCAATTACGCTTTAATTTGTGAAGTTTTCGCTGCTGCTCTGCAATAAATTGATCGCCAATATTTTAAATTTTTATAATTACAGAGCCCTAATTCTCCACAAACAAGGGGGTCATTAGCAGCGACTTCGCCTAGTGATCGATGCTATACCACGAATTCTCCTCAGACAATTGGTCAATTAGCGACGTCATCGCCGAGTACGAGTTCCAACACGATTTCTCGGCCTACAATGAGTCAACTTATACCTCGCTCCACGAGCACTGATTTAGCTATGCCTGGATGTTCTAAAACGGTAAGTGTTTTATTTTAAAATATACATCCTTATTTTATTTTCCAAAACGAAACTTTGCTTTTTCACATATGCATTTTCATTCACCGTTATTTTATTTTCCAAAACGAAACTTTTGCTTTTTCCACATATGCATTTTCATTCACACAAATAAAAGGTTTAGACAGATTGTTTAACTATATAAAATTACAGCTGGGGTCCGTGCAGCAAAGAGGTCTATATCCACAAGGACCGTCTATAGCTCGCTCCACGAGCACTGATTTAGCCGCGCCTGGATGTTCTAAAACGGTAAGTGTTTTATTTTAAAATATACATCCTTATTTTATTTTCCAAAACAAAACTTTGATTTTTGCACATATGCATTTTCATTCACCGCTATTTTATTTGTAAAAACGAAACTTTTCTTTTTTATTCGCTGTGCTTTAATTCGTTTATTTTAATGGCTTAGGCTCAACCAACTACGTCCAAAGGTCAGGATATCGCCCCCATGCAAAGCGGTCTTGGTGTGTCGGATGATTTTAAATATTTCGAACTGAAGGAAGTAGCGTCCAAGCACATAAAGAAGTTTAGCACAACATCCGATAGAGTTACGTTCCGTTTTAAACCTAGTGACTGAAAGTGATAACCCAATGGTTTGGTTAGAGGTAAATTCCGATCATTTTTTTATTGGTATTTTAAAAATCTAATAACTTATGTTTGTTACAGAATGCCTTCGAGGAGTTGCGGCTCCACGTCCTTAAAGATACTAAAGCAAACGATCTCGTGGGTTTGGTTTTGCAAAACCCTAATTTCCCTGAGAAACCGATAGGCCTGTCATTTAGGCGGGTGGACCAAGTCAGCACGCCAGTCATCTTGTCAATTCTCGGCAAGATTCTACAGAGCAACGCGAATTTCTTCGCCGCGGATGTGTTGACTCTGCAGGTTGATCGAGTTCGATTGCCCATAGGCAGTGGGCGCATTCGACTCACAGGCGTTGATTTCGAGGAGTTTTGCGGGCGAAAGAAAGGTATTCTAGTAGTATTAAGTAGGAATAATAATTGTTTGGCTGCTGCTCTCGTATTAGCTATCGCTTTTAAATCTAATGATGTACTGCTGGATAGAATGAAATTAGGTTTCGAGGTTTTACATCAGAGGGCCGTTGAATTATGTAGATTAAGCGGGGTTAATTTAGTGAACGGTGGCTCATACGATCATATACAGCAATTTCAAAATTATTTAGTTAATTATACTATAGTAGTTTATAACTCGCGACAGGGTTCGACGACCTATTTTGAGGGACCACGATCCGTTGATCGACAAACGCTTAATTTATTATTAGAAGACGGGCATTATAATGTAATTATTAGTTTAACGTCTGCTTTCACAACCAAATATTTTTGTGAGTTATGCAAAAGTAGATTTAATAATAAAAAGTATCACCTTAACTGTCTGTACACATGTCCTGCATGTCAGATGACGCCTCCATGTACATACATGTTCAATAAAATAACATGTAACAATTGTAATCGTGAATTCAGGGGACAAGACTGTTTTGATAGCCACAAAAGATCCGGTCTATGTAAAAAATTAGTTAGATGCCAAACATGCCTTTTCACTATCTGGGTGACACAGAAAGCAGTGCATAAATGCGGGCAAAAATTTTGTAGAGTGTGTCTAAAACAGCAACCTGTACGTCATTTATGCTATATGAGTAGGAACACGGCTAAATCAGATAAACGAAAAACTCTGTTTATTTTTTATGACTTTGAGAGTCGTCAGGAGTCTTCACTTCAAGGCTCAGCCAGTACATTCATCCACGAGCCAAATTTGTGTGTGAGTATGCATGTATGTTTTGAATGCATGGACAATGAGGACATGAATGACAATTGTAGAGAATGTGGTACACGATTGAATATCTTTCATGATTCGCCTGTTCAGGCATTTTTAAAATATATACGAAAGTATGCCCAAAAATTCAAAATTACAGCCCTAGCCCATAATATGAAAGGTTATGATGGTTGTTTTATTTTAAAAGAAATATTAAAAAACAGGGAGTGGTGGAACCCCTAAATTATATCGACGGGTACCAAAATTATTTTATTAACCTGTGCTAAAATAAGATTCATTGATTCATTAAGTTATATGCCTTTGCCTTTGGCGAAGCTGCCAAAAGCATTTGATTTTCCAGGCAGCAAAGGTTAACTACGAGGGGCCTCTACCAGCCACACATTTTTACTCTCCCGACTGCATGAACCCAGCTGAACGAGCCGTGTTCCTTCATTGGTATAGTGAACAAACAGCTAAGGGTGTTACTTTTAATATGAGGCGTGATTTAGTTAATTACTGCATTGCAGATGTCGAAATTTTAATGAAAGCCTGTTTAAGCTTTTGGCGAATTTTTAAAAATGAAAATGGGGTCGACTGTTTTCAGGAGGCTACAACTATTGCAAGTGCTTGTAATTTAGTATTCAGACGCCGTTTCTTAAAAGATGAAACTATTGGTTTAATACCTCCCGGTGGTTACCGCTTAGGCGACAAACAATCCAAGATAGCTATTCAATGGCTTTGCTGGATTGAACAGTCTACAGGCACAGCAATACAACATAGTGGCAGGGCTAGGGAGTTTAGAATTCCCGAGGGACTTTTAGTTGATGGGTATTGCAGACAGAGCAATACCATATATGAATTCCTTGGATGTTATTGGCATGGTTGCGAACAATGTTTTCCGGTACAGACAGTTGATATCGATTGCGACGATAAAGATGAGGCTATATTTTTACGACGGGAATATACAGAGGCTCGTCTTAAACGCATCAAAAGTTTAGGTTATAATGTAGATTTTGTTTGGGAATGTCAGTTTAAGGAACTCTTAGAATCCAACGATGCAGCCCGCGATTTTATACAAAACCTGAATATATTCAAACACGAACCCCTTAACCCCCGTGATGCATTCTTTGGCGGTCGTACGAATGCTGTAAAATTGCATCATAAATGTGTAGATCCCACTGAAAAAATTTATTATATCGATATTTGCTCTTTGTATCCGTTTGTAAATAAATATTGTAGATACCCTATTGGCCATCCAAAAATTCATATCGGTCATAACGATTGCTCACAGTTACCAATATATAACATAAATGGTCTTATTAAATGTTTAATTTTACTCCCAACCGATTTATATCACCCTGTTTTACCCTATAGAATGCATAACAAACTCATGTTCATTTTATGTCGTACTTGCGGTGAGGAGTTAAACCAGGGTGAATGTAATCATAATGAGCAGCAGAGAAGTTTCGTTGGGACATACGTTGCAGACGAATTACGGAAAGCTCTGTCGTTAAACTACAAAATTATAGAGTTTTATGAAATTTGGCAGTACGAGGTAGAGGTATATGACCCACAGACAAAAACCGGTGGTCTTTTTACAGAATATATAAATAATTTTCTTAAAATAAAACAGGAATGTTCAGGCTGGCCGTCTAATTGTGTTACAGAGGTCGAGAAAGATAATTATATGGCAACGTATTTTGCTGTTGAGGGTATCAGGTTAGATCCGTTAAAGATATGTAAAAATCCGGGGATGCGTTATATAGCCAAATTAAAATTAAACAGTTTCTGGGGTAAATTTGGACAGCGGGAGAATTTAATGCAGACGTCGATCATCTCAAACCCGCAGGAGTTCTTTCAAAAACTTACTGACCCAAGCGTAGAGGTACACTCGATGATCCCTGTAGATGATGATGTCATCATATTAAACTGGAACAATCTCGCTGAAAGTGTACGACCTCAAAAAACTGTAAACCCCGTAATTGCTGCATACACAACGGCGCATGCACGGCTACACTTGTATAGCTATTTAGAAAAGCTGGGAAAAAGAGCTATTTATTTTGATACTGATAGTCTTTTGTATATTCATCGGGATGGTCAATGGCAGCCTGAAACAGGCGAATTTTTAGGGCAAATGACAAACGAGTTAGACGAATACGGTTTGGGTAGTTATATATCAGAATTTGTAAGCGGTGGTCCAAAAAATTATAGTTATAAAGTGTATTCAACGGACAAAAACACCGAAATAGCCGTATGCAAGGTGAAAGGGATCACATTAAATTTTAAAAACTCAAACATAATCAATTTCGACTCTATGAAAGACATGATTTGCAATAACGGTGCAGCGGCTCCGCTATATGTAAACACGGATCGCAAAATAGTTCGAACATCAAATTATGAGGTTTTATCAAAACCCGAGCGCAAAATATACCAATTCAACTATAATAAACGGCGAAGGCTACCCGATAGTTTTGATACGGTGCCTTACGGGTTTAAAACGACTTAGATAAGTGTGACGCCATATTTTATTAACCTGTAAATGTATTTTCTAGTGTTATTTCATTAGGTCGTAATCTGTATTTTCTAGTGTTACTTTATTAGGTGATAAACTGTATAATGTCTAAGGGATTTTCTTTTCATAAAAAACAACACATGTTCAGTGCATGCTATTCACGATTTTGCACTTCCTACGTTTTTCAGTAATCTCCGATATTCTGATTCAATTTGCGCTAACTTTAACTGCATGTTAGTTTTATTTTGTATGTTAGGCTTAAGAGGTGTTTAATTTTTGTAAATAAAACAACCGAATATTGTAAATACATTTATTAAATATTTTGTGTGTAATAAAAATATGTTTAATTACAAACTATTTGTGTTTTTATTTTCTAAATAACATTAAACAAGTTTATTAAGGTGAAGTATTGGATATATAGTGCTTTTACATATGTGTCATTAGAAACTAAATTATCAGTGAACAGGTTTACAAAACTTATCATAGATGCACCATTCATTTTAAAATATAAATACATTAAACAGTATATGCCGCAAACGTTAGAGCTAAAATCTTGCAAAATTTTTGGATTATGAATCCAGCTGATTGAATTTTGTTGTAAAAATTTTAAATGATAACCGCTTGGAGGGCGGCCGTATGAATCAAAGTACTCCCCATGGCCGTATTGGTCTATATACACTGCATTCCAATGTTGTCCAGGTCGGTTTGCTGGATCTGTGTTGACGATGATTGCCACAGGTCTTGCAATTCTTGTAGGGAGTTGATCAGAAGCAAAAACGTAGCGTTTCACATTCAACAGACTCGGGATTGTTTGCAATATTTTCTGAACTTCCAGTGTATTCATTGCGCCACCAGTCGGATAAAATTAGTATGTTTTCCAATGCACATACAGGCGAACGGATGTTGTGATTGAGGCAACGTACGGCAGCAGTACTTTTTCGCAGAACTTTTAAAGACGGGCACTCGAGATCCTCCAAATTTACGACGATTTTATTCAGAAAACTTAGAACCTCCTTCTTTTCTTGGCCCTTAACGTACACTTTTTCAAATTTTTTGAGAACTCGTGCTAGCTCTGCTTCAAATTCATCAAAATGTATAGAACCAGAATCCCAGGTTAGACCGTGATGTCTTTGCTCCAGATAGTTTATGCCTTTTTTAACGAAATAGGGCAGAGTGTCATATTTTGCAGGAGGTTTTAAAACGAAAATTGCTAACTGATTGCCATCTGCTGAAATAACAGCCACTTCTTTCGGAATAAACTGTTTCTTATCACCACGGAACCCTTGCAGATCTACGAAGGCACTGTCCATACTGACGAAATGTTTGAGCATGACTAAATTTTAAAAAACTGTTGTTGGTTTTTAACTACTAAAATCCACCAGCACATTTCTGTGTTTGTCAATTTCTACGACGTTATCGAACTCTGCATAAACTAGACAATTAATAGTTTCTTCTAACGAGTTTTGAAAACCCACCTCTAAACGTAGAGCGCCATTTTTAAGAAGGTTCCAGTGTGTTGTTGCATTTGCAGCCAGATCGGGGGTTAAATCAAAAGCAAATAGACAGTAGCCATATGGGTAATCTTCACGTTTTATAGCGTTGCCTTCATTGAGGAAGTGTATACCGCTACCCGAGAATAGTGTGTGATATGCTTGAACGTACATGCCATTCTTAGAAAAATCAGGCTGTAGAGGTTTTGAAGGAATTTGTTGACCGTCGATGTATAGGGAGAAATAATTGATTTTGTAGTTATTAAAATTGAAAGGGTTTGCTGCATAATGGCCGTTAAATGCTTTATTCGATACAAAACCTACAATGCATCGTTTTGGTAATTGCCCCAGAAAAATATTATCTAAAGATTTTCTTTGCACACCAGCCGGAATAGTTAACACTTTAACATCGGATCTTGTAATGGGGTATTTAGCAGGCGCAGTCGCCAAAGCTTTGGTATGCGCTAGTAAAATAGACGGGTTTATTTTCATTTTTCTCACTAGTAAGCTGGCATCACTAATTTTCACTTTGAATGTAGATCCTTCGTCTGCCATTAAATTGAACGAATCTCGGGATCTGATAAATTTGACTTTCATTTCAACTCCGTTTATAAGAAATTTTTCTTGATTGAATAAATCGGAATGCACATGTCCCATCATTTCGACTTGCTTACTTGCAGCAGTAAAAAATTTCCGCTTTACAAATCCTTCATTATGCGTAGTGATGTCATCCATGTTATTGGCTGTGTCGTTGTACCATAGTGTGCATGTTAAATGGGTTGATTTAGCACCATTGCCGTAATTCAGCAGAGTTTCAATGTATGAACGGTATGCGTATGTATTGTTTGGCGGGCTCACAAGCTTCTGATTCAAATACACCTCAACTTGATTAAACATAGAGTGCATCCAATTATTAACAGGGCCTACAACCTCTTTGTCGGTTAATGGTGTATCATCTTGTTTAACAATTTTAGCAGTAATGTATAACATGGTCTGACTTAAATCGATATAATCGTTACCGTTTCCAGGCACAATAAATTCAATCGGTGCATCGTCATTAAGCGAGGAAAGCGGTTTGTAAAAAATCCATTGTCCATTTTCGATACTGGTTTGAGTTGCGGGCAGAGCGAATAAATCTAACTCTGATTTAACACACTCACAAGACTGCGCATGCAAAAACGCCATTGTGAAAACTACTTGCTGGTGAAGATATCGGCGTATGCGGGTTTGACCAGCTTCTGCTTAGCGTTTTTTCTTGTAGACTGATTGTAATTCAGAGTGCGTTGCCTTTTATATCCCGATCCTTCCATTAGAGTATCTATTTTTCTGTCGGCTTTACGTTTGAGATTCTTTCCAGCCTCCTGTACACGGTTATGGAACGCTTCTTTTAGCGGTCGACTTTCACTAACATCTCCTAAAATGTTAGCGCCTGTCCTTAAAGCTTCCTTTCCAACAACTTTAGCACCGGTTTTAAAAAGAGGCAGGATACTACGAAATATTCCGCCTAAAAAGCTTCCGACACCATGACCTCTCTGGTAGGCTGCTCCTCTGTAGATAGCTCCAACGCCTTGACCTGCCTGATTGGTGTAGTATTGTTGGTAAGGACAATCCATAGCAGCTACTGTATCCTCTTAAAGTGTAGTTTTAAACTCAACGTTCCAAACTCGAATGGCATCACACCCGACGTTTCGGTCCTTATATTTATCTCGATATTCTCAAATTCCCTCTTCATGACATTTATATAATGAGTCGGCGAAAATATGGCGTCTTTGTGGCAACCGTAATTATAATTATCAGAGGTCACGTTAACAATACGAAGAAGCGGAGCCAAGACATCTCCTACAAGCTGTGGTTCCACAATATCGCAGTAAATAAACATTTGTGATGGTAAACCAACCCAGATATTTGCGGGGTGGCTTGGTACAGGTGCTTCAGCTATATTTATATCAGGTTTATAACCAAGTTGTAAGGCCAGACGTTGTGAAAATCCTAGCATTTTCAATGACGACGTTTTAATTTCAAGAGACACGCGTTTTGTTACTCTATTATATTGAAAATTCAGCAACTTTTCTAATAACCTGTGATTGTTAATTTCGGCTGTAATATGTTCAATGTTTTCATAATTGCCGGGCTGAATACAGATTACGTGCCATCCATCGCTACCATAGTAAATTTGTTCTCTATCACTTTTAAAATATGAATTAGCGTTTTGCAATACTTTTTTCAACTCAGTATACGTTTCTTCTCCGGCTTGCACTTTAGGTATTTCTGTGCGATAATAGACTAGATTTTCTGTATCTGTCACGGCCAAAAATGAGCATGGATATTGCACTTCCGCAATACCTGTAACCCATTGCCCCGGTAACCTTATTCGTTTAGGGAGCTGCGTTATGAATTGTGCTGTGGTGTTATTTGGAAAATAGCTCATAGAACTATTGCTAAGTAATGTTAGATAAAATTCTTCATCTGTATTCATAGTTGCTGAAGATTAGCTGCAGGAATCCAAGAGTTGAACTTGTCGTTATAATTTCGCCACTTTACAAAGTACTCTTTGCGCTGACCGTGTCCTCTTTCTTTTAACACTTGTTCGACTTTAAACAAAGCGTTATCATCCAAAGTCACTGGCTGTAATTCCTCTTCATAAAAGACGCCCTCTATCGTATCGTTGCTTAAATCAACTATTTCGTACACAGGTGGTTTTCTAAGAATCACTTTTTTAATTATAAACACTTCGCCGCTCCAATTAGTTTCATATCCTTTCTCGAATGCGTCCTTCGTTCTACTAATTCTTACATGTTGGTTCACTTTATATTTAGGCTTCCTGTCGACTCCCATCCCCTTTCTGTACAGATTGTTCCACACTTCCAGTATATTACCATCATTTACTGCGGAGGGTGCCATCTTGATGCTTGAATGATAGCGGTTGTTATACGAAGTCAGTAAATTTTGTAATACGTCTATGTATTTGTATGAATTAGAGTATGTGAAATAGCGCCACATTCTGGTTTTTAATGTTCTATTGAAACGCTCAATGACTGATGCTTTAACATCAGGGTTTTGCGTCACGTAAAAGTTGATATCGTGTTGTTTGAAAAAATTCTGTACGGCTCTAGCAACAAATTCTTTGCCTTTATCGGTTTGTAAATTTATGGGCGTGTTACCGGCTTCAGCAAATATTTCACGAAATGCGTTTATTACTGAAGTAGCCGTTTTAGATTTAAGAGACCTCGCCCATGTCATTTTACTAAACACATCAATTACGGTTAGAATAAAATTATAGCCGTCGTTGTGTGAGGCTAAACTGCGCATGTCGCAGAGATCAGCCTGCCATAATTCGAAAATGTTGCTAACAATGTACTTGTTTCTAGGGAATTTTTTTCTTGCAGTTTTGTGAATAGTATAGGCGTCCTGTTTCTTTAGCCATTCCTTTACTTCACCACTGGGACGATTATTTTTCACGGAAGAAATTAATGAGTTTGCGCCTGCGAAGCCTACTGGGTTGGTCGGATCATAATAGATAGCATCCAAATTCATTTCTGCTATGTTAAAGTTTAAGACGCTCCCAGCCCGATATGCCCTTTATTTTTGGTATCGACCTCCGCGTTGTTTTCGTTATTTTTCCTGCTTTTTGCGTTGCTGTTACTGGCCTTGTTAACGGATTCGATTTAGACTCTGTTTCGGTGTCGTAGTTCTCACTTTCCACCTCAGAACTCCTCACGTCTTCAGTCTGAACTGCTAAAATTTTGCGTTTCGAGTTCCCCCGCAGCACACTTGGGAAATTTTTTTCTTTAATGTAATCAGCGAACTTGAGATGTCCCGATGGACTTGCAATTTTTTGAGGCCTTAGAATGGCGTGCACTAGATCGGTTATGTTAGATGATGGTAAAATTTCGCCTTTTATAGTAACTGTCCCCTTGCTATCCCAGTCCACATCCTGTGATGCCCTCAAAAAACGTAAGAAAGCTTCGCCTTTTTTCTTAAAAGTGCTAGGTAGTGTAGATAAAATATCACCGTCTGAAATACTGCTGCTGGTGTTTGATTCTATTGGTATTTTGATTGATTGTCTTGTTTGGTCGGCAAAATGCAGATAACGTTGCAAGACTTGATTGTACTGCACCCATTTATCGTGGTCAGATAATTTAGATTTTAAAACTTTCTGCATTTCGTCATCAAGCTGTGATAATATATTTTGCTCGGGATTCTCAGTAGCCTTAAAGCGGTGCATAACTTCAGGCGGCACAATCATCATCTTCTTTGCGTGGTCCATTTTATTTAAAAATAGAACTCAATACACCCGTAATTAATGGGGCTAAGATCAACGGCAAGAACGCACCCCCTTTTTGAGTTAAAATTTTTCGCTTCTTTTTGATGGACTCTCCAGGTTTAATTAATTTTCTAAGTACTTTTTTATGCAGGGCTATCTGAGTCTTCTGCTTAGTCGACAAAGGTATTTTTCCTTTTAGAGTGTTATATATACACTCGCAGACACAATGGATTTGTTTATCGTTAACGGTTTTTAATAATGCGATGCGTTCTTTAGAACCTAGTTTATGTAGAGCACGCAGCAACTCTGAATTCTTAATCACCGCTCGAGACATCACTAGTGAATGATTGTAAATTGATTCGAGTTGCTGTTTTTATACCCCTTTTTAGGCATATAAATATAGCAAGACCCATCCTCTCTAAAAATAGACGTTCGGTATCTTGCAATGTCGGGGGTACTTTGTTTTAAATCGAATAATAAATACCCGTGTGGCTTAGATGTGGCGTTTTCATATGCCTCCTGTAGAAAACGAGGATTTTCTGGACATATCTGCCTGGTTAAGTGCTTTATTTGAGCTCTATCTCGCGGATTTTTGAAAAGAATAATGTAATGAGCATTTAGGGAAATATCCCGCTGTCCTTTTCCTTGGTGAAAAATGTTTTGCGTAATAAAAAAAACACTGAGATTGTGGTGATGGCTCCCCTTGGTGAATAGGTCAACGACCGAGTTATTTGTCTCCCTCATTAAATCGTCGATTATTAAAAGTTTGGGTTCGGACCCCTCAAAAGATGTCATGTCTGGCAGACCTTGTTGAAATTCGACTAAAGATTTTAAATCTTCGTACAATTTTTGCCACTCGCCATAACACCAGATAACTTTAGCGAAATTTACACTGCAGAGTTTTTTCATATTTTTCAAGAAATTTATTACAAAAAACGATTTGCCCGATCCTGAGGGGCCTGCTATGATAGCAGAAAACGGATGTGAAAACTGATGCTCCATTTTATACAGTGAGCGATTATTACAGTAGGGCCGTCGTGAATAAACTAACTTAAAAAATAAACACGCTCATAATAAATACATTAAAAAAATATGGTAAGTGCGGGAATCGAACCCACGACCTCTTTCGAGATCAGATCTTAAGTCTGACGCCTTAACCACTCGGCCAACCTACCTCATGTATAAACCAACACTCGCCGCATAATTAAAAAAAGAAATACAGTTTAAAACATTTTTATTCACATTTTCATACAATATTTCATATAAACTAGGACATGTACGATTTCATGCGCTCATCTGCATCAATCAGCTTCTGCAATTCTATAATAACATACATTTTAAATTTGAACACAAGTTCCCACAATAAAATATCGTTAGCGAAAGTCCAGCGCAGAGTATTAAAAATGATTGAATCATCAAGACACAAATTTTCTGTATGTATTACTTTGTCAACGATCACTTCACCAAAATTTTGGAAATTGCACTTTACACGTTTCAAGTCATTTATTTTCACAACCATCAAGTTGTACATCGGCAATAAATTTGATAGTGTTTCATACGTTACGTAAAGAGTAAACTTGTTCTCGGGGTCCTTTGTAATAATCCGGCAGGTATCATTGTTCACGTACTCCACTGTGTGCTCAGTTAATTCATATCTGAAAGCCCCCTGCTTGGCCATCACAAATATGTCCGGTAGCGCCTCCACAAAAGCCATGAACGTCTCAGCTGTGAAGGAAACGCCAGCTCCAATGTCGGTATTCAGAATTCTTGCAACAGGCGAAAATTGTTTATAAGGATCCAGACCCAAATGAACAACCTTGCTGGCGCTATTGTTTAAAGGCACAGTGAGGTCGCATAATAGCCGTTTCTTTTCCCGTCGGGTTTGTCGGATCTCCGGCGTCACGATCGGTGCTACGTCATAGGAAGGCATCGTCTCCTCAATGAACACCCGCAGGTCCTCCTCGGTGGCATCTATACGTGGTGAATACCCCTTGGCCTCCACGTCCATGGCTGGTGGTTGTGCCGGTGCACCGTGTTGTTTTTTATTTAAAAGATGCGTTTTCTTACTTGTTTTTTCTGCTGCCGGTCTCCTGGTGTAGGGGCCTGGTTTTTCTTGGCACTTATTAACACTTCGAGGATCCATCTTAGGTAAATCTGGTAGTGTTGACGCGACGACTAGGAGTGAAGCAATTCGATGCGCTATAGAGTCCGCAGCCACTTTTATGCATGTACGAAAACATTACGCCAGCGGAGCCCCACTCTCGGATCAAATCATGCTGGAGCTTGCATTTTCAACGGACAATGCAACGTTAACCGCAGCAACAGGTCTCAACCTGCTTTAAACTGCAAACCAAAAATTCGTCATGTTCTAGCATCTTATAAATTATTTATTTCTGCCTTTGAACATTTACTGTAATTTTTGACGTGAAATATCAGATCAAGGCCTTGTTTAGAAATTGTACGCATATTAAAAACACACAAAAATCAAACAGCTGCAAAGGAGACATTAAAAAATGTAACTATGGCAATTATGAAATCTAACATACATACATAAACACGCCGATGTGCTTAATTAAAAGGAATCTGTAACCTAATGGGACAACATCGTAATACATCAGGCGCTTTGAAATTTTTATTTTAACTGCACGCTTGCGTAATTATTTCATTCACAGCAACGACGAGAACTATAGCGTTAATAAACGGGGCGAATGATAACACTAAATAAGCACGCATGTTAAAAAACACGCAAAAATCAAACAGCCACAAGGAGACATTAAAAACAGTAACTTAATAATGTTAAAATTCTCACTTATTCGCCAAACTTTGAGAAGCATATTTCTGTAATAAACTGATGCAGAAGCGGGTTAAAAACAAGAGTTCTGCGTAGCTCTCTGGATCCAGTGTCTGTGTACTGGCCAAACAACTAGGGTTCAATTCCCACTCGGGGCCGTCGCAAAAAGCCTTTTTTAAATTAAATAAATGCGAACTAGAGAGAACAACAGCGAGAGAGAGACAGATGTCAACGAGGCGCGTAATCAAATTCAAAAATGGGCGCTAAATTAGAAAATTTGAAAATACGCTAGAGGTGCGCGCGCAGAAAAAAAAACAAGATGGCTGACACCCGGGAAGTTTAAAATTCAAATAATGGAACTTAGAAAAATCGGAAAAAATTCAAATTTCAAATATTCCCGCCAGAAATCCAAGATGGCCGCCGAAGCCCGACGCGTAATTCCAGAAGCAAATTAAAAAATCTAATGCGTAATTTAATCGGAAGCTAATGCGTAATAAAATCAGTAGCACACATCAAAAATAATTAGGTCAATCCGCGACATTAATTAGAGCATCTGATTCGCGGTTTAATTCGCGGTTTAATTGACTTTTAATTGATCCGATTAAAAACAAAATGGCCGCTATCCTGACGACTGTTCTACTTACCTGATGTGGTTTTATGAAAAATTTCAAGGCGCATACTAAAATGTGTTTTGCAAATTATTGGGTACGCTACAAAGACTGACATTACGGAATTTATGTGTATATACACTGTTAAAAACTAATTTAAAAATGACAATTGCACTGCTTCGAGCAGATATTTACATATAAAAATAACTTCTTAAGAAAGGAGTTCAGTAACAATTTTCGGGTTTCTTTAGAAAATCTAATTCGCTAGAGATACTTTATCCACGAAATGGAGCTAATGAATTGTAAGGCTTCGTTAAGAAAGAGAGATAGTTGTTATAAAATGTGATGGAAAAGCAAACCGTGCCTATAAAAATCGAGAAAAAACTATTTTGACATTAGTAGATCAGCTTTTAAAGAGGAATTGAGATCTAATTTTAGATTTTCATTTGCTTCTATAACTCCCGGGATATTTGCACTAATTTGCTTATTTAAATAAGTGCACGTTGAAGATAGATGTTTCATCTTTAATGGAAGTTTGTCCTATTGATGTTCGCTGATAAGATACTTTCATAAATAACCGAGTTATGAGCAAAACTCATTTTTTTGATAATAGGACATTTCTATTTAATCAGGAAACAAACGAAATCTTGAATTTCCTTCTATTTTTTCTATTTTAATGGTGCTATATATTATACTATTACTAGCTTTATTTGCTTAAATTAAATTGTTTGCATTATAGATTGCGTCCATTAAAAACTGGTTATTTGCTGCTTACATATATTTCAATATTTACTGCAATGTTATTTAATTTAATTGGATGTGTCTGTATTCACAAGGTAAAAGTGTCACTTTATCTGCCTAAGCAGATAAAATAGCGACTTTTGCGTATTTTATCTACCTAAGCACACAAAATCGTTGCTCTCTTTCTTTCTTTCTATGTTTGTTCGCTATCTCCTCCGAAGGTACTGGACCGATTAATTTGTATGATAGCTTAAAATTTTGATAATTTTTAGACTTAGATCGTAGGCCGGTTTTTATTTTCAAAAAGAGTACGAAAAAGTGTTAATTTAAATAAATCTTTAAGCAGCGGATCGGAGCATCTGTCGCGTTTTAAAATTTATATTAATGAAATTTACCTGAATACGTTTGCGGATAAAATAGTATATGTTATTCGGAGTAAAAGTGACTTTATTTGGGTTAGCTGGATTATTTGCCTCACTAACGTTCGGCTTCGCCACATAAAGTATCACTTTTACTCCTAATAACATAATCTACTATTATTAACTTGCAAAGAAAATAATAAATTATTATTACATTTTACAGATTGATGTTGGAGAGACATGTACACTTGGGCGTTTATTTTCTAATTAAACGAATATTACACTTTATCAAGGACTTGCTAAGGGTAGTAAATCTTATATTATTAAAGAGAAACATTCCCATTCGTTCGGTGTCACAGCAATTTTTGACTTGCACTTAAAGTAAGAAAGTTGGTAGGAATAACTTGAAAAGTATAGAAATAAATAAAAATCTAAAACGAAACTTAATTTTTGCGTTTCAATCTAGCTAACTTCTATGAAAAACGAAAATAAAAAAATTATATATCTTAAATATGTAAGACCAAATACAGCAACATTTGAAAAATTTGATAGATAGATAGATATGTACCTTTCAAGTTACTGTATATTTTGTATATTCAACTTCCGCATGTAGAACTTTATATTTAAATTATTAGTACTTCAATGCAAAACTTTTAAGCTACCCAAATATAGGGTATTCCCTTAAAAAAAGGAAGTTTGATTCGGCACACTGTATAATAAAAATAATTTAGTGCACTACCGTCGTACCTTCAACTTTTATATACGCTATTTTTATGTAATTCATGTCATGTAATGTTTATTTCTGTAATTTGTTCCACGGTTGGGCGACCTATAAAAAGAATATGCCGTGAAATATCGCTTGCTACAGTGCACGTATTTAAGATTGAAAAACAATTATTTGACTTGGTAATAACAGATATCCTTTACCTTTAGAATTTATTTTGATACCTGCCTTAAGCATTAATAAATGATTTATTATGGGTACACACAGCAAAGTTTTCACAAGCAACCAATTTTAAGAGACTCTTACCCAGGGCAAAAAATATAACACATAACATCAGTTCAGTTTCGTGGATTCATGAAAGAGCATTATTTAAATGAAATGAGTTTCGAATAGAAGAACGCTTTCTTCTAATTATTAACCTTTCCAATGCCTATTCTTGCCATTTTGATATGATTATAGAGCTCAACAATTACAATAACATATTTAACTAAATAAAATGAGCACATAACACACAATAAACACGCTAACGTTTTTCATCCGCTGGTTGATATATATACGCTGCACCATCTCCGCTGATGATACTCGTCTCGGAATAAAATACTTGTAAAAAACTGCTTAAATTTCTTTAAAACAGATCATACTGTCCATCGAACTTAAATATTAAACACGACAAACAATTAACAAGGCTTTATTTTAACGTAAGTGATAGGTTGACGAATCAAAATTCCAAATACGTCAGAAAACAAACAAATTAACTTAAAATTTGTACTCGTCACGGACAAAGGTTTCACATTGAATTAAATTGAAGAAGTCCTTGAAAGTTTTTTGAGGGTTCTATTTATACCTTCGGAAAACAAATGCAAGCTACTGCCAAGGATTGGTTTAAATTTATGTAAGTATTTTAACAATCATTCACCGATATGTGAATGTTAATAATCAACAGTCTCTCACAATTTGAAAAAAAATCAATTAAGTAATAAATCTTTAAATCACATCGTGAATCTAAATGTAGCACTGGTTTTGACGTATTTCGAACTACAAAGGTACCAAATTTCACAACTGTCCGCTTTCGTGTTATGTCAACCATTTTAAGCGGACCACACTCTTGCACACTATGAGGGTGTTGTCTACAAGGTGAACATTTTTCCCACGAAGTTTGTATACACTGCCCAATGTGATACTGGAACCTGCACTTCCGCTCCAAACGAAGGACCCCACCTTATATGTAGTATATTATGCACTACCCGATTTAATTTGTCGCTGTTCCGCATCCTTGGTACGTGAACTCGTAGCTCTCATGTTTACAGTACTTAATTTTCTGTGTTTCCAGGCTCCCAATTAAGGATACACGGCCTGGTCCTGAGTTATTGGCTCCGACTTCCACAGTTGTGGCCCCAAACTTTGAGTTGTCGACGATCAGCCTCCAGAGGAACTCGGATCAGCTCTGATGTCAGCCTTCAACGGATAGTAACGGCCCCATATACTTTGCAGTGCTCTGAGGGTGTTGCAACATGGCTATTTAGTTCGCTGTCGTTGCAGCCCACTTTTAAGTTTAGCAGTTTCTAGTTAGAAATTCGGTCTACTAGTGTTTATCTATGAACGTAAACTAACGAACTCTCAGCTAGTTATTACTATCAAATCAATCAAATCATCTATGTAAGCCATTTTATTAGCGTTAACAGATTGTAATAATCGAAACTGCAATTTTAATTTTTGTGATCTTTTTACGTTCTTGTAGGATATCTCATAATACTTAAGTAGCCATCAGCTAATCACAGCACTCTGTACCAACTCCATGTTAGTGTAAATTCTTCTGATACTACGTGTATTATAGAAACTCGTGAGTATTTATATGACCCGTGTTGCTGTGTCTATAACATAGGAAGGTACGCATTTTGTGTTAATTTTAGAGACAACACGTAACACTCAGTTTAGAATTTGTAATTGTTGCAGCCCACTTTTATATTACGTATCATTGTTTAATCCATATTTGTAAGTCGAGATGCAATCGCTTGACTCTTGACCCTAACCAATGAAGTATTCTATTAACGAGCTTCTGACTTTCCAGTGTCAACCAAAAATATTAACCTAGTTCTCTCACTCAATAAAGTACGTTCTCTGAATCACTTCCTAATGTGCAATATTGGAAAACCTCAGGAATTGGTTCTCAGCCGGATCCAAGTGGAGACATTCGAATCTAGACTACTACAGGAATTTCTGGAGGATTTCAGACAGTTACTATTTTTCTTCTCTAGTTTTAAAATTTTATTAGTAATTTTTTGGTATAAGCCTTAGCAAAAATGTATTTTTTTCTGAGTATTTTCGAAGTTTTAGCAATTTCAAGTTTTGAGGTATGATCCGATTGTGGCTAATTAAAATCTTGCCTTCTTGATTTATAGTTGATATTATGCTGCTGCTATTTGTTACTGACAAGGTGTAGTCCTGACTAGAATGACTAGACGTCAACATTGAAAATTTTTTGACGCTATTAATTACAATGCAATCTGGAATTTACTATAAAAGGAGCAAAGTGTTACACGGCGTATTTCCCACACAAGTAGTTGTTGGTGTTTGAATATATTGACAGAATTATATACATAATAGCGAATACGTTTATAAAATCCGTTATAAATAAATAAAGCTATAATCCTATTTACCTTTAAAATCCACAGTTTTATCAGCAGACATTTTCCAAATAACGCTAACCCGCAGTTCTTCTTCACTTTAGCAAATCTTAAATGAAATTCTTAATGTTATTTGACTAATTTACCCCAGCGTTAATTAATTACCATTGTACCAGAATTGCATCGCTCAAATATACGCTTCCCAGTACTACACTTACGTAATTATTTCGTAACAACCTACTTAGATTAAATAACAAATAATTGCGTGTTCCATGCTTTGATATTGTCGACAGTTTAATATTTGGAAGAGGACTAGATTTATGAGTATCATTTAACATGCAGTATCTTACTTTGTTTGTCTAGCTCTCTTTAGGGTAAGTATCTGCTATATTTTACCAGCAATTAATTAGTCTGATACACGTTGCAGAGATAACCATAGTTGTTGAGATAGTTACACAATAATGTCATAGTCCGATATGCGCCAAAGTTACAACATTACATCAATAAACTACCTGCCTACATGTTAGGTTATCGGAGATTAACTTTCCTATTTAGTTATTGGTGTTTACCAAAGTTAGAATTTAAGGTAACTCAACATAAATTATTATAATGTCAGTATGGTAACATTTTAACTAAGTACTGTAATTAATAATAATTTTACTAGTCCACTTCACCTTATTTTCCCCCAAACAAGTTGATTCATTCATTATGATTAAGTAGCACTTACTGCAATAGCAATTTTCTATAATTTTAACAGGCAGAATACAAAAACAATTTACTAAAGTAAAACTGATAATAATTTTTCTGAATTATGAATATTGACGCCAACGAATATCAATTCACTGAGCTTAATTATTCAGGCAAACATTAAACGAATAAGAATTGAAAACGTGATAACGAGTCAGGGGCGTAACTACTGCTATATCTGCCGTATCAATGATACCGGGCACACGAGCCAGGGGGCCCATCAGTAGGGATGGGCGCGTGACGTGAAAACAGTCGTGTCACGGCGTGTCACGTCGTGAACGTGACTAATATTTGAAAATCGTGACGTGAACGTGAGTGAAAATTTCCAAGGCGGGATTCACGTTTCACGTTAATTTCACGTTAAATATTTAGTAACGAATAAAAAACCGCAGGGTGCAGCAACTTTTAAATTCATTAAATCACAAATTGCGCCAAACAAGTTACATTATGTGGTTTTATTTTTGGACCCTAATTATAAATCCTTAAAGTTCATACCTTCACATAAAAGAGAAGATTATAATGCAAATAAAACTATAGATGATAATGATGAAATACATAGTAAACGACTCAAAACTGGTACATCAGCATCAGATTCATATCTTTCTACACTTAGAGATAGCTCTGACGATGACACATGTAATTAGGATGATGTCGAAACAGAACTAAATTAGTATGTTAAATTAAAATTCGGAAATGTAGATGACATTTTAGGATTTTGGAAAAACAGTTTAAATACGCCACTGTTAAAAAAACTTGAGACATTTTAAACATACCGGCAAGTTCCGCTACAAGCGAAAGAGTATTTTCTACAGCCGGGCGAATTTTAGAAGAGCGCAGAATTCGACTTAACGCTGAAAATGTTGATTACATATTATTTTTAAATCAACATTTTAATGTTTAGATGTGTAGATGACCTTATTATTCTAATAAAAGTAATGGTTTGTTGTTTATACTCGGCTAACGCTGAAAATGTTAATTACGTTTTATTATTAAACCAAAAATGTATTGTGTACATGTGTAGATGAACCTATTTTTAGAAAAGTACCTAATGTTTTGTTTTGTATACTCGACTTAACACTGAAAATGTTGGTTACGTTTTATTTTTAAACCAATTTATTGTGTACTTGTGTAGATGAACTTATTATTCTAATAAAAGTAATGTTTTTTTTGTATACTCGCCTTAACGCTGCAAATGTTGATCCTTGTACGTAATAGTATATTGTATGTTAAGAGCTGAAAGTGCATTCTTGCCGCTTGCGCATGAATATTGCTGGTTGAGAAGAAGTCGAAACCATCAATCATGCAAAAGCGGCAAGCGCACTTTTAGCTCGAAATATACATACTATTTTTTCGACGACTGAGCATATTATTAAAGGAAAATATCAAATTTCGTTTTATCGCAAAAATTAATTGACAATCAAGTTAACATTACTCGCGCAGTCTATATGACATGTGACGCGATTATTTCCACAAATGACGGGCGTTGTCAAGGAAACATTCGGACGTGGCTACCTATTTTGTTCACGCGGAAACCCAAAACGCTCGGCGAGCGGCAAAAACATGAAAACGCACGCTCAGCGGCAACTGTCAACTTTCTGTTGTCAAATGACAGTGAGAAAAATCTACTTTCGATGTCAGTCGTCGAAAAAAGTACTTTCAAATCTACGAATTAGAAGTGTTGCCTAGCAACATATACCTTCTGTACTCATACCAATAAAGGAAACGTCAATTCCAATGACAGCTTTTAGTATTAAAAGTAATGTCTTTGAAGACAGCTGCAAAATAGTTATTTACCTAACAAGTTCGGGAAGTTAATTTTCCCGAATGAGCACTTTGTTTGCAGCACGACCGAAGGGAGTGCTGCATGTAGTGCGAATTCGGGAAAATTCTTCCCGAAAGAGGTAGGTACAATGTTTTTTGTAACGAATAACTCAAAATATTTGAAAAAGTTAAAAAAATATTATTTAGTGTTTTACAACTTTACTGAGTTGGCAGCACAAATTACTAAATTTTTATACGTATCCTAGCACCTGTTAGCTTTTGTTGACGTTTACAGCGCCTCTGGAACACACAATTGCCATAGTTTTTGTGGGAAAGTAAAAAACACCCCGGTGCGGGAAAAGTCATTTTCGGCGCATCGGGAATGACCGGGAAATATGAATTTTGAAATCATGAGTGCAAAAAATATATTAGCGAGAAGTCAGTATTTATCCCTTGTCGAAGTTATTGTAGTCAATTTTCATTTTTTTATTTTTATGTTAACTATTCTGATTGCAACATATCACGTAAATTATGTCAGGTGCAAAACATATTTTTAGTTCCCTTCGGGCTTTTTCATTGGTTTTAAATTTGAACATTCTGTTCTATCTGAATCTAAATTTTGAAATAAAAGCTACGTGTCACGTCGGGAGTGGCGTGTCACGCCGTGAACGTGAAGGAACGTGAGCGTGAACGTGCGTGACCGTGACTGTTTAAAGCCAGCGTGAAACGTGCGTGACGTGAGCGAAAAATCAATCACGCGCCCATCTCTACCCATCAGCACCCAAGCTCTCAAAAAAACATTTTTATCATATACATTTAATTTGGAAGAAGCCTCGTAGCCCAGTTGGGTAGGCGCTAGGCTTACATTAAGCAAGTCCTCGGTTCGAATCCCGCAGGGGCCGGAATTTTTCCGGTCTTGAGGATTGGAATCGGGCTCGATGAGACCATTAACAGTTGGGCACCACATTAACTGTGCTCTACTCAGAACCACAGACCTAAGAGATAGAGTAACAAGGTTGACACATCACTAGGACACACACCTCACACAATGGTTGCTGCACAAGCACACTTGGCAGTTTATAATACAGAGCCTGCTGATTTCTAGCTGCGCCTCCGTAACGAGTATTGGATTTCATACTATAATACTGTGCAACTAGTTATTATTGGTTTTCAATACTCAAATGGCTTTCAAATAGAAATTGGATTCTAGTTAATTACTCTTATACAGGGTGTTCTACGAGCTCTATGACAAACTTTGGCAGATGATAGGTGGGTTAATTCCAAACATTTTTTCTTAAATGTCCGATTCGTTTTTGTTTAAAAGTTACAAGCATTTTAAAAAATATATTTATATTTTAATTAAAAGTAAGCAGATAAATAAGAATGACGGTTGATATAACAATAATTATTATTTGTGTCACTTTGATTATTCATTTGACACTTAGTGTGAAAGTGCTAAATAAAAAATTAATTTATTCACAACTGAGGAGTATGTTAATCAGATAAGAAATGATCCAAATCTCATCCGTCGAGTGGCGGAATCTTTAGTTCGTCGATGTGAGGCTTACATTTGTTATTTATATTTATTATAAATTTGTATTGTTAATTGTTAATAAAGGTTTAAACATTAAACACCACGTAACTTCTAAACAAAAACGAATCGGACCCACGTTCTTTCAAGAAAAAATTTTTGGCATTAACCCAGTTATCATCAACCAAAGTTTGGCATAGAGCTCGTAGAACACCCTGTATAAAAAATACGAAAATTAATGTAATTTTTCAAATGGAAAATGTAGAAGATTGTCGTAGATTATAAAGCAAATGTCAATGTATGCTTTACAGTTTACACAGTAAATATTTATTATATTTTTCCACATAACCAATCTTTCTGCATTTTTGTGACCAAGCTGTATATACGGTGTGTCCAAAATAAGAAGGGCCACTATTGGGATCTCGTTAGTAGTAAGAGATACAAATTTGGTTAAATAAGAAAAATGTTGCCTAATTAAAGGACTAACAAAGTGACGCCTAAAAATCCTTGATATAATTGTTCCTTTTTGAGATAGAGGGTGTCCTATAGTTTTCCATCTCTTTTATTTTGAACAATGTTGGTTCGAATCCCGCAGGGGCCGAAATTTTTCCGTAGCCTTGACGATTGAAATCGGGCTCGGTGAGACCATTCACAGTTGGGCACCAAATTAACTGTGCTCTACTCAGAACCACAGACCTAAGAGACAGAGTAACAAGGTGACCACATCATCAAGACACACACATAACACAATGGTTGCTGCGCAAGCACAAAAGGCGCACTCCAACTTTGTAGCCTATATCCGAAGCAAGTTAAGCATTGTACCTCCAGATACAGGCGTATGAAGCACCAGCCTCTACACCGCAAGGTAAAATGAGGTTACAGATAATACATACATAATACATTCAACAATGTACCACACATGATGGTTCAATTACGTTTCAAGCCATCAACAAATATTTGGCAACGTAACTGTGTCGTAGAGCATTGTATACGTTTTTCAGTTTTGTAATTTAAAGAAAAAAGTATGGTTATAAGTAGAGAACATAATCAATAAACCAATTAATTACTATTGGACATCGACTGCAAACTGTTTCGCCATCTCTTCCCATGTGTTCCTGGCAATCTGAGTCCGTGCTCATCTGTGTTATCGCGACCATTTCACTATATCCTATCGGTGTAGCATACTCTATCTCTTAACGTTTTCTCGCATATTGCTCTTAACGTTTTCATTTTGGTGGTTTTTGAGAGTCTTTTTGATCTTACTGTTTCGACTCTCCTATCAGCTCCATAAGTCAGGAGTGGTCTGATGCATGTTTTAAAGATGCGTGTTTTGGATCTTGTCTAGATCTTTGTTGTTCTATATAAAGTCCCACATGCCCCTTTCCTAGTTTGTTTTAGCAAATCCTCATATAGGTTTACCATGGATTGATGAGTTTACCCCAGATATTGAAAGGAATTGCTAAATTATTTTAGGGTCTATGGCGAATTTACATTTTACTGGTCCCTGTGGCGCTGCCATGCATTTAATTTATACGTAAATTATTTTTTTCGTCGACGAAAAAATCTGTAAAGGCTTTACCCAGAACTTACCACGGCCGAATTAGATCAATTTGCAAATTTAAAAAAATGTACCCCGCTGGAGTTTGAACCCGCCGCACCTCCATAGCAATCGTAACCGCATCTCCGCAGCGGATGTAACTGTATAGACATTTCACCTGCGCCATCAAGCCTTATAGAAATAAGTACGGAGCGTGCCTCTCTTGAACAAAGGGGTCTTATTGTTAAAACGTTTTTATTCTTTTGTGACATTATCCTGTATCAGTTGAGTCTTATTTTCGGTAAATGTAAAGCCTAACCTATGTGAAAGTTATTACTTCCTTCTATTTCAAAATTAACCAAAAAGTAGACAAACAATTTTTTTTGAGGTGCTCAGCCAGAATATATTTGTAAAAACTGTACCAGTTTCATGCTAGGTAGATCTATAATATGTATGCAAAATATCGTCTTCCTCCAACAAATAGTTTTTGAGCTATATTGCCAACAGACAGACAGACAGACGGAATTAAGAAAATCTGTTTTTCGTCATCTAGGGACCTTGAAACGTGAAGATCTGAAGAAATCTCAGGTGATTTTTTCGTGATTACAATACTTCCTTCGTCTGAACACCCTCCGAGAATTCTTCACATCTTCACGTTTCAGGGTCCCTAGATGACGAAAAACAAGTTTTCCCAATTCCGTCTGTCTGTCTGTCTGTCTCTCTATCTCTCTGTTTGTTTGTCTGTCTGTCTGTCTATCTGTCTGTCTGTTGGTGGTATAACTCAAAAAATATTTGTCGGAGGAAGATGACATTTTGCATACACATTATACAGAGTGTTTAAAAAAGAATTACATCTAGTTACCTGTGAAATGTGTTTACATGTAAATTTTTATGTGCCACTAGATTGTTATTGGTATTGCATTATCCAGAGCTGTCATTAATTAATTGTCAAAAAAAGTAAATATTCACTTCCAATAGTTTTAATTATAAAATATTTGTTAATACAATACAAAATGTACACAGTGCAAGAAAACATTTTTATTATTGAGGCATCTTTTCGATCAGGGCAGTTAATAAATGGGGAATGGCAATATTCATATGCGACTTGTAAGCAGCAGTTTCAACTGCAGTTTCCTAAGAGAATTGTCGAAGAAACTGTTTTGCTGCACCACATTCGTTGCGTTGTTGAAAAATTTCGGGCGACAGGAAGTGTAGAAAAAGACAAGTCTACCGGAAGGCCAGCCACTGAACCAAACATTATTGAAAATGTCGAAGCTCTTGTCGTAGAAAACCCAAAAATGTCAGTGCGTCGTATTTCAGCTCAGACAGATGTCCCTAGAAGTACTGTTCACAACATTTTGATTATTCATTTGACACTTAGTGTGAAAGTGCTAAATAAAAAATTAATTTATTCACAACTGAGGAGTATGTTAATCAGATAAGAAATGATCCAAATCTCATCCGTCGAGTGGCGGAATCTTTAGTTCGTCGATGTGAGGCTTACACTTGTTATTTATATTTATTATAAATTTGTATTGTTAATTGTTAATAAAGGTTTAAACATTAAACACCACGTAACTTCTAAACAAAAACGAATCGGACCCACGTTCTTTCAAGAAAAAATTTTTGGCATTAACCCAGTTATCATCAACCAAAGTTTGGCATAGAGCTCGTAGAACACCCTGTATAAAAAATACGAAAATTAATGTAATTTTTCAAATGGAAAATGTAGAAGGTTGTCGTAGATTATAAAGCAAATGTCAATGCATGCTTTACAGTTTACACAGTAAATATTTATTATATTTTTCCACATAACCAATCTTTCTGCATTTTTGTGACCAAGCTGTATATACGGTGTGTCCAAAATAAGAAGGGCCACTATTGGGATCTCGTTAGTAGTAAGAGATACAAATTTGGTTAAATAAGAAAGATGTTGCCTAATTAAAGGACTAACAAAGTGACGCCTAAAAATCCTTGATATAATTGTTCGTTTTTGAGATAGAGGGTGTCCTATAGTCTTCCATCTCTTTTATTTTGAACAATGTTGGTTCGAATCCCGCAGGGGCCGAAATTTTTCCGTAGCCTTGACGATTGAAATCGGGCTCGGTGAGACCATTCACAGTTGGGCACCAAATTAAATTCGTTGCGTTGTTGAAAAATTTCGGGCGACAGGAAGTGTAGAAAAAGACAAGTCTACCGGAAGGCCAGCCACTGAACCAAACATTATTGAAAATGTCGAAGCTCTTGTCGTAGAAAACCCAAAAATGTCAGTGCGTCGTAGTTCAGCTCAGACAGATGTCCCTAGAAGTACTGTTCACAACATTTTGAACAAGCGACTGCACATGCATCCATATAAATTGTCTGTTGTACATGAAATTCGACAAAGGGACCATGCTAGTCGAATACATTACTACAACTTTTTCCAAGAAAATATAAACAACAACGATGTTCTTGATTTAAGTTTTTTTAGTGACGAGGCGTGGTTCCATTTAAGTGGATTTGTAAATAAACAGAACTACAGAATGTGGTCAGTCGATAATCCACATAACTATGTTGTAGTTTCTTTACATTCTGTTAAAGTTGGAATATGGTTAGCTGTGTCACGTCGTAGGATCATAGCACCATAAATGGTCAACGTTATCGAGAACAGCTATTAGTGCCCTTTTTGGATCAACTGCACCCCGGTGAATTTAATGGTGGTTACTTTACTACCTTTAGTTTATTAAGTTATATTCCTTCTATAACATTTGAGAATTTTTTTTTATTTTCTTGAAAACAATGAGGATTAATCATTTTTAATAAGGGTTGTCTTACTTTTTACGATATTCATGCTGTTGAATAATGCGTTAAAATGCGCACATATCTTAATTTAAAAGTAAACGAAAACCACAAGTAAATTTTGTCAACAAAGACTGTTGTTGAGGTTATGTTATTCTTCCGTCTACTAGGTCTACTACTAGCTAACAGTAGCGAGCGAGAGCGCCACATTTTACGTTTGTATGGGAAATTCAAAGCAGACTAGATGTAGTTCTTTTTTAGACACACTGTAGTTATGTTAAATTTTAAAAAACTAAAACTTTGCCTGTCAGTATCTTAGGCTAATCAAAATGAACTGTATTTATTACTCTTTAATAAAACGGTTAGTTGCCCCGTTCTATATTCTATCAAATTGCAATAACTTTTTGGGCTTGCTCCGACAAAACACAAGACTAATATCTCAGGTTAGGTTCAAATTTGAGTTTTATTTTAAAAATTATCCTTTAGAATATTTAACTCAGAGTAGCTCAAATACGAAAACTACTCGCTTTAATTACTCATAACCTCACAAACTTGACTTAACCACAAAAGGTTTCTAGGTGCATACAGCGGTTTATTTTGATATTCAAAAGCGAAATTTGCAAAAAAACACAGGTAAACTGAAGCAAATCGCCCGCCTAGCAACAACTAACTTGATTTTGTTTCAGATGTGACGTAAAACGACGCTAGCTATCTTTTTTTCTTATTTCCTGTGAACTCTGCAAATCCTGGCAAAATTGCATTTTCTGGTGACGCCACGCAATTTATTCGAACTGAGACGGATCTGGATGCTCGGAAACACGATGAACCTCTTCAATAAGGTGTATTCTCAAAGTCCACTAGCTTTCCGGACTCGAACTACGTAAAAACATGCCAAATCGTACCTTTGAAATCTGGGCGATATCGCCTCAGAGCTGCTGCAGGTGACGCCGATGTCCTTATTCGCTGGAAGTCACTTCTCTGGCCCCAAATCTTGTTCTGGGATGCTCTTACATCTCATCTTGGCCTGTACGACTTGCGATCCCTGGCTTCTGAAGTTCAAATGGCCCGGTGTCGCAGCTCGAAATATCCAGGTGCTCGGTGCGATCCAAAGCCGAAGTTGGTTTGATTAATTTTATAACTTTTTAATCGGAGAAATTTTGCTAACACTTCCACATGTGCCCCGTAACCTGGAGAATAATTCTGTACACTTTTTTTACTTGGCAAATAACTTTTGTTGTATTAAAACATTAAAATTTAGGAGCACCATTTGCCCACAACTCGACAATTACAGGAATTTATTTCTTATTATTTAACAAAAAAGCATCGCGTAACTGCGATCTGATATTGTTTAAAGGAAACAATTATTAGTTACAATTTAGCATAAAGGAATAAAATTTGATTACCACGTTTGTTGCTTAAAACTAGAAATTGTCTTTATTTCTTATACACAAAAATTGTTCTTTCTCGTCACATAAATAGTAATTTATTATACAAGACGATAAAGTAAAATTTTATCCACGAGTGAATCGTTTAACGTCGAGACGAAGTCGAGACGTTAATGATTCAAGAGTGGATAAAAATAACTTTATCGTCGTGTATAATACAATATTTTTTTCTATAGCAAGAACTTTAACAATTTCAAAAGAAAATAATGACAGTCAATCACATTTCAAAACGTCAGTAGCTAGATCGGGTTGCTACGATAATACGAAGCTGTCATATTTAATTTAAACAAAAGTTAGAAAATTAAATTACTTTATCTATCCTTGATGTTAAAGTGCTACTTTATCTACCCTTGCTGTTAAAGTAAAACTTGACCTTTTGTTTTGAGTTGATAAAAGCACACTTTAACATGTGCTATAGAAAAAACGTTATTTATTACTGCTCTGCTATGAACACTTAGTTTTAAAATGCACTAGCATTCGAGTTCAAATTTAAACGCGTCACTGATTATTCTTCATTTCAGTTGCTTTTCCTATGTATTGCTCTTTGCAAATTCTATCTTATCTTGCTTCGATTTCTATCTACCTTTCAGCTTGCTTGATTTTCACTGGCCTGTACGTTTATTAATAACTCTACGCTCATATTCCTTATGCACATAAGCAACCTTTTGTCTTATTTACTTTCATTTGGTTCGGCTTCAAATATGCTCAAACCTATCATATTACTTATATTATATTAGCCATCTTAAATCTTTCTTTTACTCAAACTTCAAATTTAATTTCTCTGAAATCTGCTTTGCTTATGCTAGCCTTTATCCCTCTTCTTGCATCTCATTACCAATGCATTTAATAACTTCAACTACTGTTTAGATTGCAATTAAATAAAATATTTCAACTCTGTGCTTTAATTGACTTTGTTCAATATTTCTCTCTACATACAGAATTAAATTGTGAGCTTTAAACCATCTCAATATATAGGTACCTGGCATAGAACCGGACAATTTTCAGGCAAATGTATACAGGGCGAGTACCTTAAAAATAAAACTTTGTTTATTTTTGCTTTAATTTTGAAATAGAAGGAAGTAATAATCTTCACATAGGTTAGGCTTTACACTTGCCGAAGATAGGACTTAGCAGATACAGGATAATACCACAAAAGAGTCCAAATGTTTCAACAATAAAACCGTTCCGTTAAATAGAGGCGCGCGCCGTACTCATTTCAATAAGGCTGGATGGCGCAGTTCGACTTATCGATGCGGTTATGATCGCTACGCAGATGTCGTTACGATCGCTATGTAGATGCGACGGGTTCAAATCCAAGCGGGATACATTTTTTTAAATTTATAAATTGATCAATTCGCGCGAGGGAAGTTCGGTGTATTAATTTATTTCAAAATCTCTATTAGGTTCTTTTTCTACTGCCATTGTCTGCGTCTCGTTAAATAGCCGTGCTATTACATTAATATTTCCGAAAATCTCAGATATTGATGACTATTATGCACACTAATTTAACTAAGCTTACTATTTTTCAATAATTAGAGGCTACTTCCTGACAATATATAGTTCTTATAAAACATGTCAGATTAATAACCACTGCTTTAATATAAAAGTCGGATACATTGCTGAATTCTCTTTAACGCTCTCGCATTTGAGCTTACATTTGTTTGTGTTCCATTTATTTGTGTTTCACATTTTTTATCAATTGCTTTATTTATTTTGGTACGGAACTGGTTAGTTGATTGAAATTAGTTTTAAGTTGGCGCCACTGATCGTGATCGATGAACTGTCAAAATTATGTAAAATTTTGTAAATTGGCAACCCAAAATCAATTTCACTTTTTATTCACTAGGGTTTGTAAAGAACCTTTTATGCACTATTACTGCTACTAATAATAATTCATTAATTATGTTAATTTTTCCCGATTATTATTGTTTTGTACCTATAATTACCAAATTCTATTAAATAAATTACATCTTTCTGGTTTTTCACATGCACTAGGGTTTGTAAAGAACTTTTTATGCACTGCTTTTTAAAAAGTGGAACTTTACAAACTAACTAACGTGTTTAAAGTATCTACTTTAGACACGGTTGTAGAAAAAATAGTTCGCTTCACTCTCAAGGCCAACTTGTTTTTTTAAACACAACATATTCTAAAAATTTTCTTCAGACCAAGCAGAACCTAATCCCACAATCTTAAAATAAACTTCAAAAATTATTAGTTCATCTCACCTCTTGTAACGTCAATCCTGGGACACATTGTATATGTGACTGAAACATTCACGGTTTGGTGACAGGTCAACATCTAATCCGCATGCTAAAAAAAATCTGTTTTTGGGAAGGTTAAGGTTTGACTTTTAAAAAGTGCAGGTTTCACTTACTTGATCTGCTTGTGGAAAGACAAGTAAGGATATTTAATAATAAGATGAGCGGGATTAGATCACTAAACATTCAGAAATTTGATGGAAAAAATTTTCAACTTGGGAAGTATCAAATGGAAATTATTTTCGAAGCTGTAGGTATCGCAGATTTGATTAATGAAAGAACAGAACATCCAGCAGAAACTTCCGACACCAAATTGAAGAAGCAATGGGAAGACTTTCATGCAATAGCAATGCTTTAATATCAATATCAATGCAATTTGATCAGTTACAAACAGCTCTGGAAAAAATAATACATGAACACAAGTCAGCACTAAAATAGTTAAAGTTGTAAAAAGTTTACCTACCAAGTACTTCTAGTTTACTGCAAGTTGGGGTTCATATGACGAGAGTAAATAAACTTTTGACAATTCGATAGCCAGAGGTCTCAAGGAAGGACTCCGACTATGTAGCAGATGAGGTATCGACTGCTTTTGCTGCAGTTAAAACTCAGAAGACAGCCCAGTCTCAAGCGACTCAAGCTACCAGAAATAATTTTAGAAGTAAGAAAAATGTGTGATTTTTTGTTCAAAAACGGTCACTTTAAGTTCGAATGCAGATTACGAAGAAGAAGAATAGTAGTATCTATTATGATAAAAATCAAGTGCAAAACTTAAAAAAACATTAGTGCTGATGGTTGTGAAAATATTTGCTTAGCTGACAGTGCAGCGTCAAAACATATGACTACGCACAAGGAATAGAAACTCTACTATCTACAATACTATTTCAGATAGGTAACAATCCTTTTATACAAGCAGAAGGAATTGGCTAGGTTTAAATTATTATTGCATCAGGAAATGGCAGAACGTACGTTGTAAGTTCCTAAGTTAAAGAAGAATCTTTTTTCAGTGGGAGCGGTGACAAACAGGGATTATGAAGTTATAACATAACATAATAGAAGTTAAAAGTTTCATGACATAGTAGTTTCAGATGTAAAACTAACAAACCGATGTTATAAAATCCACTTTGAAATGTCTCGCATTCAACAAGGAAAAGGCAGCAGAAGTAAATCAATTTTTACTATGTCACGAAAGGGCAGGTCTAGTTATTTTTCAAACTTTAAACGGATATTTACCTGTCAAATTTGTCAGTTTGGTAAGTAAAACAGAAAACCCTTTAAAGAAAACCTTCAATTAAGTGATCAAAAGCCAGGAGAATATAAATACATTCAGGTACAATGAAATTGAAAATTTTACTGAACAAGAAGAAAACGTAGTTGAAAATGTTTTTAAAAATGGTGTCGCAGTTTAAAGTTGTAATGCTGCTAAAGTGTTAACATATTCTGAAGGGGAAATGGAAAACGCAGAGAAATATTTATGTCGCCTCAAGAACCGAGAAACCATAAAGCCACCAATTCGTTTTGGAGACGATACTTGTGATATGAGATGCTAGATGAGAGAGCTAGATCATTCACGAACCACAGGCGTATAAAGGAACTATGACCAGTAACAAGAAAAATGAATTGCAATATGAAATAAATTCGTAAAAAAAAATCTAACATGGAAGCTTGTAAAGTTACCACAGAAACAATATGCAATAGGATGTAATAGTATATTACGCAACAAGAGCTGTAGGAAGCATATTACACTCGCTGGGTAGCGGCGCGTGTGTAATTCCTCGAGTTGTGTACTATACTTTTTTACGATCACACTCATTTCGTTAATTGAAAAGGAAATGTTTTATTAACTGTCAAATCATTACTGACTCGCCATCTTAAAAATTAGGCGGCTGCAGTCACAGCGCTACACCGCTTCCTACAAACAACTGTATAATATACGTATTGCTGAAGTTAACTGTAACGTAATAAAAAATACGTGTTAGTCATTACGTAACACTGTTTGTAACAACGAATTTACTAATCATGTAAACAGTGCCTAATGAGCAATTTACTAATAAAGGAGTAGAACAATGGGTATATAAAGTTAAACGCAAACCTGATGGAAAAATTGACAAATACAAAGCCAGATTATGCGAAAGGGTTTTTCTCAAAAAGCTGGCATTGACTATATAGACATCATTTCGCCTGTGATTAAGTATGATTCTGTAGGATTATTATTATCAATGACAGCTCTCAAGGAATTAAAAGTTAGACGGTTTGACGTAAAAACTGCTTTTTTCAATGTCGATTTGCATGAAGAAATCTACATGAAACAGCCAGAACGCTTTACTGAGGATGATTTCACTTTGGTATGCAGATTACAAAAGAGTATTTATTTATTTATTATTACAAAAGAATGTTGGAAAATGTAGAAATAATAATAACATTGATTAATTAGAATAAACAAAACAACAAGAAACAAATTATTTTGAACTACACAGCAGTCTGGGTTAGCCGGTTTACGTTATAAAGTAATTACGTTGAATTTATTATGGGGAATTATTGTTTAAGTTGAATTGAATGGCATTTTGAGTACAAACTTAAAAACTTTTCTTAAAAATTATAGTAAAAGTTCAAGGTACCTGGTAGGGATGGGCGCGTGACGTGAAAACAGTCGTGTCACGGCGTGTCACGTCGTGAACGTGACTAATATTTGAAAATCGTGACGTGAACGTGAGTGAACGTGAGTGAAAATTTCCAAGGCGTGATTCACGTTTCACGTTAATTTCACGTTAAATATTTAGTAACGAATAAAAAACTGCAGGGTGCAGCAACTTTTAAATTCATTAAAGCACAAATTGTGCCAAACAAGTTACATTATGTGGCTTTATTTTTGTACCCTAATTATAAATCCTTAAAGTTCATACCTTCACATAAAAGAGAAGATTATAATGCAAATAATGATGAAATACATAGCAAACGACTCAAAACTGGTACATCAGCATCAGATTCTTATCTTTCTACACTTAGAGATAGCTCTGACGATGACACATGTAATTAGGATGATGTCGAAACAGAACTAAATTAGTATGTTAAATTGAAATTCGGAAATGTAGATGACAGTTTAGGATTTTGGAAAAACAGTGTAAATACGCCACTGTTCAAAAAACTTGAGAAATTTTAAACATACCGGCAAGTTCCGCTACAAGCGAAAGAGTATTTTCTACAACTGGGCGAATTTTAGAAGAGCGCAGAATTCGACTGAAAATGCTGAAAATGTTGATTACATATTATTTTTAAATCAACATTTTAATGTGTAGATGTGTAGTTGAACTTATTATTCTAATAAAAGTAATGGTTTGTTTTTTATACTCGGCTAACTCTGAAAATGTTAATTACGTTTTATTATTAAATCAAAAATGTATTGTGTAGATGTGTAGATGAACCTATTTTTAGAAAAGTAGCTAATGTTTTGTTTTGTATACTCGACTTAACATGTTGAGTACGTTTTATTTTTAAACCAATTTATTGTGTGGTTGTGTAGATGAACTTATTATTCTAATAAAAGTAATGTTTTTTTTGTATACTCGCCTTAACGCTGAAAATGTTGATCCTGGTACGTAAAAGTACTTTCAAACCTACGAATTAAAAGTGTTGCCTAGCAACATATACCTTCTGTACTCATACCAATAAGGGAAACGTCAATTCCAATGACAGCTTTTGGTATTAAAAGTAATGTCTTTGAAGAAAGCTGCAGGAAATATATTTGCGAGAAATCAGTATTTATCCCTTGTCGAAGTTATTGTAGTCAATTTTCTTTTTTTTTCTTTTTATGTCAACTATGATGATTGCAACATAACACGTAAATTATGTGAGGTGCAAAACATAATTTTAGTTCTCTTTAGGGTTTTTTCATTGGTTTTAAATTTGAACATTCTGTTCTCTGAATTTAAATTTTGAAATAAAAGCTGCGTGTCACGTCGTGAGTGGCGTGTCACGCCGTGAACGTGAGTGAACGTGAGCGTGAACGTGCGTGAACGTGACTGTTTAAAGCAAGCGTGAAACGTGCGTGACGTGAGCGAAAATTCACTCACGCGCCCATCTCTAGTACCTGGTACTCTGCATGCCTAGACCTTGTCTATTAACAAACAAACAAACAAACAAATAACCCTCCGTTTGCGCCAAATAGTGCCTTAGCCTGTTAGAAAATCCATTAGTCCGTTAGTGTTTCAGTTTTAATAGGCGCACGTTCTTCAAAAATTGCATTCCTCAAAGAATCAATGTTTGGGTGCTGTATTTGATAAATTTTGCTTTTCCAATGGCCCCACAGAAAAAAACTCACAGGGCGCTAAATCAGGGCATCTGGTGGGCCAGTTAATTATTCTACCACGACCAATCCAGCGATTTGGGTAGGTTTGGTGTAAATATTCCCGAACATCTACTACAAAATGCTTTGGGGAGCCATCGTGTTGAAACCAAATCCGCTGATTTTCACGTGCTACTTCTTCTACTGCAGGAATCTAAATATGATGTAGAATTTAAATTTTCGGTTATTTCAAACGGTCCAATAATTGTATTATATACGTATATTAATATTGATTTTTTGCGGATTTCTTGAGCCCAATGCCTAGTATTTTGAGCATTGGGCTCATTGTTTAGAGTAAACGTGCATTCGTCCGTGAAACAAATGGACGAAAGAAAGTTAGGATCTTGATTTGCATTTCTTCGCAACATGCATTTCGTCTGTCTTTGTCTATTTGAAATATTTCTTTATGGCAGGAAATTTTGTATGGATGATATTTATACCTCTTAAGAATGTTGCGTTCACATTCGTAAGATAAATTTCATTCCCTTGCAATGACCCTAACACTGGCTCGTGGAATTGCATTAATCATCCCTATAACATTTTCTTCTACTGCAGCATTTCCAGTTCGCCTCAACGACTTTCAAGTGCTACACTTCCTGTATTTTCAAATTTTGTTCTAAAACGATGTATCGTTGATATGGACGGGATAGGGTTGTTCGGATACATAACAGAAAATAAATCACGCACACACGCACTATCCTTATGCTGACTCCAGTGTAAAATGGTTTTACTATGAAAACTCTTTCTTCAATGGTATATTTGTATTCAAACTTCATTTTGCAAAATGAAGTTTGACAACTTAGAGCAATAGACAAATTTAAAGTGAAGAATAGTCATATTTACATAATTAATTATATTATATGCTCCGGGACGGGCTCCACAGCTTAGTGGTTAACCATTATGGCTACTGATCTAAGGGTCAAGAGTTCGATCCCCGATCACGGAGATTGTAAAAATATAAAACTGCTGAAGAATACTTCTATAGAATGCATCATTCGGAAGTGATGAAAAGCCGTGGGTCTATGTGGGACCCCGACACTTCGCCCACTCGTCTTTTAGTACCATATCGCCCAATCGGAAGTCCACTTCGCCCAATTTTTGATATGTACCACATCGCCCAACAGGACCACTTCACCCACATCTTCGCTAGGAACACAACGCTCGCATCGACCACTTCGCCCAAAGTTTATATAGACACACCACTCCCACAACAGGACCACAACGCCCAAAATCCATTCGTTAGAACTCGGTTAATGCACACATACGTGGCTGGAGATTTCGCCTGCCGACCATTTCGCCAACACGTCTTTTTGTACCATATTGCCCAACCTTTCACGAGAGACACTCCCAACAGGACCACTTCGCCCACATCTTCGCGAGGGACACAACGCCCACATCGACCACTTCGCCCAACGTTTATAAAGACCCACAATGCCCACAACAGGACCACAGCGCCCAAAATCCGTTCGTTAGAACTCGATTATTGCACACGTAAAGTGTTGAATATTAGTGGCAAAGTTCTGTTGCCACAACGCCCAAAATAAGTTCGTGCGAACTCTAAAATGTCTTGATTTATTTGTAAAAGAAAAAATAATATCTAATATGACCACTTTGCCCTATTAACAATTAATTTTTGTTAAAATTTTAAATTTAATTCATAATGTCATAATAAAGAGAGGGCCTTGGCGCACAGGTGAATGTTTGTGAAACCAATACTGTCAAAGTCAGTTATAAAAGGTAATTATTAATACTACACATCTGACTGTATTCATCACATAACGCTTTAATTATTTCAAAAACACTTTACCTCTGACGCAAGAAGTAACTAGAATAACTTTACAACTTCACTTCCAGTTCGAAATTGTAGTTTCTAACCTCACTTCACTTTATACCACACATGCGCTAAAAAAAGCAGCTGATTTCTTTAAACACGCTAAATTATAATACGTCACTTTTAGTGAAACAGGCTAGTGCTAAAAGGCCTACTTTTAGTAGTGGTCGTAGATAAAAATAGTTAAATTTTGTTTACACTTCTTTTACTATTCTTTTACTACCTCTTTTGCTTGTTCGGAAAAAATTATTTCTTTCTTCAGAATGCGTTTTACTTTGTGAACTACCTTCTTTTACTTTACTGTTAATCTCTAAAAATCCTGTTTTTCAACTCTGAATTTATCATCTGAATTAATCACAAAATAACACAGTACCTCATACATTCTATCTGTGACATAATGATTAATTAACAAAAATTACACTAGGCGTTGATGCCTCGTCTGCGTTGAACAATTACTTAAACAATCAACGCAGACGATCCGTGAATTAATATCAGAGTACCTTAGATCGACTGTCCATAGGTCTTGAACTCTTTTTAGGCAATCATAAATTCGGCTTGATTTACTCGTGTTCGCAGTTAATGAATATGGTGAGGGGTCTTAATGAATTTGTGATGTTTTAATATTATGAAAACCCACCACCTCATCAACTTTCTTAAAATTGAAACTACTGTCGCAATATTTGTTATTATTATAAAAATTCAAAACCCTTAAATTATCATTATTAGTTTGCGGAACAGAATTGATAAACAAATTGTTTATTTCATCAGGATTTCTAAGTGTAATTGGAATTTCGGTTTTCGGTTTAGCATGTATGTTAAATATATTTAATTTTTTCCACAATTCTTTGTCTCCTTTATTTTTTAGTTCCTACTGAACAAATGCTCTTTTTTCATTTTTGACAGCTAAATTAGTATAATTACGAAGTTGTTTATAATAGTTCCAATTCTCCTCTGTGTGGATTTTCCTGAACTTAGTAAGTGCCTTATCTCTGAGGGAGATCAAGGGTTTTATATTTTCTGGCAACTAAAAAGAATATCTTTCAGTAAATTTAGAAGTTACGAGAGGGGCATATTTATCAATAGTTAAATTGATCATATTAGTAATATGACTCAGCTTGTCATTAATATTGTTCATATAAAATATTTGATGCATTGAACTTAATTCGAGATCGCTTGTGCACACTGCAATAACAAAATGCTTAAAACAGCGGTAGGTTTTCAAATGGGCTGCAGGACACTAAAAGATGATATGAAAAATGTAGATCAGTTGTACTAGTTTCCACTATTTTATTTTTAAGAGAAGTTATAATCAGATCTAAAAGGGATGCAGCCCGCATTGGAGCATCTATTATCGATAATCTATATATTTAAAACGTGAAGCGTTTTCTTTCAACATCTATTTTGAGACTTCCACTGGGCCGATTTCAATCATTCTTTTTTTAAATGAAAGCCGTTAACGTGTAGATGTGCACAAAAGTCCTAAATTGAAAATAAATTTATCATTTTTAGAGACAAACCATCATATTGTAGCTCTCAAGTGGTTGCAGCCGGCCATGCAGTAGCAGTCAACCAAGTATATTCTCGAAGTCAGACTGCGGCGTTCTGCTGATAGTTGCAATGAACTACTGTAATTACTAAATGTTTATTTGAAATCAACGGCCTGCTGATTCGGGAGACAAACGTCAAAATATATGTAAAATGACAGTTAAAGAAAATCGGTATTGCTCAGATGCTGTAAGGTGTTTTTTCTGCTTATTATAATTATGTGGATGTGCTTATTTACACACTGGTTCATTGCTTTCCCTGTTGATACAAGCATACGTATATTGTTAAAACGTCTTTCGATGTTATCCGACACCTTTTTTTCATACTCTTCCATCCTCACAGTTTCTTTCGTTTACGTTGCATTCAGTCATCGCTTTTGTAATCTATTATTTCAAAATTCTAATCGGCCTTCTCCTAGCTGTTCTTTGTGGTACCCTTCTGATTATCGCTGTGCGCTTAGCATGTACGATGACAATTAATAAACCACAAACACAAACTCTGGATAAAGTAGGAATCCGACATAATAATTTGCTTTGCTTGACGCCACTTTGAGAGCGAACCCGTGGGCCGAATTGTCTGATTTTTGTGTCAATCGACTCAGGGCGACGCAAGTAAGCCAGTAGTAGGGTTTTCAAATTTTTGTAAGTGACTTTTTTATGTGGATTTTTTAACCTCAAAATTAACTCGACACAAAATGGATCACTCTTGTACAAATTATTATTTCACGCCCAATTTGGGTGCAAAACGCTAGTATATAAAATTCGTCACAACCAGTATTTAGCTATGGTCAAGTGTATGTAGCAATGTCACGTGCGAGTAGTTTTGAAAACTTAAAAATTCAAATTTTACATGATGGATAGTGGCATACGTTAAACATTGTCTACAAAGAAGTTTTGTAAATTAAAAAATATTTTTCAACGAGTCCCATTAGTGATTTTTTATTTACTGTGGTTTTATCAACACGACGATGATAGTTAAATGGCAGTTGCTCTCAAGACAAATACGTGTTATAATAGTGATTTTTAAAAATGCAGTATCAGTACAATAACGACATATTGTCTTGAATTTACATAAGGGTTCACCTGAGAAGATATTCCAAGACCGAATAGTTTTCCAAACTTCTGTTGAAACTCGGCAACGAAAACCTATGTCAAGCCGTGACAGATATTGCCAGCCCCACTAACATAATATATTCCGACTTCAAGAGCATAACAGCAAAACCTGTGTCCTAGTTTCGAAGAAGAGCGAGTATCACTCTGAAGAATGAAAAGGCACTAAAAATCAACAACACACACCTCGGAGCCTTTCATTCGGAGAAAAAGAACACTGCGGTGGAAGAAGATGACACAGTGCACTACCACGTTGAGTTTCTCCACACTCTGTACCCTCCCGGACATCTTCCAAATCGCCTGCCTTTGAAAGTTAGAGCACTTATACTACTGAGAAACGCATCGTAACGTCACTGAGGCCAACATTTTTATAGGTTTTGGAGAAGGGAAGACAGTCTTCATTCCTCGAATAACCTTTATTCTTTCAGACTATTCTTTTCAATTTAAGAGACTGAAATTTCCCGTAAAAACCTGCGTTGCTATGACGATCAATAAGGTGCAGAGACAGTTGGTGAATCAGGATGGGGTCGACGAGGGAAGATTGTTTTTTTTCGATCAACTTTATCTGTTTAGGGGTCAGTTCTCCAAACAACTTAGTGGTGCTCAAACCAGAAGAGAAAACATCCAATATCGTCTACAGGGAAGTGCTTTTACCCTCTATTCGACAGGATTGACTTCTACTTTACAGATCGTTACAAATCAGTTTTAGGGTTTTGGAGAATTCATCCCCGGGTTAAATGAAACAAATCTGTTTGTCAAAATATCGCCACGGGAAAACTACTACAATCAGTAAGTTGAAATTCGGCATTATAGATCGCTTTACTAATCGGAAATTTTTTTTAGAGTTTTTTGAAATACATCCCCTCAAACTGGTTAAATAGACCAGAGGTGTTCTTCTAAAAATAGCCACAAAGTAATTATTACAGGCAGGAAATTGAAATTCGACATATTAAATCGTTTTTCAAATTAGGTGAAATCAATTTCAGGGTTTTGCAGAATGCATCTCAAAAGAGTTAAATGAGATAGATCTTTTTTTAAATATTACCTTAACGAGCGAACTACTACAGATAGAAATTTGAAATTTTGCATATTAGATCGTCATATAGACTAAATTATTTCCAGGGATTTTGAAATTCACCCCCAAAGGGCGCTACGGCGTAAATTATCTCTTAGCGGTTGATACTGTGTGAACGAACCTTTAGTGCCGATATTAGGTTCGCGCCCATCGAAATTTGTTAGGTTGGCGATTATTTTTTTGGTGGTGTTCGGATTTTGCATACTTATGGCACTACGGCCTACGTCTCATTTTTACAACAAAGCTAGCAGATTTCACGGTTTTTCGCATTCTATAATCCGATGGGGAGTTAGTCTACTTTTGATTCTTTCGGTGTCCCATGCTGTTTGGCGGAGTTTTGGTGTACAAGCGAATATTTGGACATTTAAGTCCGTGCCGATTGGCGGACTTTGTTGCAAACAAGCTTCTGAAAAAACAATTCGTGCACATGGCCCATATTCTTGAGGCGAGTTAATTTGGAGTTTTGTCCGCTCTTGCGTGAATCGCAACAAAATTATATCTTTCTTCCCTGAATATGAAAAGCAATATTTGAATTCAAATACAATTGTATCACATAATGACAACATTTTATAATTTTCTATGGAATTAATAGATTCGTTAAATTTGAGTGGAATATATCCACATTGCGTAACACTAAAAATAGGATCAATAGATATTCCTTTGAAAAGTTTAAACGTGTCTACTGGTTTAATAGATAAGATTAATGCTACGCAATTTATGTATAACTGTTTAGATTTGGAAATGGACAAGCCACAAGCCAGGCAGAAGAGTATTATTACTGTGTATAGATCAACACATTCTAATATTGCAATACCATTTTGCCTTCGGAAAAGAAATTGTCCTGTACGCCTATCATTTGCGATAACAATTAATAAATTACAAAAACGAACTACCGATAAAGTGGGAATATATAGTATTTGTCACAACCAGCATTTAGCCATGGTCAAGTATATGTAGCAATATCACGTGTGAGTAGTTTTAAAAACTTAAAAATTTAAATTTTACTTAATGGATCCTGCCACACGTAACAAAGGAGTTTTCTAACTTGCAAAATATTTTCCAACGGGCCCACTAGTTTGATTTAAATTGTATCCCTCAAGCACCGATTCTAACTGTACGCTTTTGGTTTCATTACTGTTATATAAATTTACATTAAATTCACCAGTACAAAAAATTTCGTCGAATTCAGGTACCAATAACGATAGGATATTATCAAATGCGTTGATAAAGTTACTATAATCTCTATTAGGTGGTCTGTATACAACTCCAATCTTATCTTTTGTACATTGTTAATTTTGAGGAAAAGACAAATTATTGCTATATATTATAATACCTATAGTATCATATTTAATAGGTTATTTATTTTTATTCTCATTTGTATAAATCCAGTAATATACTTACGACGAGTATAAAGGGTGTCCCATAAAGTTCTCTACAAATGGAAAACTTTTTAATTATCTCTTTATCTTAATAAAAAGTTCTGCGTTACCCAAACACCAAAATGCGCTCATAGAATTTCTAAATTATCTGATATTATACAGAATAGATAAAAAATAATAATTCGGCTAAAGAGTAAACTACCCTTATTTCTAAAGATAACAGAAAATGTTACTTAGAAGTGTTATTTAGAATAAAAAATGATGCTTAAATATGAAAAAGCGTCCTCCTGTAATTAATTGTTTTTTCAAGGTAATGTGTCACACAAATTCAATTCAGAGAATGGAAAATTGCTTAACTTTTTAATACAGAAACTGTAATGACTTTCCTAGGTCACATTTTTTGTTATCTTCAGAATAATGGTACTTTACTCTTTCGCCGAATTATTATTTTTTGATCCATCCTGTATAATATCAAATAATTTTCTAATTTTATGAACGAATTTTGGTTTTTGGGTAAAGCAGAATTGTTCGTAAAAAATATTTTTTGATAAATAGATATTAGAAAGTTTTCCATATGTAGAGAACTTTATGGGACGCCCTGTATAAATGAATAAGTTGTAATATAATTTGTAAAAAAGAAGTTATCTCAAAAATAAAATTTGCTGATTTGTCATTCCATGTTTGATGACACTTTTAAAACAGATGTTATTAAACCAATATCACAAGTTGCAACACAACTCGGATTTACTATTGCACTGCTTTTAATAAATTATACAAGACATTAATTAAACATTTTAAAAGTCACAATACGTTGGACGTTTAAAATACGAGCTTAATACAAGTTGGAGATAGTTCAATCGGTCTGAATTTTTTAAAACTTTTTTTAATTAAACAAAAAAATTCTGTAAAGGGCTTTACTCAAAACTTTCCTCGCAGTGGACGTTGTGACACCAAATTGAGCAAAGCTGTATTTTCGATAAACATATTCCTTTAGCAAAATGACGGTTAAGCGCAATGTTTTAATATTGTTGACATAATATTCTATCTTGATTAACTCAGAATTAGGGGCGGATGGGACAACCGAGAAACCAGGAAATTTCCAGATGGGCACGCGCCCAGCGATCCGCTTTCTGCAGGCAAAAGCAATTGCCAAGGCAGCATTGTTTTGGGCTAGTTTATAGTTTTATGAGGATAGTTTCATAAAGACAAGTGGGAATTGTGACACTAAATAATTTTAAAAATCGAAGGAAACTGTGGTTAAAAATATTTTCACATTAAAAAAGTACTAAATTCAATTTTTAAATAAAAAAAATTATCCTTAATGAAATTCGAACTAGTGCCTGCGAACGAGCCCGAGCATTGGATTCCTTAGTTCATCGCTTAACCACGGCTGCGCTAAATGCTCCACGCCCGCGCTGGCAATTCTTGCGATCCAGGTCTACGTAACGCACTTATTCATTGCTCGTTTTTGTCTCGTACAACAGTTCTGTTATCCTGTATTTGTTTAATCTTATTTTTCTCAAGGATAAAGCCAACACTATGTACAAATTAGTACTTTTATGCATTCCTCAGTTCAAGCAAAAATAAACAAAATTTTATTTTCTAAGGTGCTCACCCTGTATATATTTGTATGAAATTGTACCGGTTTCATGCCAGGTATATAAATAATGTATATGCATGATATCATCTTCCTTCGACAAATAGTTTTTGAGTTATACCGCCAACAGACAGACAGACAGACAGGCAGACGGACGGACGAACGGACGGACGGACGGACGGACGGACGGACGGACGGCCGGACAGACAGACAGCCAGACAGACAGAGAGACGGAATTGAGAAAACCTGTCTTTCGTCATCTAGGGACCCTGAAACGTGAAGATCTGAAAAAATCTCGGAAGTTGATTTTTTCGTGATTACAATACTTTCCTCGTCTGAAATACAATACTTCCTTCGTCTTTCAGACGAGAGTAGAGTCCGTATTTTTTACCTTTCCAGGGACATACCTGCCATGTCCATTTTGCATTCAATTTGAAAGCACTTATTATAAAAGGGGATATAAAATGTATTACTAGCTGCACCACACGGATAGAGATCAAGAGTTGTAGACTACATTTAGTTTTTAATTTGATGGCGAAAAGCGCGTGATGGTACATACGAATACGTATTACTTTTCTCTTTACATCATTTGAATGTTATTAAAGGTTGTTATATTCAAGTTTACAATTTCAACGTTATTGCAGGAGCATTTTTATTGTACGTGTTCGTTAAACATTGTCTAACTATATTTTTGGTTATTTTATAATTACCGATGTGTAGCTCATTTAAGATAGTAGAAAAGTAAATCAAGCACTTACGAAATAAAATAACAACATTTTACTTAAACATTACAGGAAAATAGTAAAGAACATTATCAATTATAATTATTAGTCTGTGTTTGAATTTATTTAGTTAGACAAACATCCGTATATACTTACTATGAAAATTTATAATTATTATAGTATTTAAGAAATGAACGTAGAAATATATGCTATTTAATATTATAACTTCAGTGAAATTAAACCTTGAAAATTCACCCTTCCTTACTAGCTAATTTTTGTACCAAAACTTTCCCGAGAGAAAGTCCATACACTTTTAACCCTTTATCTCAATTAAAATTGTACATCACGGCTCCTCCTTGGAACTTCATAACGGTAAAAGTCAGATTAAACTTAAAATTGTTCCCAATGGAGCAGTGATAATTAAATCAAAACACAAATGCTTGTATCGCACAAGGATTTGATTATAAGTGTAAAACAGCATACGATTATATTGAACACATTAGATTGGGCGAAGGTACACGTGTAATTCAGCCTTCCTATTCACACTTTTGTCTGCAAATTCGGCTATAAATACAACCGCCGTCGATAGCAGCTGAATAATTCAACTGAATGAAAGTTATTCGAATCCGATATTAACATGTTTAACGGATTTTATGCTTCTGTAAATGTTACGCGGAAATGTAACTGCTGGAATGAATTATCTCCATATTTTTCTTTTACACTGCGTTAGCGGGTTCAAGTTTTAATAGGAGTCCATTATAACAAATGTTCTACCCAAATACAAATGTTAACGCTTAAGTTAACATTTTTCAAGTGCTTTCATGTAAAACATGTAAAATTAAGATCATTCGGATGCAAAGAGGAAATTTTCACAAGAGCAGCAGCACACTGTTAAACATATTTATTTAGTTGAAAATGTTGTGTTTACAATTTCAGCTTAGAGATTATGAAGATAGGAAGCAAGCGATCAGCCTCCTGTTACTTTGGTAGCATAACAAACGCTATACAAGTTGTCCCAAAATAAGTGTATCAAAGTTCACCAGCTGACGCAATATCCGAAAATAAGCAAAATGTTTCATATAAACATGAGTCCGATATTGCGCCAGCAACAGCCCTGAGAAGGATAACAGAAGAGCACGGATTTTATTCGAATATAGGTAGTAAGCAAATCTGGTGGATGCTATTGAAATGTGGTTAATCATGAAAAATGCAAACTCGTCTATTTAATTCATTTCATCTGATTTGAAGTCGTTTTGAGTAGAAAATATTATCTGGATAACTATTGCCATCCAAAAACGTTGTTTAAGTAATACCCTGGCATTTTGGGCAAAATAAGTAGACGACCTTCGAGTATACACTGTACAACAGGTAGTACAAGTTTTGTACTTGTTCCAATAATACTTCATTCAGAACTACAAACATATCATTTTCAAGAAAATTTTGATGATGTTGCTTTAAATGTTTACCCTGTATCTGTAATAAGCATATTTTTCTTCAAAAGTAAAAACCTGAATTATGTGCAACATATCACTTTTACTTAACTAATAGTTCTCGGGTTAAAGCAAAAATGTACAAAATTTTATGCTTTAAGGAGTTAACCCAAGTGAAAAATATTGTCTTCCCAACAAATAATTATACGGACAGACAGACAAAATTGAGAACATGTTTTCGTCATTTTGTGCAGTGAGCTTCCAAAGTGGAGTATCGTACCCCAGAGAAGTCAGTTCTTAGGGTGCGTCAAGCTACAGAAAAATAAGAAAATCAATTAAATATTAAGAAATAAAATAACATGTATTTTTAAATTTCACGATCATGAACATTAAATACACGAGTAATTGCTAGCAGCGATACTATATCGCACTCTTAAGGCTGATAACCCGCTACAGTAGAGTACCTACACGGGTTCTGGGCCACATTTGACCTTGAACTTTTGTCAAGGTCACGGATCTAGCCTAGGTCAAGGTCGGTGGGCGGGGTCATTGGCCTAGTCGGGGTCATTGACCTCGGCCACTTCCGAGAATTTTTTCTAGGTCACGGATCTAGCCTAGGTCAAGGTCGGAGTCATTGGCCTAGTCGGGGTCATTGACCTCGTCCACTTCCGGGAATTTTTTGGGGTAAAAGTGTAGTTTTTGAAATTTTCCCACGCTCGAGCATGTCTATTCATGCAGGATGTTATCAGTAAATCAGAAGCTATCAACATTTTCTCAGGCTCGACCGGATGTGAGTCATCGTTTGACAGACATGTTTATTCTTGCAGGATGTTGTTGAACAATGACATCCATTGTTTGAGAAATCTGTACGACATTGGACAATGAAGCCATTGTTGTCTGGAGATTAAAATGTGCAAAGCTGGTAAATAGAACAATGACATCCATTGTTTTAAAATCAGCACGATAATTGGACAATGAAGCTATTGTTGTCTGGAGGAATTTTTGCTGACAGCCACTATAATATAGGTAAGAAAGAGGGGTTGGGCTGCTATTCAACTACCCTGTTTTAACTACCTGTTTGAGAAAATGTGCAAGGTTGCTAAAAAATAAACCGAATTAATTGTGGTCTAATAGTATATATCGAATTATTTCCAGCTAAAAAGATGCAATATAAAAATCCAAACCATTTTAAATAACTTGTTAGGTTTTTGTTTTATTACGCTTTCGACGAGATGTATGTCTGGATATTTAACTCGAATAGGCCGATTGGAAGCATCTTTTAGTAGATAGGTAATGTGTTCGATCCCACTGGAGGACGGTTTAAGCGGTAGACAGTATATAACAAAGTGTTGCGGTCTTAGAGACATTGGGAAATCTGCAACATTGTTTGTAGCAAAGTAAATATTACGTGTTTTTTCCAGTACTTTATTAAATACACAGTCTCGAGCCGATAGTTATTTATTTTGCTTGGATTTATGTACAGCACCCCCTCGCTTTAGAAATAAGCAAGTTCCTAAAGAAATATTATGATGCTGTAGAGATTTACACGTTACAGGTGTGTATAAAAATTACGTATTTATTAAATATTACTGTTAACAAAGCTGTTAAACGTATGATACAGGCAGTTATTAATTAGAGTGGTGGTTTAATTTTATCATTGGAATTTCGGTTTCTTACAACGGTATTTGTAAATCATTCGTAAGTAGTCCACCGATACACATTTATTTACGTTATGCATGTGCAGACTTGCTTGTTATGCAAGGTCGTTGACTTATCGTATGCAGTGTAGGAAATGTTATCATATGACTTTGTCAGCACGCCATAAAAGTTGGTTTTTGTAGTATAAGACATCCGCAAGCTAATTCGGTAAAGAGGTGAAAAAATACTTAAAGAAAATATTAGCAGATAATACATTTGAAAAATCTGCACGACTAATACTCAACATTATTACAATTAGAGACTGCAGACAAAAAGTAAGATATCAAAATTTTAAAATAAAACCCAGAGAATAAGAATAAGTCAAAGCTATTAGATCACGGCAATATATTAATAAAAAACCAAGTTCCTAAAGAAATATTATTATGGTGTAGATATTTACAGGTTACAGTTCGGTGTGTATAAAAATTACGTATTTATTAAATATTACTGTTAACAAAGCTGTTAAACGTATGATACAGGCAGTTATTAATTACTTAATAAAACAATTGTCCTATATCCGGTATTCATGGTTTATGTCTTAATCTGATTTTAATAGTCGATTAGAGTTGAATAACTAAGGTTATTACAATGCTAAAGACTGTGCGCAAAATGTAAGATATCAAAATTTAAAATAAAACCCAGAGAATAAGAATTAAATAAAATAAAGCCATTAGATCACTGCAATCACTACAATAATAAGGATGCTATACTCAATGGTGAGGGACAGTTTCATTTTTGCTGGAGAAAAACATCTAGATTGGTTAAAAATCAGATGTATAAGAGAAAATCTCAAACAAAAACATTTTGTAACTAAACAATCACATTTAAAATTGTGTAAATAAAGCTAAAATTAGAAGGAGACGCAGACTATAGAAAATACGTGTCAATACTTGTGGATGTGAGCGTCTAGGGAATGTGCAAGGTTGCTAAAAATAAACCGGATGTGAGTCATTGTCTGTAAAATGCCAAACTTGTCAGAACCTGCCTGCCTGTCTGCTGCGTAATTAAACAACGAAGCCATTGTTTGAGAAATGTGCAAGGTTGCAAAAATAAACCGGTTGTCTGGAGTTTCTGCACAGGTCAGCGCGGGAGTCTGCGCGATGGTTTGGCGGGAAATTTAAATTCTGCGTAGGTTTTGGCGGGAAATTCAAATTCTGCGTAGGTTTTGGCGGGAAATTCAAATTATGCTCAGGTCTTACAGGTAAACAGATAGGTAGACAGGCAAACAGTCAGACAGGCAGTATGGTTTATGTCTTAATCTGATTTTAATAGTCGATTAGCGTCGAATAACTAAGGTTATTACAGTGCTAACAACTGTGCGCAAAAATTTTAAAATAAAACCCAGAGAATAAGAATTAAATTAAATAAATCCGAGTAAAAGCTATTAGATCACTGCAATACTCTAATTAATAAGGATGGTGAGGGACAGTATAATTTTGAACTTATCTAGATTGGTTAAAAATCAGATGTATGTATAAGAGAAAACTTGTTTAAAAACATTTTGTCAGACAAATTCCTGTCTAGACCTGCGCATGTGAGTCATCGTCTGGGAATGTGCAAGGTTGCTAAAAATAAACCGGTTGTCTGAGGTTTCTGCGTAGGTCTGCGCGGGAGTCTGTGC